>OX451363.1:6722445-7972445 GCA_949629185.1 Apamea crenata | reverse complement strand
TTATAATTCGGTATAAAAATAATACGTTTAAAATAAAATATCAAAGAATTCACGACACAAAATTAGGTAGTAAGGTCAAACTTGATCAACGAAATCCACCCTTACTGTTACAAAATAAAGGTGTTGTAAAAGGCAAATTCAACTAGACGAACGATTGACAGTACGTGGGTTTGTAAAAATGCCTCCAAATGGTTTATCCGATCGATACTAAAAGTTTACTAACGAATAGGAGCGAATGGTGCAGTCATTAGAAAAGTTTGTGTTTTAAAATCCATCAATATACTGCTGTATAAAATAGTAATCGACATTGTAGGATTATTTTGATCAGATGTATTATTTTTAGTTTTTGTTTAGGTAGCTAGGTCAATCATCATAGAATTGTTGTTTACTTTTGTTTTATAATACACAATAGGTAGGTACATACATAATTCTAGTAAGTAGCTTACTTGGCCAGTGGTGGCCCAGTGGTAACAACTCCGACCTACTAGTTGTAGGTCGTGGGTGCGGACCCAGCCAGGCGTTTTACTTTGTGTAAAAAATTTCATCTCCTTTGCTCTCAAAACGGCGAATGAAAACATCGTGAGAAAACAGGCATGTCACAGCAACTTGACAGTTCAAAGAAAAATAATGTTACCATACTAAAACTAATAGTGTTGGGGTAGTGAGCGATTTTGCGTAAAGACGAATGATAAAAATGGTTTAATTTAAATAAAACTTCAATTCGTCGAATATCTGAATATACGAAAAATTTAAACAATTTCCAAGATGTCCTGGAAGAAAAAACACATTCAAGACTGGCTGAATAATAATAATAATCAATACATTCTAACTAAGTTGTACTACAGCCTACTGAGAAACCAAATATGTATATAACAAATTCTACAATTTATAATAGGGTATATTGTGTCTTTATGACAAGTTATTAAATATAATATAAAATGTTGATTTAAGTACATTATTTAAGTTCATTCAATTTCGTTAATTCGTGAACCACCTCACTGTCTTTTTTTTGTCAAAATCTGGTAACCCTTCAACTGTCAAGTTAGTGGATACAATATTAAAAGTCGAAGTACCTATAGAACTAAAAATTCGAAGACATGTGACATCTACCAACTCGCACTGGGCCCGCGTAGCAGATTAGCCCACTCCTCTCGAACAGAGGAGGCTTGTGTCCCTACAGTGGGAACATTATAGGCTGATTATGCTAGCTTACTTGATTGCAGAGAAAAACAAACCATAAGTAAATGTCATAGCAAAAAATATTACAACAAAACAAAAACTGTTGTAACTCTACTTAGTCACTTAGTAAGTTAGTTTTCCCTGAAAAAGTTGTGTAATGCAGTGGTCATTTATCTCGAACGCCAGCCGCATATGCCGCCGCGTCTGCCCGTAGCATCGTATTTTGTATTTGTTCCATATCTGTCGTGGGCCGCTATGATAATCGGCTTTATGCAAGTTTGGCGCGCACTGTATGTATTGGTATTCGTTTTGTTGTGCTGTATGTTACGTAAATTGGAACGTTATTATTAATTTGTTAATTTTACAGCTTTGATCAACAATTGTACTAGATGTTCTATGTTACGGGTTTGGTTTCCGCACTTAGTCCTTCAGGTGGAACATTGTGCGTGAGCCATGGCGGCCGTCGTTGGTTATTCCAACCAGCCCACCTCCCTCCAGAAGATTATTAAGTCTCCTGGTCTGTTGAGAATCGGGGGCGTCGGCCACAGGTGCCTCGACCACTGGGGGCATAAGCCACGGACCCTTTTTTTTTCTATGGAGGTAGATTACGACTGCTTTAATAATAATAATAATAAAATTCTTTATTGAGAGTAACCATAAGACTCATAGAGCGTTAGTAACAGTACAATAAACTTACAACTATGTTAGTGATACAATAACAGCAACAATTACACAAAAATACACTACAAAACAATCACTGCTTCCGCATTCCAGCTGAGATACTTGTGGCTAAGTAATAACAGCCGCACGGGTCGATCGATGAGGTTAAGCTACGCTTGCCGCGGTTGGTCCGTGGATGGGTGACCATTTTCACATACCAAGTCCCCTCCGTGCCTCGGAAAGCACGTAAAGCCGTTGGTCCCGGCTGTCATTCGTGGATCTTTGACAGTCGTTACGGGTCGTCAGTAGCCCGAAAGTCTGACAACCAGTCTTACCAAGGGGTATCGTATTACCCAGTAACTGGGTTGTGGAGGTCAGATAGGCAGTCGCTTCTTGTAAAATACTGGTATTCAGCTGCATCCGGTTAGACTGGAAGCCGACCCCAACATAGTTGGGAAAAGGCGAGGCAGATGATGATGATACTGGAGCAACGACTTACAATAGAGCAGTCCAGCCTGTCCGCAATAACTCCCAGGATGCTGTTGGAACTGGCTCGTACCCTGCGCAACAAGGACTCACATATATCGCTTTGTGTATTGGAGTTTGACGATTTGATTTGGACTGTTTACTACAAAAATAAATATATATTAGAAGAAGCTTTAAGCCCTGCATAGTTTTCACCATGCATATGCTTGCTCAAAAACCCTCTGGGCTCTATCATCATCTAGCGAAAACGTCTATACTTCCGCGACATAAACTGAGTAAACATTTCCTTATCTATTCTTATGCATATGTAGATTAGTAGAGAAGACTAGTTACTCAGTTACTAGACTGTACGTTGTATCGTTCACCGATCTACCCGTTTTTTAACCAAATTTAAATTAATATTTTAAATTATTTAATTTAATCTAATGTTAGTACTGTTTAATTTGATTTAAATTCTATTTTATGTAATCTTAGTTTCTGTTGTCTATGTACAGTCAACAGCAAAAGTAGATAATCAAAATCAGAAATTCAATACTAATTAACGGAGTTCGCGTCAGAACTGTGTGGCGTCGAAGTGATTCAAAAGTATGACACTGAGTCTGACATACGCGAACTCCGTCAATTAGTATTAAATTTCTGATTTTGATCATCTACTTTTGCTGTTGACTGTACCAATTGATTTTAATTTAATGTATTATATGGATTATTATTACCTGAAATAAATGAACTAGTAATAATAATAACTTCCCAGACCAATAAACCAGGCGCGGTTCAGTTTATTTGCAACACCAGTTCAAAAGCATGCAAAGCAAGTGATCAACATTCTACAAGGGTACCTTGTTTATGTAAACAAAATTTTCACCTCTTCCATGTTTTCAATCCCAAGAGAAACTATCAAAACGAACTTGGATATTAACCGTCGTTTCGCAAATCCGATTTACCTTTTTCTATCAATGTTTACCTCGATAAACAAGTTTGGGCTATCCTAAATTGCTGTCTGTATAGACCCGAAATAATTTCATATTTTATATCTTGTTTGTTCTTTGTTTTATTCACAAAGTTACTCTGTATTCTTCTTTTTACATAAATATGTAAAGTATTAAGCTTTTCATGATTCTACTTTAGTTGTAACTTGAGAAAAGCGGCTTACTCCGCCCGTAGGCACAGGGTTAACAACCGAATTTAATTTGTAAAGCACCTACTATTTAAATCCCAAAGGACAGTGACCATAAGTCGTACCAAAAAGTCTCATGTATCAAGATCAAAATATTATAGTAATTTATTTTTATATTTTTTTATGTTACATTACGCACCGGGGATTAGATTTTTGAACAGGGAATTTAATTTAAAGTAAAAAAAGTGTTGATATTATTGTATTCCCTTATTAATATAACCTTGAATTTTGAAAGTGTTATGATTACGTCTTTCAAAAAACATGAAAAAAAATATACTTTGGCGATTCTACATTAATTAAAAATAACTAGAATAAAATAGTATATGTATAATTTTTATTTAAAAGATTATCATTTTTTTAGAGCAATAATGGCCGTTCGTGTATGACATGTGAAACAAAATAAAGTACCTAGTTTTAAGGTTATTTCGATTAAAATAACTTTTGTAAGAGTTAATATGGTATGGTGGTGGTATGGTGGTGTAGGTACTCTATAAAAAACAAAGTTTGACTTTGACGGCATGGTACGGGATTCTATACATCCTGAGCATTGTCCTTTGTTGTTATGTAATTTGTATGTTCATTAATGAGGTTTGGACAGTAATTTCCATCGTCCTACCTGACATTTGGCTTTACGTAGTACGTAGTTGAAAAACGTTTTTACGTAGTTAGAAAGGAATTTAAATCTAAACTCTAATTATTACTGCGACATCAGTCCAACCTTTGTCAAGTGTGTGGACAACGAAAATAATTTCCCTAAAAAAACTCACTTTCATAAAACAATTGAAGAGAGAATTGAGAACTCCAACCAAGTGCGAGTCGGACTCGCGTACCGAGGGTTCCGTACAACTACAATTTACGATTTATGACGGATTAAAAAAAAATACCTACTAGATCTCGTTCAAACCAATTTTCGATGGAAGTTTACATGGTAATGTACGTCATATATTTTTTTTTAGTTTTATCATTCCCTTATTTTAGAAGTTACAGGGGGGGGGGACACACGTTTTACCACTTTGGAAGTGTCTCTCGCGCAAACTATTCAGTTTAGAAAAAAAATATTTTAGAAACCTCAACATCATTTTTGCAGACCTATCTATAGTTACCCCACACGTATGATGAAAAAAAAATTTGAGTTTCAGTTCTAAGTATGGGGAACCCCCAAATTGTATTGTTTTTTTTTTCAATTTTTGTGTGAAAATCTTAATGCGGTTCACAGAATATATCTACTTACCGTTCTTATAGTTTCGGAAAAAAGTGGCTGTGACATACGGACGGACAGACAGACAGACAGACAGACATGACGAATCCATAAGGGTTCCGTTTTAGCCACTTGGCTACGGAACCCTAAAAATACCTTATATTATTGGTGTAAAAATTGTAGAAGGTATATCTAGATATACCCTCTACAACTTTTATAATAACTATATTGTAATGATTTCGATCTCAAAAATAATAAGTAAACTTAATAAAAATGTCACAGTCTCGTGGATCTTTATTTTGTTAATCATGACTGTCAGTTATTTAATGGTGGTCTTCATTACGAATATCGAGCACTGGACAGGGCGTGTGCTTAGAGAGACTTAAGGGATTTAAGATTATTTAATAAGCGAATTTCGGAGAAAATGGTATTATCATCACGGAAGAGAATAAGGAAAATATATTAGTAAAAACGACTTATAAATACACCATACAAAAATGAGATTTGTGGTGTGCTTTAAAAAGGTAAAGACTTTACCTTTTTAAAGCACACTTAAATAACGGTGACCTTGGGAATAAGACGCACTTAGTGCGTCTTATTCCCAAGGTCACCGTTATTTAAGTGTTCCCAAGAAAATTCCCGATTAAAAAAATACAATGAATTATTATTATTGTAATAGGCTTATCCATATTTTTAGGGTTCCTTACCTCGAAAGGAAAAACGGAACCCTTATAAGATCACTTTGCTCTCCGACTTTTTCTCAGGAACGCGTGGAGGTATCAAGCTGGAATTTATACTCAAGTCTACTGACCCTTAGAGCTGTAAAAAAATCAAACTTCTAAGCCAACGCAATCAAAAGATACAGCCGTTTATGCCGCATATTTCCGCAAATTTTCGACACTCGCAAGGGAATCAAAACCTACAGGGTACTTTGTTACATAATGTACATACTCACAGCTATCTTCATTCATTCCTCCAGGTCAGAACAAGCATTCCTTTAACGTTAGGCGCTGATCTGATTATTCCTCACGACATGTTTTATCAACAATCAGTACACAGACACAGTCCCAACTTTAACAGCCAAGGGTTGGTAATTTCGTCCAAATTGATTGATATAATTTTTCCTATAAACACTATACTTTTAATACAAAATTACTATAGATTTTATTGTATTTTAATAATATATATTTTATTATGACAGTTCTGACAATTGATGTTTAAAACGTCATCATGACAAATTTTCTTCTAACTCCTTAACTGCCTGTATCATTTTAGCTGATTTGACATTGATACTTTTCAAAAATATCCCTGGCCACTATCATATCTCAAATTCATATTTTCTACATGATATTATTCTACGAGCTGACTGATCCTTGCATTGCGTGAATCTATAAGATCCACGCAATGCAAGGATCAGTTCCAGTTTTGCCTCTAAAGTGAACATATTAATAAGGCTGACACTCCAGAGCCACCTATTCCGGGAACTCATCATTGCGAAAACTGTAAATGTTTAGTTAAGTACATCATATTATAATAAAAATATTTTTAATAATTTTAAATTGTACGGAACCCTCGGTGCGTGAGTCCGACTCGCACTTGGCCGTTTTATTTATATAACCAATAGACTTAAACAAAATAAATCCATCCATCACAATTACTGTTATTGTAGGCGGTAGCCAAGCTATGTAATAACATTAACTGCTTCATACATCACGTACATAAAGAAAACACTCCCATTTTTCTTCTCTTACAATAAAATACCCATCTATAATATCGATATCTATGATATCTAGACCATAGTGCTGTGACGTAAGACACAATATATTGTCAATCCAATTTCGATTGTCTTCAGGAAGGTCTCGGAACGCCAGATATTTCCCTACTCGATAAATTCAAGTCGGAGTCTAACAACTGGACTGTCTACTTGGATTATCTGATAGCTTGCAGCTTAGCGCTTGAAGTTATTGCATAGCATAGACAATTTAGCAACTTGTTTTGTTGCTTAGATTGTGAATCTTGAAGTACATTTTTTTGCTCTGTGTATACCATTAAGTACGCAATAGATTTAGACCGGATTTGAGTTGACGGAAACAATTAGTTGCATTCTGCGTCTCAAATTAATTTGCTTATGAATATTCCTAATCATGAATCATGGTAGCAGTAGCAGTATTTCAGAGCGAATCAATAATACATAATATAAATATTTCCACAACAATTATTTTGACTCAATTTCCCGAACCACGTTTTCAATAAATTTATAAAAATCCGGACTCATAAAAGACAAAGGCAATGTGTTATCCGTTGAAAAAACGTGTCCGACCAAAAACGGTTCATTAAAACAAACCTAATCCTATTGCGGAAATTGTGATAACGGTCTGGTAGCGTGTCGGGTGGAATCGTGCGGTATCGCGAGAAGTCGGACGATGCCGGGCAGTGTCGCGGTGCCCAACAGTGCGGTGTGCTGCGGTTGCTGCACTCCCGCTTAAAAGTCACTTACTTGACTTAACATAACCTTTGATTGTCTGCTCCGTTGCATGGGGTACATAATTATCTACATACTCTACGCAGTTGCATGCTGTCATTTAAGTACATACTTAAAACATAAGTTTGTTAACAAAAGTGACTGGAATGCGATTTTAACAGTAATTAGAGGATGATTTGAAGAACAATCACCATCTTTTTTACTATAATTAATTAAAACCGACCGATTCATTATTAGTGCTGTACCTACATTTTTGAATCGTTAATCTGTGTATTTTGATATACTCGTTTAATTTATTGAAGTAATTGTTATTCAAATTACATTAATTAAAATAAACAACAGACTTTTTACAATCAGTGCTTTTGCTTATTCAGGATTAATATGCAAAATTATATTTTAATTTATGATTAATATTATGTTAAACATCAATGAATAAAAATTACATCATTTTAATTATCTTGCGACTGGTTTTATTAATATAATCGAAAATATCCGTGTGCGGCGTACCGAGATAACTGGCCATCGCACAGACAGTTCCATTATATTTTGCCGCCTGGCAATTTATCTCCCAGCGCTTTTTGTTGGTGATGCTTGTAAACTATGAATAGCGGAATCAATTCCAGTGTGCACTCGAAACCAAATGAAAACCAATACATGTACATCAGTTTATACGTTACAGCAATCATTTTGAGTTTCTAATTGTTCGCAGATTCATTGAAAAGGAAAACATGGGCTGGACAAGGATATACAAAACGATAAACCTGCAGCATGTGATGAAACAGCGGGTGAAGTAAATGTTGTTAGTGACAGCGTGGTTTTAGCCATGTATCGCAAAGTAATATATGCGGCGGTGGCCGCGCTGACACTACAGATAATTGGTGCAGCGCGGCTGATGTGCCCGAGTGACCCTAACTGCGTTTGCGGCGGCACGCTCGCCGTTGAACTCAATTGCAACATCGATGGTGAGTGCACTTAAATGTTGACGCTTACGAATGCCTTTTAAAGCTGGATCGCAAGTTTCGCAGCGTGATTTCAATTTTTCTTCACACAAACTTCCTTCCCCACTTTCTATTCCGACCGTAAGCGGATTACGTCATGTTCGGTTTTAAAGTCGCGTTTTAAGTGTCGTATATTTCAGCAGTATTTTTACTAACGTAAAATAAACTTTTCAGGTCGAACAGTAAAAATAAATTTACTGCCAGATATCTACATAAATATTAAATGTGAGAACGCATCGAGTCTCGACTACAGCAAGTTACCAAAATGTGCCAACAACATGAGTTCATTTAAATCTGTCAGTTTTAAAGATTGTCCATTGCCAGCATCCTCATTCAAAGATGTGCTGACTAGCATGGGAGTATCGAAGACAATGGCACTGATATTCCAGAATGCAAAAAACCTGTCAGGATACTTTGACAGGAAGCACTTTGCAGGATTACAAGATTTGACAAAGTTACTTTTGTCGATAAATGGGATCACTCATCTTCCAGACAATTTGTTTATGGATATCAATAAGTTAACATGGCTCAACATAAGATCGAATACCATAAACCTCTCTGAAGAGCTGTTCAAGCCATTAGAAAAGCTGGAAACTCTAGAAATAAGTCACAATCACATGACCAATATTTCTTCGAATTTATTTTCCCATTTATCTTTCTTAAGAAAACTTTCTCTGTGGCAGAGCAACGTCACCTGGTTTTCTAAAGATCTTTTCACAGGCGTCGACGTGCTCGAAGAATTAGATCTCAGTTCTAATGGTCTTAACGAACTTCCTGCGTCAATATTTAAGCCTTTAAAGAAATTGAAGAAACTGACGTTATTCTCAAACAAATTTTCATCGCTACCACAGAATTTGTTCAGAAATAATGCGGAACTTGAAACGGTGGTGATACTAAACAATGATGTCAAACTGAAAGAGCTACCTAAATACCTTTTTGGGGATTTGCCAAACTTGAAGCAAATATATATACAGAGAAGTGGTCTAGAGACCGTGCCGTACGACGTTTTTGCCAATTCACCGCTAATTACGAACATATCACTAGCATACAATGACCTTTCAACTCTACCAGAAGCCATTTTTAACGATCAAATAAATCTTCTGGAGCTGGACCTGAGCTACAATCAATTGAGCGAGCTGAAGCCTAAATTGTTTTCATCCTTAGTGAGATTGGAAAGGCTTAAATTATGTCATAACTCTCTTGTGGAAATATCTGGGTAAGTAAAATTCGTGTGGATTCAATATCCATTTATACAATTATCGGGTATGTGACGTAATTTACTTTTATTACAGCCAAACCTTTTCGTCGCTACTTAGCCTAATATACTTGGAAATGGAGCATAATAATTTGAAAACGATTTCGTCGTATTTGTTCAGTAACAATAAACAAAGAATGTCAATATCTCTGGCTTACAATAAACTTGATTTCGAGGACAAAGAGTTGACAAACAATTCTTGGATGGTGAAAAGGGCATCGCCTTTTGCCCATACTTATAATTTGAAGCTGTTGAACATAAGTCACAATGAATTTAAAGTGGCTTTTGAGGACTGGTGGGTGAATGGCCATGAGAATTTAGATATTAGCCACAATAATATACAAAACCTTTGGGTAAGCGTTTAAAGTCATTCGAATACAGGGTCAAATGAAATTAGCTAGCGAAGCTGCGGAGACATGATATCTCAAAAAAAAAAAATTGTAGGGTCATCAGCATTTAGTGTAGTCATCAGTCAAAAATCATATTTTTACCATGCAAACTTCACATACGTAATAGGTATCGATGTCTCAACACGACAAAACTAAAGAAAACAGATTTTCTCAACTCGTACTTCAAAATAACCCGCGGTCGTTGGACCCCAAAATAAACCATCAAATCTTTTTGTTTTTATTATGTCGTGTTTATTGATACTCATCAGGTCTGCAGAGTTTCGCTAGCTACTTTAATTTGACCCTGCAGATGTTTTTTGTAAAAATAAACCCTTGTGGGTAGTTTAAAATAATATGTTTTGTTACAGACTGATGAGGACGCTTTAAAAAATTACCGAAACGTCATGAAAAAACCCATGAAGTACGTATGGATTTCTAAAAATCCTCTCAACTGTGGATGCGAGAACTATCTATTCATTGATTATTTACTAGAATATACAAAAACTAAGGTGGGTTTTAGATTTAAGAAACTATCGTTCCATTATTATATTTCAATAATATGTAGAGCGAAAGAGAACTAATACTCACTTAATTGTTCCAGATTGTCGACTTGCGACATGTGCGGTGCCCACTCTGGGCTAAAGAAGCCTGTTACATGAGATTCACAATACTAATCACGCTCATGACCATCGTTATATCACTATACACAATTATTTTAATAGTATTCATCATCTATAGGAAGCAAATTAATTCGATTGTAAAGAAGAAATTAAATACTTTCCAAACTTCAACTCCAAAAAATTGTAAAGGTAAGGGATTCAGAATTAACCTGGATTTCTGTCCTCAAGATGAAGAATTTGTAACTCGAGAAATGTTACCAATCATGGATAACACGGAATGCCTGAAAAGTCTAATCCCCCCGATTAAGCGAACAGAATATAAAGACAGTTGTTTTAAGAAGTCGGCAAATTTTAAACGATACGTGAAAGATGTGAAACCACGAGCCAGAATCGTCGTGTTTTCATCCAACTATTTAACACAACGTTTTGGTCACGTTGATATCAAGAAAATACACAGTGAAATGTTGAAAGCTGAAAATACCGTTTATGTTTTCGCCGATATCGGTCCGGAGAACTCAATATATGCGTTTTTGGAAGAACAACGTGACGTTCGGAGGACACTAAAGTGGGATGAAGAATATTTCTGGACGAAATTGCTCTTCATGCTAAAAGATTTTGTACTAGCTGATGAACCAAAACAAATGAAGGAAATATTTATCGCTCCACCGGAATCATTCGTGACTGCAAATCTGAAATCTCTCTCACTGTCAAATCTACCGGAATGGCCCAACATGTACGATGTGAACTCGCAGGCACACAGTTTCAACACACTGACATACAGTCAAGTTTAGTTACACTCTCTATACTTAATTTAGCGAGGTAAAGACTGACTTCTCCGCTACGATAACATCTGAACTCAATCATAGTTTTCGAATCTTCATTTCTTTTATATCGTTATGTTAAGATGAAGTAGTACTAAATACGAATACGGCTTGTATAAAATTTTTATAAAACTATTTTATCATGTAAAAACTAGGGTAATAACTTATTGTTTGTAAACAGTTACTGTGAATAGTAAGCAAACCCACTCGTTGTACTGCGGTTTAACCATGTGGTGCCTACTTCAAAGAAGTTTGTATCATCAATAACAAAGGCAAATGTAATCAATATGTAAGCGTTTATTTTAAGTAAGTGTAAATAAATTTAATGAAACATTAATATAAACGAAAACATTGAAGTTTCCTGGAAACTGCATGTTGTTAAGAGTTGTAAACTGCAGCTTATAATAAAACCTGTACTTTAACAACAAGCTCGTTATTTTATTTTGCCTACAGCATTTTAGTAATAATTATTTTTGAGTACCCTCTTGTGTTTAACGATTCATTCAATAGGAAGATATATTTTTATATTAAAATTCTGTATTTATTTCATAACTTTCGTCGGATAAATTCATTCGATAATATTAATGAATCAGTCGACGATCTTTTCCGTTCTAAAACTTCTAAAGAATACATTATATACTCTTATTATGTTTATAAGCACAGAAGTCTCTAACAGAATAACGTAAACATTTACTGCTTAATATTACTGACTGATTGGTGATCGCAGTTTGTTGTTGTCTAGCAAACCTCTCGACATTATCCTTCAGCCGATTTTTTACATGAGTATGGAATAGCTGAACTTCAGCAACATAAATTGACCTCTTGGTAAAAGAGCTCGTCGGGAGAAGTACCAACTACCAAACCGGTGCCTTGCTGCAGCTAAGCAACATTGCTGGTTCCGGCTTAAAGGGTATGGATCTTGGTTTATTTACAAGTGCATGGGTCACATAACTTGGTTTTTGAATAGTATAGAATATAGTTTATTGTTGTTGCAGGAACTACCTACAATAACAATAAACTCAAACTCAAATAATTTATTTCAATTAAACCATTTGCAGGCACTTTTGAATTGTCAAAATCAAATAGTCGGTCAGTTAGTCAGAAAATTGAAGCTAGTCGCCCATTCCAAAAACGTAGATCTCTATGGAGAAGAACGGGCAAGAAACGACACTCTTTTAAATCAAGATATTATTACAAAATCCGGGGACATTATTCTTATTGCTTCTATATGTGAGAACAATGTAAAAAAGAAACAATTTAAAATATAACATTAAAAATAAGCCCTGGCAGTTAAGAGATGACCAGTCTCAACCAACGGCGCCCGTTCACGAACATGACGCGTGGATCAGCACCACCCAGCTCAACCATTTTGTAGGGAACCGAATGATCCAACACACGCGCCACCATCAGTGAGACATTTAAGTGAGTATGACATATTCTCAACTGCCATGCTCTTTCAAGTCAACATCAAAATATCATAAAAAACGGATCCATGGTTCTTACATTCACAAAATGTAAAAAATGCTTCTAAATTATACAAAACTATAGTTTGCAATTTTCTTAATTAAAAAAAAAAATTAAAAAAAAAATTCATTTATTTCAGATAACTAATTGATCCATAATTCCATTCAGTCCGACTTAAAATCGAATAAATAAATATAAGACTAAATTAAATAACAACAAGAAATATCTTTAATAAGAAGAAGAATCTTTTTAATAGATAAGAAAAAAATATATATAAAAAGTTACTACCAATCAGGAAGAGGTATTTATATTGAAGTATTCAAAATTAATCTTGATTGATACACTTGAAACAATATTCGATATTCAACATTGCTGGTTCCAGCTAAAAGGGTATGGATCTTGGTGTATTTACAAGTGCATGGGTCACTCAACTTTGTTTTTGAATAGCATAGAATATTGTTTATTGTTGTTGCAGGAACTACCTACAACGACAATAAACAATATTTTATAACAAATACAGTTTGGAATGGTAAAGTACCTAAGATGTTTCTGGTATTGCATAACACATGTACCCTATTTGAGGTATTTGTACCCATTTACAACAAGATAAATGTCAAATAGTCAGTATACCGTCTGATAGAACCCTTAAAAAATGCTACCAGAATACCGTCATTTAATACGTTATTCTATCGAACTCAGAAGCCGTATCAATTAAAGAGTTAATTGAAAGGGTGGATGGTCTGGTATTGATTACTCTAACCTTCGAAGTAGGCATTTTCCTCATAAAACCTTATACTGATCTCTATGTTTATTGTACAAATAAATGGAAGTCGTGTTCATTGATTTTTTTAATATTTATTACTTAACAGACATTGAAGGGTTATTCAGTCACTGAGTGAATGTACTTTATCTCGGTCGTTAAAAATAACGGCAAAGAATATTATAATATAGTTTCAGACAGGAAAATCAAATAATAATTATCTGAACGACAAAATTGTGATAAACAGTTATTTATGATTTCAAACAAATAATTTAAGAGAGTCTATAAATTGATGTTTAAATTAAATCATTGACTATTCGAACGCAATTCAATCATAAATAAGATGAGCCTATAACCCAAAAAGTCAATAAGCAATATAAAAACCAACATCAATATCGCATGGGAATAAATTGCGAGTGACAGTTGGCCGAGAACCTCCATCAATGTTAAACCAAAATCATGGCAACGAGCAAGCGAGGGGGGCCGAGCGTAGCCGAGTTGAGCCGTCGGAAGCCGAGGGGACCCGAGCACCGGTGGAAATATAACGGCACTTTTATATCGGCAATAAATTGTCGGTTATGAAAACCTATGTATGTACAATGTGCTGGTAATGGTCGTGAATAAATAAGCATGTACTTTTTATTTGGAATAGGTTTACGTGCATTTTTGTGAAATATTACATAGATTTGATGAAAATATATAGGGTAATTATTCCCTCACTCTTCATAAAAACGCCACTGATGCCGCGATTAACGTGGCATATAAAACACGAAATGAAAAAAAAAATAGTATAAGCCAGATGGAAAAAAAAAAACGGTTTGCACTCCGGGAGTGCTGGCAAAAGTGAAAACTTGAATATTAACGTTGTGCATTTTTTATATTTTAGAGTGCGGTCTACTCTCCCTCCTACGTCTTACGAATTTTCGATCGGGTCACGTGTCCTGACGCGAGCTCCTTCTTACGAATTTTCGATCAGGTCACGTGTCCTGACGCGAGTTTAACATTTTTTACCCATAACAACAAAAGTGCACAACGCCGCTAAAGAAGTTTTCACTTCAAAAAAACCTTTTATTATTCGTATCGACGGATAGCGTCATCAGTGTAAAGCTACACTACTACATTTTTGACACCTTCTGCAGAAAGAGATGGCGAGACGATCTAGATGCGTACCGCGAGGGCTGGTTCGAGGTGGTGCGGAAAAATAGTTCCTGGTAGGATTTGGGGGAGGCCTTTGCCCAGCAGTAGAACAGTACAGCTGAACAAAAAATGTTAAATACTGGTGAAAGTCACAGATTTTGATGACGTCCGTTATAAATATGACGGAAACGCTCCTCTAGGAACCCGTATCTTAAGTACACTTGGGACACTTGTAAGTGGGTCATGGTTTGGTCAATGTGTTCGAAGTATTTTCCTGTGTGACATGAAGATGCTACCTATAATAGATTTAAATAATTTTCCCGGACAAAAGAGAGAAGTCAAAAGAGAGAAGACGTTTTTGGAATGGGCGACTAGCTTCAACTTTCTGACTAACTGACCGACTATTTAATTTTGACAATTCAAAAGTGCCTGTAAATGGTTTAATTGAAATAAATGATTTGAGTTTGAGTTTTGAGTATTACAGCAACATTTTAAAGTCTTTACAAGTAGGTATTTTCAGCTTTTAAATTAGTATCAAAGTACAAAAAAATAACAGTCAGACTTGAAACCACTGTTACTACATAAAAGTCGTTAAAATCACATAAAGCTAGAACAGATTGGTTTTCAAGATCACTATCTACACTTCGACAAATTGAGCTTTCTTTTAATGGCTTTCCACACTGCAGTGAAACTACTTTCTTTGATTCAATAAACGTTTGATACTAGAATTTCCTTCAGTATTGTAAATGCTTTTGGAGTCAAATATCAATAACAAAGTATAAAAATACCTAGACCCGCACCGCACACTATCAATCGCCTCTGAATAATTTTAAAGGATACTGCTCATCCATTGCTTCATATGTTCGAAAAATTGGTCTGCTCATCAACGTAAATAACGCAATGAATATTGTTGAACTGTCAAAATGAAAGCTTTGCTACTGTTAGTGTGTTACGCATTTACCCCGCTGGAACTACTTATATAAAGGTTATAAGCCCGCATATCAATCAGTTTATTGCTTAGAAACAATCGGCAACTACCAAAAAAGCCAGTTAGCTTCGACGAGAACTCTATTGACATTAATTTCAATTAAAGTCTGATTTACATGGTGCTATTTAATAGCCTGTGGCATGCCATAGGTTGAAGCAACAATGAAAGTTACACCGTCTAGACAGTGTTTAGACGATGCAAGTCATTATTTTATTGCTTCAATTTTATCGTATTTCACAGGCAAGAAAGTTACATCGTGTGAACGGAACTTTAAAATACCAGACCTTAAAAATGAAACATCGAATTATGTGAAAAGTTCGAGTTTGTTAAGCGTCTTCTCTACTCACTACCCTTTTTAAAGTTCAAAGTGTCATATTTACGGCTGCTATACAGGGAAGCTGGGATATCAACGCGCAAACTACACTCGCGAGCAATGAAAAAGTTCCAGTGACATAGCACCAAATTACTCCTAAACTGGAAAGGCTAGCTTAATGACGCCGTCTGCAATATTGAAGTACATTTAACAGCGCATCAGAATATTACCAACTAAAAACGTACGTTTTTAATTTGTGAAGCTAGGTTCTATGTCTTAGGCGATATTAAGGTGTTTGTCGGCATTTTGTGGGTGGAACTTTTTCATTGCTCGGCAGTGTATAATCATGAATTCATCTTCTTTTCTTATCAAATCAAATCAAAAAAAAAAATCCACTGTTTCATAGAAAAGTGCAATACGTACGCTATTCGTCATAATGTATGGAACAGCATTTTTTTTTTAAATAACCTTCGTAAGATTTCAACCTAAGTTCAGAATCATGTTCTGAATCCATGGTTACAGTTTGCGCGTCGATGTCCCTGCGAACCTGTATTGTACGTATCCACAACAAAAATAAGTCACGTTCCCACGACATGGGCTCATTAAAAGTAAGTACTATATGTAATAGCAAAGTAGGTTCCATTTATTATTAACAGCAGGGACTCACAGCCTCTAATACCCAGAATATTAGAGGCTGTGAGTCCCTGTTGTCATACTGCACACACATTCATAAGCATCGGTAAATACCATCAACACGGCAAGCTACTCTCAATCACGTTGCGGTAACAGAATGCAATAATGATTCAGTTTTAACTGATCATAATTCCACAATCTGATGTTTGGTAGGCGGTTACATTACGTTGGGATTGCTATCAACTGTACCTACATATGTAGTTTTAATTAAAACTGGTTCTCATGTACATATCTATGGATGACACTTAACTATTACACTATGGTTATGTATGTAGAATGGATATACGGATTATAGTATTTGAATCTAGCAATAGTTTCTGTGATAACGGGTTTCCTCAATATTTTTCTGGTGTCTGTGATACATGATTTTGTCATTAGTATAAGCACTAACGATATACTTTTTTCTGTATTGTTAATTTATTACTTGGAAAATTGTTTTTGTAAACCTCAAATGTGTTTTTTTGAGTTGATTAATTAATTTACTTAAAAAGCATGACAGATTTTACGTATCCATAATTGGCAAAGGAATTGCTGGTCATTGCAGGTATAGTATGGTTTACACAGTTTCTATGACATAAATAACAAAAACAGAGGGGCAATTCTCGTAATTTTAAGAACGTTCACAGTCTGATCTCAGTCTCAATCTATCAAAAATACCTCTAATTTCCCTACATTTTGTTTGTAGCCGAGATGAGACTGCGTCTAGATTTTGAACGCTTTAAATTACGAGAATTGGCCTTCAGATAGATTTATAAAAGCTACGTCATCATAAGGATACCCACATTTTTTAAAGTTTAAAAAAATCCCTTTTTCGCTTTACACGATGGGGTGAATCGGTTTACACAGTTTCTATGACATAATTACCCTTAACAAAAACAGATATGTACTCGTATAAAAGCTATATGCCACTCTAAAGATACCCACTCATTCATAGGTTTTAAAATGTTCGCTTTATATAAGGTGAATAGCTAAAGATCTCTTTTCTGAATGGGGTGATCCGGAGGGATGTCCTATTGTTTACCGAAAGCCACTCTTCGGTAATAACAAGATGGTATCAAGTATCCGAGTAGATAAGGTTGCTTACCTGTCGATTAAGACAATGCATATTGGAGAGTGTGTGCTTGTGAAAAATAACCCCACTTTCTTCGACTTACCGTCAAATATTCAGTCGCCGTTATGCCCGGGTTACACGAGGTTAGTTTTTGTAGCTAGGATAACAAGATCATCATTTCAGCCGAAAAACGACCATTGCTGGACATGCTAAGGCTCCCCCAAGCGCCTCCACTTTGTCTGGTTCCATGCTTCTCGCATCCAACGGGTTCCTCCGGCTTAAAGAAGGTCGTTGGTCCACCTTGTGGGAGGCCTTCCAACGCTACGTTTTCCGATAACAAGACAGTGCTAGGAAACTAGCAAGTTAGTCATCCTAGCCTCGTGTATACAAAACTATCCTCATTTTTAGGCTAGTAAGGTACTGAGAATGATAGTAAGCAAGTGTGATAGTTTAATACAGGGGGGTATTGGTGGTGGGGGCTAGTAGCGCCCCCACCAATATTACTATCCTGTTTCGTGTACTAGCCTTATGTCGCCAGCGAATGTAGTAACTAATCGGATCATTTTACTACTAAGTCACCGCAAAGCTATTTGCTTAAAATTTACAGCATCGTGGATACAGTTTTATAGCATGGTGCCAAACCAGGATAGTTAATTAGTTAGCCAGCTGGGTAGTTGCGTAACACACTCTAAGTAGCAATGCAGCAACATAATTATATATATTTAAATAATAAAATAGATAATTTATTTATTTATTACAGTAATTGCCCGAGACATCACAGCGGGCCCTATCAGAATACCAGGCGCTGCGACCTTTATTTTTTAAATGTCGTAGCATCATGCTGAGATAGGAGCTTTTTGGCCTCGTACAGGACTTTCTCTTTTTACTTTTTTATATAATTTGTTTTTTTTTTAGTTTTGATTGTATTTGGTTTAGTTTAATTTTATGATCTCCCTGTAAAAGTAAAAAATACTTTTTCTTTCTTTATTTCTTTCAATGGGTTTAATTTTGACAATTCAACAACATTCATTGCGTTATTTACGCTGTGGAACAGACAATTTTTTTGAACTTGTGAAGCAATGGATTAGCAATATCCTTCAAAATGATTCAGATTGAGATTGATAGTGTGTTACGCAAAGGGTGCAGGATACTACATACTTGCTTGCTATCTTAGCTTAAAAAACTAGCCTCGTGTAACCCGGGCATACCATCTACTCGGGTTCTTGATATTTCACCTCTTTGTCTCTACGTACAAAGCTTTGTAGTCTGAATATTACTGAAGAAAGGACTTTGTTGAGAAAGGTTATCCGAGACGGAATAGGAATAAGATATCTTTAGAGCACGAGGTACATCCGTACTTATCATCGAGTTCCTTTTGTTTCTGAATACCAATATCGGTTGTATTACCGCTTCATATTTTGCTTGCATAAAGAGCGTTTTTATCATTTCTAACGTAACGATAGCTATCGTGGACGATAACACAGGGAAGTAAACTGTAGGAAAAAGGGAAACCTGCACTACTCTGTGATGGATACCGCTATAATTTTGTTTAAAAAAATAATAATAATAATTTTAATATTACAAATTGTCGCTGTCATAACCAAAAGTTTTGTAATACACCAATAATTACTCTTTACTTTAGTTAATCTTTTTTTTCAATTATAATTTGTTTTCAACCGTACAAAATCTGTTTTTGTTGCGTTTCTGGTATTTTGCATATCTGGTATATGGCGAATCTGGTGTTTTGCGAGTCTGGTAATTTGCGAATCTGGTATTTATAGTCCGCGCGGAACTAGTTAGCCGCGCCTTAGGTATGTGAGCGGTGGGACGGAGGGACAGCGGGGGTGAGGCGGCGGGTTGCAACGCAAGTACGTAGTGCGCGGGGCCCCTCCGTCCCACCACTCACATACCTAAGGCGCGGCCAACTAGTTCCGCGCGGACTTATAGCGATTCTGGTATTATGCTTCGGAGCCATACTAGGTATTCTGCCCGCGACTTCGTTCGCGTAAAATTTCTGGTTCCCCGACCCAGCCCATCGCATCGCATCATTTCACTTAGCATTCTTTCTGACTTCTTTTCTTTTTGTTCGGCTCCTAAAGGACGTAGCGTGATGTATAATTGCCTATGGCCTTCCTCAAGAATTGGCTTAACAAATGTAAAAACATTTTTTCAAATCCGACTTGCAGCCTCAGAGATTATTAGCACGTTACAAAACAAATAAACTCGTCAGCTTTGTTTTTAGTATACAGGGTGACAGGGACATCAACACGCAAACTGTAACCATGAATTCAGCACATGAGTTTAGACCCCATAGCGTCGAAATTTTTCGTCGGATATTAAAAAAAATTTTGCTGTTCCATGTTTTGACCGCGTAGATATTGCACGTTTCTATGAAACAGAAGATTTTTTTAACGAGTCTTACGGTCATAGGTTCGAACCCGGACAGGCGCTTTACTTTGTGTACATTATTTCATCACCACTGTTCTCGAAACGGTGAAGGAAAACATCGTGAGGAAACCAACATGTCCCAAAACCAAAAATTCGAACACATGTGACATCTACCAACCCGTACCGGGCCCGCCGACTCACTTTCACAGAGAGGAGGCCTGTGTCCCAGCAGTGGGAACGTTTTAGGCTGATTATGTACATTGGGTAAAACATGAGTATCATGTAATATACATTATTTTGTTACAGTCTGACATCACCTAAATTGAAATAAAATGAATAGTGACATCTGTCGCTTGGGCATGAACTAGTCACTTAACATGGCTGAGCTCAGTATAGTCTACAACTAGATAACTGACATTTATTGGATAGCTGAGCTCCGCAGCTGGCGCCTGCGTGTAGATTTTTTATTATTCTGGAATATAAACCTAGCCTTATTTTGGAAGGCAAGCTACCTCTTTAGAAACATCTTTCAGCTTTTTAGTAACTAGTAGTAACAAAAATGGTCTCCACGGAGTGCTAGGTTGCACTCCGTGGAGACCATTTTTGTTACTACAAAAATTTTACAGGTATGTAAGCTATACAAAGGCAAACATTCGTTACACCCCAAAAGGAGTCAGCACCACTATCATCTTGATGACCGGTTAATGTTATTACCACTATCTAACATTACAATTCTCATTATTATTATAGTTTTGTGTCGTTAAAAGGGAATTAAAAGAAGAAGAAATACGCAGACTCATAGTCGGGTATAAAAATATAAGAAATGATATTTAGAAGAAATATAAATCAGATAATAGAATAGAAATCACTGTTTGAATTTACCCCGCATTCTGTTGACTGCGTCAGAATTCCCGAAGATATAACAGTATCTTTCTAACTCTATAGGAATCAAAAGAAACCTATATAATACCATCTCGGAAACGGGACCGCAATAAGCTGCTTATCCTTCGTCAAATCAGCATAAAAGTTTTCATATCGATATCAGAGCTGCGCTGTACAATACGGATGCATTATTGCAATGTTTCACGGAACGATGGCTGTATTCGCGGCACGTTGCTCGTCGGCGCGTCGTGTCCCCGGGGGGGTACCAAACGAGATTCGTCCGCGAACCCAGCAGATGTATAGACTCCCTAGCGGCTGTCTACATTTGCAACATTGATTAGTTTTGAATTAAAATTTTTGGTGAGGGAATGTTGTTTTCCTTGTTTGGAGCGGAATGTTGAATATGAAAAGGCATTGTAAGATTAATTAATTGAGGATTGTAATGGAAAAATCTACGTATTCGTTACTTTGTTTGTAACGCGTAGAACAAAAGGCCAATGTTCGTCCCTAAGAAACGTTAAAATTCAAGTTGCAATCTCATCTCAGCGACAATCAACGTCAAAAACTTGTCAAAAATGTATGTACTCGTAAATTGATTGTATTTTTGACAGATTGAGATTGAGATTAGAATACGAACGTTTTCATCAAAACGGGAATTGGCTCTCTGATTGCCTTTAAAACCACGGTAGGTATTATTTTCTAAAGTGTAATTTTTCTCCAAGCACTTATTTCTTCTAATATCACTGTGAAATTACAAGGACTCACAAGGGAGCTAACATAAAGAAATAAAACTAAAAGAACTCTTAAAAAGCACTTATTCCTATTAAGTTCTATTTGAAAATACTACAGTATTAAAAAGTCCTAAACTTTTTTCTCAATTCCCAAACCACTTACACTTAGTATTCACACGTCATTTTACTAAAAGCAACAAAAAAAAACTATGATGATACGTCTGGCTGCATTGCAATGTTTCGCTTCTAGGGAGGGCAATGTTCGCGTTGCTACCCCCGCGAGGGTTGTGAAATGAGATTCGTCCTCATAACACGCAGCTGTATGGTCTCCCTAGCGAACTCTATTTCGCATTGATTAGTTTGAAATTATAAAGGAAAATATTATAGCAAAATTAATATGACAACTTGGTATCTAATAATTGTGATTCAAACTTCGTTTTCCTTTTAAAATATTATAGCAAAATTAATATGACAACTTGGTATCTAATAATTGTGATTCAAACTTCGTTTTCCTTTTGAGCTTTGGAGATAGAAATTACTACTATGTATACGAATTACGAATTTATACTTTGACGTCCTTGAGCAGATTGATATAGTGTACCTACTGAATGAAGGTAATTAGATGCCATCGTAAATCCATTCTTATATTATAAAAGCAAAAGCGTCTTTACACGCCTCAACCACTGAACCGATACGTCAGTCTGGGACCTGGAAATGTATCTACATACTACTCTTCATTATCCTGGATGTTTGTATTAAAAAATTATGAAATACGAAGTCAAAGGAAAGTAAACCACGTACCTATATATTTTTCTTTACTTGATTAATAAAAATATTTTAAACAGAAGTAGCATTAATGAAAAATAATAAATAACGAACTCAAACTGCTGAACAACGATACCCGATTGACTGACCGAAAAACTCTTGAATCGCACATCAGAATCGGAATCGCACGGAGCACAAAACTACCTTTTAGGAGGGGGGACTAGAATCAATTTTCTTTTAATGTAATTTTTGACGTTCAATAGTGCCTTTTATGTGCCTATTTGAAATAAATGATTTGACTTTGACACGGAAATATCTCTTTCATTTTCGCAGCCTCAAGCATTTTCTGATAAAAAAAAAACAGAGTTATTGGTAAGTTGTATATTTTTCACATCATTCACGTGAATACGGAACACATTATCCCTTTATACGCTTCCTCAATCCATTTCCTTTAGAAACTGGAGCACACATTCCGTCATAAAAAACACAAAAACAAAAGAACGCTACAGCCAGTGACGTCATAAGATTGAGCGGTCCACGAATTAAGTACAAAGTCTGTCACCAGTACGTCGGTGATCAGGGCTGCTCATGAAATATTCATGTGCACGGATGCGGTCGAATGTACCGTCGCGATATATTTACCGCTGACCACGTCAGCCCGACGCCGAAATAATAACTTGGGGTACATCGGTACAATGTATACGTAGTGCTGCATTTGAGGGTTCCTTTGTCGTAATTATAGTGGACAGGGGTTCTTTTGATATAAAAGGAAAATGGGGTGGGTTTTTTCCTCGTTAGTCAGTTGATTGAGAAATAATTAAGTGGCGGTATTGAGAAGGGCCGTGTTAAATCCAATATAAAAACGTTCTTGAGTAGTGTATAGTCGTCTCTCGTTTGAAAGACGTACCTACAGGGTAAAGTAATTATTTATTTAAAGCAGTAAAGTGCATAAAATGAAAAGAATTGAGACTGAAAACGTGCCCAAGGCACTTCGTTCGCTTTTTGTTTTTTCTTGTTTGATTAGGATTTTCATAACATAGCAATACCCACTTTTATAAGCAGATTGAATAGCTATTTTTAAGGCGAAAGCGTCAGAGTAGCCGCAAAATACAGCTTAGATTTTCTTACGTTTTTTTGTAATTTACAGGAAAATCATCAATACATCTCTCTAAGTTTATATAAACTATTGCATGATAATTTTATGAAATCAAGTCATTTGAAGCCAGTTACTCGTATAACTTGAGGAGTTGTATCGCTGATTACGAGTATTATGGTTATAATCCTGTAAAGCCATATTTGTTACGGTTGCGAATCATATTTAAATCAGTATACAACTTAACACTGTCCTGCAAATTGCAAAAAAAGTAAGTGAATTTGAATTTCGCGGGCTACATTAGCGCATCCCCCTTAATACAAACCATATCATATTTTTAAATACCACGAATTCATCATCATCATTTCAGTCGAATGACGTCGACTACTAGACATGGAGCTCTCCCAAGCGTCACCATATCGACAGGTCCTGTGCTTCTCGCATCCAGTGGAGTCGAAGACTTTCACCAGGCGATCTCCCTCCCAAATATCAAGCGCAAGAAACACCTACATATAATTGCATTACTTGTTTAAATTCGAGATCAAAAGGTAATCAAATTACATAGCTTTAACAAAATTCAGCAAAACTTCGAACAGATTCGTGTACGAATAAATTGTTCATGAAACCGTAAGATGGAGTAAACTAAATTATGTTCTCCAAGGCGACTATGAACAGTCAGAGGTCTGAGTTAGCCGCAAACCGGGATCTATTTATACACAAGTTAGTGGCAGATTAACAAAGAAGTTATAACTTGGATGTTCCAGCACTTCTATTGTCTAAATGGAGATTAGGCAGACCCTCGGTGGATTTGCCTTATATCCAGACAGACTGTTCGCAGGCTTAGAACTAGCATTTGCGAAACAATATCCCCCATAAGTTTCATAATGAGAGTATTAGGCTGGAGATAAGCTGGCGTTATGGTAAACTTGTCTTTGTGGTGTGTAGTTTATTGGTACCTAAATTTGGAACAACAATGTCTGACACTGAAACATAACAAGGTTGATGAAATAAAGAAATATGAATAACGGGATTCTTATCACGTTGACTCCCAGACAACAGACATAATAGAAAATATATTGTTGGCGGACACCATGAGACCGCGGTGGCAGTCAATGAATGAATTACTTATCATAAGCATAATTGCTCTATAATTTTCCCATTGTTGAGAGAGAGTGGGCTATACACCACGCGGGCCCAATACAGTTTGGTAAATGTCACATGTCTTCGAATTTTTGGTTGTCTCCTCACGATATTTTTCTTCAACGTTTTGAGAGCAGTCAGTGATGATGAAACAATTTACACAAAGTAAAGCGCCTGTTAGGGTTCGAACTCGAGACTTGCCACTCGTGAGTCGCGGTCGTTACCACTGGGCTACCACTGCTTTTTGTTTACATAACATCTAAAATATTTATTCAGAACACATGTCGAATGTAGATATAAGTATCATCAGTCAGCTTTTAAAAACCCTTGTCCAGAATTAGGTTACTATATTACACTCGTAGCTATTTTCAAAAGGTCATTAGTTTCCTGCTGACAGTTTACTACGCCCCAGATCTACAACTACAAGTAATTTAGTTCCTATTTATTATGGTTATGACTGGTTTCATGCCCCACTAACATATCTCACGCTGATGTCGCTACAGGGTACAATTTATATGTTTGTACATGGTCGTAACATGTGTACAATTACTGCATACATGAAACTGAAAGTGTCATATAGTAACATTATTCTACATATCGGTTAGCCTGAAGTTCTACTTTACAGGGCAAACAGTTTACGTTTGAAATGAGCTGTCAACATGTTTTTTTCTAGTATATCAAACTTCACAGACACGGTGGGATTACTGATATCTAATACCAAAAAACCAGTCAAGTGCAAGTCGGACTCGCGCACCGAGGGTTCCTTGCAAATCTGTAGGTATGTAAATAGTTTTTTTTTTGTTATGTAACTACAAATTTACGGTTTTGGATTTTTCCTTTACTTGTTCTACATGACATTGCTTCTTTCCAAATTTCATGATTCTAGGTCAACGGGAACCTACCGGGACCCTAACGGGACCCTATAGGTTTTGATTTCGGAACATAAACGCCCGTATCTTTTGATTGCGTTGACTCAGAAGTTTCAATTTTTCACTGCTTTAAGGGATTGCAGCCCTGAGTATTTGATTTAATCAACTTGATAATTCCACGCGTTTCTGAGAAAAAGGATCTTCACTGACGAACAGACAGACAACGTAGAACTTATCGTTGACGGCATAATTAGCTGTGGTAACAAAAAATAATTAAAAAATATTTTTTTTCTTATAAGGGTTCCGTTTTTCCTTTTCAGTTACGGAACCCTAAAAAGAAAAAAAAAGAAAGTATTTTAATTATTTTTTGTTACCACAGCTAATCATGCCGTCAACGATAACTACGATTTAGGATTTGACCTAAACCAAAATCCGTGCCGAATATTGAGGCTTTCCATGAAATAACTATGAGCCTTAAATATTATAAAGTTCGTCTCTTCGATACTGTTTCGAACATTATGGAACTGGGCCATCTTGTGAACGGTCTAGACAATCTTATTGTCAGCTTGTGACCTAAAAAACTAAGTGAAATGGAGTTTTGGAGACAGAAGGCAATACCCCATTTATCACTGGGTCGACGATAAATCAATTATGTACAAATTTGTAAATGCTATTTTTAAAACTTAGCTTTTAAAAAGAGTCGATAAATGCGTTTCAATTTGTGTTAATCGATAAGACAAAACTTTACGGGCCTATCAGAATACCAGCGTTGCGGTATTTATGAGCCTCTTTGTCCTTGCACAGGTTTTTTTTTTGGTTGTTTTTAATGTAACTTTGTTAGTTTTCATCATTCATATTTCCTGTGTGTGTCTCAAATAAAATATTATATATATAATAATAAAATATAATAAAATATTCCTTCTTTTCTTTGAAATTGTGCTTAACATGGTCAATTTGAACAAATAGGTACAGCGCAAAATATCGATTATCAAAAAGCCTTCCCGGTTAAAAGTAATCGGAGATGGGCAGAACTTGAAGCTAAGAAGCTAATTGAAGTAAATTCCCCTAGACGGTCGACGACGGAAAAGGCGTGATGAATTTCGTGACGAATTGGCTTAACAAAGTAAATAAAAAAGGAGGTAAAGTAGAGTTATTCGCAGTTGCATTTTTTTGTGGTAAGAACAACTTTCTTGGCCCTTGTATGACAAATGCTTTTGTTTTTTAAATATTGTTTTGTTTTTAAATTAAACCATCGCTTTAAGCGTGACAAGCGTGACACGTCTGGAAAGAAAATGTTGACTTATATTGAATTAACTAATTTAAACGTGTTGGGTTGGATGTTCGTTTTAACTTAACTAATAAAGCACTGTCACGTGTGGAGCGTGATAGTGTGTTGACGACACATGTAAATATAATGAAAAATAAAGTGACATGCAACTTCAGCACCTTTTCTGCTAACTCATCAACATTTTTAATTAATGGAGTTGCTTGACTGAAGAAAAGTAAGACGCCTATGTTCTGCTGTGGGTCGAATAAGGGGTATAGGTAAATTAAAATTATTGAAGAATCCGTTGTACCATTGAGCATAATTATTTTCACTGTTTTGGCACTTGCAACAAGGGGTCAGAAACAAGAATATATTTTTTTATACTGAAAAGGTGTACCTTGATAATTAGTAAAAAACTTTGATACATGAGTGAGTCACGACTTTCAGCGATTTTACCTCTAACATATGGTTACTCAATACAAAGTAGTGTTCGCACAAAATTCACAAATGCATGCTGTCAACTACATCAAAGGAAAGAGCGTGAACGTTTATCAAAAAGGTTTTGTTTGTAATAAACCGTCGACACTGGGAGCGTGACACGCATGATTGTTTTGAACACTGAAATTACACGGATATTAAAACGCTGTTTCACCTTACAAATTGAACCGTTATCATCATCGCTTTTAGATCGATAAAAAATATAATTTACATAAATGCTATTGTGTTGCTAGTACAGTCATACTTTATATGCATTTTTTCCCCTTTTAATTGGTGATACTTTATTTACATTATAATCGAGCCTATTAGCTAATAAGTAATTTAAATATGACTTGAACTGCTAAGTAACTATAATGCAATAACGTCTTTCTTATTCAATACAAGTTATGGGGAAGACACTTGTTTCACGTGTTCTTTATAAGATTCAGCACTTGCACTACAGCTTAAGTTCACTTACACTGCACTAAACTAACTCAAAAGGTTTTACCCTTTTTAGTCTTCGCACTAATTCAGTGTTGTCACGGAGTTGGATCGCCTCGACATTCACGTGATGATGACGTCTGTGTTCATGAGCTTCTGCATATTTTTGTATAACTATGTTTACGACATTCATCTTGAGGTCCCGGTGATGGTTGCTGTTAACTTTATTTTCGAAGCGTTGTTTAATTTGACGATTGCTTTGGCTGGTGCAATCCCATAGCTGAATACCGTAGGTCCATACAGGTTTTAAAACTTGTTTATATAACAAAATTTTATTAGATATTGACAAGGGCGAACTAAGGAGCCAATACATTGTTCTGTATCGAATCTCTAATTCAGTTCTTTTCTTTTTGACATGCTCTTTCCAGCGCATTTTTGCATACAGGGTCATGCCGAGATACTTAGCAGTATTCGCGTTTGGTATTTGTTGATTATTCATGAATACCGGGAAATATTGTGGCTTTTTATTGGTGAAGTCAATGTGGATAGACTTGCTTTCATTGAGTTTGATACGCCACGTTGCAGTCCACTCATACACAAGATTTATGGACTCTAGAACCTTTCCTACGGCTTCCTCGTGACTATTTCCAACAGCCATGATATGTAGCTGTGTCATCAGCAAAGGTTGCAATCAAATTATTTTCTAGCTCCGGAATATCACAGGTGTATAGAAGATACAGGACCGGACCTAATACACTACCTTGTGGTACTCCAGCTTTTATCTGCAGGTCTGAACAGGCATTTCTTTGTCTTATGCTAAACAATTTATTCGATACATTGGACTCCATGATGTCTGAAAATTGTTGAGGCAGCATTGTTCTTAGTTTATAAATAAGGCCATCATCATCTTTATCAAACGCCTGTGCAACATCAAGGCAAACTGTGGAGCACACCTTCTTGTCCTCTAGTGTTCTCTCAATAATATTAGTAATTCTGTGTACTTGGTCAAGCGTAGAATGTTGTTGTCTAAATCCGAACTAGTTATCAGGGATTAGATTTAATAAGAGGCTTCAATCTCTTTAGAAATAATTTCTCAAATAGTTTTGACAACACAGGTAACAGTGAGATAGGCCTGTAAGATGATGTTACATTAAGAGGTTTCCCAGGCTTGGCTATCATGATGACTTCGGCTACTTCCTACATGTCAGGAACGTGTTTTAACCGAAATGAAGCATTAATGAGCGTGGTAAGCTTTTGTAAAACTTCCCCTGTAATCAAGTCCTAACCAGGGGATTTCCTCCAATTGAAATTACACTTAATTTCTCTAAGTACTTCTTTTGGGGTAACCAACTTAATATATAAGCTATTTTGTACACCCAGAATTATCCTCGCATTGTGAGACTGGGCTTCATTTGGTTGGAATATTTGTTCTAAATGCTCAGCGAACCTTAAGGCTTTGTTCGTCCGTCACTGTTCATTTTCCATTTCCTTCATTGATAAGAGGAATTTTCATGATTGGTCGTTTCAGGTGCTTCGTAGCCTTCCACAGTGAGTAGCCGGTTTTAGAATCACTCGTTAATTGGCAAAGGTAGCTGTTTGTTAAGGAGTCGTTGTAATATTGAATTTCTTTTGTACGGCACTTAGTGAGGTTGTTCAGCAGTCTTTTATCTTGTGAACATCTGTTTCTTTGTTTCCGCTTTTCAGTTATAAACATTGCATGCATTGCAAAGGTATATTCGCACGTGTTGAAATCTTAAAGCTGTTTATAAAGGGGGTGATGCTCGTAGCGTTACATAATTTCTTGAGCTTCATCACAACTTAAAATGGGATTATATTACTTTGCTTCTTGATCATGATCTTGAAGAAATACTGAAGTTCACATTCGAAATACCTAAGTAATCCAACGCACCATAAAGATTCATGGACATCGTTTCCACTTGAATATGACTATAATTTAATTGTTACACCACCTTACATATTCGCAGAGACTGTACCACTGTACTAAGGCACCAAGAGTTCTCCAAGAGAAAAAGCAATTTAACTTAAACAAACAAACAGTTTGATTAAAAGGGTGTTGAAAATTCTCTTCAACAACTAACATGTAGTCATAAAGCGTTGGCGCTCGCTGCGTGACACGCGTGACTATCACGGAGAATGACGTCACGCGGATATAACGGGTCAGTGAACCTTCAAAGTTTACTGATACGTGTTTTTACTAAATTGGAAAAAGGCAATTTTCCTTATGGACGCACATTTCTATTGCAATGAAGAAAATTTTTGAGTATGCATTAATATTGTGGTTGTTTTAAAGAGCTAAATACCTAAAAGTCAAGTGTGTATCAAATAATAATTTATTAATTAATAATTGATTGAATTCTTTCTCGTCTGGCGGTGAAATGGGCAGACGACATTGTTGCCATCGCGGGCAAAACCTGGATAAGGCTGGCACAGGAGCGTAGGGATTGGCACAAGAAACGAGAGGCCCATGCCCAGGAGTAGGTGAAGTCGGACTATGGATGATGATGATTAGACCTAACACTAGGATTCCCTATATTGTGAGATGCAGGCTCCGTCGTTCCATTAACATTTTTTTATATTAACGACACGGTTGGCGCAGAGGCTGAGCGATCGACTGCTGCGCTGCGTGTCGCGGGTTCGGTTCCCGGACGGAACAAATATTTGTATTGCCTACAGGTAGTTGTTCCGGGTCTGGCCGTTTGTGTATGTGAGTTTAAATGTGTGTAAACGCACCCACGATACAGGAGTAATTCCTAGTGTGGGACAACGTTTAAAAAAAAAATGGTACAATGTTAAGTTAGTTCTTGGGATAAATTCCTCCCAACTACGGAAGCCTTCATTGTGCGTGGTCCGACACGCACTAGGCCGGTTTGAAGAATAAAGAATTCATTTAAGATACCTAAGTAGTTACAAATATACACGACACGTTTAACACGTTAAAATATTACAAATTCCCAAGAGAAATAAGAAGAAATGAGAAATGAAAGAAAGAAAAAAAAGAAAGAAAGAAATGTTTCAAGTTCTCTTCCTCTTTTCAGCAGTAGTGGCCTAGTGGTATCAGCCCCGACTTACGAGTTGTATGTCGTTTGAACCCAGGCAGGCACTTTACTTTGTGGACTTAATTTCATCACCACTGCTCTCAAAACGGCGAAGGAAAACATCGTGAGGAAACCAGTATGTCCTAGAACCAACAAATTCGAAAACGTGTCATATCCACCAACCCGTATTGGGCCCACACAGAAGGAAGGCCTGTGTCCCAGCAGTGGGAACATTATAGGCTGATTATGCTATCCCCTTTTACCTGATGAAATGAAAGTATCTGGGAGTGTAATATTCAAATATTACCTAGGTATACATATACGTACGATATTCGTTGTTAACTTTCAATACGTTTTTTAATAGGACATAACGAATATAATAGCAGTATTTTATGCTCCCGAATTGTATAGTGTCTGCTCGTGACCGCAGACTAATTATAGTGATTAATGTCACACCAACACATACTTATTCATATTATTCATGACGGTTTTTGTTTATATGGCTGGTAGTTTATCTTTTTGAGCCTTTTCTACTTTTGAAATAAGTACAGACATTTTTCGACAGTTATTAAAAAACAATTTGCTGTTCCATACATTTTTTTATTACTAGGAACTTATTCAAAAGTTAAAAAAAAATTTCGTTGTTTGTTAAAAAATTATTTGCTGTTCCATAAATATTGTTATTTTTTTTTACAATGCTTAGTACCTACTCCAGAATCATCTACTGAACCCATGGTAACAGGTTGTGCGTAGATATCCCTGCCACCCTTCATTTAATTAATTCAGTTTACACATCTTTTTACCAAATTGTTTGACCTGTTATGTTTTTAGCTCAGAAAACCTCTTAAGACTTTATACTATGTAGGTACTATTTCATATGTCAAAATCTATCAATAAAATAAGCGACCGATCGATAGTAACACTGTGTTTTTATAAATCCTAAATCAGCAAAAGACACATAAATCCCTTCATACGATTCGAGAAAATTATTCATAATCATTTTCATTGCCTTAAAAAGTTACCAGTAGAAATTGCAAATGACTTTCAAGGCTCGTAACTTTGCAAATTACGAATGACGAGATTCTCATTTAAGGTTCAGATTGTGCTACAAGGTCGCTGACGTAAAAGTTATGCTCCTCCTCTCCATAATAAAAAAATATTCAGAGATTCAGATACAAGAAAAGTATTTGCGAAAAAAAAATGTTACAGGAGATATATCTTCAACTTTGTATGTAATGACTTCCTTTTAGCAGTCGTAAATAATATATTTACTAGCTTACCAGAATAATTGATACTGAGGAAAACATTCGTATGTATTCTGGAACTGACTGCTTAGGTAATAATCTCGATTCAAAACTGTCAGTTTCTATACATTGGCGCCGATTCCCTTGTTCACCGACTAAACTAAATTTAAGTCAGTGCATCTTTTTCTTTCTATTTCATTAAGAAAAGGACAGAAGATAAATATTAGTTTAGTCCTGTCAAATTAGTCAGCGCCTGACGTAAATTGACGTATTTTAAGTCGCCGTGTTTATAATCACGTCTAAACTGTCTATGGAGTATCTTAATTTGACAGGACTAAACTAATATTTTATCTTCTGTCCTTTTCTTAATGAAATAGAGAGAAAAAGATGCACTGAACTTAAATTTAGTTTAGTTTGTAGACAAGGGAATCGGCGCCATTGTCTTACTATTTAGTTTAAAATCGAGTTTCGAGCTTGATAATCGTTCTAGAATAAAAGCTAAAGTTTCTTATTACTTCGCCAGAATGTTGGTCTTCACCAAAATAAGTTCTAACGGTGAGACAGGCCACTGAATAGCAAATACAACTTGAATCTCGTAACTTACAAAGGAGGGTCAAAACCAAAACAAAAAAAAATAACTAAGTTTAATTAAATCGCGTTTGTTTAGACTGCAAACACTGGTATTTAACAATAAAAGCGTGACCTTAAATCCTTAGAACAGGCCTTAAATTAAGTTTTCCCGCCCATCATCACTATCCGTATCTTAGAAAATTTGAAACGCACCCTTTTACGAGCTATGAGAACCCGCCTTGTTCTTGTCTCTTGGCTTTGTCGTAATAAAAGTTATAACCCTGTCTGTATAGATACCTCTATATTGTATACTTAATCAATGTCCGTTGTGTACAATTATTAAATAATTTCGTGTCGTGTCGTGTCGTGTAATGTTGTGTGTGTGTGATGTAATGTGAGGGTGTGTTAATGTATGTGTGTGTTGTGTTTCACCCGCATAAGTTTCGATCCTGTGGGAATATCGGGATAAAAAACTATCTGTATGCCAAATTACATCCAAATACGTTCAGTAGTTTTTGCGTAAAGGGTTGCAAACCTCCATCCATCCATCGATCCATCCATATAAACTTTCACGTTTATAATATTGGTAAGATTATAAGGATTTGTTTAATATTTTTAAATTCATATAATTTTTTTCATGCTAACTAATACAAATGTAAGAAGCTTAGTGTTTCAAACTTCAGCTTCAACTTTTGCTTAGGTTTAGAGATATTTTAATTTCCTAACTTACGCTATTAACTTACCTACTTTCTATGCTCAACGAAAAATATTGTACCCTTCCAAACAATATTGAAATCACAAAGTAATCAAAATATAAAATAAAAACTCCATAAAAAGTGGCTAATTTTGTCCGCTAAAGTACTTAAACATGTAAACATAATGATATGCACACAGGTTCACCCATATGTTGTCCACTGAAAAGCTGCACACTGTTATAAACTTTAATGCATTTGAAACAAAACCCATAATTGCATATCAAAGTCCGGTAGACAGATAAGCAGGACTTTTGCAGGGTACGTAATTTCATTTGTTTGGAAAATTTTCTTCCCCTAACCTCATCTGTTTTCATTACTCGCCCGTCCACTGAGCTCATTATTACTTTCAATATTGCTGTTTTACCTAAAGACCATTATTTATCATAATAACTACGTGCAATATCAGAGGGGCAATTCTCGTAATTTTCAGTTATTTAAAACGTTCAATATCTAGTCGCAGTCTCATCTCGGCGACCAACAAATGTCAAAAACTTGTCAAAATTTAGGGAAATTAGAAGTATTTTTTGACAGATTGTTTGATTATTTTTTTAGACTGTGAACGTTCTTAAAATAACGAGAATTGCCCCTCTGTCTGATCTCAGTCTCAATCTGTCCCTAAATTTTGACAAGTTTTTGACATTTGTTTGTCGCCGAGATGAGACTGCAACTAGATTATGAACGTTTTAGATTACGAGAATTGGCCTTCTGTTCTTTGTACATATTTTTTTACAGAACCTCAGATGAATTGAACAATATTTGAGATAGTAAAGTCCCTATAAACAATGTCGTTAAAACACAATTTGACGTTTTCTTAGCTATCAAATTGGATAACAGTAAATTTAAGCACAATTTTATATTGATTACAACATTTTATTCACTAGCAAATGCACAGATAGGTATCCACCTAATACTGCGTCCACTGACAGAAAGGAGAGCGTAGAAGTTAATAATTGCCTTCAACGACCTGCAAAACGAAGTTTTTTGCTTCAATTTTTAACGCTCACTTCACAGTTTTTCAACGTTCACTTAAGACGAGGGTTTAAAAATTAACATCTTCGTAAGCTTCGAGTATCGTCGACCCGCGATGAAATATAGCATCCGAGAGAAGCACAGTCGCTGAGAACGGTCAATTTTTATCTATAACGTTTCACTGCAATAAATCGACAGTGATTTTTCAGTTTGAAATATTAGCGGTTTCCGTCCCCATATCTCTAGGGTCGCACAGCGACGAGACTGTTAATAAACACAATTTTTCCACGTCCGAAAAAAACGCGGAAAATCGAAACACAACAGAAAATACAGCCTCCTTTTTTCTGGGTTGCTTTTTACCCAGTGACATGTAGTGAAGTGACCGAATAATTTGCTCATTTGTCAACGTCTTCGCTTTGCCGAGGAGAAAAATGATTCAGTGAATCTGTCGGGGCGTCACGTCGCTGAATTAATTGAAATAAATTACCTACTTCGCGTCAACAGTTTAATCTTTAACGGATATAATCTGATGCTTGTCAAAATTACTCACGAACGTACTCATACCCTTAATTTCACATTTCTAAAAAATAACAAGAATTAAAAGCTCACTTCTTAGATGATTTTAGTTTTAGAATAATTTATAGCAAAATGAATTCGGAAAATTTTGTCCGAATAGAAATAATAATATTAAACGCTGACATGGAAAACAGTGGAGGGCCTTCTAGAAACTAGTTGAGCGGACATAGAAAAAAGTGATTGCAGAAACCCTAATAGCGAATTCCTACAATAAACCATTTTCTGGTCGAACAAATTAGCTTACGTATCGACTTTTTGTAATGCTGGATTCAAGTAATGTTGGCGCGTGTTCATCGTACTGTAAGTTTGCTTTGCTGTAGCTCAAACAGTTCGGTCAGGAGCCTTTCAACCTCAATAGAATATTCAAAGGTCGGCCTGCGAAAATATGGCTCAATTGGAGCTACGATCCGCGCAGGATTTCCGCTTTAATATTCAGGCGATGAAAAATATCCCGTCATAAAAACCTGGACCATATGAGTTTTTAGAGGCCACGTATTTGAATATTGATGTTTATGGAAAGTGCGGAACGGATACCGCACCTTTGGTTAAAGGTCCTGTTATAAAGGCTGCCTATGTCATAAATCCGGTGTAATGGAACTATAGATTTCTTCCGCGCGACATGCTGGTGTAAACTTCAGAATGGACATTATTTATCATTGTGTTTGCTTTTTCGTATAAATATATTACTGTTATGAACATAACGAAGAGTTCATTTTGTTAAAAAATGTGCTGCTTTATGTCGTTAAAATTGTGAAAAATGGGTGACATTTAAGACCCCTCTGCTGATGCAGGCTTTGAGTGTAGTCAATGTACATAAAAATATGTGAAGGGGGATTCTTGTTGAGGTTCTCATTTGGTTGGGTAAAAGTGCTCTATATTTAGAAGTATGTTTGCCGAAGTCCCTAATATTACTTTTATGGATATTGCGTACTTATTGATAGCAGATGTTCTACATACGTATGAACTCAATTATTTGACAAAATTGTCCTAAAAAACCCCTATAAATAAACAAAACACCAACCTCACTGAACCACACCACCCAACAAAGTGTTCAACACACATTAAAGATAATCTTCCGCATATTAAATTTTCAAAGCGTCTCTTTAAACTTTTTTTTAAAACTTCAAGCGGGTGCGCACGCATGCATTACCGACAATAAAACAAGGTCCACTTAGCGATAGGCCCGCTCCAGAGAAAAAAGGCATTAAGGCGTAATTTATCACAGTTTCCACGCCATTAAACATGGAGACTGCAAAAACCGCGTACTATACGTGATAAGCTCCATGAGAACTGGATTGTCTGCGGACGTGAAAAAATGCTAGCAAACACGATGATAATCTTTGAATAGAATGTGGAAAGCTTCGAGTTTTGTCGCTATAGACAATGAGAATAGAAATAAAAACTTTGAGTACAATACGTCAGCGAAAAAAAAATTCAAAGTGGACGTTGTATTTTAGTTCAAGACTTAAATTTAGAGATGAGGACTACTTAGACTTAAAAGAAAATGACCTGAAGAGTTCAAACATACCAAAAAAAAAAAAAACTTTGAATATAACACTTATGTAGTACTCACCTAATGAAGTAGGTACTATCGCTCTATTCCTACTTGCGGCGCATATTATTAGTCGATCTAAAACGGATCCTCTTTTGTTTTACTTACGGACGCAGCTGTGGTCATCATGTGCAAGGAATTTTGTGTTCAAAATGGCCAGATATAGGTTTTGGACCATCATAAACCAAAGACCATCATAAGACCATCATAGCAAATACTTTGAGCTGCCAGTAAAAAACACCAACGCATTTTAATTTAAAAGCAAACAAATCCTATTTCATGTTCTTACAGTTATGAAAGGAAAACAGAGCGAACATTCTTGTATTGTAATCAGCTAAGCAGAATTAACACAGACTTGAGTTTTTATCAATGTATTTTTTACAAATTTTTATAAATAAAAATAAATGTCAAATAAACCCGAACGCGAGACAGCGGGACGAGCCGGACAAAACAAACGACCAGTGTTCCACATTAACCCTGGATCAAAAAAGCTGAAATTCATGGCGAGAGACCTTTGTCCAACAGTGGGATAATTTAGGCTTATAGTAACAGTTAAGTAAGTAGTCAAATAAAAATAGTCTTAACCAAAGCGTCGGTCGCGCGAATATGTAATCGATGCGTTATTGTGTCACACAAACGATCAACTCAGCCTATCGCAGTCCAATGCTGGACATAGTCCTCTCGGCTGCGCTACAACACTTTGCCGTCCGCCTTCAGCATTCAGTCCGTCTCAGCTACCTTCTTAAGGTCGTCGGTCCACACTACGCTTGCCGATACGCAGTCACTCATTTATTCGGAAAACCGGAAGGCTTCCTCTGTCGGCGCATCCACGCGTTCGTGTTCGCCTCAACAAAATGAACGCGATGGTCGCGTATTCACGTGACGACCGCTCTAGGTAGGACGCGGCCTATAATAGCCACCACAACAAGCAAAACAAACAATTGCAATACAATATAAGAAAAATACGTGATCGGCGCTATCAAAAATGATCTAGATAAAATAGATATTATAAATGAAAAGTATCACAAAAAAAAATCCAAGAAGGTAGGTTAAATAAACGACGTTTTTTACCAAAAATATTGAAATGGTAGCATAAAAGAAAAACCCTCTCGAAGGTTTGTTTTGATAAATTGGAAGAAATAAAGAAAGGCTTAGGTCGAATGTACCAAATGGTTCTGTCATTCAGACGAAAGTAAAATTTGAATAATTTACTGAATTTTTCTTTAGATATTTTGTTTAAATTGCTGTTCTTTATTTTTGAAATGTTTGTTTTTAGTTTTATTGCAAGTCTCATCTGTGAAAAGTATCAAAGTTAGAAGTATCTTCTACATACATATAACCGATAATAGTATAGTTATGTATGTACATTCTAAAAGTTATTTAGATTTAATTTTTTGACAGTAGAATAATAGTTTTGCCAGTAGATTAAAAAAACATTAGGTATTATTTGTATCTGTCCTACATTTTCGTTCTTATTTAAATGTTTTTTTACAACTGTAACAAACTGAAACTCGATAGCCAAAGTTCTGCTCAAATTATTTCGTACTCAGCTTCCAAAAACGGAGCTTAACAGTATAATATGCACTGTGTGACATTTTTATCCTAGCATTAATTCCATACGTAGCTTCAAGCTGTGGTGTTTTATTTCTAGTGTTTGCAAAATTTGGAGCACTGCCCATCACAAGAGGAAAATGAAACGGTATAATGTTTGAATAAACATATTTCCAGCACATTTACAATGGTTAAAATAATGCAAATTAATTTGGCCTGTCACCCTCATCCAAAAAGTAGGTCAACGACCTAATCATCATTGGTGGTGAACTTTACATAATAGACATGCAGACATGGAGTCCGCTCTTCACCTATACCCATTGTTTCGTCTAAAGGCTAATGGGCGCGGGGCCGCCCGTGTTATTCAAGTGTCAAGAAGATGAATGTCACGTAATTTATGAGGTTCCGTTGAAAAAACCCGGTTTATTTTGATACCTGGCTTTCCAAGTCCGTTGCATGACGACAATGCCGGTTTTCACGGTAATCCATGTTTTCATATTACGGTTTTGATTTTTTTTTCCGTGACACGAAGTGGCTATTAACATTGTTGATGGGTTTGTTCGCAATCGTTTTGAATTATAAAAAGTACTGACTATGATATACTGTCATGGTAAATGTTATTTAATGCTTTCAGTGAGTTATCTATCGTAATAAAGGATTTTATTTGTGTCTGGAATGTTTATACAGGGTGGTAGGGACATCAACTCGCAGACTGAAACCATGAATTCCGCACATGGTTCTAGAACCCTCGCGTAGACATTTTTCGTGGGTTATAAAAAAAATATCTGCTGTTTCAGGCAAGTGCAATACTTACGCGGTCAAAATGTCTGGAAAAGCTAACTTTTCTTTTAATAACCAACGAAATATTACAACGGGGGTGTTTAAAATCATGTGGTTAAGCGATTGACCGCTGCGCTGCGTGTCGCGGGTTCGATTCCCGCACGGAACAAATATTTGTATGACCTACATGTATTTGTTCCGAGTCTGGGTGTTTTTCTATCTATAATATGTATGTATTTACAAAAAAAAAAAAAATGTATATAAGTAGTTTATCAGCCATCTTGTTACCATAACACAAGCATTAGGTTGCTTAGCTTGGGACAAATGGTGCTGTGTGAAATGTCCAGGGATATTATTATTATTATTATTATATGTACTGAATCCAATCCACGGTAACAGGTTACGCATCGATGTTCCTGCTTCCCTGTATAAAAATGAAAAAGAAACTCGACATTTGAGTCTTTTTCAACTCATTTAATTCACTCCGAATCTCAGTTGTTTGGTACGCATAAAATAAATGCAAAGTGTGCAGAAAAAGATTTTTCACAACACGAACAAATAACTATTAGCAAAGAGCAACTTTTAATTATATTGGAACAAGTTATAGCGCAGAAAATATACGAGCTCAAGTTGTATTACTGCAACAATACCATAAGAAGATATTATTTTATTTATTACGTAGGGCTTATAGGGAAGCTACATTGTAATTTAAGTTTGTTATAAGTACATCACGCTGGTTTTTCGGTTTTTCTCGAAGGTTTAAGCAGTGAAAGCAGGGGCTATACACGGTTATTTTAATTTAGCTAGCTAAACTCCGCAGTCACGATGGATATTGGTATATCTAAAAACGATAAAATAAAAAATAAATATGTTTTTGTAAGATGACTGCTGTTAGCGTTGTTACTGGTATGAGTTGAGAAAAACTATTTTCATAATTAATAATAATAATAATTATAATAATAATAATAATAAATTATGTTTTATCATGTTTAGATATTGATACCCATCACGTCTACGGAGTTTAGCTAGCTAATTTGATTTAACCCTTATAACGCAAACCTCTTTCGAACCGCTCCCGCCACAATCCACGCGCTTCAGGCGGAAACGTCTCTCGTTCCCGCCGGCCAATAAGAGCGAGTCGAAGCTTCTAGAACATTTTTAGAAGTTTCTTTAATGAAACATACGACGCGTGCCCCTTGTTGACAGAGTCGTGTGACGAAAGTTAACTGGGAGCTGCGCACCGAAAGCGTATATATTTTAGTAACCTTTATCTTTACCCCGAACCCTATTGTTTATAGCATAAATCACTGGGTGTATCATTGTGTGTATGTTAAACCCTGTATGAATAGAGTATAGTATATGCACCTGTATTCCGTCAGTTATGTGTCTTCAGAGTCACGATATGTAGTAGTAAATAAAGTCCTCCAGACCGTATGTCGGCCACGGCGGCCAATCTAATCGGAGACTAGCCTTCGGCGTAGGCGATATTATGGTACACAAGTGTGCACGCAGACACAGGTGCACTCCTTCTTTCCTCACTCTCATAGTCCGATGGGACGGCAATCTGACACGACCGGAGAGAAATCAGGCGCTGGACGAACGGTTTAACGTGCTTTCCGAGGCACAGGGGTATCACACCGCTAACTTCCAAACTCCGGGCTTTTACTGCGAAATTAATACTGTATACTGTAGTAGTAGATAGCTAACATCGTTCCACAGCACTTTAAGTATCTACATTTACTGAAATTTTTCCAAACTCCCGCCAAAGGGCCGTCAATATAAAACTTTTCAGAACGAATAAAATATTCTTAAAAATGTTCTCGAAAGAATATTAAAACGTAATCTACGGAGTATAAAAGTGGACAGCGGCCAACCGCTGTAAAAGTAGATTGTGTAACAGAGTCCTAAAGAAAAAAGTGTAATGTAATATGGATCAATATCCCATTACTGCGAAACTTGGTGTGTGTTGAATATATTACGAATTATTATTGTACATTATACTTTAGAAAATACCTATTTATTGAGATGGGCTTGTGGCTAAGTAATAACAGCCGCACGGGTCGACCGATCAGGTTAAGCTACGCTTGCCACGGTTGGTCCGTGGATGGGTGACTATCTTCACATACGAAGACCCCTCCGTGCCTCAGAAAGCACGTTTAGCCATTAGTCCAGGCTGTCATTCGTGGATCTTTGAAAGTCGTTACGGGTCGTCAGTAGCCCGAATGTCTGACAACCAGTCTTAGACCTATTGTAGTCCATCTGTTTTTGCTAAGCTCTTTGAGGCTATTCTAAGTGACCGCATTAATAGACAAATCTGTCACCAACTACATAACAGTCAGCATGGGTTTCGTTGCGCTCGCTCCACCGCCACCAACTTGGTCGCGCATGTAGACTATGTCTGAAAGAAAGAAAGAAAGAAAAAAGTTTATTTGGACACAGTTCGTGAAACACAAAATATAAAATTAATAAAATAAGAAATAATGTTTCAGACAACAATAGTGTGTGCTCGCAAATATGCGATATATGGATAGGCGTAAGCAGGTCGATGCGGCTTACTTCGACTTACAAAAACCCTTCGATTTGGTGGTTAGTGATGGATGGAAAAACTAGCGATTATTGGACTCACGCCAAAGCTCATTTTTTTTTCTTGTTACCTAAAAAATCGTCGTCAATATGTGAGATTAAAAGGATACGGTTCAAGAATCTACTACACTAGGTCAGGAGAGAATCAGGGTAGTACGGTGGGACCCTTGCTATTCGTGATATTTATAAATAACTTACCGGAAGTTGTTTTGACCTGTGAGTGTCTCCTATTTGCTGGTGATGATCTAAAGCTAAGTCAGAGTGTCGAAGCCGAGGCTGACGCGGTGGCATTACAGAGAGATATTGATGCGGTATCTAAATGGAGTCAAGACGGCCACCTTCAATTCAATAATCTCAAATGTCCAATAATAACATTTTCACGAAAATCACAGCCCATGATTATTTATTATAATTTGGCTGACGCTCCTTTGGGTAGAGTTTATGAGATTAGGGATTTAGGATTAGAATTAGATGGCAAATTAGACTTCCACACGCACGTTACCAAAATTTGCAAATCTGCACACAAAACGTTAGGGTTTGTCATGAGGACTGCATCACAGTTCGATAACATAGGGGTTGCAAAAGTATTATACAATGTTTATGTACGCAGTAAGCTTGAGCATGGTGCTGTTATTTGGAATCCTTATGAGGAAAAGTATGCTCTAATGGTTGAGAAAATACAACGTAAATTTGCTCGATGGATATACAGGCAACAGTACGGATACTATCCCTACCTATATCCTTATTTATTTGTCTTGGGTATGGTAGACATGGAAACGTTAAAACTTAGAAGGGCTATGTCTCAAGTTGCGCAATATCTGACTATAATTCGTAACAAAGTCAATAGTCCCCAAACACTAGAGCGAGTCCGTATCTTGGTCCCCGGGAACATACCAATGGACTTGAAAGGTCAGGTAGCGCCGCGCCGCCGCACTATGGGACCAAACAGTGGGTTCCATCTCAAAAATCTTTTTTGTTTCTTGACATTTTGAATTGAAATTTTGTATGCGTATTTTTGAATACGTATGCTATTGGATAATTAAAATACTGCGACTTTAAAAACTATATTTATTTAGTGAAAAAATGATAAAGTAAAATGTTGAAAATGTTCATATAAAAATTTTATGTAAATTATTTAAAATTATTTATTTGCTTACATTGTCATATTAAAACTATTTATAAGTTAATAACTACGTAGTTACACGATTTTAAACTTAAAAAAAAACAAAACATTATTCTACTCATCACTTGTCAATACTAATAAATACTAAAAGGTCTTTAGCTTCGTGAGTAATTATTTTGCTATCACAATACTTGATTTATTTAAGCTAGATATATAGGGATCAGAAGTATACAACAGTGTGTGCAGAATGTCTCCCATTGTGGCTGACCTGGAACACTTCCGAGCGTGATTTAACCTATACTTCTTATAGTCTATATTAAGAGCTGCTTGACACCATGACTTTTTTTGACACCATGTATAAGAACTTTGTGGACTGAAGATGGCATATAGTACCAGTTATATATACTGACATATAACTGTGCAGTCACCAGCGTATATTCACCAAACTTTACTGCGTTTATAGAAAATCCCGATGACATGGTTTGCAGAATTATGTATAATCTCTCGTGGCAACTCTTCATCCACACCCGTGGTTTCTGCAGAACATTGATAGTTTTGGAAGAACCTCCTTGCCGTATTTCCATCATTGCTATATCCGGAACCTTGACGAGTAAACCAAGCAATTCCCGGAAACGAGTTGGGACGTACTTCTTTTTTCCTTCTTTAATCTTTTTGTTCTCTGAAGTTGCTGCAGCCCTCTTTTCAAAGCCTAGATTATAAGAAATATGCAGTGTCATTTCCTAACATCTTATCCACGCATGTAAGGTGGATAAAAGGTTGGTGTTATTATTCGTATCGACAACATCAAAGTTCTATTATGTGTTTTTAAAAACAATCAGATGTTATTTATAACATCCAATAGGATGTGTCCGAGACCAATATTTGAGGAAACGATGAATACTATGGTATGGAAACCCTTACAAAATTACAAGGCATTGCCAACACAACAGATGGGAAATCCCTCTTCTGTCCTTACAATCCCAACATTTAAACATGCTCAATACATCGAATTTTGATACAGTTATCGGCAAAAGCGAAATAGGCAAATATTTTTGTCACAAAGCCTTTTCGCTTTTCGATCAGTATCGACATGACGCAATTTATCTTTGTGACTGTACTTTATCGACAATAAGTATGTGCCTATACGAGATTGTATTAGGTTTTTATGGTTCCGTCAGAATGGAAAACCCTATTTGTGAAGCCTTTCGTCCATCAGACAAAGACTAATTTTTTTAGAATCTGCAATCGAATTGGCTTCTGTTAAAATCTCATTGTTTTTTAAATTATGCAAACTTAATGGATGCTGGTGTTACACGAATAGATTGAAAAAGAAATGAGTACATAAGAGGACCTCTAAAAGTGGCACCGGTAACTGAAAAGTTGTGTGTCGGTTGTCATGGTATGGGCATTTGATACGGAGGAATGAGGAAAATGTCGTGAGGAAAGTTTTGAGTATGAATGTCGATAAAATTAGGGGAAGACCAAAGAAACGATGGCATGACTGTATGAATGATGATAATTGTAGTTAGAAAGGGGGTGATATCGATATGACGACTAATAGAGAAGTATTGAAGACAAAGACATGTTGCGCCGAACTCAAATAAATTGGGATAAGAGCAGGAGAATAGTGTGATGATGATTACAAACTAAATGGATCTATGTAAGCCATGCAGCGACTTATGTATGTTACCTAAGCTGCCTAAAGCTGTTCAATTTCAAAATACCCAGGTACTTCTATAACCTATTCAAATTAGGCTGAGAATAAACACGATTTGAACGTCAACAATTACAATAGATAGCTCCCAAAACGCCCACACTTCAGACCTTCGGAATGTTTAATGTCGTTGGGGATGATAAAATTACTTGTCCTTTTAAAATACTGTCATTACGTTGTCAGTTTATGAAGAGGATAAAAGCATTTATTTCGTATTTACATTAAAAAAAAACTTCTTAACTACATAAATTGAGTATCAACTCCATTAAATATTGGTAATGCTCCCATAAATGTTTCCCTAGCAACGGAATTCAACGTATCGTAAGTTGCTATGAAAATCATATTTACCCGAAAATTTCCATCACACATCACTTCAACAATCTTTAACAGTTATGATAGAGTCTGATAACAATCAACCTACCTAACCTTATCCCAACCGTGTTAGGTTTGGCTTCCAGTGTAACCCGATGCAGCTGAAAACGAGTATTTAACGTGAAACGACTGCCTCTCCAACCTCCATAACCCAGTTACTGAGTAACACAACACCTCTGGCTTCTAACTACCCGTAACGACTGTCAAATATCCACAAATGACAGTCGGGACCAATGACTTAGCGTGCTTTCCGAGGCTCGGGGTGTCTTGATATATATATGTTATGAATGGTCACCCATCCACGGATCGACCTCGGGGAGCGTAGCTTAACCTTGGATCAACCCCTGCGGCTATTATTACTTAGCCACGATCCAGTCTAATAATATCACTCAATATCACGACAGCACCGTTCTGACATGAAAATAATTATTTAGAACAACAGAATTTTCGCTACGCATTGTTTGTTTCGCACAAAAGTTAAATAGAAAATTAGAAGCAACTCAATATTTCGTTGTTTTTGATTGTCTTTGTTATCCACGTTTTTGATTGAACAGGCAGTTCGATAATGTTTTAGATCGAAATGAAATTGAAGGAGAAAGATTCTGTAAAGTTACTTAATTACTAATTTTGTGCAGTAATGAGGTTTGTTTAAAACGTTGTCACAGTTTAATTTAGATAAATGCGGGTTATTTTTAATTTAATTTTAAGTTATTGAACCAACAGGTACAAGATACACATATCAAATAAATAGATGGAAAAGTAAAACGACAGAGAAGACGTGCGGGGACGAAGTTGAGAGAAAATTTCAATATGTTATGTAAATATTGACAAAAGACACACAGACAGTTTGTTTTAGTCTATTCCGACTTCATATGTTACGAGTACTTTCATATACACCGTATTTCGGCAATATACATAAACTTCAACCAGATGTTCAGATCATGGAAATAAGCATTTTTCATTATGGACACATTAATGAATTCTTATTTTTCGTTAATTTTCATACAAACTAAATACCTTGACGTAAATAGAAAGAAAGAAAGAAAGAAAGAAAATACGTTTATTTGCGGTAAACATGACGCACAAAAGAACTTATGAACAAATAAAAAAAATAAAACATTAAAAAATAAAAAATGACATGCGTCACATCCACGCAAAACGGCTATCGCTCAGCATTATGCTGCGACCCTATGCAAGACAGAGCCCCAGCGCTGGTTTTCAGCGACAGCCGGCGCCAACGTAATGACGTCGTCCGGTGCAGCAAACAATTATTATTCATCAACAAATAATAAAACAATTATACATATTTTTAAAGCAAACAGTAATTCTGACGCTGTACAGGTACAGCGTACTTAAAGCAAAATAATACAATTTAATTTAATTGTGATAGAAACAAACAGGAATATAAAAACAAAATATAAAAAAACCAAAATAAAAAAACAAACAGCGAACAAAAAGGAAATGTATGTACATGCTAAGAGAATATCATCCTCAATAAACGATTTACGTTTTATGAAGTGGCAACATTTCGAAGCGTCCTATCCTATTCGATTGACGTACGCGCACCCAACATGCACCGAAGAAGTTATGTAAGGAATTACAAAATGGCCAATGATGTAATGTGTTATGCAAAAGTTATGTGTCAGTGCTCTAAGCGTTTGTGAGTGAATTTGAAAGACGAGATGGATCCGATAAAAGGCAAAATCTTGGATACTGGAGGGTGACCCGTCATGCACACACTGTTTAGAGCTTTGGAGAAAAACCGGAAGGCATGAAAAATATGGAACTAAAGAGTCGCGAAAGGTACAAAATAGAACAACACAACTTAAATAATTAATATGAATATTGGAATTTAATTTGATTATTGGAATTTAATTTGATAATTGGAATTTAATTTGATTATTGGAATTTAATTTGAAATTAGATTGTCAGTGGATCAAAATAAAAATTAATATTTAGCAATAAACATGGACAACCAATAATTATGATCAATATGTATTTCAACAAATAGGTTGTCAACATAGAATGGACAGTGGATGCGGATGTGAACAGGGGATTGAATGCCATGCCTCAGCCAGCGCCGCTGGAGATCCAAAACCAAGCATTGCAGGCCATGACCCATGAGGTGAGCAAGAAAAGAAAAATTATGTTTATGGGAATGAAAAACTTATTGTCCAGAGAGTTGTACATGCAACAATAACTTCTTCAGCTGAAATTTAAATGATTGTATTGTTTTTAGGCCTCGCATTGGCGGTGGAAGGTCATTCCAGCAGCGCGTGGCTGCAAACTTGAAGCTACCTCTGAAAGCTGCTGTTTTATGTTGCGGCATGTTTAGCGGGCCAACTACAGACCGAAGACCATATTTGTAATGAGCTTGTCGCCAGGTGAGCTTTTCATATAAATAGTGCGGCTTAAGGGTTGTTACAATGCCAAACATTAAACTCGCTAAATGAAGTTTCCGCCTGGCAGCCATTTTCAGTGTCTTGAGTTGGTTTATGTATGGCGTCACATGATGCCTGCGAGGGACATAAACGCAGAAACGAACACAGGCATTCTGAATTCGCTGAATTAACCTATCCGTCCTACCAAGCAGGCAGGGCCCATAGACAGTGTCACAGTAGTTGAGCTTAGATAGGATCAGACTGTCAACCAATTGTCTTCTAAGTGGTACGCTAAGAAAGTTACGTATACCATATAATACCTTAAGCCTGTAAAAACAATTTCTGAGTATGTTTTTTAAATGAGCCTCAAAGCGCAGCTCTGGATCTAGGATAAGGCCCAGACTACATGCCTGTTCTACTCGCTCAATTCCCTCCCCCTTAATCAGAATCTCTGGTTTGGCAGACAGTATTGCAGCAACTTGTTTTTTTGTGCCCAGTACCAAGAACTTGGACTTCAGAGGGTTCAGAACCAGAGAGTTCTCTTCAGACCAGGTCACTACTCTATGCAGGTCCTCATTCACCCTCTGCACTGCCAACGCCGTATCATCCCCTTTGAAGGACATGTACAACTGGATATCATCGGCATACATGTGATACTTGCAGTTTACAAAGCATCCGGTAACATCAGCACTGTAGAGGATGTACAACAAAGGGCCCAAAATCGATCCCTGCGGGACTCCCCTGGACACCTGGAGGAAATCACCCGATATGTATGCCTCTTTATCTCTTTATCCGAAACATTTGAATGATTTATCATTTTAATTTCACTAAGCAGCAATATAAGTCAAATTAAGACCCTTTCTTACTGCATAGCTGAATTAAATTTCATTAAATGAAATTACAAATATCTTTGTAATGAAGCCTTTTTAAGTACCTTTGTTAGATTTGATTTGTTAAAGCTATTGAAGCGTTTGCCAAAGGATAACTTGAAGAACACGGTGTATATTCATATACAAGACATAATCAACCTATAATATTCCCACTGCTGAGACACAGGCCTCCTCTCGGTGAGGGGGATATATTCATAAGTTGCTTGGAAAAATATGCAGTAGGTACTTAATACAGGATAGCAGGGACATCGACACAACATGTTACCATGGATTCAGTAGTATGATTCTGGAACTGGAAATATATCGTCGGTTATTAAAAAAAAAAAACTGCTGTTTCCTACAAAAGTACAATACCTACGAGGTCAAAATGTATGGAGTAGCTGATTTTTTTAAAACAATCAGCGAATAATTTCATCGTATAACACTCGCGACGACACTGCCATCCTGTATTTTACTATTGTAGTAAAATACAAATACATCCTGTATTTGTATTTTACTGGTGAACCTCCTACAGTGTAGTGTCGTAGACTTTTCACAGTGATAGCGGCTTATATTTTATTTGTAAGCTGGATTGAGTATGGTCCTGATGATATTATCATAACTTCACTACTAAACTTCGCATTAGCTATCATAACAAACAAGTTCTCAGTACTTACGCATATATTCAAGCTTGAATCCAGAAACTATACTCCAGCATAAATTGAAACAAGCAAACACCAAGATTATAGTGTTCAAATAACGAGACAAGCATTAATCCTATCCGAGGCTGAAAGGCTTGCTATGCATATTCAGGAAGCCAATAACCCCTCCTAGATAAATAGGATGGAGCATGCGTTGGCCATCCCTCAAGCGTTATGATGAAGTGATCGCACAGTGCGGACTACTCATACAATATTCATGGGCCGAGAATGCGGCAATTTGGCCGACATGTCCCGTGTCCTACAAACAGCACAGATGTATCTTAAGTTGGAGGACAACACGTTAGTGATCTGCTGTGTACAGAAGTGTCGAGCTTACTCTGACGTTATGGAAATCCTTTGGAGTGGGCGAATGATGGGCGATTGTGTGACCCTTGACTGGAGAAGGTTAAGGATGGTGACGATGGAAGGGTTGATTTATAGTGTTGGTTCAATAATAACAATAAGTTATATAAAAGGGAGAGCCGTTCCTAACTGTGATATTTCAGATGATTAGAAAAAACGAAAATTTTATCAGCCTAGAGTAATTTAGGAACAGTCACATGTGTGACCTTTAGGAGAGTCTGCGGATAAACACACTCCTCAATCACTTACGGCCGACGTATCCGGATCTAGGTAATGGTTTAAATTGCCAACACACAATGAACAATTTCGCATTCCTTCTTAGACATTTGCCTAGCAGTTAGACAATTTCATTATATGCTGAAATTAGTGTCTAATATACTGTATTCATTGTTTCATCCCTTGTACGCCGAAACGTGGTTCCGCGCCAGACACAAAGGAAATTGTATTGTGTCTGTGTCTATGATTGCGGCATATGAGAGGGTAAGTAGTTCTTGTTAGTTAATTTGACAGCGACGTCTGACGCTTATTAAACTTCTGATATGACATCACAGATATTGGCAGCATAGCAAGCCTAACTCAATTAGCAGGAACTTTCCGTACGCCCACGTTCTTACCCTAAAACATGCCCAAACAATAAACAAATATGCAGATAACACTTATTAAATTATGGATCTAACCTAAGACCTCAAACGTGCCTGCGGGCGAAGAGTAATGGGTAGCTCACCGCCCGATCAAGACCAGGCCCGTGCCGGACGGCGCGTTGTGTTCCACGCGCGCCTCAAAGAGATGTCATTAGAGGACGGGGCCCGATAGGGCCGAAGCCTGCCAGGGCGGCGGGATCGTCCGAAAGGGTTACCGCTGCCCTGGAACAGAAAGGGCTAAGGAAGGAACATGGGTGGGTTTTAGACAGTAAGAGTCTCCACCCAGAGCGGGCTGGGTCATTTGATGATTTCCCATCCAAAAAAAAAAGACCTCAAACGTCTAACTTAAGACCTAAGAATACCTAACATGTGTGGAATAGCCAGTTCAATAAAACGATCTGTGAACTACTTTATTTCTGTCCCCTCTAAAAATAAAACTGAAAATCATGGCACTAGATCAAAAGATGCCGCTAGTAATAAAGTCCTATGTGACAGGCACTGCGACTATTACCGTCCAACGTTTTAGAGACAGTTTTAATAGGTGGGCAAAACGGCTAGGGTCACCTTAGGTTACAGTAGTCACGAATTCATATCACTTTAAGCCTGAAGGACTGAATTACGTGATGTCCCGAAATCACGTGACGTGGCATGTTATCCTACCCTAAATTGATTTTTAATGTGTGTGTACATTATGATATTATGTTAAAATATCTGTTCAAAGCAACATCTACAAACAGTGCACAATGTATCGTATCGAAACTGAATGTTAATAGTTGTAGCAAGTTGTATACAGGTTTCAATCTTGAGCCACAAGGATGGATCAGTATCAATCATAAGCAAGGAATCCATAATTGCTTATGTCAGATATCATTCCGCATCTTGAATGACATACTCGTACAGATTATAGGGGATTCATCCAACATAATAGAGAAATAGGGAATTCGTATAATGGGGAATAGATTGCCTGTCACGTCAACCATGAATCGGATACGTCGTTGAATGTCAAGCACGCAATTAAATGTCTCAGCTCGTACCACAGAGGACAGTATGATGGTATTTTGATTTACTTTTATAGTACTCAACGTCGCGTCCCATGGACCCTTTCATCCGATAAGAGTACTAGACAACCGACCGTACTTGAAACACAAAATCAATATCACTTCGAAGAACTTACGTCATACATATTCTTCGTATAACTGATCGGCACTTTTTAGAGAGCTAAGTTGGACAAAGTAAATATTGAATAAAAACGTAACAGAAAATAAAATTCAAGCCAAAAATATATAGGCTCGTCCAACACCCGGAAAAATTCCTCCAACTTGGCTAATAAAGATTTATCGTTGCGATAAAAATTTTCATAGCAGTGAGTTCGCCGTAAATAATTCGTGGCATACCTGCGAATGCTGATTTGACATGGGTCAGGGCTCCGAATTCGAGCCGTATAATATTTCATTCCTTCCGACTCGAATCACAAGTTCAACCGCGGTGCAAATTGAAATTTCGCTCGGACACCGCACTTCTTATTGGTTTGTGTCTCATCTACCCATCACTTAAATGTCTGTCACGTTTGTGTGTCTTATATTATTGTGTACACAAGCGTGAAATAAAAAAGTGAGATACTAGCATATCGTGATTTCAGATGGAAAATAACTTTTTCTAAAAACAAAACAAGACAATGAGAAGTTGAAGAAACTCTAGGGTATTGTAGAATAACAAGGATCAAAAGAGAGACTGCGATTAGTATAAAAAGATTATTGACGAATTAATCAGGTCTGAAGCGGATCGTTATTCAAGCTTCATTAGTTCAAGCCCAGTTTGAAAGAATATAAAATGTCTCAGACATTTAAATTTTGTTTAAAATGCAAAGTAAGTTTCTTGCGCCTTTAATTAGTGTTCCTTTTCTGAAATAAGTGTTAATTAGTTTTCTCAAGTCATGTGAAAGGAGCGGAGAGTAAATTACAGTTAAAGAGATAAGCATGCTTTATAGATAATTAAAACTAATGAATTCTTTCTGCTCTTTTTTTAGATACCAAGCAACTGGGAGACTAACAGAGGATAATGAATCTTATCGCCACAATTTAAGTTCTAAATTGTTTTGCGAATCAATTGATCTGAAACGGACAAAAACAGAGCACTCACATTCGGCTGTTTGTCCCACACTCATTAATTTGACCGCGCGGCTAACCCCAGAATGTCCTGAGCTATTAACTACCGAAACTGGGTATGCAATAAATTGAGACTTTTCATATATAAATCAGGGTCGAGGCGTGTCGCAGAAGGTCTGCAGATAAACCGGATAGTATAAGAGTGAGGGGCATTACTCGGAGCAGCTGCGGCGGACCGGGCCGTCGCGAACTCACTCACATTACAACCAGTTTTATGTGAGGATCGGGCGAGTCTTGCTTTAATACTGTACGTTTCTGGAGAAACTTGTACAAATTGAAACGCGGAGGCCTCAGATAATTGGAATATTTCGTAAGTTGTACCGTACTTTGGAAACTTCATAATTGAAGTAGGAGATATCTTAATAAAATTGTTAGTTTTTGAGAGTTTTAATTGAATTCGTATTTCAGTTGTCAAAAACAAATTACGTTTTCAATACTAATAGATGTCTAATTGCAATTGAATGTCAGAAAATTAGACGATATTACTCGTACCAATACCAATTTAATACAAAGCAGACCACAAAATTTTACAGCAATTTGTCCACAAAAGCTAATTAATTAACGCACATATTTATAAAATATATGTGTCAAAACGCACACTTTATCAACACTGAGCCATAACCATCAATAATTAATTGTGGAAAATTCCATGCACAAATACTCAGACTCAGATGAAAATATCCTTTAGTAAAAAAAAAAAAAACAAATGAAAATCAACTTAATGTGCTTAAAGCTCTCCAGCTTCCCGGCCATGTTTCCTTGGCTCTTAAATCCGGATATCCGGCTTCATCTCAGACTCTTTATTTGTCTTAAGGATGAATTTCGCCATAACGGATAAAGAGGTTTTATTTTTATGCAAGACAAAAGTTAAACAACAGGGATAATAAAGTGATATACTCGTATGTACGGATTAAAGGCAATAAATTGTTTCGGATGAAATATTATGCATAAACTTTTCGGAACTTTTTATGATTCATGCATAGTTATTTAAAATATTCAAATTTCGCATCATCAAAAATCCTTCGCTTTTAAAACAATGCTTTGTTCTTAGGAATATCTGAATATCCCCCCGAGGTGTAAGCAATCCGGAACATTCCAACTCATCACCTGCCTAACCGTTTCCAGACTATGTTGGGGTCGGCTTCCAGTCTAACCGGATGCAGCTGAGTACCAGTATTTTACATGGAGTGACTGCCTTTCTGACCTCCACAACCCAGTTACTGGGTAACATGATACCCCTTGGTAAGACTGGTTGACAGACTTCCGGGCTTCTGACGACCAGTGACGACCGTCAAAGACTCGCGAATGACAGCCGGGACCAACGGTTGAACGCGCTTCCCGAGCCACGGAGGGGTCTTGGCATTTAAAGATGGTCTCCTATCCACGGACCAACAGCGGCAAGCGTAGCTTAACCTGATCGATCGACCCGTGCGGCTTTTATGACTTAGTCACAAGCCCCCTAGAACATTCCAACTATACGTTGGTAATTCATTGACAATTTTATGGAGATTTGTGAAAAATCAAAGCAATAGTTTTTGACAGACACTATGTTTTTGTTCGACTTATGAAATATAAAACAACGCTACCGTTTCCTATTTCACAATGAAACCAATATTTCTGTTTTACACCAAAATATTTTCAAAAAAATCTTACGAAAAAAATTCTCGCACTGTCAATACTCAGTGAGCAATGGTGGCCCAGTAGTAACGGCCGAGACTTACGAGTTGTAGGTTTGAACCCAGAAAGGCGCTTTACTTTGTGTAAATTATTTTATCACCACTACTGTCAAAACGGTGAAGGAAAGCATCGCGAGGAAACCGGCATGTCTTAGAACTAAAAAATAGAAGACATGTGACATCTACCAACCCTATGGTTCACTCTCTCTCACCGACAGGAGGCCCGTGCCCCAGCAGTGGAAACGTTATAGGCTAATTATGCTATCAATACTCAAAATACTACCCACGTATTTCTAAAAATGAAGCAGATTTACAAAAAAAAACAAAGCAAAGAAAAAAATGGTACATCAATAAACAAAAGTAAAATCCTACGAAATGGAAATCTTGTAAATTATAAATCTACCCTGAATGGAATTGAAATCTACATAATGGTTTGCGCAGAGAAAAATGTGAGTACTGAACAGGACGACAATAATACAAAACATTCGGGAACAAAGTGTGGCTTTGGATGAAGTACTGTAACAGTGGCTATATGACTATATGTATCATACTAGACGTAAGTACTTATACATAAATTTATGTATTTTTGTGTTTGAAAGATGTAGAAATAATAACAAATTTATGTGCAAATGACGAAATTATAGTCTCTTTTTTCGGTTTAATATTCATTTTCATTACATTCATTCATTATTTTCTGGTCTGATAGGCAGTCACTTCATGTAAAATTCTGGTATTCAGCTACATCGGGTTAGACTGGAAGCCAACCCAAACATAGTTGAGAATAGGCTACACAGATGATGAGATGATTATGATTAACTTTCATTACGAGAAAAATCATTTTGCTTTTAAGTGGGCATCAGGAGACACCATTGTTACGTTATTTTATTTAATGTAGATGTACTTGATTTTTTTTCTATAAACGAAAATGATAAATATTCACATCACAGTGTCAAAAAAAGAAGGATATGGTTTCAAACGCGTGAACTCTACGCAATCGTAGCAGTGTGCTACGCCGTAATTTACCGCGTAGCAAGCCGTAGCAAGGCAAGCGCACTAGAATAGGGTGCACGGCCATCAATGGTATAAGCTTGTAACAATGCCTACGTTCTAATCACTCATATTCGCGATATATTTTTTTAACTAGTCTAGGATTTCATTTTTCGAATGTCCATGAAAGTCCATGTTTTTAAAACACGGATTTTTGTTTGCGTGTGATGTATTTTAATAGTCGCAACTTTCGTTAAACAGTCACCCAGCACACGAAGTATTTATTTACGAGCTTTCATATTCTTTCATAAAACAGTGATGGAATTTTCACTTTATAGGTAGTTTTATTTATTTTAAATGTAAACCAACCAAACTCTCTTGAGTTGATAAGTAGATACACAGTATGATTATACACAGACTCACTCATGTTACTGTACACAGTGACACACAGTGTGGATACAGGGTACTTCCATAACACTATCTAATCTGCGGGGACCGATCAGTAATCCTTTTCACTGCCGATTGATTTTTATTTAGCTTTACCAACTCCTTACATCAACATGGAAACTTTTCCTATCTACCAACTAGTATTTGTCTTTCATGCTATAGCCGATAGCGCTACAAGGTTCTTTGGCGCGTGGCCAAAATCGGAACTAACGCCGCCATCTTGTTTTTACAATACATTTTACAAAACAAATGATCAACAGCCGATCGATTCTGTAAAAATATCACCGTGAAAAGTTAAGTGAAGTGAGCTTAGAGTGAGCTGTCAATAGTGTCAACTTCCCCCCAACCCCTTCCCCTTCGCCCTTCCACCCCCTCGCTCCCTTCCCCTCCTCCTCCTCCCCTCCTCCTCCCTTCGCCCCCTCTTTCCTTCCTTCTTTCTTCGTTCCTTCTTCCTTTCGCTTATCCCTTTCCCTTTCGGCCCTTTCTAACCATTATCATCTTTCCCTACTCTTATAGCCATCCAAACTCATACACAAAACTTTCTTCACGACATTTTTCTCAATCCTTCACATAACATAATTATATATTATACTATGTTTTTTTAATCTAAATCCCTCAATAAATAAAATTAAATGTAGGTGGGTCAGTGACCGCTATTACCATCTTATTTGGCACCAGCAAAAGCATGTGTGATTAACGATACCTTATATGGATTAATTTTTAACGGTGTTGAGTCATTAAATTCCAAACTAGGGCATTGGTCGAACACATGAAACACTTTTCTAAGTAATGGCGACACAATATTTCATTTTCGCCCTTCACGGTGTGTTATTTTATTACTGGGATCAATTTTACGACATTCGATACTTTTACGGTTGTTGAGCCTAAAACGTAAAAGGGTTACTGTTACGTCCCGCGTTACTTTACTTTACTTTACCTCCTTGGTCCTCGTATGGAGTTTTGAAAAGCTATTTTATGTTTTTAATAGATTTTCGTTTTATTGTTGCCCGATACTATGCGAGTGTACGAGATTTATGACGGTTTGGATGTAAAGTTTTACTTTACGATATTATCAGAAGTTGGGACAGCAGTTTTAATAAGAGTGGCGTCGGATTTGCTTAAAATCGCATTGATATCCGCGTAATAAAACAAATTGATATAATGTTTATATTTTGGTTCCCAGGAAAAGGGTTTCTTTTAAATGAATATTGTAATGAGTGAGTAGCAGTATCTGTTGTGGTAAATGCTCCTATGATCTTCAAATAAAACGTAAGAAAAGATTTATTTCAGTATAATTACCTTATTTAGGTACTTCGTACAGCTTGTTTACCGAAATTACATACCCTCTTTCAATATTAAACAGAATCCTGTTTCATAAAACATAATACCCAAGCAATACCAAAATAACTCATTAGAATTTCATAAAGTAATTCAATAAAGAACCAACAAGAGTAAACGATGTTGCCGAGATCGCATATTATGTTTTTATATTTCCTCAAAGCCGGATCATCATCTAGTAAAGCGAATGTTGGCAAAAGTACCGTATTATGTTGTGGTTGCAGTACTTAATCGCAGGATTTGCAGTTGTGTGTGCTCGACTGAATTTATGCAGTACAACGTGACACTTTTGTAGAGGAGATCTTTAATTATAATAAGACAGTGAATTATGGTCGTGAATTTATGCAGTATCATGCCCTCTTGTCCTATAGATTCGGGATTAGGGAGAAATATCAGGTCAATGTTTTGAAACACGAAAGCAGTTTGTATGCTATAGTTGTGCTTTGAAAGTCAATTAAATAAACCAGAATATAATCCTGCTGATTAATGTCTTTGAAAATGGAAAGATGAAATGTCTGTACCTTCTCCACTTACAAGTTTTATTCTTTTTCTCTAAACATTTAACTACGACTATAAAAAGCTCACTATCTTTTACGAACACTTACATGAAACAGCATTAAATCTTTCAAGTTGAGCACCTATACTTTAACTTCTTCATCAACAGCGTCCTTTTTAATATAAGTCGTCGGATTGCGATACACGTCACGTACCCGGAGTACAATGGCCGCGAGGGAGCGACGCCGGCCGTCCGAATTATCCCGCCGGTGTACACCGACCACGTGACTGCTCCGCACTCCTGATCGCCTGGTACCATAGAACAAAAGTCATTCCTTTATTTAAAGCTTTTAGACGTATTGTTTGGCGGTAAAAGGATGGAGCCATGAAATATGTAAGCGTATCTGCTGTGCACAAGCCTGTTGGAGTCACAAGCCCGTAATCTATCTGCCCAGCTACAAAGGAAACTAGTACTTTATTCAAGACTGCCAGCACGAAATATTTAGACGGTCTGAATTAGTGAAACCATTCGTCCAAGTTTGTCTTGTCAGTTTATCGTCGACTAAATCAGACATATACACGCAAACAACGTCTAAAACATGCTCAGTCATAATAAATGACTCGATTTGGTACTACACGAACGTTAATACATTCTGTTAACAAAAAATGTTTGGAATGACACCGTTTCCGGGAGTTACAACATTTTTTATGTTATACAAGTCCATTATGCATTGAGGACATTCCAAACATTTAACGACGATATTTACAACACCAAACTACAAATTAACGACAATAGTAATTAACACAGAGAGATATTGAAGGTACTTAACTGAGTCGTCGTGCTTCAGCATTTAATTTCTTAGGCCATAAATTAAACTAGGACCATCTTGCGTTAAGTTCCGCTCTCGAGCCAAATTAAAAAGCTGAGGATGCATAAAATGTTTTGGCAAATTTCCTCGAGGGAGGCTGAGGTGCAGGCCGAGTGTAGAGGCTCATTGCCTAGAATTCCCTACGGGGGAGAATTCGAATCACGTCCTTGGCCAAGAGAATTCCACCGCTTTGGACGATCTCTCAAATTATCCGATGGACAGAGTGCTCTGGATGTAATTCCGAGCATTAGTGGAATTGCTCGCATGTGAGATCAATTGATCGGAAAAATATTTGGTACTTACGATATTGAAGTTACCTGATATTTGAAAACTATTCATACATCCGTACCCGCATATTGAAATGCAATTCGCATGAATTAATGTTTTTTTCAACCGTTGCTCGTTAATAAAATACTGGAAAACGCATCGAATAAACATCGTATTCCATGTTAAAACAAAGGGTTCTGCATGTTTTTATCCATCATAAAATTAACACGAACGCATTATTTTGATTAAACATTACTCGATAGTGGCCCAACACTAGAAAATACACATAATAATCAAAATGCAAATGAACATTTGTCAAAGTAAATATTGCGCAGTAATATACCTTTTAATGGCTATAAAGCTCGCAATTAACTTCAGGCTGTTGTTATGGACGGTTTGTGTATATTTTTATTAAACTAGCGATCGTTAACTGGATGCGGGCGAATTAAATCAGAGGTCATTTAGTTTTACTGATGTCGATAATTACTGGCGTGCCTGACGACGCGTTAAACGTACCGCAAATAAGTGCACGCGTACTTCAGCGTAATTATAAACGCTGGTGTGGCCGTGTTTAGGCGGTTTTGGAAGTAAATGGGGAAATATTATGTGATATGTTACAGCATATTCGAATTCAATTTTAGAAATCTATGTTTTAGATACATATTGACGAATTTGATTTGATTTTACCTAAATAGTAGGTCATTTTTATTTTCTAATACATTTTTAGTGCTTAAATTAAATGTTTAATAAACTTTATTCTAAATAATATAATTTTATCACCTTTTGCTCAACGTTTATTGATTAATCTACATTATATTACATAAGTAAATTAAAAAGGGGGCAGTTGTTTATGTAGGTCATTGTAACTTCGTATTTCTCCGGAAAAATACAAATTAAAAAACCTGAAAAATGCGAGTCGGACTCAAGTAAACAAGCGCCAAAAAAAAACACGTTTCTTTAGTGGCATGAAACACGTTTAATATATTGACTTTATTTTATTTTTATTACGTGTTGATATAGCGGCAATAGAAATACGCACTCTGTGAAAATTACAACTGCCTACCTATTACGGTTCATGACGGATAGACAGCGGAGAGTAATAGGGTTCCGTAGGCACCTTTTGGGTACGAAACCCTAAAAAATCTAAATGTTAACAGTTACTTGAAATATCAGTTAACAATATGCACTTGCAGAAAAATCCTATGGACAAACAACGCATACACTCACACACACTAGTTTCCAGATTATCATACACATAATGGCTAATAATCTAAAACATACTCTAGTGTGTACTGTACATAACCGACCGGTTTATCCCTGGCGGATATTGGAACTGTTATCGCACTATGCAAATTCAATTGCGCAGTGCACTCTACGCGACAACTTGGGGACCATGCAATTGATCGTTACTACCCAATAAGCTCTAAGAATTGTTTTGGAGCAGTTGTTTATTAACATTGGTGTAATGTTATTATTCGGTGTAATGTCTGGATCGATAAAATGACCGCAAAGGGGAGGTAGACAATATTGATATACCTAGTGCTTTTTAGTACAGGGTTTTATCTCATTTTCGAAGAGATTTATCAAAATGATGTGTGTGTGCTGTTTTGTTGTTTTTTTTTTAAAATGTGGGTATACTATACCTCTGTGGGTACCTTCACCTCTGCCTAAGCCTTCGGGGATGTGGCGTTAGGTGTGATGTTATGTAATGTTAATATGTTACTGAAGAACATTCCGCCGCGGTACCTGTAATCATAACAATCTTGCTGAAAACTATGTATACATAGGTTCGGTTCCCTGTCAGAAACAATATTAGTAAGAACTACAGATAGAGGTTTCGGGTCTGTGTGATTTGTGTTTAAGTAGTGAACGCTGTTTCTTAATTTTGTCTAGAGGAAAAGAGGTGTTTTTTTTACTAAACACAACACATATTGTACTTTATAAGCGTGACGATAACCTACAGAAGTATTCCAGCAAAAATATTTCATTGTAGCTATTTATGTGACCCATGTTTAGTAGATGTCTGCTGTCTGATAAAGTATACCGCAATATGCTGGAAAGGTCCCAGACAGTACGTTTAACCGTTCGTCTAGATTAATGTCACAACATATTGGATGCTTCAGCCAAAATCTTGCTGAAAAGTGTACTATTATGCTAATATAGCATTTATATTCTTCGTGACCAGAACTATGTTTTGTACAGAAGGAGATTATTTATTAAACCATGTTAATGGCTTAATAAATAATGAGATGACTGCGTCAGACTATTTGGATCTGGATGAACAGCTAACAAGTATTGGCATAAGAATCTGACATGACGGTTTTGTGGGATATAATTTGAAGTGCAAGACTACTGTAAACTCTTTATAAATAAATAAAAACGTTTGGGTTCGGGGGACCCCTGGCAGGAACGAAGTAAACTGAAAATCCAGCATCCGCCATAATGGATTTTTTCATTTTGACCTCACTATTGGCATCAGCACCCTCGAAAACCGTAAAAACAATCTCTCTCTCACTCTCTCTCTCTCTCTGTCTCTTTATATTATGTGTAAAAAAAGTCGCATGGCGGTCGCGTGGGCACTTTTTCGTTACGTGACGATTTCTCCAAGTTTACTCCTACCACAAGCCGCGTTAAAGAACTTCGTTCCAAAAAAAAGTTGACAAAACTATCAGAGGGTTTGGCCTTCACACAGAAACAATATATTTTTGTACGTCATCATCTCTCAAACGAAAACAAAGTACCAGGAACCTTTCAAGCAGTGTATTCAGATACTACTTCTAAGTACTCACTCCAGATACTAACGACCTAACACAAGTTCGTGTGAAACTATACAGACCTACAACGCCACTGTCGTCTGGAACTTACGACTATATGAATAAAACATTAGCCAGAACTTCGATGAAATCGAGAATTAATCCTTACAAGTCATATAGCACGAACACTGTTATAAAAACAAGGGAAAGTTACAACACGGTTATGAGTGGTTCAAAACATAGTTTATAATATACGTGGCAGTAACTGACTCGTATGTTTGAATTACGACAGGAGCAGAGAGCTTTCCACTCCACGATATTCGAACATTGTATTCACAACGTATGACGGCGAATAAACAACCATGTTTGAATATAAACCAACGTTGCGCGCGAACCACTTAAATGTTTTTTACTAACGTCATGAAATAATAAAATAATTTAGAACGACGACGTCCTGACTGCGATGTCCTCTGGAATCCTGCCAAGCACCGCGGGATGCAACGTTATCCGAGCCTCGAGTACAAACTTTTAAGAAGCATACTCCTGTCTAACTTTGCCGTTATTATAAAATGTAAGAGGCGACGCAAATAGCGCAGTAGTAGAAGTTCGACGGATTTTTAGACGCTTCGAACAACGATTATGGGCCGAACTCGAGTCGCGTCGAACATTGGATGCTCGCAAATTTTTATCACCCAGTGTCGTGCCATCCGTACGCGCTATGGGTATCGATAATCCGTGCATAACCATTCCATTTGCACGTGACGCGTATAGTGCGAGTTATGTGTTTCGGCGCTAGTTGGCACATGTTGCAGCGTATTAAATTAGACGTATCAGCAGATAGCTTGATATTGGTACAGTTAGCATCTGCGCAGAGCGCGCACATGTGCGACATTGGCCGCGTCTCATGCATCATTCAGACGGAACCTGCATCCAATCGCTCTTACATTTAGGTTATAGCTCACCGCTTACGTGATAAATCGTCGCTCTGGAGGAAACTTGTAGTATCATCACGAGCAGCCATGTGGTACATCGTTGGCTTTTATCAGATTTTTCCAGCTGGTTACGAGAACTCATGTAAAATGCATGCGGTAGCCGTGTTTGTAATTGCTATAGCGGCTTTTGCATTACGCCCTAATATTAAAAGACGATTAGGTATGCCTGTATTTTTAAGCGTAATTCAACGAGTTTTATACAGTAAAAATTATGCGCGAGTTTTAACATTTTAACTCGACGGGTTTTTAAGGGCTGCATCGTTAACTTTTATCTAATTGTATGTTATTGGATCCCAGATTCCGCTTTTAATATGTCATATTCAATTAATATCCAGCATTACTCTAAGTAAGTTTAATTTTAATGTTTGCCTTTAAATAGGACCTCCCTTTGAGGTTTTGGTATCGGTAAGGCTTCCATGATCAAATATCAATCTTGAATTTAATAAGGACCAACTAACTATTTCAAGTCATTCCTAAGATCTCATCACACTAAAGCCAATAAACACGACGCAATATCAACCTGCGTCTCAAGTTTCTTTGATCAATAAGTGCATTGCAATACAAAATCTATGAGCAATATATAGCCCGTGATATTGCCATTTCACATTAAATGGAAGTAATTGGAATTCCTGTCTAGTGTGAAATTGGCGTCTTCATTGAGCAATCTAAGTCAAAATGTACTGCTCATGCAATATGTATGTTCGCAGAATATAATTGCGTATGTTTATTTGCTCTTATATTAATTCCGTCTGTATTTATTGCTCGTTCAGAGTTATTTCGGCTGGATAATTGTGTTAGTGGCTATAATTCACTAAACTAAGCGGAAGAGCTTGCTAGTTGGTGGTGCTGATGCATAGTTATGTGGTTACTGGTTATGAATAGTTGGTTTGTATAATTTTACGTACATACGTGAAGAGAAGAAATTCAAGTGCTGAATGAACATGTACAGTAACATCATTTGTTTTAGATACTTCTCAAAAGATTTACTTTATTTTTAATTAGTTTAATTTTTTTTAATACAAATAAGTAGAGTTAATTAGCGTCCCTAACCAAATCTCTAGTAGTCAGATAATTGGTAAGTTAGTTAATTTAAGTAAATAAGAAAGTAATGTGTAGCTATGCTTTCATAACAAAAAAAAAACCGGTCAAGTGCGTGTCGGGCCACGCGCAGTGTAGGGTTCCGTAGTTTTTATAACAGCCAAGTGCGGGGATAGTTTCGTACCATGCTCTAACTAAAAGCCAAACATATCTACCTACCTAATTTGACTTCCTATACAAATCCTCACCTGATCCGACAATTTTGCACGGAAAGTTTTAATTTTATTTTTGACATTTGGATAAGACTTGTCATAGCCGGTGTTTTGAATTTTAATACAGGGCACAGAGCTACACTACTCACTCCTCATAAAAAAATAAAATTAAGGAAGTAGTTTACTATACCTGGAGTAGCTTTGTGTTTGATACTATATAGCAAAATAATAAATGAATAAAAACATAATTATTAATTTGAAGTTCGAAAAAATATTATCTATTTGAGTACCACCGCGTGTAGAGGGAAGTGGTTGTAATAAAGACTACGCATATCGCCATTTATCGACATTTCTATGGAGTTGTTCGAAATTTTCGAGTCAAATACAATTGGTCGACTATTCTCGTAAACTTGTAAAGCCTACTTAAGTGTGATAGTTTTCCTTTAAACTTCGTTATATATAGGTACTACTGCCGTGACAATTGAATTTCTAACTACAACCGTTTAGTTGGTAGAGGGGGGGACACTTGACTCTAACGAAAATTGGTACTTTAAAGCTTGATAAGTCACGAACGGTTTACTTAATCAAAAAGCGATCTTCCCCGCGAGCGAAGCACCTAATATTTTTAAATGAACTATCCAACGATATCCCACACTATGGGAAGGACGAAAAAAAAATATCATCCCCACTTTACATGTAGGGGAGGTACCCTTAATAATTGTTTTTTTCTACATTTTATTTTACCACTGTTTTGGCGTCATTAACTTGTATACTCATGCCAAATTACAACTTTCTAGTACTAATAGTTTTTGAGCTAAACCGCGGACAGACAGACAGACGGACATGGCGAAACTATAAGGGTTCCTAGTTGACTACGGAACCCTTAAAAAATGGTTTGTTAATTATTCCACCAAAGCCTGATATTGCAATAGTCAGATAATATTTATCTGAAAAACAAATATTGCGGTTTGACAGCTTCTGTGTAGGAACTGTCAAACTAAAAAACTAACTATTTAATAATAATAATAATAACTTTATTTCGGGTGGCATAGACCCATAGAAACCTTAACCTAGTACACTTTACATAATGTTTATAAATTGCCATGTCTCGCCACACCTACACACGACATGACCCACCGATTCTGGAAGGGACAATCAAAACGTACTGCTATTGCGTTCAGAATGCCGTTGTTGCTACCCCGTATACGGGCCAGCAGGGAAGCTGCTTTTTTGCGCATGATGGCCTGGAAACCATCAGTGCGCGCTTCAGCAAACATCCCAGACGCGCTGCACCGCCACGGCAGACCCAACAACATTCTGAACGCATTATTGTATAGATATAATTTATCTGACGATGAAATCAGCCCTAAGGGCTGTTTTCATCAAAGTCCGACATGTTTTATCCGTGGAATAAAATCGACGTCTGACAGTTCTAGTATGAAAAAACTGTCAAAGATGCAAAATTTATTCTCAGGATAGAGTCCACGCAAACTGTCTGCCCCCTGTCAAAATCGGAAGTAATCGTTTGCCGCCATCTCGACGTTTACCGTGTTCCATGTTTTCCAAATTAAATATTCGCCATCATTATACCGAATGTGATTACAAGTGCTGGCAGGGATATAGTCCTGAATTTCAAACACGCGCGCAGACTGATCTTGGACGCACTGTAAGACTTATTCTAGAAAACGAATTTTACGATTGTTGTTGCTAACAATCGTAAAATTCGTTTTCTTATATTTTCTTGACTTGAGCTTCATTTTGTTACTCATATACGCTATTGTTATACTTTTGTTCGTAGCCCCTTCACAAGACCTTCTCATTCCCCTATGAAGGGCTGATTTTGCAAATCATAATTTATGAACCCACGTGTTAAGTACCTACTGCATTTAAAAGTGCCTCCTCATCCTCGAATTTCGCGTGCCTATTCTTATGATAGACGTGAGATAAGCATGCTTTTACATTGTAATCTCTTAGCTGCTTTTTACTATGGCAAGGTAAGTGGAAATAAGACAGGGTGTCTTGTTCTAAGGTATTCGTACGTACGTCTTTTCTGAATCAACATGTCCAAGGCACAACCAGCACTCCAATATTTTGTTATATGCCCCGCGGTTTCACCCGCATACGTGTCGTTCCCGCGGCAATATCGGATTAAAAAGTATCCTATGTATTATTCTGATGTATACCTAATCTATATTAGGTACTGTAAAGTTTCATCAAAATCCGTTCGGTAGTTTTCGCGTGAAAGAGTAACAATCATCCATCCATCCTCACAAACTTTCGCGTTTATAAAATTAGTAGGAAATAGGATATAGGATTAGTAGGAAGTAGGACTTAAATCATAATCCGAAAGCTTTTAAAGAAAATATAATCAAATCCATTGCCTCATAATGATTGAAAAATTCGTCTGTCCCACAACGTAAATGAATGTTGCTAAATTGTCAAAATGAAAAACATTGCCATCGTAAGTGTGTTTTATTTTATTTTATTTATTAAGGGATGATAAAGAACTACAACATAATAAATTATAATACATAGGGTTAATGAAACTTCAAGTGGTAATGTTGCAGTCCACTGCATTATCCACAGATCAGACATATTAAAAGATCAGTGGTTGCCACGAGCATTACTTATTACTTAATAAATACTTTGAAATTAATAAATAAGTCACTATAAGGCTAGCTATAGTTACATAACCAAATCATCAGAAACAAGTTCATATAGGTACTTCAATTATGCAATAAATAAATAATAATAATAAGATTACAATTAAGATATTTTTTTTTATAATATTAGATTTAAATTTATTTTTTGAGCATTCAAATATATCAATATCAATGAAATTTGAATTATAGGATTCCAACATTCTATGAATAGGGCAGCGTAAGCCAGAGTTCGTACGGCAAGAATTTAGCGCGAACAGAGTACGTGAACGAACCTGACGCACGTAAACAGTTCTGGGGACAGAATAGCACAGCTTACTCGTTAGATCAATGGCATCAAAATTACTGTGACAATATCATGAAGCACGTTGGCCTCCCGGTATTTGCGCCGGTTCTCCAAGCTGATAAGCTTGTACTTATCAAGAAGTTGAGAGTATGACAGATAAGTCTTAGTCCTATAACATCTGTAGTACATAGCACGGAGGTACTTGCACTACACCCTTTCTATTCCAACTACGTACTTTTGGTAGAAGGGGTTCCAAATAGGGACCGCATATTCTAACTGAGAGCGAATTAGCGTCTTATTCAGATAGAGATAGGTTGAGGCACGCTTAAATTCTGTTGAGGATCACAAACATATACATATAATATACATTTTAAAAGCACTGTGGACTATGGTTTCGATATGCTTGTTCAAGGAGTTTGCCATCAAAGAGAACACCTAGATCCTTCACTATAGACATATTACACACCACCACCACCACCCACCACCATTTGTCTACACCAGGGGGGTTTAAAAGAGTAGAATCTATTCTTAAGCTTAAAGGTAGGTGATGTCATGGTACCTTTAAATTGAAATAATGATGGGTAGGTAAGACGCTGGCCGGTCTATGTATTATACAAGCGAAACAAAAAAAGGCCTATTTTCAGCTTCATTTTTAAAGTAAGTTAGTGACATTATACCTCATCCTCATTTGCCTAGCCTTTTCCCAACTATGTTGGGGTTGGCTTCCAGTTTAACCGGATGCAGCTGAGTACCAGTATTTTACATGGAGCGACTGCCTATTTGACCTCCACAACCCAGTGACTGGGTAATATTATACCCCTTGGTAAGACTGGTTGTCAGACTTTCGTACTTCTGACGACCCGGAACGACTGTCAAAGATCCACGAATGACAGCAGGGACCAACGGTTTATCGTGCTTTCCAAGGCACGGAGGGTCTTGTTATGTAAAGATGGTCACCCATCCAGGGATCAACCGCGGCAAGTGTAGCTTAACCTGATCGATCGGACCGTGCGGCTGTTATTACTTAGCCACAAGCCCCTAACATACACAAGCCTTTAACATTATTACCTATTCATATTAATGTATCTCTATGTACCTAAAGGTAGGTAATCATTGTTCTTTTAAAATACAAATTGCTATAATACCTATGGTTCGACTCACGAATGTAAGAGTAGGGGCTACGTAGCAGACTGAAACAAGTCAACCACGAAATCATACACCGAAAAGCTTCAAGTAGGTACTCTAAATTTCCTCTACCTACCTACACGAGCGAAACATATTTGGCCCTTTGTACACACACGTTTTTCTTGCCGTGAAAAACTACGATTTATTCGCACAGTCGTCAGTATACTATATACTATATCGTCATACCCATAGTGTTGTATGGGTCAATATGGAAGCTTGTTTTATCTACGACGCGGTTTATACGCTGTACCATAATGAAACCGTGCCGTGTAAAAAGGGCCTTACGGTACAGTTAGTAGATGGGTAGGTCCAATCTACATTTTGTCGTAAAAAATAATGTTTTTTAAGTATCACCCCCAGTACTTTACATGCTAAAATCAAGGCTTATAGTCATGGCTTATCCTTTCATTAATATATTCAAGGCACTGAATTATGCGCACGACCTAATATTTCATGCGAACAGAGTTAATATAATTTTCATTTTATGTTAATTATTTAATAGGTGGTGGAAATATTCACACTATTACCTAACTCATTTCAGTTATTCAAATGGTGAAATTAAATGGCGTAAATCATCATTTGATTTAGGTTAACTCTGTGTAATATACTAGTTTTTGCCCGTGACTTCGCCCTTGATCCCCCGACCCAGCCTGTCGCATCGCATCACCTGCCCACACTATTACTTCGTTTTCGCTTAGCATTCTTGACTACTTTTTTTCTTTTTGCTCGGCTTCTAAGTATTCTAACGTGATGGTAAATAGTCTGAAGTCTCTCTCAAGAATTTGGCTAAATATCAAATAACAAATGCCAAAATATTTTTCAATTCTGGACTAGTAGTTCCAGCGATCGTTCAAACAAACAAACTCTTCAGCTTTATTATTAGTATAGATATCAATTATTCAGCGGTAGATAAAAAGCAGTAGGCAAAAAATCTTCAGTAAATATTGTTAATACCGTTTATAAGTACAAATAAACCGGCAGAGAACCAAAGTTGTCGACATAGCTCACATATCAAGCAAGCTGAAGTGGCAATGGGCCGGCCATATTAGCCGTAGAACCGATGACCGTTGGGTAGACGTGTTCTTGAATGGAGATCGCGAATCGGTGAATGCCGTGAATGGAATGGTGGGACGCCCTCAATAATAAAAAAGACATATTAAGATACACACAGTCAAAAGACTCGTACTCATGCATAAAAATGTTGACACTTTGGTCTCTTGTTTGATATACATACATTTATTTACGTACGCAACCGAATTAAATATTGGTTTCAAATAAATAATTGGTAATTCTTGGTGGTTTATTCTGCTTGATTATATTTACTATAAATTAATCATCATCTGCCTAACCTTTTCCCAACTATGTTGCGGTCGGCTTCCAGTCTAACCGGATGCAGCTGAATACCAGTATTTTACATGAAGTGACTGCCTATCTGACCTCCACAACCCAGTTACTGGGTGATACGATACGATTTACTATAAATTAATATGAGATATATTCCCCCTTATTCATAAACGTTGCTTAAAGTTAAGCAGTGATTAGCGACTGTTTAACCATACATGTTTGACGTTTAAACGTTACTTAACTTTAGTCATCGTTTATGAATAAACCCCTACATGTTTAATTATTGCTGGAACAACTTATTTATTCTATACATAAAATTATATACTGTACTATACAAAGTAGTAAATACCTATTTTAACGTGTGGGAAGAATTCATTTTTTCAGCAGTTTTAATCAAATCCGACCTTCATTAAAATAAATTGCTTATCTACCTAAACAATACAGATGGAGGAATCCTTTGTCACTATGAAACCCCTAAAATAATAATGACCTGGAGCAACATTCTGGTAGCTAAATTAAGAACCCAAAAAATAATTGTGGAAAAAAAACATAACTCGGGAACACCGACAAAGAAGTCTTCAGAAGTCGTTTGAAATAACAAAAGCAAATCAATTACTAGTACAAGGCATTTTGGAGCTAATAACTCTTTTACCTGCAAGCCGAGTTCACTGCGGTTTGAGGGGAAGACGTACTCCTTAATCACTAAACCTCACGAACGGGCCCGTACAAGGCAGTGGCTGGTACCATTTTTTACGTCCACATTCCTCATAAATAATGAAAAAGCGCGTTCATTTACTGTTCGAAGCAGAATTAATTAGTTGTTATTAGTTTTTAAGCGTAATTGGAAAAGATTTCTTTTGCTGACTCAGTTTTTTAATAGAATCGGGTGGGGTTTATGGAACAATAATAGTTGCGGTTGTGAACTGCGACTTGATAACCTGTTTCTCTGACTTTTTGCTATCGTGTCGATGGTGTGTAGCTAATTATGTTCAGTTGTGGTTGACTAGTTTTGGTCTTTTACCAAAGGCTCCCCTTGCTCGCAAATACGTGAGTGAAACCATATTATAGCAATCTAAACTTTGAAAGCAGCCCACGCCTATTTGCATTAAATTCATATCGAATAAACCGATCTATTCTGTAAAAATTTCACCGTGAAAACATAGGTGAAATGAGGTTGAAGTGAGCTGTCATTCCACCTGATGCCAGAGATTGTCATTATTGACAGCTCACTTCAATCTCACCTCACCTAAATTTTCACGGTGAGATTTTCCCAGAATATACCTATTAGGAAAATAAATTCATGGTTTTAAAATAATTGTATTTACTCGTACAGACAGACATTGTACAATGTTATATTGTACAATGAACATATGTATTTTAAAACATTCTCCTACTTCTGTTCCAGTCTCGCGGCTTGTCTTGGCCTGGTTTATATTATCCGCAATATTGACATTTCTTGGCTTCAAAGAATGCACACCACTAAAGGCTTTCATGAATCGGTTAATATTTATGGTAGTTTTAACATTAAAACGCTAGTAAACCTATTAGATAAACCGATATCCTTCAGACTTTTAACGAAAAGGAGAGCCCTTAGGGAATAAACGGCAACCGAACAATACAATTCTATAAACTAAAATACAATTGAAATCCAGCTGTAACTTGCATTTCACTTCAACGAGATATCTCAAACGAAAGCCAAGTTAAAGGATTATTTCGAAATACTCGATAACGAGAAGTCGCGGCGGTGCGGAGTTCCGGACGAATAAAATGGAGTTACACTAACGCTGACCGGTTGATTGAAAATCTTTCTATAAGGGTACCTTTGTATAGGTAATACGATAAAATTTGATGAATCCGTGAATAATGCCTAGTTTCCGAGGTCCTCGATAAACACTCAATAGCTATTCATTCAACAATATCAGTCCATTTTGAATGTTGCTCGCGGGCTCGAGATTCTTCCGTTTCTTATTTTTGCAAATCGTAACGCTTTTTGACGTTTATTTATATATTTTAAATAGAACTGCCAAAGCCAATTACACTATTTAAACATATAATTTATTTAACACAGTCATGCATTCTTCTCACAAAAATTCAAACATTCTGACAGTATCATCTTCCATTCATTCGCAAACATATCAAAATCTGTGCAGTTTCGGAGAGCGTTAATAGCGGCTAATGGTCGAGGAATAGGTGACTTGGAGTGTGCAACAGTACGACAAGTTAGAACAGCCAGTAAGAGGTGTTTTCTGGTACGACAATAATTGTCAAACAAATAGATTGCAGATTTCCTTCTGTGACGTTGTATGTACCTAGATCAAAATACAACGTCAAACAACATAACTTTTGAATTACGCGGTCTTCCTTGACATCAAAATATCTCCAGAAACAAGTCTAGTTATCGAACCAATATTACTATCGAATAGATGAAACCTTAGAAATCGGAGAAATGCTTGAATTTAGAAATGTGTAAGAACGAATTGCTTCCCGCTACTTCAACTCTGCTTAGATTCCTCTTGAATGTAAAAATATCCTCATCAACTGTAGGTACATACACTCAATTTGAACAGCCAGATATTATATTACCTGAATCAGCACGGAACTACAGTAATAGATAACATTAACCAAAAAACCAATAACCAATTTGATAAAGACACTTACATTTATGATAACACGAAGGAACTTTTGGAGCACATTAAGTAGCAGATACTCTCTCACTTACACTTTCACATACAGACACACTTCGTACAGGTATTCACACTCGAATCATACTCTCGCTAACATCCTTATTTTATGATAGGTTATGGTTATGTTACTAGGTTTTGTTACGAGATATGTTGTACTAGAGAAGAGCCGACAGCTTACTCAGGCATTGTTAGCTTAAAGGAGGCACTAATCACAACAACCATTTTATTTATTACCAGCAGCGTCCCGCGGTTTCATCCGCAAGGGTGTCGATCCCGTGGGAATATCGGGATAAAAAGTAATTTTAAGTAAAGTTAATCCTGGTTATAAACTATCTGTGTGCTAAATTTCATCCAAATCGGTGTACTAGTTTTTGCGTGAAAGAGTAACAAACATCGATCCATCCAAATTTTCACATTAATGTATAATATTACTAGGACCTAATATGAATACATAAATTATATATTAATATATATAATATTTTAGTAGGGTTATTAGGAATAGAATTATGCTTTTCCATTTTGTTGCCAATATTGACTATGATGTCTTTTCTAATTGCTTAGATATATATTCACATATATTACAAACCATGTTTGAAGTCATGGTTCTTAAATAATACAATCCAATTAATAATACCTAATAATATTTCTTAATGATTCTGTTTCCGACTGCATTCGACACAGTTCAATACCACGGGGTAGTTTTGATGATAAATTGATCATGCCGTCAGTTAGAGGCCGCAAATCCTTTGTTGGATTCCAACATTGAAATTCGTATTTGCTTTCTGCGATACAATTGTCTGTAGATACTGAATGAATATTACATTACTGTATACTCAGGGAATACTGGATTTAGATGGCTTTTGGGTACAATGTTTGTATAAACATAATATAATATTGAAAATGATAGTATGAGGTACGAAAAGAAAGAAAGAAGAGTGAAAGAACACTATCTTTCGACTTTGTCTTATTTGCATATTATGTAGGTATTTAATATTTACAGGACATTTTAAGTATATATTTATTATAGTTATATTTATTTTATATACCTATATGTAAGTATATTCTCGTATTGTATGTTTATATTTAAATTAGAGAATTGTTTTTGTCTTTCCGTATTTAGTTTTCCTTTTACTCTTAAACACGTTGTCTACATATCTTATCTACTCTCCTATATTTTATCTACTCTCCTATCGCAGGTATGCTGGAAGAGATTTATTTAGAAATACGCATCACCTTTGTGTGTATTTTTCTGTCCCTTTTTCTTGTCTGTTAATATATGTGTGTATATAAATGGTGAAATAAAAAAATAAGAATACAATTGACAGCTCGGTTGGCGCAGTGGTTAAGCGATTGACTGCTGCGCTGCGTGTCGCGGGTTCGATTCCCGCACGGAACAAATATTTGTATGATCTACATGTATTTGTTCCGAGTCTGGGTGTTTTTCTATCTATAATATGTATGTATTTACAAAAAAAAAAATTGTATATAAGTAGTTTATCAGCCATCTTGTTACCATAACACAAGCATTAGGTTGCTTAGCTTGGGACAAATGGTGCTGTGTGAAATGTCCAGGGATATTATTATTATTATTATTAATTACTTGATTATCTTGTAAAGATTGAAAAACTATGACATCATAGTCATTATATTAATTAGTAAATGAAACACCACTAGCATATAGAAGAAGCTTTAAATGGTCTATCTTAAGCAGTTTTGATTATTTCTTTAGACACCTACATTATCCTACTATAGGTACAAGCAGGTGTCCAATTATAAATATTGATAACTAACAAAGTTAGTGGCACTCGAGGCGTATCCCTTGGCTCAATTTTGAACCTCCAGTGGTGTCATCATTTTTGATAGCTATTTCACTTTAGCGCGTCGCTGTCTGAAAAACAAAAGAAAGAGGAATAAATAATTACCCTCCTCTTCGTACAGTCAGGAAAACAATATTTATAGATACCCAAAATAAAAAGGAAGTAAAATAGTCGTCACGCTTCGCGGAATCAAAACATTTTCATTTCGATCTTGATAAGTTACAGTTGCTTGGGTATTCCAAAACAAAGAAAACCGCTTTAAAAATGTATGCATATTTGAAGATGCTTTTTATAAATACAAAGTCCCGCTTTACTGAAAACCGAGGCGTCATCACGAAAATGTAAGAAAAATCTGAGAAAATGGTGAGACACACGAGCGAAGAAACCACTTTAACTCACTTTGATATTTATAAGCTAGATTTTTCAGTTTTTATTTTACTTTGAAAATCAACGAATATTTTAAGGGCATTGATGAAAACCGCGTGAAAAAACGTATCCTATCTAACAATTATCACTAGCATTTGGCATGGTTAAGGCGTCGCTCCACAGCGGACCACGGCTTCACACGTGTCGTAGGTACTTCACTTTGTATGGAAATATAGGAAACATCATCCACTGCGACTCATGGCCACGCTACGCACGAAACAAACAGCATAAGCATAATCAGTCTATAATGTTCCCACTGCTGGGACACAGGCCTCTTCACTCTGGAAGGGAGCGAAATAAATGCGGGAAAGCAAATGAACCGTGGAAAACCTCTCCGTGCAGTCAAATCAAATCAAAAGTCATTTATTCAAATTAGGCTGAGAATCAGCACTTTTTGAACGTCAAAATTACAAAAGACAGTCCCCCAAAAACGCCCGCCCTTCACCACTTCCTAGTGCTATCGCTGGGAAGAAGAAGTGGCGCAACAAACTCCCCAGCAGCACAGCTGTCTGTTCAATTTAAAAAAAATACTGGATTGTATACAGTACCAGGTACCTATGATCGGTAATTAACGTTACAAAACCAGAACATAAAATTTAATTATTTGCCATAATATGTCAGCTAGCCACGCCAATATACCAACAAATATAATAAAAACTATACGTACTCAAGCTAAAAAATTATTAATTAAAATGTAAATAAAAAAAACTTACTACCCAAATAAAAGCCTCCAGGCATAAAGGGCGTGATAGCTTACATATTTATGCATTGCTGGGTTCTGTTCACATAGCTGTCACTTGAAGTCACAAAAAGATAAAGATAAGTGGTCGGTCGATTTCAAAATGAGAAAAAGTATATTCCATAAAATGCCAAGCTTGTACACTGCCGCAGTAGAAAACTCCAAAAAATGTACATCGATATTAGGTGATGCAATCAATACATTACCGAAAAGATCTGTCTGTATCTGCCATTTACACGATGTATTGCGGACATTGTCGAAAACACCGCAAATAAATGAAAATGGCCGCACAAAAAGCCCATCCAATATTAGAGCGGGTACTATATATAATGTCACGAAACTTCTCCAATATCTATTGATTATTTCGCCATCAACGAGACAGTAAGGGTTGCAAATTATCTATGGACTCATGGAATAGCAATTTCCAGCAGAAATGTCTATAGAGAGGCGCAGGTGGTAAAAGAAATTGTCCCCCATTATGTACGCTTTGCCGGACCATTTTATGGCAAGTGATGGCAAATTGTTTGGAACGTGAGATGAACGGAAAGAAATTTCTCTGTTAATATTCATGTCTCGGGTGAACCTTATGACTGCTCGAAGCTCGCCGAGATTATTGCAAAAGGTTTTTCTTAGTTTTTCTGAGTTTTTGTTTATTCCACGTGCGTACTGTCTCGCCTAAAATATAAGTTGTATGAGGATTCTGGGGCAATACCTACTAAGAACGCACAGTCTTGTTTGTGTAATATTTGCTTGTGTGTGTGTTGACCTAGGGTTCGTTTTAATAAAACGAATTTATTATGTAGCTCATTCTGCTTATTATCTTTGATACAAATTCTTATTACTGCTACTATATCAGGCCGAAAAATAATAACGAAGTTGGTTTCCTGCTTATTGTATCCTCGCTAGAAATATGAGAAGTAATTGCAACTTGGACTCTGGCGCACAAACCGTCCGTTTCCCGACCCTCATTCGTCTACATCCAGATAGACTAACCTCGAGCAACTGTGTTTCTTTATTAAGGATAAAATATTGAGCTCTTTGTACATTTCATTCGTCACCAAGTTAAAGTTTAATTTCACTGTTATCAGAAGCATATTGTATGCGGCGGGTAATACCCATCAAAAGTAATAGGATTTCAGTAAAAAAACTACCATTACAAAATACCAAGAAAATAGCTTACTTTGATAAACACGAACAGTTTTCCAAGTATTGGGGAAGCTCGCGTCACGATTTATAAAGGCTAGGACCCGCTAGCGTGTATATTATGCAATTACCAACCCTCTCGTCAGTTTCGATGTGCAACCCGCACACGCCACTACAATGACGTCATAATTTTCAAGCCCGGAACTCATGAATCCAATCCCGTTTATCGTATGCAAAGTAAAACGTAACATGGTGTAATGGTTCGTGTACACGATGGGCGATGTTTGGCACAGTTTAACGCCCTTTCGATGTTTATTACTTTTAAACGCTTTGGTTATGGACGCCATTGCAGATACAGATAAATTATTCACGACCATTCAGGTACGATTGCCGTTGGAGCAGACGAGTATTTGAATGGAAACCGCGGAACGGCAAACGCAGCGTGGTATCAATGAGTTCGACCGACGACTTGAAGAAAGTGGACTGGAAGCAAATAGCGCCAAATGGTTTTTTTTTGGTGAAAGATGGGAGACTACTATGTTCTTGGGTGGTGTAATTTTAAAAGTTGGTAGTCTCTGATCAAAGGGGTCTGAAGATTTTGACATGGAGCGTGGCATACCTACTGTCGCGCTATTTTGAAAATGGCGGCCACACATGAGACCTATAAATCGATAGCAATGCAAACAGAAAACATAATAAGACCAAAACCCGTAAATTGTCACGTATTCGAGATAAGTATTTGGATATAACGTTCAAAGTTGATGATTGAGTCACGTGATCAACTTTGCTTATTTTTTCTGTTTGCATTGATGTCAGCTTGATTTATAAAGGTCTCATGCCTGGCTACCATTTCCAAAATGACGCGACAGTAGGTATACCACGGATCTTCAAAGCCCTTTGCTTACCACAACCGTTATCTTCGCAGGTCCTCATTATAAGAAAGCAATTTTCCTTCTGTTTTGTTTCTTAAACCACATACGTAGGTATTCATTAGGTAGATCATATGGATGATCTACCAATATTTAATCAAGTCATCATCATCTGCCAAGCCCTTTCCCAATCCCTATGTTGGGCTCGGCTTCCAGTCTAACCGGATGCAGCTGAGTACCAGCATTTTACATGGAGCGACTGCTTATCTGACCTCCACAACCCAGTTACTGGGTAATACGAAACCCCTTAGTAAGACTGGTTGTCAGACTTTTGGACTTCTGACGACCCGTAATGACTGTTAAAGATGTGGATCTTTAACAGTCATTACGGGTCGTCAGAAGCCCAAACGTCTGACAACGCACGCGCACGTTAACCCGTTGGTCGTCGACTGTCATTCCCACGAATGAAAGCCGAGACCAACGGGTTAACGTGCTTTCCGAGGCACGGAGTGGTATTTAAAGATGGTTACCCATCCACGGACCAACCGCGGCAAGCGTAGCTTAACCCAATCGATCGACCCGTGCGGCTGTTATTACTTAGCCACAAGCCCTTCTTGTTGATTTGTTGACTACTATATCAATTACTATTAAATTATTGACTACTATATCAATTACTATTAAATTTTTAATTATTATTATTTATGATTATTAATGACTTATATGTTTATTAATTAACACTAAATTATTGACTACTACTGTAATGTTGCGAAAGTCTTTAAATTATTGTATGCATAAAGGCGGGTCATAGATGTACTTCACTTTATACACCGTAACACCATAATATTATTACCTGTGTACCACAGTAAACAATTTGAATTTGAATAATATTTGATCAAGTATGGAGGTAATATTCATGTACCTACCGATATCACTACATACATTTGAAGTAATTAATATTATTACTACCAGTAATGAAATTCCTTAGAATTCAATTCGAGTTTCAAGGTACCTGTAGAAATAATTAATGTTAAGTAAATCTAATATTAAATTTAGCAAGTGTCCCATTTCGGTACTTCTAAGACATCTGCAAATTATCCCGTAGGAACATTTTGATACGAATAAATTAGATTAAATTCCAATTAGACGATTCAATTTTTGAGAGCACTCAGAACAAAGGGCATATCTTTAGAAATGTATATTGAATCAAACTTCAAAATGTGGCACTGAAGATTTGTAATAATTATTATATTAAAGTTCATGAAAATTGGGGAAATTAATTTCCATTTTCTTACGATTTGTGAAAAATGATTTCAGCAATTGTTTTGTCCCTAATATTTTAACTGATAAACAACATAACATCACGCATCTAATTCTTCGAAGGATTAAGCAAAGGTGTACCTTAGTATGTACACCTATATTTTGCCAGTCATCATCTGCCTAGCCTTATCCCAACATATTACGGTTGGCTTCCAGTCTAACCGGATGCAGCTGAATACCAGTATTTCACTTGGAGAGACTGCCTATCTGACCTCCACAACCCAGTTACTGGATAATACGATACCCCTTGGTAAGACTGGTTGTCAGACTTTCGGGCTTCCTATATTTCGCCAGTATTTGTATAAAATGTATAAGTAGGTACCTACCTAACATAAAGCTGAGGGTCCATGAATCTTATAATAAAGCTCAAGTAACAAATTGTAACGCGACGTGATATTAAAATTCAGAAACATTACGCGGTTCGCGCGCTTACTAGATAGACCCTTCAAAAACACAATTTCACTGACAAATAGCCGCGAAACGTGATACCCGAACGAAAAAGGGAAATCATTAGGAACAAAACAAGTTTTTATACGAAACTTGAAAAGCTAAATACAGTGAAAGTATGTGTACATTCATAGCTTGACATAATTGCGGCCACCATCAACGGAGCCGAATGAATGGCGTCGTGACGAGCCGTGATGGCTGTGGAGCGTGCGCCAGTGTGCCGCTCTTTTGATGAAACCATGATTACACCATACATACTCATACGTGCCAGTGTCTATAAAAAAATAGCTGGAAACGACAAGGATGTAAGATCGTGTGTCTTGGAAAATGGAATTTCTGTGGTAGTGGGTTATGTGCGGTGCCAGAAAATTATGTTGGTGCGGTTTTGAATATTAGGTTCATATTTTAGTGGCATTAATGTGTTGTCATATTATTATTATAAGTTTTAGTAGTGTTTAGGTAGAGTTTGGATTTTATAGGTAAATTGTTTTTGTACCATGTTTTAAAACCAAATAGTTTTTATTATTAAAATCGCTGATTACAACGACAGGAACGCGAAACCAAGAAAATAAAGTCTCTCGTATTTTATTTTAGCAAAACACATTATTTTTTGTTACATAACAACCTTCCTTTTTGTTTCTTCAAAAAATTGTGTAAGTCCGTAATATAAAAGCTAATTTATATTACCTGTCTAACAAAAACTATACCGAGCATACTTAACTTTGACGAGGTACCTCGTATTCTGGCGAGGTTGTCAGTTCAGAACTAAAGGTCCCCCGACACGGACTCACTACGAAATTCCCCCAACTTTATAGCCCTCTAGGCTACGTGATACTATAGTATCTTTACAACTCACATCACGAGGGAAGACGGACTAACTTTAAAATGTCAACTATTGTACGAATGGAGTGATATGTAGAAATTTTCTGGGGCCTGCTAAAGTTCTCACATAAGGCGTTGGAGAAAACTTGTTATTCATTTCTCAACCTTGTTCCTCGGCGAACTGCTATGTTGAAATGTTTTGGTATTATTTTATAGATAAAGTTTTAGGTTTCCCACAGCTGTTATTTCGATTTTCAGTGTTGAAATAAAATGTTTGCTTTAAGAAGAATAAATAAAACCGACTAGCAAAGGACCTTTTTTCTTCCAAACTCTTGAACTAATTCCAGAAAAGGAAAACGAATACTAAGGTTATCTTAATCTTATCAGCCCAATCTAAAAAAATACATAAAAGCTCTTAGATGTTTCTTTGAAAGTCTGTTGAAAAAGCTTGTTATTTGAGGACTTCTAGAGTGCTGAAATACCAAGCGAAGGCTACTGATTAAATAGCAACGGTCTAAAGTAAACACATTTTATTTGCAAACCTAGAACCCGGAAAAAAAGCCCTTTAAAACTGTAAATACCTATCTGCAATCTACCTTTGTGCTTTGATAAAACTGTAAAATAACGTTTCCAAATTCATCAATGTCCCTTCCAGTTAAACGCCACGTCAATGATACGTAGGTACGTACGCGGCTAGGTTGACACGCCTTTGTATTGCGCGCATTCAGCTATGGGTTAAATAAAAACTGAGCTCTGCGAAATGTAAAAAAAACACACGAGCTTCCTCGTTTTGGCGACAATCCGAGAATTTTCCGTTACAATTTATCCACAAATATTCAGATGAAGTTCTAATATGCAGACTTACGCTGCAAGCGCTACATAGACGTTGATTGTCTATAAAAAAATAAATAGAATTGAAGCACCTGTTTGTAATGTCAACATAATAGGTTTTTACTAAATGCATACGAAAGCATATAACAAAACTACTTCTAACAAAAAATCAATTTTTAAAATATTTGTCTGTCTACCTGGCTTCAATTTCATAAAAATCGACCCAGCCTTTTCGTAGATTACGAAAAGGCTGGGCCAATTTTTATGAAATTTTGTAGGATACTTTGAAACCTGAGGAAGGACACAGGTTTTTCGACATAAGACGCGCGAGAAGCCACGGGTAGAAGCTAGTGCTACATATAAATGCTCACGTTGATTAAATATTCATACCAAAACCATAGTTCAGGTAGAGGTATAATAAAATAGTCTCAAAATTGTCAGCTTTGTAAAATAATATTCCATGCTTATTTCAGTCACAAACAGGTTTCAGTTCAGAAATTCTAAATGCAATTTCTGCAAATATTATTCAAACCTGGCATTCTTCTGAGCTTAGATACAAGCCTGCCTCTTTGTATTCTAACGTTACGTCGTTTACCTCCGTTGCATGCGGAGTAAAGTCCGCATTTATGACGTCAGACGGGGCCTAAACTTATGCTTACAACACGCACCTTATTAACGTTAACAAGGAAGGGCAAGGGCATGCGGGACCTTAATTTGAGCCAAGTTATTAAATTTGAATATAAGACCCCCGCGGCGGTCGTGTAATAAAATAATCTACATTGGTACTACAATATCTAAGGAAACCCACACACTATTTAATTAAGGCTCATGTAGGTATAATGAGTCGTTTATATTCTTTTCTGTTTAAGGGTTTCGTGTACAGCTATGTTTATAGGAGTCCTGTTTGAAACTACAGACTGGTGTTTAAAGATCGCATTAGTAGATAAGGCGAAATGAGCATGGCGGGTCGAGTCCTCCGCTTAAATGAACAGTAGTTAAACTGAAACTCACTAAACTCTTACAACTTGGACAAAAAAATAAGCTTAGCCTATTTTAAATTTCATTACACATGTAAATAGAACTAAGGTTTAAGAATTTCTTAGAAAACCTTTTCAGATTTTGTGAATAACAAAATAATATAAAATATCGGATTTCATGCAAATTTTTCTGCTCCATATTTTGACAAAGGATCTTTAAGCTTCTAAAACCTTTCCTTTTGTGGGATTACATTTTGTAATCTGCTTCTGTCAGATGTTTGCGCTTCTTGTTGTAGGGAGACATAACTAAAAGTATTGCAATTAAAATTCGAGGAGTGCTTGTTGGACAACGGATTACTATCGTGCTCTTAGACGACACTCTAACCACTTATCGTTATTTACACACTATTCCCAGCTTTAAACCTAAGAGGGAATTCCTGTACATAATAGCTTAAAGCGACACAACCGCTTTTCGTGTTTATTTTCTTTTTAGCACTGTCTAAAGAAGCCATTTAAAAGGTAAATAAATGACTTTTACCATTGCCACTCCAAAAAGGGCATTTTATTCATCGATAACAGTGAATAAATCTCTTTTTAACCGACTTCTAAAAAAGGAGGAGGTTCTCAATTCGCATGTTCGTATTTTTTTTTAATGTTTTTAACCGACTTCTAAAAAAGGAGGAACTGTTTGTTAATTTATGTTTCGTAAAAAATCTTTGCATTTAAACTAAAATAAGTTAAAAAAAAAGAAATACTAATATTTTTTAAAGATTAAGATAACTTTATTCGAGGAATACAAAGACTGTCAAACGTCAATTTTATTCCTCGAATAAAAGTTATCTGGCGATGGAGAAATCAGCCCTAAATCGTACACCCCTAATTCGTGGCTTTATATCTCTAGTCTTATGACAAAAATAGCAAGGACCTACCGTACGTCATAAGATAATTTTAGACTTCAAACACGGGAAAATATGCTTGTGTTATCCTTTATAAATATACCATTATGTATAAAGGGCAACGTGTCGTGTTTCAATATTAGCTTGGTAACGTTTTAAGTCAACAACAAACAAACTCCATTCAATGCTCTGCATTGAACAAGAGCATATCCTATATTTGATACATAATAGAATTAGATAGGTAATCAAATAGACAATCGTTACTATTCTAAGATAAGTACAAAAACCTTTTTTAGAAAATCATGACGCTAGACACGTCGTAAGTAGCAAATAATAAACAAACAAAAGGCTTAACATTTTCGTAGAAAGTTGCGTTGCCATTTAGTTGTAATAAGTTTACGCCAGTCACAAAGGTGCGTAATTAGTGTTTTTGCTATGGTTTATTAATTATGGTCGTTAATGAAGTTCAATTAGTAAGTTTGGCCATCAATCTTCCACTCTCTTAGAGACAGAATGATGTATGACCTCGTATTGATGAGGCGTACCCAACATTTTGGGACATTATTTGTGAAAACCGTTAGCTATTAATTAGGAGTGATCTAGTGTTTCTGTTTGATTAAACTGGAAACAAACACTAACCTTTTTGTTCTTGTTTTTATATTAAACACAATGTTTTAGGTAATTTCCAAATAAAAACAAACCCACGTATACCTAACGACATTGTTATACTTTCTATAAATTTACTCCGCCATACTGGATTATAAAACTTAATTGGGTAGTAAAACAATGTGCTGAATGTAATAATGTTCAGATTATCCCGTACAAAATTCGTAACAATATTTGTTAACGTTACAAAATATTTCCATACAACGACGATGTTCGGTACAAAGTAAGTAAAGCACACAAAGAGGCTGTCAATGTGGGTAATCCATGTGAAAACAAGGCGATATATTTGTTTGGCGAGCTGTCGACTTGCGTAGACACGAATATCGAACTGGAAAATGAGAATAAAAACAAGTAACCCCAAAGCGTACCTCTCTCCAAATTGGGATTTGAGGTGTCTCTCAAACGGACATCGGGTACGGAAAACGAGCGATTACTGTTCGGTTCTGATTATTCGAGTTACAAATCGATTCCGAAAATAAACTGGTAGGTTCAGACTCCTAGAAGTAAATTATTAATTGCTTCTCTGTGCCTGAAACTGATTGCTTTCAAGAACCTTTGAAAGCAGGAACGGAAATAAACGTAAACAAATGAAACTATTTACCTAACCACGAAGATAGATGTAAAGATTTAATTATTGAACACTTAATGGAACTCTCTGCCAGCCTCTGTGTTGATTACACATTTAACCCGTCTGCCTTCAAAGCAAGAGTGAACAGGCTACTGAGCACGCTCATTCCATCATAAAGCTCAACCATCGCTTTCCATCAGTCAATTACAAAAAATACTGTTTTCGTAGGTAAATTCTAGATAGATATTATAGCCTATAAGGCGTTGGCACATCCCTCCCGTGTTCCTCGACACATAGTGTCGTGTTATCCGATAATTCCTAACATTTCAAGCTAACAAACTGCTCGACTATGTTTATGTAGCCGCTAAAATTTCACTTACCCATCCATTTAACATAGTAACTGTTGTACTGTGCACAAACATTAGCTTACTCGTTCGAAATGTGGAAATGCGATATAAAGGGAACATCAAGAGAGCAGTTTCGCCAGAGGCTTTTAACATTTCGGAGAAAGCCCGATGGCTTATATGTCGATACTAGTAATTTTAAAGTGCACTGACAAGTCTTATAGCTTAGGATTCCTTTATAGAACTGACATAAGACCGTTTTCTTTGACTGTTATCTGTTGATATACGGCGAAACTGAAATAGGAGAAATATAAGAAAATTGAAAATTTGTTTCCACATTTTCTATTTTATACGAGTTGAACCGCAAGCGAGATCTTTTCAGATGGTCTATTATATATAAAAATATAGGAATAATGTTATGTAACTTGGAAGTAGGTACTTATTTATAACAAAAACATCTATTATATATCTGCCCAGCATTATTTATGTACTACTAGCTGCTCCCCGCGGTTTCATCCGCTTAAGTTTTGATCCTGTGGGAATATCGGGATGGCGGAAATTTTATCCAAAACCGTTCAGTACTTTTTGCGTGAAAGAGTAACAAACACCCATCCATCCATCCATACCAACTTTCACGTTTAAAATAGGTATTAGTAGGATTAGGCTTTTCAACGTTGAGTACAGTTACTTTATAATTTGTACATTGCAAACTTAACTCTAAACGCATCATTACTTATGGAAAAGCACAGCATGCACTCATTATTCCAACTATGTTGGAGTCGGCTTCCATTAAAACCGGATACAGCATCGTATTAAAACAATATTAACAGCTACTTTTATTAAAGTTATCAAGCGTAAGATACGTCGACATTACGACGATACGACGATTTATTTTTCTTTTGTTATGTTTTTATGAGTGTGTTTAGTTTAGTTTGTGTTATTCCTGTGTGAGTTCTAATAAATACTTTTTCTTTCCTTCTATATTATATACATTATTGTTCGTTTTAATAACATTCCATTATGTACAATGATTATGTTTACGGTGATATGGTTAAAAATAACTAAGATCTGCTGATCAGTAAAAAAAATTAATGAGACAGTCTGCCATCCTCCCTCATCTGCTGCATCTGCTGCATCTGCTTTTCTCAACTATGCTGGCATTTTACATGGAGCGACTACCTGTCTGACTTCCACAAACCAGTTACTGGGTAACACGATACCCCTTGGTAAGACTGGTTGACAGACTTTTGGGTTTCTGACTACCCGTAACGACTATCAAAGATCTCCGATTGCCAGCCAAGTTAAGCCAAGTTAAGTCCAAGGACTTAACGTGCTTTTGGAAGCAGAGATTTACGATATGGAATGGATGGTCTCCATCCACGCACATGCGGCAGGCGGCAAGGGTACCTTCAATTGACCCGTGCAGCTGCTATTGTTTAGCCACGAACCACAATAAAAACACCTACCATGATAAGTGACAAAGATTGATAATACTTTTTCCTTAATGACTGATTCAATTTAGTATAATATTCAGACTGTGTGGAAACTTTACTAATTGCGATCCTTGGCACAGTATGGAAAGTTTTAACAGTTATTATTCATAACATCCAAGCGCAAGGAAGACTGTGTGATGAAAACTTTAATATCGCTTTATTTTGGTAAACCAGTTAACGGGAATGCGCTAAGGTAGCGCGCGAAATTCAAATCTTCGCCTTTCTTATTTTTTTTTTGTGTTTTATGTCCTCTTTTTTGCGTCATGTTTACCGCAAATAAACGTATTTTGTTTCTTTCATGCGTTTTTCTAACTTGCTTTCTGTGTCAGGTTATATATTGATTACAATATGATTCGTGACAATTGTATTGTTATATAATTGTATTGATAAACCGTTTATTCAGTGAAACAAAAGACATAATACAAGTAATAAAAAAAACATCAAGAAAAGGTGAACAAAAACAAACAAAGATTAAAAAGATAAATTAACCCATAGACATCCGTGTTTGACACGGTCGCGAATCATAATTTGATCAAAACATGAAACCTGGAACTGACCAGCAAATTGGAAAAATCATAATAAAATTTGAATTTCATTTCCTCAACTAGAAATCATGAAACAATATTTTCAGTCTCACTGATTTTGTGCGTTCTTTAACTAAATTAGGGTTGTTTATTTATAAAGCAGCCATTTACTTTTCGAAGCATGCAAACGTTTATGTATGCGTGACTTTGTTGAATTAGCTGTTATAACGATTTGGGAAAATTATAGAGATCTATCGGCTGCTTATTATCCTGTTGTAAATAACGGCTAAAGTAATAGTTTATTGTAACGCGTTTGTATATAGGCTCTATTAGTTCCCGAGGCATTTTATTATTAGCAATAAATAAGTTTCATTTCTCGTCATAAAATCTACGCACTGTAGTTAGTAGATATCGTAATCTCTTTTCATGGAATTCTGTCAAGATGATGAACAGCAAGTTCGATGCGCCGCGGCCCAAGCTCAACAGCGAACGTCGACGGCTTTAGTACACCTCCGACGCGAAAATAATGATGGGATGCCGCTTAACGAATTCCGCTAAGAAACATTACTACATTATAAGCGAAATGTCGTCGCTTTTGACTTAGTAAATACAGTATAGGTCTACTTCGGACTTCTAAGAGTTTTTCTTATAGTTTTTCCGTAAAATAAAAATCGATATTACAAACAAAAATAAGTTTCGTTTTATAAGCTTGTCGACTACCACAGATAGTGCGAAACAAACGCGGCACAGCAACAAACGAGTGGGCTGTACGCGGAGGTACACGCGGTAGGTCACGCGCCAGATATAGATAGAATCATAATTAAATCTGTGCTTTAGAACTGGCAGTTTCGCTTCTATTTCGCTGGTCGTACAACAGAGAGATCATGGCAGAACTACTGCAGTTTCGCAGCGGAGATCTGATACCCGCCTAAGTGCCTAGTTAATTGGTACAGGTCCAATACAAAGTGAATACAGGGCAAAGTACTTTGTTATCCCGGCTACCCTCCGTGAGGCTGTCAGTAAGTACCACCAAGGCATTGCTGGCATTCCTTGAGGAGCTGGGGTGGATCGAATGATCGGTTTTCCAACTCGTACGCAAAATACGCGCTTTATCCAGCACTTTGAAGGATATTGCAATCCATTGGTTCATACGTTCGAAAAATCTGTCTGCTCACCAACGTTATTAATGCAATAAATATTGTTGAACTGTCAAAATAAAAGCCATTGCTGCTGTGGTCTTACTAATACCAATACCAACATAAAGTAAAAACTAAAACCCGCCAAACATTAAACAAGTTGTTCAGCCCGTAAAACTAAACAAACCGTGAGGATACACCGGAGTTTCTTGCAGTTTCAATAAATATTTTATTACGGTACATAGTTAGGAAGTGGCGAAACTTTTTCGATAAGTCCGTTGGCTAACAGCTAAACTCCTTGTTCTAGATGTTCATGGTTCGAATCGTTCCGATGGCTTTTGTTTAGACATTATGAGAATGTACGAATTGTCGTGAACATGGGCTTTAGCGTTTAATATCTCTGGTGGCTATTTCTTCTGTTATCGGAAAATACTTTTCTCGCTCGGTTTTGTACTTTCGTGTGGGTTTTGTTTTGTTTATTATTTTATTTTAGGGAGCGTAGGATGTTAAGAAATTGACGTTCCCACTGCTGGGACACCCCCCACCACCTCCTACTCTGTGAGAGAGAATCCACCACGCGGGCCCAGTGCGGGTTGGTAGATGTCACATGTCTTTGATTTTTTTTTTGTTCTGGGACTTGCCGATTTCCTCACGATATTTTTCTTCTTAGTTTTGAGTGCAGTAGTGAAGAAATAAATTACTCATAGTAAAGGGCCTGTCTGGGTTCGAACCCACGACCTACAACTCGTAAGTCGGTGGGTCTGTTACGACTGAGTGACCACTGCTCTCACTGAGAAAATGTTTTTTTTTCTGGTAATAGTATACCTACTGAAGTCAAACTTTATAAAATATAACCAAATACGAGTAAAATGCCCAACAAAATTGCATTGCAGTGATTTGGAAAATAACATTAAAATCAAATCAAACGAAAAAACCGACAAACACCGCATCGCTACAACGGAAAACCAATTTAAAACTAAAAATACACAAAAATGTACAAACTGTAACAAATGCTGTACAAAACTCATTCCATTGATTTATTTTTTGTTGTGCTAACGTTTCATCAAACCTTGTGAAAATTGTGTCAGTGTGTGTACGGTCAATGAGAAAGATAAGCATCCAGGAGGATACTCTCTTCATCTCTTTTATCTTTTTACTTAGCTTCCTAGCTATGTACAATTCCCCTTTAATCCATGTTTTGATAAACGATAAAGCTCATGCGTCTTAAAAAGTTCCACTCAATACTTACTAATGAATATTTTCGTTTTAAAAATATATTCATTTTCTACTTGTTTATACTTTATTATTAAGTGCATACGCTTAAAAAGTGCAGCGCTTTGACAACTGCCGCCAACGTAAGTAAATAACGCAAAAAATATTCTCACTACATATACTCGTAAGTCACAAATCACCATTTAAGAAGTAGGTACATACATAGAAGACAAAAATTAATAATTACATTAAATATTTCTATTTTTAGATTAAATTCCGTCACGCTGTTTGAGTGTACCGTCACCTTGTGAGCGAAAATATTTTACCAAACTCCTTTGTTGAGAACGTGTCGAGGTTCATTTGAATGCACGTTGCCTCACGGGGCATCAGACAGGGTCTAATACAGAGTGATATCATCTGACTGCTGTCACGTCGGAGGAACGTAGCCATTTACACACGGGAACTTATTTTGTCGGAAGGATCATGGAAGACGTTTAGATTCGTGTGTACATGTTCAGATTAGGTAGGATTTATGGAAGTTGATTTCGAAGTTGAGTTCTTCTCGGGGTAATGTTGTCGGTTGTTAAAGTGTCCTTTTTGTGAATGAAAGCTTTGAAAATGTTGAGCTAAAAGGATTTGAAAAATAATGATTATTAATAGAAAGAATTTTTGCTAAAGGAATCAGAAACAAACGTGTGACTAGAAAGAAAAATTGTTTATTCTACACAAACAAAACGCTCATTGTAATATACATTTAAAAAGTAGCTTTTTAGTAGTTTATCAATTTTGTCCATTGCTTTATGTCAGGGCAGCTCATAATGTAATGGTCACACCAAGACCAAAGACAATACACATTGTGTAGTCGCTCTATCCCTATAATACATCCATGAAATTGAATGACTGAACCATTCAATTTCCAATTCCAACGGCAGGCTATCATTTCAATGAAACCCTAAAAAATAGCGATAGGTATTAATAAAACGTCCGTCAACACTATACAGGTTCACCAAACCAATAAAGGTTTAGCGTAACAGAAAATACCTAAAAAATATCGCAGAATAACCTTAAGTCGAAAACGTGTTTCCTTCAGATATCGATAGCTCAGCGATTTTCGAAAACGGCAACATTTCTCAGAAATATATTTTAACGATGTTATTTTTTTTCCCTCCGTCTATTTATTGTACCTGACTAAACAAGATGGCGACTGTCGCCCACAGTTTAGGAACACATTTAGATCCATACATTTTATAAATCAAGTTGTTTTTCGTGTCTGTCTGTATGACCGCTTTGTTCTTCTAAACTAAGCAACCATCACCATAATTTCGGGAAGGTTATATGTACCAACTTATCGACATAGCCGCGGTGATTGCGCGAAGAAAATGGAAATGGGTGGGAACAGATGGCAGATGGGGTAAAACAGTGCTGGACTGGAGACCGAGACCTGGTAGAAGAAGTGTGGGCAGACAGCCGATGAGGTGAACCGACGACCTGGTCAAGATTACTGGACGACTCTCGTCTAGGAAAGCTAGAGACAGAGAAGAGTGGCGTGCATTGCATAATGCCTTCACTCAGCATTGGGTGGCGAATGCTGAAGACGAGAAGATGTGTATAACCTTCCCGGAATAAATTCCGCATCAAAATCCGTTGCTTAGTTTTAAAGAACAACGCGGTCAACAGTGTTCCTAAGCTGTAGACAGCGGTCTCCTTCCTCTTGTTTAGGTACAATAATTAGAGGGAGGAAAAAAATACATTAATATTTAACTTACATACAGTAAAAAGCAGTGGTGTACATTATAGATCTACAATTAAACTCTGCTTTGCTGTTGGGTTTGAAAGTATCAAAAATCATAATATTTTTGCCAGCAACATTATATTTACTTTAATTTTTGGGTACGAATTGAATGGTGTCCTTCACGGATGACCATTCTAGTTGTATCCACGAGATTTAATATGTAGTCAATAATATACATGACAGTGAGACATATATGTAGAGAGTAGCGGTGGCTCAGTGGTAACGCCCACGACTTAGTTGTAGGTCGTAAGTTCGAAGTTCGTCAGGCGCTTTACTTTATGTAAATTGTTTCGTCACCGCTATGTCCAAGAACCAAAAGTTTGAAGACGTATGACGTCTATCATTCCGCATTGGGCCCGCATAGTGGATTACGGATCCCAAAGTCCTCCTAAAGAGAGGAGGCCTGTGTCCCTACAGTGAGAACATTATTAGCTGATTATGCTATACAATGAAGAAAACTCGATGTTCTGTCATCTGTTGTGCGAAGCCGGGGCGAGTCTCTAGTATTTAATAAAGTATTCTGCGTGTCCACCTTTGTTAATTTGTCTCTATTTGTGTTATTTCAATCGTGGATTCCCATTTCTGTTTTGATACTGGTGCATTTATTTGATGGTAGATTGACACGGCCATGATTTATTCATACCAGTCAAGTGCTGGGCATTGGCCATGCGCAAATGGAAGTTATAACTGTTCGAAGCTGTAAATTTCAGCAGATTGCAATTAAAACCGATACCTGCAATTTTCAAGGTAAAATTCGATTTAGGTACATAAATAAACTCTCAAAATTTTTAAAAAACATTTTAGTCTAGAGCACTCAAGTTCTAAAATCTGGAACAAAAACGAGCGTTGGGTAAAAGCAATTTCATTGGAAATGGCGAAATAGTTTACCCTGGTGACACATTCTAACAATTACAGTTTTGGTATACCTAGAACAATTAAATTAGACACACAAATATACCCACATGTCCTTTGGGCACAATAATACTCGGTCATAAGGCATGCAAGCCGCCAATATTCTATATTCTATTCAAATCCTTGTTTCCATTTGATGTTATTTCCACTTAAACAAATATCAACTTTATGCCAGTGCTAGTTAAGTTAATTTTAGAATGACTGCCCAGATGCAAAAATCATAAAAAATATTTAAGTTGTAGCACAAACTGAACTTTATAATTAAGGTTTTAAAGTTTTTTTTTTCCGAAAACTCATATTTGTTTACATGTTTGGAAATGAAATTGCGAACGCAGGATATACGGGAAGCGGAAATACACATCGCATAATTGCGAGAATGCGGTGTGAGACCTTTGCCATGTACACTCACCTTAATTATTTATAAGCAGATGAGTGCCTACCTGTGTTCCACCCGACACTTGAATGACGGCCTCATTCAAAATTATTGTCCGTCTCACAATTTGTATAATATTCCGGTCTGTCCCAAGTTCTGTAATTTGCTTTCGAGTATGAGGTAAGGTCAAGCACTTAGTAAATATCTTGCGCAAATGTTTCATTATAAGTTTTGCTTTTGAACATTAATTTGATTTCTGTTTTGGGAAAAGGAAAATTTTTTTTCTGTGTGTTGGCTTTCATCAGATGAACCCAACATAAGTAGTTAGATAAATTTCCTCAGGAGGACATTGAATAAACGAGTTTGAAAATAGTTTTTCATAGTAAAGGCCTTTGGTGACAATATGGCCTTCACTCGCACATTCAAAATTTATGACAACCTTGTCAATTACTCTTCGTTACAATTGTAGTGCTATATATAACGCACAATAACAAACAATACATTCTCTGATTACAATGGTAAGCAATAATTATTTTGATCAGTACTATTGATAAAAGTCGTTAGTGAGATCACAGATAAGACGTAAAGCAAAACTAAATCTAGATCATTCTATTTTATTTTCAACAAGATATTGAAGAACTTTATTGTGCTACCGCCTGTGGCTTTGCCCGCTTGCTATGTCCTGTAGCTAAGTAGTATTTCATCAAAATCAAATTCAAATTCAAAATCATTTATTTGCTAATATGGGTAGTTACATTATGTTGTTAAAAGAATAAAGTACAGTTCAACCATATTACGCCTGAAGGCATGCAAATTAAAAGCTTATGATATTACATTTATTATAACATTTCTTACACAATTTCACCGTGGCAAATAACAATTAAAATAATAATTAAACATATAATAATAATAAAATTGATCTAATGATAATGCCAGTAAATTATTTAGAATTATAATGTCAAGAAATGTATTGTCCATTAAAATGTCATGTCAAAAGATGATGTCAAGATAAATTTTAAAATAAATGTCAAAGTAATAATAATATTAATAATTAAATTAGTGCACCAGTCAAATGTGACATTAACAATATGTCTTTACGTCCTCCATTAAATAATCCTGAATACTATAATAACATTTGCTTAGCAAGAATTTTTTTAAGTTCTTTCTAAATTCGTCGATCGATGGAGTTTCAAGTATAGATTTTGGCAAGTGATTGTATATACGCGGTGTGCAGTGATTGTATATAATCGGTCTAGCCCTTTCAGAGATTAACCGGAACAAACAGACAGACCAAAAAAAATGTACTGTATATTATTTCTTTGTTTTCTTTCTTTTAAATGCATTTGGCATTTAGTAAAAAGCTATTATTTTGACATTAAAATCAGACACTTCAATTTTATTTATTTGTAATATATCAAAAAAAAGTGCTCAATGAAACAGCATATTCGAATGTTTAAGAAAATTCTGGGAACTTAGAAGGCCCAGTACCAACTTGTTGGTTGCTTAGTAATTTTACTTATCTTTTGACTTTCCTATCAAACTCAAACTCAAACTCAAATCATTTATTTCAATTAAACCATTTACAGGCACTTTTGAATTGTCAAAATTAAATAGTCGGTCAGTTAGTCAGAAAGTTGAAGCTAGTCGCCCATTCCAAAAACGTAGATCTCTATGGAGAAGAACGGGCAAGAAACTCCACGGACACTCTTTTAAATCAAGATATTATTACAAAATCCTGGGTACATTATTCATATTGCTTCTATATGTGAGAACAATGTAAAAAAAAAGAAACAATTTATAACATTAAAAATAAGCCCTGGCAGTTAAGAGATGACCAGTCTCAACCAACGGCGCCCGTTCACGAACATGACGCGTGGATCAGCACCACCCAGCTCAACCATTTTGTAGGGAACCGAATGATCCAACACACGCGCCACCATCAGTGAGACATTTAAGTGAGCATGACATATTCTCAACTGCCATGCTCTTTTAAGTCAACATCAAAATATCATAAAAAACGGATCCATGGTTCTCACATTTACAAAATTTTAAAAATGCTTCTAAATTATACAAAACTATAGTTTGCAACTTTCTAACTAAAAATATAAGATAAGAAAAAAAATATATATAAAAAGTTACTACCAATCTGGAAGAGGTATTTAATAGTGAAGTATTCAAAATTAATCTTGATTGAATAAAATAAACATTAAATTCATAATGTCAGAAACACAAAAATAAAAACAAAAATAAAAAGGGGAAGCATCTCCTCCAAAATATAGAAATTGTGATCAACTAGTGAGCCCAAGTGCCTGTGGAGCAGGACCAGCATTAAGCCAAGCATTTTTATCTAGTATATACTCATCCAACTTATAATATGCTTGTCTACATAGTGTGCGTTTAATACATGTTTTAAATTTCTTCTCATTTAGTTGAAGAATATTGAGTGGTATTTTATTATAACATTTTACACAGTACCCCATAAAAGAAGTTTTTACTTTAGACAATCTGAAGCGCGGTTGATCTAGTTTGTTCCTATTCCTAGTGTTAAAATTATGCCTGTCACTTATCTTACTAAAAATATGTAGATTTTTTCGAACGTACATAATGTTTTCGAATATATATTGACAAGGAACCGTCATGATGTTAATTTTTTTAAACAGCTCTCTTAGAGATTCGCGTCTGCTGAGATTGTAGATGGCTCTGACAGCCCTCTTTTGCAGAATGAAGATAGAATCAATATCTGCAGCTCGTCCCCACAGCAAAATACCGTAAGACATGATGCTATGGAAGTAACTAAAATAGACCAGTCTCGCGGTATCCACGTCTGTTAATTGACGGATTTTCCAAACAGCGTAAGCGGCTGAACTTAGCCGCCCTGCAAGTGATGTTAGGTGAGGACCCCACTGCAGCTTTGAGTCAAGCGTGATCCCCAAGAAAACCGTATTTTCGACGAATTCAAGTATCTCCTTATTCAATACAACGTGACATAAACTACTTCTAACATTCGGTAAAGCGAATCTAATGCATTTAGTTTTTTTCTCATTTAATACTAAATTATTTACAGTAAACCAATTATGGACCATAAGCATAGCGTTATTTACGTCGTCAAGCTCTTGTGCACGTCTGTCTACTTTAAAAATCAGTGATGTGTCATCAGCAAATAACACCATTTGTGGTCGGGTTTTTAGTAAATGAGGTAAATCATTTATATATACTAAAAATAGGAACGGCCCCAATATAGAGCCCTGCGGTACACCCATTTTGACTTTTAACCCCAATGAATTCACACCGTTTATTTGAACTCGCTGAAATCTATCATTTAAATATGATTTTATTAAGTTAAGAGCTAGTTTACCCAGTCCGTAATGCTCAAGTTTCAAAAGAAGTGTTTCGTAATTAACGCCGTCAAATGCCTTGGATAGGTCACAAAAGATACCTATTGCATCTTGTGCCTCTTCCCATGCGTCAAAGATGTGTTTTAATAAAGTGACACCGGCGTCTGTTGTACAACGTCCTTTGGTGAAACCATACTGTTGATCGTGTAGGATGTTGTTACGATTAAAATGATTGAGCATTTGATCCAACATTACTTTTTCAAACACCTTGCTGAAAACCGGCAAAACCGATACGGGTCTATAATTATTTGTGTCTTTGCTGTCCCCAGATTTAAAAAGTGGAATAACCTTACTGAACTTCATTAAATCCGGGAATACCCCTTGATCTACACACAAATTAAATATTAAAGCTAAGTAGGGTGCAATTGTCTCAATAATAGATTGACAGACTTTAGTAGACATGCCCCACAGATCTTCGGTAGTTTTGATCTTAAGTTGCTTAAATGCTTTTATAATGCCTATAGGGTTAATATGTTTAAATTTAAATTCCACAGTACAGGCTGAAACATTCGCTCTTAATAATTCTATAGCAAGTTAGCTATACTATGACTTCAAATTAAATATTAAAGCTAAGTAGGGTGTAACAAATTAAATATTAAAGCTAAGTAGGGTGCAATTGTCTCAATAATAGATTGACAGACTTTAGTAGACATGCCCCACAGATCTTCGGTAGTTTTGATCTTAAGTTGCTTAAATGCTTTTATAATGCCTATAGGGTTAATATGTTTAAATTTAAATTCCACAGTACAGGCTGAAACATTCGCTCTTAATAATTCTATAGCAAGTTAGCTATACTATGACTTCCTATAATTTGACTATCCTATAGTTCGTGTTGAATGTGCCAGTACGAAACAATAATGCACACGAATGTACACCTTAAAGTAACAATGACGAAGAGGAAAATACTCGTTCCCGCATAACACTCCATCTAGTGACGTTTTCGCTTTGTGTCTGAATCTAATAATACAGTGCTGCATTGGCCTACATTCCGGTCTCCTGTTGCAGACAGCTGAACATCAGCTAGAGTGGGTATATTTTGGCGGTATGGATTTCGGAGCGTTACATGCGTATGTTGGGAGCACTCTGGATTTGGAATAAATAATACATGTAGCAACGGACAGGCACAAGTATGACTGGCTAAAATCTTAGATCCACTGGACTACCTTCAATACTTTATATTAAACAATATCAATTTACCCACAATAACTTATTACTACATACATTGCAGATATAATAAACGGCCTCATGGTTGAAATGACGGCTTAAATGGAAAGTATTCATATAGGTGTCAAGGCGTGATCTAGAGCTCGTTGTGAAAGAGTTCACAGGGAATTACTAGCTCCCTAAGTAGGTACTTTTTCCAGTAAGCAGCTTTTCTGTTTTTCAATGGCGGAGAAACATCGGCGTCGCGCGCGTCAGCGTGCGTCGTGTTTCATCATTCAGCGTTGGCTCTCAGACGCTCTGATCGATTTTTCTTTGGCTTTAAAAGTGCTCATAACTGGTGGTTTTTTATAAAAAGAAAAATTGAGATAGAATTAATGATCACTTTACATGAGGGAGTTTCTGTTTACCAGTAAAATAACAGGCAATAGCCTAACGTAGCTCCTCTAATTTAATCACTAACGTGCTTAGGACAAAACTAGTAAATGTCCCAAACTACCTACCCTAAAATATCATTTACCGAATTACGCGTCCGATAGGGACATAAATCACAGATCCTTCGGAGCCTATCTCCCTAGTACCGAGCTTCAAATGACAGGCCTCTGTACTTAATGCTTGGTACATAAAATTTGCCAAGTGTGAATCAGACCAGCGCAGATACCTATCATAAAATTCTTAGCCTATCGGTAGCAAAAATAATACGAAAATAATTAATTTACTTTTTAAATTTGTTCAGCCCTAAATTCAGCAACGTGAATGCCGTTTGCTGACGCAGCCATCATGTCCTACTGTTTAAAATACCTTGAACTAAATTTAGGACTCCTTTTGTAATGAGACAGTTATAATTTACTTTCTTTTTATTCTTTCCCAAGACCGAGATGATAATAATGCGAATTCTGTGGCATTCAACTGGCTTGTATTTAACTGGCTACCTATTACTATTAAAAACATATAACCCTATAAGATTTGACAATACACAAACATACCTACAGATGACGTAAGCTTAGTAATGGTTGTTATTGGCACTCTTCTCAAACATTCTTTCGATTAAACCAAAAAGATGAACCTAGTAGCCTATTCCAAAGTACATCATCATTTTCCCAACTATGTTGAAGTTGGCTTCCAGTCTAATCAGATGCAGTTGAATACCAGTATTTTACATGGAGCGACTGCCTATTCACTGGGTAATACGATACCCCATGGTACGACTGGTTGTCATACTTTCGGGCTACTGACGACCCGTAACAACTCTCCACGAATTACAGCTGAAGGAGGTGTCTCGTATGTAAAGATGGTCACCCATCCACGGACCAACCGCGGCAAACGTACCTTAACCTTCGACCGATCCGTGCGGCTGTTATTAGTTAGCCCCGAACCCCTCCAAAGTGTAGTAGGCTCCTTTTGGTTGCGAACCCTGAAAACCAGGCTAGCTTCTATCCTAGAATAGAAATTGTGTCTTGGTCTACATAACGAAGTAGGTACGAGTACTTTAGAAGAGTCTAGAGTCTGATGGCCTGACTTTGAATTTATTATGTAAAGTTGGCGCAATGTCTCGCGTTTCTTAAAACGAGTGACGAAACAAAATTTATTTTACTTTTATTACTCAGCTAAGGTTCCAAAGGTCTTATCTAACCTCAAAAAACTGTTGGATAACTATTCTGTAAAACTTTAACCGTGAAAACTTTGGTGAAGTGAGCTTGAAGTGAGTTGTCATTCCACCTGCCGATGTATAATGAAAAAAATCTCACCTTGAAAACTTACGTGACGTGAGATGGCAATAGTTTCAATTTCAGTAGCATCTGATGGAATGACAGGTCACTGCCTTAGAGCATTTAACCTAAAATGCTCTAAGGTCACTGCCATCTCACTTCACCTATGTTGTCACGGTGAGATTATTACAGAATAAACCAGCAGAGGTTTATTCTGTAAGAATAAAAACCTCTACCAGTTAGAACAACAAAAGTTGCCAGTATTTTGCAGAATGTTGATATCTTAGTTTCAATATAATTATCTTTTCTCATTATAAACTACCATCCTGAAGTCAAAACCTCTTACAATATTTCGTATCAAAGTAAGTCATAAATCCTTTATAATATAATTTCATAAAACAAAATATGAACGTTATGTTTAGACAAACATCGTTAGACAAGTTTCATTTAAAAGCCTCGTAACTATAGCTGAATTAATGTTATCCCCAAGATGATACGTAGTGGAATTATCAACAACACCCACTAAAATTACAAAATTAAACGCACTCTTACTCACTCTTATTTCAAAAGTATAAGGATAAAAATCCCGTACTTCTGCAGCATAAAGCGGGTTGTCATTTTGTGAATATTACGTCACATGTTCTGCTTGTTATCGTGTAAAGCCGCCATTCCATTGCGGCGTGCAGACACGCTACACGCGTTAGTTGCGCCGTCCTATAGTCATGGGGTTATCTAATTAACTCTAGACTGGAGTTATGGAGTTCCGTATTTCAATTAGAAGTCTGACGTGTAACTATAAAGTAAAGTTACTTTTGTAATAAAAAAGCACACGTTGTTTGACAGCTTATGTTCGTTTTTGTATATTTATTTATTTGGGATCCCTAACAAAGGATACACATATACAATATAAATCACAGTAATAAAAAAGTTTATTTTACGTGTGCTCCTTCAATTACAGGAGACCACAGCATGCATTTATAACCAATATAAATACGATAATAATAAAAATAGAGAAAATAAATTATGAATGAAAATGATAACATTCATTACTAAATTAATTTTAATTTTGAACTAAGATTCGGATAACTCAATTTAACACCGCCTTTGAGATATTCACTCAGACATTTTGGAGACAAATTTTAGTGTTAAGTTAATTAATTCAACTCTTAGAAATATCCATAACTTAAATTAAATTTCAATACAGAAAGTTTTATAAAACAATGAAAGCTAATTCCACATACGACCCAACGTTTACAATCGGCCGTCGTGCTCCCGGGCATACGGTACACTCTCAAAGAAACAAAACGGCTCTGGAGCCGGATGTGCCGTGATAAGGAAACCGGATGCCGATCCCTGGCTAACGAACAACTAGTAGCGCCCAACCAGGAATGCTGGAACCCCAGCCGGGTCTCCAACCAAGCCATAATTTACCGATTTTCAAGGATTGAGGGGAGGGAGGAAGGTCAATTTAAATTGGGTGGTCCTATGTACATGCTAATATGGTGTGGTAATGCCAAAGTGACGTGAAAGCAAACTTCCTTTGATACTCCAGTCCTTAAGAGAGCGCGTCTTTCTAATGTAAAAGTTATTTGAGTGGAGAATATGTTTTATGGGGAAATGTCATGATACGAGATAATGGACGGATGTTGAAATTCTGTTCTGTTTTTTGCCTTATTCTGACATGAAAAGTAAAATGTAAATAGGTGATTATAATTTTCTATGTATAGTTATAATTTACTAGCTGCGCCCCGCTAGGTCCAGGTCCTGATGCCAAATTTCATCCAAATCATCAGCCATTTTAGCATGAAATCATAATATATTAAAGAAACAAATAATCAAATCTTTTCTTATATTAATATAGATAACAACTAATGTAGTCACTGGTAATGGTCCCGTTAAAATAGTAGAACCCAAACCACCTTGTTATAAATTGGTGAATACAAAACCGACTGCTTGATTAAAGACGTATTTCGAAAATACTGTCAGTCCGTGAGTTCCCTCTTAAAACCAATTATTTTAAGCCGATAACACTCTTCACCTTTAAAATCCGCTTTCATTTCAGCAAGCTTGATAAAGCAACAAATCTTTATGTTGAAATCAAAAAAAAAGCTTACACCACTTAAAATTATCTCGATCTCATATAACAATAAATATTCTGGTTCTACTCAACCATTTTCAGACTGAAATAAAGATCACACTGGATAAAAAGGCTTTTGATAAAAAAAACTCGAGTTACTCTTTTCAAAATAAACTTTCAAGCGAATATCGCCTTTGGTGCTCACACTTTTAGGTTCATTTTAATAATGTCTGATCATTAAGTAGTTAGCATACGGATGCAGTTCATTACTTGTAAGTACTGTGTAATGAAAATGGAATCTCTGGCGGAAAGGAACTGGAAAGTAGCGTTATAAATGTGTAATTACAGAGCTATATCGTGTTAGCTATATTCTCAAAGCTTTCTCAAGATTTTCAAGCAATCAGTAGAACGGTTTGTGAAGATAAGAGCAAAGATAAAATATTTAGGCAATGACTTTGATTCTATCTCAGTGTAGGGGTGGACTTTAAAATTTTCCAAATAATGTCTACTTTAAATAAGGTTTACTTTGTGTAAATTATGTCATCACCACTGCTTTCAAAACGGTGAAGGAAAACATCGCGTAGAAACCGCATGTCCTAATACCAAAAAATCGAAGACATGTGACATCTAGCAACACGCACTGGGCTCGCGTTGTGAATTACGGACACCCCCTCTCACCGAGAGGAGGTCTGTGTCCCAGCAGTGGGAACACTATAGGCTGATTATTATAAGCTGTCTTCCTGTCTTAAGCTAGAATGAAGGTTTATGGATGGGTCTTTAAGTCTTTAAGTCCGTAACGCATCAATGATTCACTTCTTCATTTATTGAAATTCCTAAGTTTAAATTACTGTAATTAATTAAGCATCCATATTGTTATAAAATGCAGTATGATAAGTACCGACGCCTCAAATGGATCGGGGCCTGCTGTTGAATATGACCATCCTTTTATAAAATTTCTTGTACGTGATAAATTATATTATTTCAATTAGTAGGTTCGTACAAACACTTTTACACGTCCATCATATTTTAAAAACTAAATGTGGTCAGCCTTTTCTATCTGACTACTCTAAGAAGAAAGGCCGAAACAAACTCTTATTTGTAAACTGTTTGTTTTGTATAAAATAAGATAAGATATATGATAAGATAAGATTTATGTTACTAACCTTTTCTATGGTAATTGTCTGAGAATAAACAAAAATACTGTACGAGCTGAAACCTGACTGGAAAGTTTTCTTCATCAGACGTTCACAAATACGTTACTGTCTAATAATCAAAGGTAACAAAGAATCGGACGCAGCTGGTCGGCCAGTAAAAATGGCGAAGGAGACACTCGTAAAATGGAAGGACTCTTGAAGTGATTGATGATCTAAAAACTCTGAGATAAACGCTTGAAGTATTTTTCTCAGATAATCTAAAAATTTCAGTGGTTTGTGCCTATTCAAAGAAAGTTCTGACAGTCATTTTTTCGGTAAAAAAACACTTTAATGCGTAGGAATTTTTATACAGTTTTCTTAACGAGATTTGAGGTTTTGTGTCTATTTTACAATCAATACCTATAAAAGAGAATCAAGAAAATAATCTACCAGACGTGCTTTACGTCTTTCAGCCGAAAGACATCCATTGCTGGCCATAGGCCTCCCCCAAGCACCGCCACTTCGGCTGGTTCTGTGCTTGTCGCATCCATCGGGTTCCTGCGATCTTCACCAGGTCATCGGTCCACCTTGAGGGAGGCCTTCCAACGCTACGTCTTCCAGTACGCGGTCGATCCTCCAAAACCTTTCGGTCTGTTATCATTATATAATGAAAACTTTATGCTACAAAAATAGCCATACTCAAAATAACAAAAGTGGCAAAATGGAATAAAAGCAAACCAACTTATTAAAATCGTCAAGATAAGCAACATGGAGACCAAAATACCAAGCACTTTAAACAGACCGCTATAAGCACCCTCAAACGAAGAGCCAACGACGCAACTGTACCAAAACATAATGACCTCAGAACTGGGACAAAACAAAAGATACGAATAAAAATATTACGGACTATTGAAGAGGAAATAATCAAAGGCTGGGTCCAAACCCAACCCGTGGGAAATTACACATGAAAGGCAAACCAAAATGTCTTGCGATTAAATCTGTCTGTACCCGCATTTCTGTCCCATCGAGTCATTTAATTGAGTGGAAATACTGAACGTTTGGGGTCGTGTTCCAACCCAAGTAACACATTTGGTGACAAATAGCTTGCATATAGTATTTTTTTGGAAACTTTAGTAATAAAATCCACCGTGATTAAGTTCTATAAAGGTGGTTAGAACCTATAAGGAACCTGTATGTTACCAAAGGGAGAAAAATTGCAGCTTATTTATAGATGCAAAAGCGATGCAGAAGAGTTCGAATTGTTATCCTGAGTGGCACTTGGAACTCACGGTGCAAATTGCGCGCCGTGAATGAATGATTGCACGAAAAAGCGATACAGCTCATTCGTTGAGTGACAAATGAGATCTTAACAAGTTCTTATTTTCGGTGGAGATAAACAAAAAGACGGTTGTTTGTGCTTTGTGTTGTGACAGCAAATTTATTTGGATTATTCCATCTATTTGGTGAGTATTAAAAAAATATGCGTGTAGCATGGGATAACCATCATGGAGCCCATGCAAATGGTTTTTTATCGTGAAACCATGGTATATTTACTGAGTAAATTTTGATGCGCCTTAGATCTTATCAAGAATTATCAAAAAATATGCACTGATCAAATAAATTAGATAATACTTTATAAAAATATGGTTGATAAAAACCTAACATTAAGGTTTTACAAAAAGTATAATGTCAAACTCCATCAAAAACAGTTATCAAAACTCATTTTATTGTATGTTATTGTAATAAAATACCATTCAACAAGGTACTTTTCAAGAACTCCATTTTTAAACATGGCGATTTAAAATAGACCTTGCAGTTCATATTTCCACTCATTTGTTGCCTTATTGGAGCTCCTAGGTCCTAAATTCACTCATTAGTACCTAGTAGTGATTATTTTCACTTTACAGGTCTCGTTGTCTTTGCGTTGAATTGGGGATCCTCAAGACGGGTACAAAACCCATTTATGAAGGTAAATAAAGTAAAATTTATTTAAATTGTAAATGTTGGCTGGAATATAATCCTAGACTTCTTAATTCGATGCCCGATTTCCTACTGATAGTTTCCAATTGGTAATTTTTCATTAGCAGTTCTTCTTTACAATATAATATAGTACCTACCTACACTAGTAGGTTTGAACTAACTTGCAATAGGTAATTTTTATCAATGTGTAGAACTAGGCATATAATCAAAATATTTGTGTAAAAGGTAATAGTGTTAATTAGTAGGTATTTATTTGACTAAATGAAGTACTTAATATAAAGGGTGTAACGGAAAGGAGGTATCAAGCTTTAATAGGCCACATTTGGCACACAATAAGGGTTGGATCACATTTGACCGCACGGAATCGCACTTTCCTATGTTGCTATCCTATTCTGTTGCTCGGAACCATCATTTGCGAGATGAGAAAGAGAGCTGGTATGCGGCAGATTCATAGGTTCGCCGTTTTATTAGGTACTTACTTCTTCTTAAATAGCCATAACATTCAGTGTGTGATGAGGCCTCCCCAATCGGGGGCAAATGCCATACTCGCCACGCTTGGCAGGCGGGTTGGCGGGCGCAGTGTAAAGTGTAACATTAACATCACAGAGAACGCTCTGCCTATTCCTTGGTTTTCCCTTAGTCGCTTTTTACGACACCTACGGGAAGAGATGGGGTGCTAGTATTCTAAGCCACCAGCACACGGCATATTGACTTACTTAATTTTAATTTATAATGCTGCATAAAAATATGTACTTTACAGTAATATTATTTTTTTTTCAGAATGCCGTTTTTGATAGTTAAAACGATTGAAAACGGTTCCAAAAAACTATCAATTTGTCCGAAAGGATGGGTGGATAACGGAATTTTAAGTTGGCCTACTAAGAAGACTTCAAAAAAATGTAAATTTAAGTGTAAAACAATTACTTAACTCAAATTGTGATGCTGCAATAATCCTCACGTAAACTTATAATTATGACACTATTCCCAGTGTTTTTAGTTGTGTGATTGAAAATAAAATCCGTGTATGACATGAATTTGAATGTGTTTTATTTTAAATCTTAAATTATTATTATTTCATTATTCACATTATCATTATCAGCCAAATTTCCATCACTTATTTCAGTTGAATTTCCATCAGTAATTTCAGTAGAACTTTCACTAGGATCATGACTGCAAAAAAAAAATGTTTATAGTATAAATCTGACAAATAGGTACCTACCTACAACTTGAAAATCGAAATACAAGAGACGTCTAGAAGGGTAACTCATGAATGTAAACTGATCTTGCCTTGCCTACCAATCTGTAATTTACACCCAGTATAACGTATGTAGATTAAAAAATTACAAAGTGAACTAAGTGATTTGATAACTGTTAGGTATATAAACTAGTCCAATTACCTAAAATATAGGTCTACTTAAATACAAATCATACTCTTTTTAAATTTATTCATATGTACGGAACCTGCGTTATTGATAGTAAAATTCTCTTGACACGATTGCTCAAAACAGAAAATTATTATTATTACAATCTGCTTGCTGTACCTTTTATTATGCTTTAAATTGATAATTACTTACCTTTCAACAATTGGAGTATCCTCTTTTGATTGTATAATAACATTTTCAAGGTCTGAACTAGTACCACTTGTTTCCACGTCCATTATTATATTCTTAAAAGTACGTGAAACGCACGTGCCGCACTGAATCGTAATAAAAAATAAGTTTTACATTTCTATCTTTTAGAACTGTTAGATCTTAAGTGGTTCTAAATGAGTGAAAATTGTTGCATAAGGTTTTCAAGAACCATCTTTTGGAATCGGTCTACGCGTTACAGTGGCATATTAGAGTATATTAGACCTTACAAAGGCAATTACACTAGGTTCCAAATGAGCTGCAATAATAACTCTTGAGCCACTACAGGTGATAAATAACTTATATATACTACTTATTTAGTAGTAAAGGTGCCAAATAAAGAAAAATTACCACCTATTAGGGCACGGTTCTTCAGGGGAGATTTTTAGATGTCATATGCTTCTTTGAGTTCTAAAAGAGTAAAAATTGAAACCTGTATGCGTCTATAAGTAATAAATTCGGCTTAATGCCACCATAAGTGATAAAGCAGGAACAAAAAACACTCAAAAGCAAGTGTTAGTGATAAGAGCTACTCATATGCAAATTCGAGTGCTGTTTGCATCTATAAGTAATACCGTACACTCTTACATCACTTATATGCTACCTACAGTTGCAAAATAAGTTCCAAAATTCACTAACGTGCTACTTGGGAATTTAGTATAAATTCAGTGGACACGTGTTTATAGATTGCAGTCTATTTCTTTAATATGAGAAAGCTAATGTCTTGGTAATGAAATATTTGGTTGATTTCTTCCGGTCGTAACGGTAGATTGAGTACAACCTTTTCGTTTAATATAATAGTCGTAGTTCCATATCTGCCACTAAACATAGTTTTTGCTACGTGCCTAAGTTTTGCTAGAAAATATTACCGAAAATAATATTGTCACCAACAACAACTTCCTCATATAATTACTAAGGGCCGGTTTTATGGTCCGTAGTTAAACTCGACCAATTGTTAAAAATAGTACTCAACTAATGGTTAAATTTTTTTTAATGTGTTTTTGATTATTTTTTTTTTTATCTAATGATATAATATCATTGCTAATGGTCAAATAATTAATTATTAGTTTAAAAAATAACCATTAGATAAAATAACAATTGTACAAAAAACACATTTTGCCAATATTATGAAAGAAAAAGTATTTATTGCGACTCGTACAGGATCATAAACTAAACACAGTTAAAAATAAAAATAAAACAAACTAAATTAAAAAAAAAAATAACAAAAAGAAAAATGAAACAGAAAGTCCTTTAAGAGGCCAAAAGGCTCCTATCTGGATTAGTCCATGTTCGACCCCCACAATCTTTAAACCCGTCCATGTTCAACCCCTGGGGGGTTGAACATGGACTTTTATTTTTTAATGTGTTTAATCCACGTTCAACCCTCAATGGACAGTAAAACGCAAAAGTTTTCATAGTTAGTCATCTACCCATGGCTATTTCTCAGCATCATGCTTCGACATTTAAAAATAAATGTCGCAGCGCTGGTATTCTGATAAGGCCCGCTGTGTTGTCACGGGCAATCACAATAATACATAATTAATAAAATAGATAGCATAATAATAATATATAATTATGTAAAATATTAGCAATAAAATAAAATATGTTATTTATTTTTAATCTACGCCAGACGTAACCTCATTACTTGTCTATGCCTAATTTAACCATTATTTACTATTTTTAACTATTGGTTGAGTTAACTACAGATCAAAAAATCGGCCCATAGAGTCTCTGATCTAAAGCAAAAAACTTTTTTCCACCAAAAAGATTACAGGGAACCAATTCAATATAATTAACAAAATGAGCTGACCCAGAAAGAACCTAAAAACTAATTCAAAGCCCTCAAAACCAACTTCTGTTTTTCTTTATTAATTAGGTTCGTCTCAGACTTATTGAGTTTGTCTTAGACTAAATTCAAGTTTAGGTCTGCACTTTGCTTAACCCGTCCTAAGTTTGCCTAACAACTTCTAAAAACTTATTAAGCTAAGTCTATGCTATGCTAAGGAACTGCTGCTTCGTAGCTCACTTAAAATTAAGAAATAAATGCTCATGCCGTGTACGCCAAGTTTTGATGAGATATTTTTATAAGTGGCTGTATAAAAAACGAGCTAGAATTTTTCTAGAAAAAAAGATACCCAACGGTATTTCCATTAAATAAAAAAAGTCGTTACAAAAAAAAAATCAGCATGTATAAAATTTATATTTATTTATTTATTTATTATTCACAAAATCCACAGCTCTCTGAAATTTTGCCTTAAATAAAAGAAAAATACTATAAGCAAGCATTACCCTTGTATCTATTTTTCTGTTGTTTTTTTCTTGTCTGTGTATATAATTATGGTTAACTAAATAAATATCGTAAATGTCATTTTTATGTTCTTGCACTTTTTATGGTTCCGTACCTCGAAAGCAAAAAACGGAACCCTTATAGGATCACTTTGTTGTCCGTCCGTCTGTCTGTCTGTCTTTCAAGACCCTTTTTCTCAAGAACGCGAAGAGGCATAAAGCTGGAATTTATATCAAATACTCAGGTCTACTGACCCTTGGAGCTGTGAAAAAATCAAACTTCAACAACTTCTTCTGCCAACGCAATCAAAAGGTACAGCCGTTTATGCCGCAAATTTTCGACACTAGCAAGGGAATCAAAACCTACAGGGTACTTCCCGTAAACTCAGAATCTTGAAATTTGGTACGAAACAACGTCTTTTAACACAGATAAAGGAAATTGCGAAAACCGTTAATTTTTAGTTACATCATTCAATAAAAATATTTTTAATAATTTTAAATTGTACGGAACCCTCGGTGCCTGAGTCCGACTCGCACTTGACCGGTTTTTATGATAATTATTATTTATATTTATTTAAATAGATAAGTATATGTTTCATATACTTATGTATATATTCTTGTGTACGTAAATAGTACACCACAGATTTCCTGAAATTTTGTCTCTCCTTTCTCCCTTAATCCATCCCAAGGGTGTCTTTAAGAGATCGCTTTTAGCGATAAAACCGCCTATTGTGTCACCCCTTGTAAAATTTACATGTGTAATATTTATGGTTTACATAATAAAGAGTATTCTATTCTATAACCACTGTTATGAAAGCATAAGAATCGGAAAATTAACGGCTCGGATTAAAGACCAATGGTAATCTACAATCAATACCAAATTAACGCGGATTGCACGTACCTACATATCACAAGTTTTTTTCTATTGATTGATTGTATCTGGTGTATTGTGTGTCTTTTAGTTTGTGCCAAATAAATGAATTTTCTTTCTTTCTTTCTATTCCCAATGGGCCTAGCCTGAACGCCCGCAGTAAACTTAACTTATTTTCTAACAAATTTAAAATTGAAAATACTTATTTCACATAGTAATTGCTTAGTTTCAAGCGTTTATTAATATCCAAGGGCGATGCCCATTATGCTTTTCGCAATTTTTTTAACCAAAATGCTATAGGATAGTTATGTATTTACGTTACGTTTACATCACGAGTTCGTGCTAGGGCCTCGGTTCCACTTCAGTGACGGACACTTGGAACAATGTTTACGTTCGTCCCGGATCACCATGACAACCATAATAATCGAAAACGTATAAAACCGGGATCAACATGGCTTTCCAAGAGGTACTTTGTTGTATCGCGTCGAAGCCAAAGTTTTAACGAGTTCGAATCTATCGTATACTACATATACTACTTTGCATTGTATAATGTAGGTACAGTCGCCAAAGGAGACAAGTAACCATGGTCGTCGGAGATAGTTGAAGCTTAGTAAGAAACCGATGGATTTTTTCTAGTGAAAGGAGATGTCCGCTTTTTGTATGGACGTTGGTTTTTTATTCCGAGAAAAATCTAACAAGAATCAAACTACATCCAAATAAAAGCTACAAAAATATGGAACTTGGAACCACTGAAATTATATTTTTAGACCCCCCCATTTCAGAGAAAAATGATAAACTTATTAATGTTAGTACATATAATTTATTCGTTATGGCAGCCCAAATTAAACCTCCCAAACACTTTGACAATGTCTAAATATGACAGATGACAGATGTCTAAATATGACAAATGACAGTGTTGACCGTCAGGCTTCACTCATCCGTCTGATACGTCACACTTTCGCTCGTGCCTTTGTGTTATCGTATTTTAATTTGTGCTTTGCTTTCTTTGATTTTCTTGATTTAACCGACTTGGCTTTTTCACAACGGACTCTTCTACTTTGCACATGATTAGGATACCGATAGCTTACGAACCTTCAACCCTGACGACTGCTTTTTTTATACCGTTTACCTTCCTCAAGAATTACGCTAAAAAGAATTATTCAAATCCGACTGGTAGTTCCAGGTATTAGCGCGTTCAAACAAACAAACTTTTCAGCTTTATTATTAGTATAGATTTTTACAGAGGTAAATAAATAATCTGATTAGATTAGTTTCGTTTTCGTTCACATTGATAAACTCGCAAATCAAACGTTGATTGACAGTAATGACAGTACCATGTGTCAATTTTGACAAGATTATTATTTTTTCGGGTGTGTTCACTTTATTATCCTAGACAATTAAAAAGGTTTGTTCGTTTTAGGAGTAAATTCACACTAAAATAAAAAAATATTTTTCTCAAAATTGGGGGCCTTTAAAAATGTATGATATAGTTAGAACCACTAGTTTTTGGAATGTCTATCCAAATATATTTAATTTATCCTTGTTAGAATTATTGAATAATAAAAAACCATTTTTGGACATGTCCTTTAATTTGATAAATGAACTGTCTGTTTTCTATTAATGAAACTAAATTTTATTCGAAAACGTAGAAAAGGCTTTTGCTTACTTAACTTATAGTACACGAGTAACTTTGAGTAAGATACGTGCCTTATTGGTACTTAAAGTATTATGTTTCAGTTTTCAGAATTTTGTGATTATGTCAAAAATCAATGGATTTTTGTCATAGTCTCTTTGGGCATATTTTCTGGTAATGGCCATAAAGTGGTATAGGATACCCATAGTACCTATAATTATGTGTATGAAACGGTATAACACTTTTGTATGATCGTTTATGACAAGCGATAATACAATCAAAATGATGTTATTCGATTAATCAGACCCACTAGAAGAAATTAAAATATTTTAACTTAATCTATAAATACTTTACTTTAACGTGGCAGATAATCATTTTGTTGGATTTAGGGCTGATTTTTCCATCGCCAGATAACTTTTGTTCGAGGAATAAAATGACGTTTGACAGTTTTATGTGTGAAATAACTGTCAAAATTACAAAATTATTCCTCGAATAAAGTTAACAGATGATTGAAAAATAAGCCCTTAGAATTATTAATAGTAGTTGATCGAAAAACCGTTCGAAAATAGACATTCAATAAAAATATAATTTCACCTATATCAAAGGATATCTTGAACACCTTGAAACATGGGAAAAATAATAAGGGTGACGACCTCAGCAGGCGAAATATATTTGTTGACGTGACTGTCATGCTGATATCGGTTAATAGCCGCGTTTACGAAAAAAAAAATACTTCTCGTAAAATGTTGTCCTATAACCTACATGAATGGAAGCTACGCCAGAATGTAACTTTTTATCTCTATTATTTATACGGAAAATAAAATGTAAGTACTAAAAATGACTTCTTTTTTGTTTAGAAGTAAGACATTCTTTGTCGTTGTGACATTGATTCCTCCTAAGCAACGATCGTCCACACAATAGCTGGCACTTGATTAAAAGCCTACCAATTGGCCCTCGAGGGAATAAAAACGGCGTCGAAATACTTTATTACTTCTACCCATACAACACCCAAAAAATATTTACGTATTTTGCAAGGAGCGCAAAGTAAAAGCTTTCCGAGTCGTATTGACAAACCACTCTAAGTGAACGTTTATTCGGTGGTAAGACGCCAGGTAACATGTATCTGCAAAACACGCTTTCAATGTGCCCTTGGGATCTTTCCCGACAATTTGTACAGCGTTTTCAATACACAAGCACTTTTGTATTGAAAGCAAAAACATTTTCATCTCCCAAAAAAGACCCAAAGGTAGCGTTTGGAGGAAACATTTGCGAGCTTACATCTGTAGAAGTATTTTTAGGCCTATTAAAGTGGAAATCAGAGAAGCGAGGTTGGCAGATTACCGACATGTTTTTAGCAAAGAAAGATATTAAAAAGCAATCAACTTAAATTTCCTTGAAACTCGTAACACGAAAAAGAAATATTAATAATGTTACCCTTGGCCCTAATTGCTTCTGACTGGAGGAAAAAGCAGATGGAGTGCACCGCGTGCAGTATTAAGCGAAATTCAATAATTACGAGAGTTTAACTCAGTAAATGTTTGATTTGGTACAGAATCTCGACATCAGTCCAAAACAAGTTCGTGTGACCTACTTTGAAGATCGAAATCTGTATCTGTATTAGATGTCACTTCGTACCTACGAGTATATTCAAATTTTATTTTTATGTTTCAAGTTGACGTTATTTCAAGTTAAACAAATATCAACTTTATTTCAATGGAAATTAAATTTATTTCAGAGTGACTAGCACTAATGAAAAAGTTATAAAAATGTTTGAAGTTGTAGCGTAAACTGAACTTTATTGTGTAGGAATTAAAGTTATTTTTCCATTAACTTATATTTGTTTACATTTTTGGCGAATATATCGCATATTTCAGATTAGTCATCATCATCATCAGCCTATAGCAGTCCACTGCTGGACATAGGCCTCTCCTATCCATTCAACTCGATTTTCGGCAACTCTCATCCAACTGCTACCAGCCATCCTGCGAAGATCATCCTACCGGCACGGCATCGGTACGTCGATACGATCGTCGTACCTGTTTTGTTCTTTTGAAATAAGTAAATCTAGTGCGACGCAGATTTGATAATTCCTACCTTTCAGGACTGAAAAAACGAAAAAAGCAAGCAATACGAACACAAATAACTATATCTTAAGTATCTTTAAAAGAAACTTAGTGAGCTTAAACTCATGCGTCTGGCAATATACTTTTATTACTCGAGTCAAAACACTAAAAGAATTGTATTATTGCTGCTAGCATCACCATTTTGAAAATCAACAATGAAAATTTAAATTATTTACTCAGAGACGCCGCGTACCTTTTTTAATTTTAAATAGATCTGTAATAGACATCGAGTACAAAAACGTGGGGAACCCATTATGATATGGCAGCACCACCCTGCCATATTATAATGGGTCTTTACAATATCACCCCACACAGCCTAGCGCCTCTGTGTGCGACCTTTTTAATGCTTCTGAATGATTTAATAGCCTATTCATAGGACAAATATTTATTGCATGGTATAGCGGTTGAAGTTACTTTATGGTCACGTTATTTTTCTTGTTAGTTTTTTTTAAGGCTCGGTGGAAAATTGGATAAACTTTAAATTGTGTTAAGAGACCACTAAAGATTGTGCTTGTACGCAATTGAAAGTTTATCCAATTTGCCATCGAGCCTAAAAAAAATTAACAAGAAAAATACCGTCACCATAAAGAAGTTTCAACCACTATGTTTTGATTATACTTTTCGCTTTTCTAAATAAAGTACATCATTGTGTTCCCTTAACTAATGATTAACTCATCGTTTTATAACCTTTAGTTTTAACATGAGTGCAATTTTAAGCCCCAGAAATTCACCCTGCTTTTTCAAATCTAACCATTTAAAAGTTGAATCACTCTGATGTTCGAAATTCGAATACTACATTACTCTAATAGAATTAGCCATTTCCTTTATACGTCCGGTAATTGTCCAAATCCTTATTTCCTCTTAACCGCTCCTACGATTGCGGTTCTAATTGGAAAGTCCTTACAGACGGACAGTTTACCTGGATTATTTTCCACTTCAAATGTTCTGTTCCATTTGAACCATCATTGTATGAAACTCTTTAGATTTTGCCGTAGAATTCAATGTCTGAAAATACCCTTGCCGACTCGTAGTCACACCAGTATGACAAACAGGATTTTTTTTCTGGTTTGTCACAACGAGATATATTTGGCAAGTGACAGGTTCTAAAGATATTATGAGCAGTCTACAAAAATTTAGATGAACGAAATGTAAGTTGGAACTTCTGCATTTTGTAGGTGACAATACGTCATAATTAGCCTATAAAGTTCCCACTGCTGGGACACGCGCTTCCTATCCACGAACCGGGTCCAGTGCGAGTTGGTAGATGTCACATGTCTTCGAATTTTTGGTCCTAGGACATGCCGGTTTTCTCAAGATGTTTTCTTTCACCGTTTTAAGAGCAGTGGTGATGAAATAACTTATACAAAGTGAAGCACCCGTCTGGGTTCGAACCTACGACCTAAAATTCGTAAGTCGCAGCCGTTACCAATGGGAATTATGGGCTGCTTATTGTTATTATAATTATCAAAGTGCTACTTAGGTTTTTTAATATACTTACAAATTTTTTTTCAGCATGGCCAGAAGTTCGTAAATTCAAAAGGAATATGTCACACTGGACAGCCGGTGCACAATAAGATAGTTTAAGGGTTTCAAAATGTAAGACAAACATGGTAATGTGTGTGTATGGTATGTATGTTTAGGTTGAGGTATTTATCTATGGGCCTGTGTCGCCTGAAATAAATAAATATATTATAAAAAATTAAAAAATCTCGGAAAATTCTAAATAAGTTTTAAGGAAACTTGAATAGAAGACTTCATTAGAAATGTATAGCATTCCAATAGCCTTAGGCTATCAATTCATTCCTTTGACTCACCAAGAAATCTATCTTTAGAATCTTTTAAACTTACGAACACCGTACATGGATGAAAAGAAGCAAACTCCAACGTCCGAATACCTTCCTACACAAAGCGGCCCAAGTTTATAAATAAGTAATTAAATAAGACTTTTTTCAAGTATCATCGTCATAATTAATTTTTCAAGAGATACAGGAGTTTTATCGTGAGAAAAGGAAGGTCACACAATCAGCCTATAATGTTCTCACTGCTGGGACATAAGCCTCCTCTCTGTGAGAGGGAGTGGGGCATAATCCACCTCGTGGGACCAGTGCGAGTTGGTGGATGTCTTTGAATAGGCTAGTTTCCTAAAAAAATCTAATTAGTCCGTCAATTAGATTATCAAAAAATATTGGAGCCGTATTTTTTCTTTTGTCAATTATATACAAAATGATGAAGATATCGCCCGTTAAAGTTCCGCGTGACGTCACTTGCTTGCGACACTTTTGCAAGCAAGTGACGTCACGACCCCCCACTCCCAAATTTTCGTCAAAGTTGCAGGAAATACCTGGATGAGTGCCGCACAGAACAGGGAAGTATGGCAGAATAAAGGGGAAACCTATACCAGCAGTGGGTGATTCTGGGCAGAAATGATGATGATGATGAGGATGATGAAGTTGGTGCCGATTCAGACCCATCTTCACATACTACAAAGCGTACAAAAACTAATGAAAATACTGTTTACAAACTTCAGACTCAATAGCATACTAAGCACAGCCCGCAAGTTAAAAGTTTCATAATAACGGTGATTGCAGAGTTCCGGGACGGAATGCAGACAAAGGCGAATTTAATCTCATGTATTGATCAAAATTGTAAACAGATAGAAGCGTACATTCCTCTACAGCGTTCAACGTGAACATGCTTCGCTGAAAACATCTAGTGATGTGATGATAGCATTGTTGAGTCGATATTCCTAATCGATGTTCAGTGTTTTGTTTCAGTTTTGAACTAGTAATAGTATGCACAAATGGCGTATTCTTTAAAACATACGAAGCTTAAAATGTGTTTTGTTTGAAAATACTACCAAAGTTTAATTTAAATTATTTGTCAAGCACTATCTAGTGAACATATTTAACGTTCACAATTCCGCAGAGAATTTTTAACTAACAAGCTAATTTGGTGGCAACAAGAATCGTTTAATATCGTATCGATTCGGCATCCTGGTGAGAACTCCACATCGCTCGGTGAGAACCTCGTTCCGACGTGTAATGCGATAAGCTGGCCCACGCTCCAGGATTCACCACACGTCCCGAAGCACATTTTCACATACATCTCTAAACACGATAAAGCAAATAACGAGTTGCGATACAAATGATAAAAAAGCGGCCAAATGCGAATCAGACTTGCACACGACGGGTTCCGTACAATATTTAACTCGACACATTTAAAAAAAATATTTTGAAAACAGTATAAAATACGTGTATGGGCGACACCCTTTTTTAATATTATTTTATTTTTATTATTTGTTGTTATAGTGGCCAATAGCAAGTCTTCACACACGATTGTGGAAACTTCAAGTGTTTTAAATTTCACGTGTCTATCTATTACGGTTCCAAAGATACAGCCCTGTGACAGACGGACGGACGAATAGAGTAATAAGGTCCCGTTGGCAGCCTTAGGGTATAGAACCCTAAAAAGACGTACAAGGCAAATAACCTTTTTTTATCAAATAAAAGAACTTTTGTACTCAAAATATATAAGAATATCCGATTATGTTCTCGCATGCCTAGACGATAATACGATAAAATATGAGGCCCTGAAAGTTTTGTAGATACAAAGTTATGAAAATTAAGTTTAGGATCTAAGATACTCGTATCCTTTACTGAAATGCAAGGAGAGTAACTTTTGCTTGCACTTTATAATCTTCTTATTGAATTCTGCGGTTGCTTTCACTTTAAAATGTTTTAGTTTGAAAAGGTGAATCAAAAACCAAGGAAATGGTGACGGTAAAGGTGATGGTAGTGTTTGTGTTTGAAAGGTGACTTGACGCAAGTTGTACAGTCAACAGCAAAAGTAGATGATCAAAATCAGAAATTTAATACTAATGAACGGAGTTTGCGTCAGAACCGTCCGCGTTGCGTCTCCGTTAATTAGTATTGAATTTCTGATTTTGATCATCTACTTTTGCTGTTGACTGTACCTGCCAATTAAAATCAGTGCTTGAATATCAGTGAATTAATTTTGTAATCCATCATTTATTTTGGACCAATTATTATTAAACATTTTAAATATCGAATAAATTATCGTTATACAAATAAATGAATCATCCTTTTAAAATAAATAACAAAACTTTGGAAAACGAAAATGAACTAGAGAGCCAGTCGATTCCCGAAATTCCACCTTTAATCGGTGTCCGATTTAAAATCAGTACATTATATATTTATTTAAGAATTCGTAAATGATTAAAAATCTACGTTTATTTGACTGATAAATCCCTGGTACATCTTAAATATGTAATTCCCATCTATGTATATCTCCATTTGAACCGGTCGACTCAGACAAGTTTATTCCCTTGCCGGGTAGCGAATATGGAGAGATATCTAATCTGGTGTCAGTCATCTTGATGAATGCCGAGCACGGGGTGTATCTCCGGTAGTTATTGCTCGACGTGACAGATGGAGAGTCCTATCGCTGCTTTGGGTACACCTAGGGTTACTATGAGGGGTTGGGATGACAGTTTCGTTAGAATTCGGGTGGATAAATTGGAAGGTGGGCCCGTAAGGTTTTGGTTATAACCAGACAAATATTGATGCCTAGAGTATGACTCACGGTGTAAGGCCTATAACACTGTTTCTTAGTTAGTTAGTTAGTAGTTTAGCATCATTTGTTATTTTTATAAAATGTGTTGAATGGAAAAACGAATGCATGGTTTGATTTTTCCATTTGTGATTTTCTTAGTAACAGCTCAGAGTTTGAAAGTTGATGGTGTGGTACCCATGCCTCAAAAAACACGTCCGTGCCTGGGAGAGCACATTACGCCGTTAGTCCTGCGCCTCGTTGACGAACAAGTCCTTCTCTCCCTGGTCGGGTCGGATTGCCGTCCTATTGGACTATGAGAGTGAGTGAAGAGAGAGTGCACCTGTGTCTGCGCACACAGTTGTGCACTACAATATGTCCCGCGCCAAAGTCTAGTCTCCGTTTAGATTGGCCACCATGGCCGAAATATAGTAATGTTTTTGTTTTATCTATAGGTATCAAAATGAATCCCTGTTTCCCTTGGTCACGCCATAACTTGAGAACGACTTTACCGATGTCATCCATATTTTTTTTAAGTTTTCTAATACTTTGTAGAAGGTTCTTACGGAAAAAAAAATAAGAAAGTTACTTCACGCGGATGAAGTTGCGGGTTCGCTAGACTTTATAATTTTCAACTTGAATTTTACTAAGATAAAGCTTACTTTACTTTACGCCAAAGAATGTTGTACTTTTATTAACTATCGCTACATTTTACCAACGCTACGCTCATTGTCTAATTAATAATGAACTAGCAAGCAAAGTTAAATGGTAGTCCGTAGTAAAAATGTCAGACGACATTACAATAAGAGAACAGGCGAAATTATTCCGCTAACTGAGCTGTACCTTGGCATCGAAACGCACAGAATAAATAGGTACAGAATGTCAGCTCTATCTTACGAGCAAAAATTCAAGCATGCATGGACACGCGTCTACTTACAGCGAGTGTAAGTGAACTCACGACTGGCATTTGTTTGACATAGTTTCTGTCCCACCACCGCCGAGGAAGCGACTAACTATCAAACGATTTATCGTTCAAGAAACGTACAAATATGGTAGGTCCCGTGTAAGTAAAAGAGATACAAATAATATTAGTTTAAAGTAATCGCTGACTATTAAGACCGCCGCGCCGGCGAGTACTCGTTTGTATGACAAGAGAGCGAGATCGCCGTACGAACGTGTCTATGTGTGTGCACCTGTTTTCTGTATAGAGTCAGCCTTCTGTACCCTATCCAATTTGTGGCAATCGGTGAGCATTTCGAACCTAATTAGAATAATTTTCTGACTCACGGAATTATTGATGGAAATATTTCATTCCGCCTGAATGAATTTATGAACCGATTTCGTGGTAAAGGTATTTGCGAAAAATTTTCAATCAAAGGTTTCGGACGAGTAATTGTTTTATCTTCATTATGGTTATTGAATTTAAAAAATATTGTATTCTGAATAAAACATAATTGAATTAGTTATTTTTTTTAATCATCCAGAAAAGAACCGGAGTTACCGACATAGCTTGCAGAGTAAGCAAGCTGATATGCCATGTTTATCGAAGGAACGATGGACGGTGGAGCAGACGAGTTCTGGCATAGAGACCGCGTATCGGCAAGCGTAGTGTGGGACGCCACCTAGCTAGATAGACCGACGACCTTAAAAAGGTGGCTAGGACAGAAGGGGTGCGGAAGGCGGAGGACGGAGTATTGTGGCACAGCCTGGGAGAGGACTATGATATGATGGGTTGACTGAATAGGATTATGAAGGTACGGTCACCAAAGGAGATAAGTAACCAGGGCCGTTGGATATGGTTGAAGTTTGGCAAGAAACCGATGGATGTTTTCGAATGAAATTTAATTTCATTAATAGAAAACAAACAGTTTATTTATCAAATTAAATTTCATTTAAAAATATCCAACGGTTTCTTACTAAACTTCAACTATATCCGATGCCCTGGTTACTTATCTCTTTTGCCGACGTACATTATTTTATGAAACGTTACTAGCTATCTAAGCTCGATGTAAAAATTCCTTTGTTTATTCGCTTAAAGTACCGCATAGGCACTCTTAAACAACTAAACCCAACCGTGGTAAAAATAAAAGCAGAATAAAGGAAAAAGGAGACCGATACTTTTAGCGTCAGCTTTATTAAACAAACTGTCAGACAAAAACTAACCGGGATTTAAAATAAACCATTGATTTTAGACAAGCGCTGCAATTTTTCGCAGTCTACAATTTAATAAACCAGTTTTAGCATTTTACAATTTAGATTAAAGTGTAAAATATGAAGGTTTAAATACTCGTTTGTTTTTATTTTAGTACCAACCAAAATAACATACCTACAGTACGTAAGTACCTATTTAGCTTTTAGGATAAAGAATGTTTCAGAAATATGAACACAGAATTATTATTTTCATATTGTCAGAAGTGCCCACACGCATACTTAATTAGTATAAGGTAAGAATTCACGTGTACCATTCTGATTCTAGTGTGCTCGCCTTGCTACGTCTTGCTACGCAATGAGTTACGACGTAGCACTGTGCTACGATTGCGTAGAGTCCACGCGTTTGAAACGTGTAATCAGAAGGCCAATTCTTGTAATTTAAAATGTTCAAAATCTAGTCGCAGTCTCATCTCAGCAACAAACGAATGTCAAAAAATTGTCAAAATGTAAGGAAATTAGAAGTTTTTTTTGACAGATTGAGACTGAGATCAGACTGTGAACGTTCTTAAAATTACAAAAATTGCCCCTCTGAAATTCACGAAATCAAATACATCGAAATGATTATTTTTTAAGAAATAGACATGTAACCTTGTCTCATACCAACATAATCTTTGGCGAACATAGAAGAAGACGTTTACTTGAATTACTTTTGTTTTTAATTAACAATATATATTAGGTAAGAAAAGGTACAAACAATATCACTACAGGACAAACATTAGTCCGTTAACAATTTACTATAATTGTCGTAAATGACCACTTGCAAGACTTAATCGTTCGTGTAGTTACACTAATACGTTGTTCCATTGCTTTTTCCGAATAATTTCTTTCTTACTTCGTACTAAGTTGTAGTAAATTACCTCTATTATCCCGTTATGCCTCGTTGCAGACAATATTCAGTGACAAACTATTTGGGTATTAATAAATCGTTTTGGATTACGATTAAAAGTCAACGTAGAAGTTTTTATACCCATTCATATGCTGTATTTTTAAAGAAATCTTGTAATTTACCTTCTGTTTTGGTAGCTATATATGTACCTTGCTCATCATCTTTATCCCAAAATTTGTCGAACCATGTCAGGGAAATAAATTGTTACGAAAATGTACTACCACCTTAAATTGTCCGTAAACTCAAATTACAACTGTCATTATTTTATAGTTGTATGAAATGGCTATAACACGACAAATTAACGAAGATTCATCATCATCTGCCTAGCCTTTTCCCAACTATGTTGGGGTCGGCTTCCAGTCTAACCGGATGTAGCTGAATATTTTAAATGGAGGGATTGACGAAGAGTATAATATATTTGCTTAAAATTAATTTCCCTAACTTTACTTATACATAGATAGGAGTCTTCTCACACAGAAAAATAAAACCTTGTATAAGAAAACTTTTACAAACTTGTAAAGTAAAACCTTAAATCGTATCCTTAAACGCTAAAGGAATATTCTATTTGCAAACCGTTCTATACTGAATATTACTAGTACAACTTATCTCTAATGGCCTCCCCTTGTGCATCTGATAGGCTTATTATAAATTTAAGAGTCGTTCATCCACAAAGCTTTTAGCTCTAGACTCGAGACTGTTCCTAGGATATCGGAAATTATATTATAAATCCCATTTAGTAAGTTTCCCTTATCTTAACAGTTTTCTTAGAGATCTTAGAGATTAAGCTATATTTATAATTATAGATAACTAGCTGACCCGACAAACGTTGTTTTGCCATATACATTATTTCTATGAAATATATATTTTTTTATTGAATGAAAAATAGATGTTAGCCGATTCTCAGACCTACCCGATATACACACAAAATTTCATGCAAATCGGTCCAGCCGTTTCGGAGGAGTTTGGTAACAAACATTGCGACACGAGAATTTTATATATTGGAAGATATGATAGTTACGAGTATTTTGTAACGTTTTTCCTAATTATACCGGTGCTTTATATGGGCCGGTTTTTTGATCCGTAGTTAAACTCAACTTATTGTTTAAAATAGTAACTGTGTGTGTTTTTTGTACAATTGCTAATTTATCTAATGGTTATTTCTTAAACTAATAGTAAATTATCTGACCATTAGTAATGATTTATCATTATACAAATTGATCAAAAAACACATTTTACAAAAATTTAACCATTAGTTACTATTTTTAACTATTGGTTCAGTCGGATCAAAAAACCGACCCTTAATGATGTATAAAATTATTTCGTGAACTCATAGAAAGCTTTTGAGTTTTAATAACACATTCAAATTTTGATTTGGGGTTGCAAACTCAAACTAAACTCTAACTCGAAGCCTTTATTTCAATTAAACCATTTAGTCGGCCAGTTAGTCAAAAGTTAAAGGTAGTTTGCCCATTCTAAAACGTAGATCTCTATGGAGAAGAACGGGCAAGAAACTCTAACGCCACTCTTTTCAATCAAGATATTACAAAATCCTGGGTACCTACATTATTCTTGTTGCTTCTATTTATGAGGGAACAATTTAAAAAATAAAATGAAGAAATTATTCAAAATATAAGATTAAAAATAAGCCCGGGCAGTTAAGAGAAGACCAGTTTCAACCAATGGCGCCCGTTCACAAACATGACGCGTGAATCAGCACCATCCAGCTCAACCATTTTGTAGGGAACACTAGGGCCATGGGGTCCGAGTGCCCAATTGGTTTTTCGAGACATAGCCAAGCGGTTGATCGACTCTTCAAGTCATTAGAGGGCTGGCCTATTTTTTGGCCAAAGAATCAGCCTCGCCATACAACGTGGCAATGCTGTCAACCCTGGGCACTGTCCATGCATGTTGACAGCAATGCGGACCAATTTTTTAATACCCTATTATTCTTTCCCCTCATTTTTAGGGTTCCGTAGCCAAATTGCAAAAAATGGAACCCTTATGGATTCGTCATGTCTGTCTGTCTGTCCGTCCGTATGTCACAGCCACTTTTTTCCGAAAATATAAGAACAACTGAAACTGTAACTGAAACTAAAACTGGTCTGAAACTGTTTCTGTTGAAACTTTGTAAGTAGATGTATTCTGTGAACCGTATTAAGATTTTCACACAAAAATAGAAAAAAAAAACAATAAATTGTGGGGGTTTCCCCATACTTAGAACTGAAACTCAATTTTTTTTTTTTTCATAAAACCCATACGTGCTGGGTATCTATGTATAGGTCTTCAAAAATGATATTGAGGTTTTGAATATATTTTTTTTTCTAAACTGAATAGTTTGCGCGAGAGACACTTCCAAAGTGGTAAAATATGTCCCCCCCCCTGTAACTTCTAAAATAAGAGAATGATAAAACTAAGAAAAATATATGATGTACATACATTACCATGTAAACTTCCGCCGAAAATTGGTTTGAACGAGATCTAGTTAGTAGTTTTTTTTTAATACGTCATAAATCGTAAATTGTAATTGTACGGAACCCTCGGTGCACGAGTCCGACTCGCACTTGGCCGGTTTTTTTATATATACATGTAGGTACATATTATTATTATTTTTTATGTCAGTTTGCTAACATATTAGGTATGTAAATATTAGCATGTTAGAAATAAAATAAAACAACTTAGATTAATATGCTAATCGAATGTAAGGATAATTCATGCGTAGCTACGCTTGTTACATTGGAGCCCTAAATAATATTTGGTATAATTTTATTTATGACAAATTATTTTCCTCATAAATTGTGCTAAGCGTGGCTGTGAAGTAAAATTATAGGTATTATATCAAAACACTTCGTGTTCTTTTGTAATTATTCAGCAATAAAATTACTTTGTTGTCACAATACAATGTTAAATCAGTCAAGAACGACACGCCATATTTTTGCACGCATTATTCTTACTTACTTACCTTTTCTTCGATATTGCATGCAGTTTTTCAACTTGGCTTTGGCTTTGTAAATCCCCACCGATATTATCACATTAAGGTTGGCACGCTAAACTTACAGAATTTCCTGTTTTAATATCGTAATGGCGTCTGTACACCACCCTTAATTTAGTTTTCCTCCAGTCAATTACTAACGAAGCAAATTGCAACGGGAATATCTGAATAAAACATTTTTAATTAGCCATTCATTTGCAAAGTAACTGTGCCCGTTCTTATTTGTTGAATGTAAGTCAAATAACATGGCGTCTTTTTAAAGAATGTACTTCGTTAGCCACGCTCTGTCTTGCTGTTAGCAGAATTAATTTTTGTTCGTCTGGAATTCTAAGGAATAATTAAATAATCTGTATCTAGGATTATTAACTCATTCGTTGTACCTAAAAACGGCAAAATTTCTTAAATGGTAATAAAAATTAGAATAACATCATTCTAAGTTAGTTCTCACTAACAAGAGCAATTTGTGTTTCTCTTTTTGCTAAACAGCCTCCTTCCAACACAAGAGGGTAGTCGCTTACAAACTCATCTACAAGCTCGAACTATTTTCAAACAAATCCTATAATAGACGAATAACTACTCATTACTATCTGATAAACTGTTTCCTAGTCCCCATTGTTCTAATAATTGCCGGCCGGCAGCCGCACGCAAACAAAGCCACCGATTATTATCGCGATACTCGTGAAAATCTCATTATCTACAGATCTGGCGTTATTCTTCGTACGCCCTTTGTCCGTATGGGCCGCAATCACGTTCGCATCACAAACAAACCCGGATAAATGGTAGGTGATGCGGTTTTATTACTGTTTGTGAACGATTGGGGTGTCGTTGAGATTCGTCAGCAAATCGTATACGCAGATGCGTGATAGATACGCAGCTATTTTTTTCCTTGTCGGGGAAATCGAAGGATATCAAAGCTTTGTTTAAGAGGTTGGCGGAAGTCGGTTATTTAACAAAGCTGGCAAGGAACTGGAGCGACTAATAAGAAGGAAGTCATTATGATTGTGCATAAAATCGATAGTTTTTCTTATTTGTGGATGAAGAAAATGTTTCAAAGCAAAGGCTAACCGCCACTTCGGGCTGCTAGCAGCAATGCTTTGTAATTTACATTAATTTTAAAATCCTGCGCAGATAATATATATATTTAATTTATTCTCAGGATAACAAAGATCCCACTGGGCTAGTGACAGTAACCTTAACCTATGTTAGTACATCCATTGGGTTAGTAACAATAGTCTTAACCTATGTTAGTACTTAACTAATAACAACGACAATGTACAGGTGACAAGTGACCTCATCAACGGGCGGTCATGTCTCCCGGCTATAGAACCACGGAGGATGGCTAGTATCAAAACAAGGTACATCGTATTGAAATAAATAGAATTGGGTAAAACCTAATAATATTACCGATACGAAGAATTCCATTACTGAAAATATCTGAGAATCAAACAATAATATTAAAAGTATCGTTAAATTATATCAGCGGATTCTTTCATATTAGATCGGACTTCGCCGTCTATTTGTATTCCAATAGTAATTTCCCGTAACAAGGTACTACGTCCCCTCAAAGATGGCAATTTGAATTCCTAATGGATCGATAACTATTTCAGTTTTGTCTTTGTCCTACGGAGCAAGTCCCCAAGGAATTTGCTGTATTTGCCTTCATTTCCCGACAAAGAAAATGAGGAGAATTTCTAAGGAATTTTCAATTGAAATTGACAATTTAGATAAATGCCTCGCCTTGCTTAATTGCGATTAAAACGGGGCGTTTGGGAAATGGAATTAATGGAAGCAAGATGTCAAGGTTTACTGCAAAAAGGACGGCTGTGCAGGTGTGTTATAAATTCACATCACACCGAGGCCAAATTGAATCCCGTTAATAACCAAAACGCTTCGTAAAAATATTTCTGTTATGAGCAATATTTCACTCACTGAAATTCTTAACAAGTTGCTACTCGTGCCGAATGAAAGAAAGACGAATAAAAAACGTAGGTACCTTTTATGACAAATTGCCACCCGACAGTTCAAAGCCTTTATTCACGTTTCCGATCGGAACCCAACACTAGCCTAGAGCAGTTATCGCATAAAATCCTAACTACCCCCTTACTCCGTCATGCAAAAACGCTTTCAAATCGGGAACTTAGATATGACGAGAGCAATTTCCCTAGTGACATAAAACACAGAATAGCTAGACTCTTTTTTCACGCTAAATTGAACTAAAAGGCTTTCAGTAGCAGACGGAGCAGGATGCGGCCGTCGCCGGACTTCCGGCTTTACGTGCTTCAGACTTTACATGCAGAGTTTTTCTCCCTCTCTCTCTAATTTATAGTTCCCTTCAATGTTTCATAGGGTGAGAACATGAGTGGCGAATTTCGCTAAAATTTCGGGGAGTTTGTTGGTACATAAAGTTGCGCAGTGAAGGTGTTTTTTTTTTTGGAGCTTTTATTAGGTGCACGTTTAAGCTAATTAGCACAGCGTATGAAGAGGTGATTTCGTATACTTTATTATTATGTTTGTTTGAGTTAAACAAAGTTTAACTTGATCCAATTATGTTAGGGTCCTGCTTGATTACTTATGAGAGATTGTTTTTACATATTTTATTTGGTAGAAATAACTTGAAAGGAGATGTTTCAGAAATGTATGGAGCACTATGTAAATATCGTTACATAATATAGTAACCGTTATTCAATGATATTTTTATACCTAATTCTACTTCATTTCAATGTAAATTCAAATTAACTTGGTCAAGGAGAGGAACATAAATATGGTGAATCAGCAATATGCGAAATGTCACTTTTACAATTATTGACGTGTTCGTGTATTATCTGCGATAAAAACAACACACGAATTCCGAAAATACTTGGGTTTCGTTATAATAATAAAATAAGACTAAAGACTCCGAAACAGATCCAATTCAACACGCGCAAATACAACGATTCAAATACAACTGAAAAAGTCTAAGCAAGACGTAAAGTTCTTGAGAAGAAACTTAAATCTGTCAAAATCGTCTAAAAAAGAGGTTAACTTATTAGAAAACTTCCCAAATGATCATTTTTGTACGCCTGCACCCTTCTTTAAATCAATTTGTTTGTATTTTCATGAAATTCCCAATTTTTGAAGTGAAAACTTCCTTAGCGGCGTTGCGCACGTTTTTTTGTGATGAGTAAAAAATGTTAAGCTCGCGTCATGACACGTGACCTGATCGAAAATTCGTAAGACGGAGGGAGAGTAGACCGCATTCCAAAATATCAAAAATGCACAACGTTAATATTCAAGTTATCACTTCTGCCGGCACTCCCGGAGTGCAACCCGTTTTTTTCCTATTTATCTATGTAGTTTACATGTAGTGTACATGTGTGTGTAAAATCGAACATCTCCTTTTACGAAAATCATTCCATTATTTGATCACATTTTACCCAAAACTTAACCAAACAGCTATACCAAAGTTTAACGAGCATAAAACTGAACCAAATGCGAAATTATAATAATATAGTTTAGATAGAGTTAGTTCTAAAGTTCATATATGAGCGGTGCCGTGTTTAAGCCGAATTGATGTAATTATGTGAACGTAGGTAATCCAACTATAGCAATAACATAAACTCGTAATAGGGCAGTAAGGTGATATTGCGGCTCAGAGGAACTATGTTTGTTTGGTAGTCCTACAATTTAAAAGTAATTAATTATAATTACCAAGTTTACAACGAAATATTTGAGAAAAACTGAAACGAAAATTGTTCTAAGAAAATGTAAATTAATGAAGAATCGTACTGTCGTATCTTTATGTATTTCACTGTGTGTACATAAATAAGTGTTTAATCAGTTATACCAAGCCACGCATACCTGGTCATCACCCTCAGCCTCATTAGCAACCTCGGCACAGCACGCTGCACTTTCGGCCGGTCAACAAAAAGAGCTTCCTCTCCTGGTCGACGCAGCAGCCAGCCTCAACCTGGCGCTGTACGACATCCGTCGCACTGGTGTATAACGCAGCGCCACCCCGACTCACTGGAGACATCTTCGCAGACAGTTCCGACTCATCTTGAACTATGCGCCACCCCGACTCACTGGGGCATCTCCGCAGACAGGTCACTGGAACCTCAGCTGGCCTGGCAAGCATCGCAAGATACAGGACTCAGCCCACTATCGACCTCCGGTCTCCGGAGGGGAGTGATGTAGCGGTATCTACAACGCCACATGCGAACAACGCGTCATACTGACGTCACGCAAATCCTGCATCTCGCAAGCAGAATTTACGTAATTTAACATCAATCGTTGCATCCGTCTAGTCGGAGGATCCTCCCTTTTCTATAGAGTATGAGTGAACTTTACACCCATATTACCTCTAAACAGTAAAAAGAGTTATTTGTGCAAGAGATCGTCCGGGGCAGTCCTCTATTTTATTTTTTACACATTATCAAGGTTGTACTTAATGTGGTTCATAAACATAGCCTCTTAAATGGTTTAGGGAAAGCAAAAACTAAGCTTGTTTAAAGTCTGTCCGCTTATACAGTGCCTCGCTTTAAAAACTGCCGCGAAACGCGTGCTGCTGAACATCGACGAATATTGCCGGGAAATATTGCTATCACATATCTGTGCATCAAAGTGAAAGGAAAAATATACATTCAGTAATTCTATATAAGACTAGCTTCCGCCTGCGACTTCATCTGCGTGAAATTTCAGTCCCCGACGCATCGCATCCCATCGCTCACCCATGCTACTACTTCGTTTTCGCTTAGCGTTCTTGCTGGCTTTTTTTCCTTTTGCTTAGCGCCTAAGGGTCATAGCGTGATGTTAAATAGCCTATAACCTTTTTTTAAAAATTGGGCTATCAAATGCATTCAAATCCGACTAGTAGTTCCGAAGATTACCCTCTACATACAAACAAAGAAATTTTACTGCTTTATTTAGTATTAAGTACTAGCTTTTGCCCGCGACTTCGTCCGCGTGAAGCCACTTTCTTAGATTTTTTTTCCGTAAGAACCATCTTCGTACTTCAAGGAATATTCTAAAAAAAGAATTAGTGAAATCGGTTCAGCTGTTCTCGAGATTTGCGCTTAGCAGCACATTCAGCGATTCATTTTTATATTATAGAAGATAATATAGATTAAATTCCTGCATGCCCCTTGGATACTCCGTCACTATTTGGCCGGATTGACTTTACAAACTGTACACCTACAATAATCGTCAGTTAATTCCCAATCGAAAGCTAAACAGTGACACATGTTTCGATCAGATACCTATGTTTTTGTCGGCTTCGTATTTTCGTCCGAATAATTAGTATTCTGTTACTGTCCCGGGGGCTAATTGGATTGTTAGTCAAATTGACGTACAAACACTGACATTGGCGTCAGCGGCGGCATCATTTTGCTTCGCACACGTTCCGAAATAAGATTTTATGTTATAGACATTGTTGGCTTCCATACACTATCATTTTATTGGGTTTAATTAAAGTTGTTCTACAAACCAATTACTAAGAAATATTATTTTTTATATGTTTTAGTTTGTGCAAAGGAAATTCCAACACAACTCTGCTCGTGGTTTAATGAAACTACTAGTCCGTCATTCATCCATCTGCAGTGTGGCTAAAATAGAAATATATTTTTAAGTAGGTAGGTACGTAAACGGCCTACCTTTGTGTACCCTTGTTGCAGTGGTTTTAGTTTTGTTTATGATAATGAAGCCAACAATATCTCTAGTAATCTGTACTGTCTTGAATCCATCAGTTTAAGTCAAGAAGAGGTTGAACATAAATCAACTTGCTTATCCCTCTCTCAAACTTCACGAAAGTCTACAAAAACATGAACTAATAACTTACAAGTTTAAACCGCTTTTCAGAACAAACTGCGTAGACAATTCAGTAACAAGGTTAATACAAAACATCCCTCAACAAACTTGTAAACTATAAATTATATCTTAAACACTAATTTCCTCTACAAACACATTAAACTGAGTCTCTACTTATATGAAATTGATGGAGAGGATTTGATACAAGTACAGTTTCCATAACTACTAATATTATAATGATTTACACAAGTGGTATTGGGCTTAAACATTTGGAATTTCTCAGTAATAGGCAGGAATTTTGTGATCGGTTGATGAAAATTTGACAGACATTAAATTTAAAAATAAATGAAAATGAGGTTTTTCCTTACTTGTTCACGTTCTTAGTCGGCTAAAGAACATGAACAAGTCACTATTGGAGTTTTATTGTTATTAAACTTATGGGACTTTACTTTCCCTCAACGTGTTGGACGCAAACATCATGACAGCCTTACCTTATTTCATTAATTAAAACTAATTACAATATTATATCTTAACCTGGCTCACGGGGTTGTCAACATGTGGGATGTGGACTCAGCGATCATTGTGCCGATAGTTGTGACAACCAATGCATGGCTTAATAACCAGGAACCTGGTCCAACGCCTGAGGTGGCTCTCGTTGGGGAACTGGATCAATCGCTTGATTCAAAAAGCGGTAATTCTGGACCCGGCCCGGATTGTTGGGAGGTGGGTGTGGTCTCTGGAGCTCTAAAGCGCCACTTAGACCCTGTTCCCCGGTACCGGTAACAGGGTTTCAGTGGTGGGCTCCTTTTTTTTAAATATTTTAGAATGTTTTCATATTCTAATTTATATAAAAAAGGAATTTGTATGTACATATATAATGTAATAAAGAATATTATAATAATGCTACCTCTCTGAACCCCGTCTCCCAAATTCTGGGATAAACATCAGTATAATATCCCAGCATTTCTAGGAGAAATCCACTCTCGAGATACCCACGACATGAAGTACCCTTAATGGTGCGTTTAAGTGTCTCTCAGTGTATTTTTCAATCCACTCATGGTCTGACCGCGAAATACGAAGTTAAATACGTAGATTTTGTTGTAATTATGTAACCATGAGCCTCTCTATTCCATCCCGGGAAAACTTCAACAAACATTGTAATATAAAACAAACATAAGGCGACATTAAATTCAAGCAAATTCGAGGGAACTCGCTTTATTTTGTTGACTAACGCAGTGTAATATTTGCGTTTCAAATGTATGTATCTAAGCTTGACTCAGACTTGTTTGTATACGTATTGTATCAGTCCCTTTCTTTGGAAACTAAGAAGGTCTAAGTTTGTAGAACGTTCTCCTTGGTTCGTTGTAACAACTTGCTCGATATGATAAGCAGAATTGGTAACCAGCACAAGTACATATCTACAAGAACTTGTTTTACTTTAAGGAATAATATTTTGACAATAGGTAACACTTTCTTAGTGTTTTCACAAGCACTAAGAAACGTAGAACAAAATGTATAATCATACCTTTATTATATGTTTCGTAAAACACAACCATAAAAAACCGGCCAAGTGCGAGTCGGACTCGCGCACCGAGGATTCCGTACAATTTAAAATTATTAAAAATATTTTTATTATATGATGTAACCAAAAAGGTAAATTGCGTTTACGATTTATGACGTATTAAAAAAAACTACTTACTAGATCTCGTTCAAACCAATTTTCGGTGGAAGTTTACATGGTAATGTACATCATATATATTTTTTTTGTTTTATCATTCTCTGGACACACATTTTACCACTTTGGAAGTGTCTCTCGCGCAAACTATTCAGTTCAGAAAAAAATGATATTAGAAACCTCAATATAATTTTTGAAGACCTATCGATAGATAACCCACACGTATGGGTTTGATGAAAAAATATTTTTGAGTTTCAGTTCTAAGTACCCCCAAAATTTATTGTTTTTTTTTCTATTTTTGTGTGAAAATCTTAATGCGGTTCACAGAATACATCTAATTACCAAGTTTCAACAGTATAGTTCTTATAGTTTCGGAAAAAAGTGGCTGTGACATACGGACGGACAGACAGACAGACAGACATGACGAATCCATAAGGGTTCCGTTTTTTGCCATTTGGCAACGGAACCCTAAAAACGGCGGTCGGGGGACCCCGATAGGAACAAAATTCCTTACGCAATATTCGCATGCACACACACTCGTATTTAATGGAAAGAGGCAGATAATGAGAGAAAGTGTTTTTAATAAAGTGACATCTTAATATATATAATTCTTCTGTACGTGTGTTTGTCACCTAACTCCTCCTAAATGGATGGACCGATTTGGATGAACATTTTATATGTATAGTTCAATGAGTTCCTGGATGGTTTGAAAACGTAATTGGACCCGGTCGGGCAGGACGACGTCTGCCGGGTTCGCTATTGTAGTATAAGTTTTTAGAAGCTCTCATAAAGTTGTCGCCATCTTGCCTTCACTATCGACTTTAGCAATTTTGAAAACCATGTAAACGACAACCATAATAAAAAAAAAATAAACTGAAAATTTTCGCAGCCACCATCTTGGATTTTCATTTTGACACGACACCCATGATGATTTTTTTTTTAATTTCGCAGTCGTCTGCTTGATTTAATTTTGAACTCACTATTGACTTCGGCACCCTCGAAAACCATGAAAATGATATATATCTCTCTCTCTGTGTATCTCTTTCTATTATTATGTATAAAGCAAGTCGCATGGAGGAGGCATAACGCTTTTTCGTTACGTGACGATTTCTACCAGTTTACTCCTACCACAAGCTGGGTTAAAGAACTTCGTTCCAATAAAACATAAAACAACTCAACAAAAGGCCCCAATAAAGAAACTTCCACTCAAATTGGCACTATAGCAAAATAAATTTCAAACAGGAAGATGGCGGCACTAAACGTTTGAAAGTTTTTCTGTTGCCAACATCGGCGGCTCAGTAACAAAAGCGGATAAATCGGCCGAGAATACCATGCATTGTATTCGTATTAAGTGAGAATAGACGGCGCTATCCCTCGGCGCGACAAAAGCATCCCACTGTACAGACATTGATGTAGGAAGCATAGATAGTGCAAACAATGAGACGATAGACGCCTCTGTGAATATTTTTGCGAGTTTTTATCAGCTGATCCTGGCGTAAAAGGGAAATATAAAATGTATCAAGTTCTTATCAACGTGTGGGAGTCGTAAAAGTGACTGAGAAAAAGGGTTACGGCTTTTCTAGAGCGTTTTATTTATCTAGTAGCACAACAATGCCTTTTCTTCAGGGGCTCTGGCAATCTATCGTATATTTACAGTTATCACTTGAATTCTAATGCAATTTGTCTCTCAAAAAAAAAACGTTAAAAAAAAGTTATGTTTGTGCGAAAATACTGACCATTTTCGCACAAACATAACTTTTTTTTTGGTGGGACTAATCATCATAATTATGACTTCTCTCGCTCTGGGCACAGCGGGAGGGCGTGTTAGACTTTTACTGACTAAAACCCACCCGTCAGTTGCGTATGCCAAGGGCCACGGTATCTCTTTCAAACAACCCGCGGCTCTGGCAGGCATCGGTCCTAACGGACCCCGTCAGTTCGTGCTGACATCTCTTTGAGGAACACAACGTGCCGTCGACCCAGGCCTGGTCCTTGCCGGGCGGCGAGGTGCCCGTGGCTCACCGCCCGCAAGCCCGCACCTACGGTGGCCGGGAGTTGGCTGGTGACTCCCGACGTCCAGGGCGGCTCCTGCGGCGACCAGGGGCGTGAGGGCGCAGAGATTGCCTCTCCCTTACGCGCTCCGCCTCCTCCTTTGCGAGCATTAGAAGAACCTCCCGAAACAACCGTGTCCAGTGAGGACCTGCGTCAGGTGGAAGTTGAGGGCACCATAGCGCCTCTGCAGCCACTCCTCAAAGAGGGGACTTATCGCCGCAATTGTGGCGTGCCCAGCACTGGGTTGCGACAATCGCACTCTCCATGCTGCCATGAGATCCCGTCGGAGCTCTGTCTGCTATACCGTGATTTCTCGCGGCAGTGGGGTTACGCCCCGTTTTGCCTCCTCTCGCCGGACTTTCTTTATCTATACTTTATACACACATACATTTATATATAACGTATCATTTTTTCATCGATTTGTGATTTTTTTTTTTCATATTTAGTATTTTGCTACATCAGCAACATCATTTGATTCTGAGGCATATTTTTATACGAATCTAATAGTATTAACACAATGTTGTCTTTTCGTTTCGCAATATTATCTTGATTGTGATTGAACCGATTAAACACGATTTCATATTTTAGCAACATGCAACAAAGGACACCATCACTTTATTATGGTAAGCACGTCAAACAAAACATTAATTTTATCAAAGCAATTACATAATGAAGAGCTTGTCTCGCTTCACTTCCTCGTTTTATTTTAATTCCCTAAAAGCTTTGCAGTTTTCAATAATCTCTCTTTTTTGCCTGACATGATTAATCCGGGATTTTCCAAGGGCCGCGTTCCGTACCGCTCTTATATACTTTGCTCAGCTTTCGATATCGCAGTTTTCAAGATAAAAATATCAGCCAAATAATTTGTTCCAATGCGGGGCAAACTCCTCTTCTCATACTGAGAAGGCATGAACATTGATCACCGCACGAGCTCATTGCTTGATTACTATTGCTGAATTACAGAAGTCCAGCATGCATGGCATGACAATAGAATAGAATACTATGCAAACACTATACAAATTACAGAACATAAATATATAACAAAGGGTGACACAATGGGTGGTCATAGCGCTAAGAGCGATCTTTTAAAGACGACCTTTGGATGGACAATCGTCGAAACGAAAGACAAAATTACAGATTTTACGAAGATTTCTACGACGCTATGTCAAAAATGACGAAAAGAAATGTCAGAAGTGGTCACGCTTTGCATACAGGTTAATTCCCGAGGATTTGTGTCACCGCTAGTCAGTGTACATTTGTTAAATGTTAAAACTACATTATTTTTTTATTAAAAGTCACATTGCACGTCGGTACACACTGAGTTTGGAATCGATTTTCAATATACGAGTAACCTAACAATAATAAGCTTCACGCTCGACGAGCCAATAATAACTCTACAGCCAATCACAGTGAAGTGGTTTCCAGATTGCTCATAGACTTAAGTTGTACACTAATAAGACTTCGACTGCCGTTCGTTCGAGTGTTTTGACTTCTGAGTGGATCGAGTCGCGAGTCAAACATTTGGAATCGAACGCAAAAGTTTTGCTTTTAGATTTCTAGTTGCAAATACATGTTTGAGGAAATATCTGGGAGGTTAATGATAGATGCATGGCTGAGTTCATTGGTGTGGGTATTGCTTTTGTGATAACTGAATCTTAAACAAAGATAAAAAAAAGTTTTTGTTGTCATCCTGAGGAATGTTTTGTTGCCTCCATATTCATGAGACTGGAGGGATTGCAGCCCTGAGTATTTGATATTAATTGCAACTTGATAACTCCACGTGTTCTTGAGTTAAAGGGTCTTGACAGAAGGACAGACATACTGACAACGAAGTGATCTTATAAGGGTTCCGTTTTTTCTTTTGAAGTCCCTAAAAAATCTGCAAGCAAAACCGAAGACGTCAGGTAACCCTTTTCCTGTTAAATGCTTCATCGTGATTGTTAAACTATGGTGGAAAGAAAGTTTGACATTTAAAAATTAATGTATTCTTAACAAAGACTTATCCAGTTTCTCTTCCTCCATGTACTCGCTATGAAAGAGGAACGCTGAGACTCTGGAGGATTTGGGGCTAATGCAGCAGATGCTGGGCAGTAGGATAGATCTAACAGGACAAAATCACCCGTTCTCAGGGCAAGTGGGGATCTCAGTAAATCTCCAGAAGAGTGCAGGAATGGTTTGACGGATTTGTTAGACCATCGAAGCTTATCGACCGTCGTGTGTGAGTGGACCGATACGTGGCTCGAGTCATTTGTTTTTATTTTGAAGCCTTTTTTGAAAAACAATGTTTTTTTTTTTCAATTTCACTGTTCAATTCACTAGGACTCACTGGAATACTTTTAGATGAGGTTTATATGTGACGCAAAAAGTCATACATTTAATCTGTTTCAAAATACTGTCTTTCAGAAATGCGTGAAGATTTGAAGAGACATAATGTTTTAAGCCGATGTAATCGCGATGTTAATAGTATCGCCAGATTACCCACATTTGCTTACTAATGATTCATTGAATTCCATTCATCGTCTTCCCTACTCGAGTAACTCGCATTTCGTCCGTACAATGTGGTTGTGGTTGTGTATCGCCCCACTGTCCCTTTGAGCGAACTGGCACAGACTCACTCTGCTTCACTTGGGTGCTCACTGGTCAAACACGGTATAAATGTTTGTTTATTAATATGAAATAGATGGCTTCGAATGGACTAATTTAACTAGCAAAATTGTGATTGTTAGACTATAAAGTTTGTCTTTACCCATAGCTTCACATTTCCTAGGACGAATGGTAGGTAGATTTCATAGATTCTATTTTCCGTTAACTAAAATTTAAAGAGTAGTATTTTCTCTGTAAGTAGAGTTACGAGATTTAGTGAACATTTTTACTAGGCACTTAATTCTTTTTAGACTAAAACTACTTTTATAAATGTTTTGCGTAATCCGAGTTTTACTGCCGTTTTTATTGTTTTATGAGACCTCTGAGAAAGAATATCGAGTTCGACACTTCAGCCAACAAATGTGTAGCTATAATAAAAAAAACACTTACCATGAAACAGCAATCGCGAATGCTGCTAGACTGTAAGAGACATTGTTAGAGAGAGAGAGACAGAGCATACGGCACAACACAGCAACAAGCCACCTAACTCCATCAAACTGTAATAATACGCCCACAGTGGTAATAAACAAAACAATAATTTCAAAAGCGATTAATAATAGCTGGCATGGTACCAAGTTGCAAAACGGTCGATGCGAACCACTTTAGGTCCGAAGTCCCGCTCTAGTTTGTCGTCTTAAAGCCGTAAGACAACTTAAGACATTTCGAGGCGCACTCCAAACTGAGAGCTTGAACTTAAGATTTGTTAGCCTAGTTAGATAGTCATTGGTGGACGTAATAGATTTCAAAGTCTTTTTATAGGTGGTGAACTATTTTTTCGGACACATACATAACACACACACACATAAGTGTCTTTAGAACGGAATGCACAAGACTCAAATTTAAAGAATTTATTTCAATAATACCATTTGCAGCAGTGCGATTCTGTAACCATCTCACCGTGAAAACTCAGGTGAGGTGAGCGTGGAGTGAGCTGTTATTCCAAATAATGCTAAGGGATTGACACTATTGACAGCTCACTTCACCTAACTTTTCACGGTGAGATTTTTACAGAATCGATCGGCAGGTAATTGAATAGGAGTCGGTTAGTTAGTCAGAAAGTTGACGTTACTGCTACATTCCAAAGCATAGATGCCTGCGGATACGAAACGGACGATGATCACCACAATTACAAACACTTAAAGTCCAGGTTTAGTGCAGTGTAATTATGGTTTGTGTGGGTGTGTGTTACAAGTGTTGTGTTGTTAAATTAAAAAGCGATTTTTACCTATTTTCATGCAGGTATATAATACGAAATCTTATACGAACACTAAGCTTGAATTGCACGATCATTGAGGCTAATATAAACAAAATATGCTAAAGTTTTAATAGAAAAAAGTTTTTTTATTTTACTTGTATAATTCCAAAAAAATATTTTTGAAGAAATGTTCTCCGAAGATGCCTACGCAGCAACAAAAACATTAAAGTTTTCCAATACCAAACTCTATTACCAAAGTGAAGTAATAACCGTTTATACTACCTACTTTCTGTTTGTGGGTGTGTTTTGGTGAAATTAAATTTAAAACAAACTTGTCAAGGCTCTTTGTATGCTTTGTTTTTTACAATACCAACCCACTCTCGAAAATAATGATACATACGAGTACGTAGGATATCAGTAGGAACATTTCATGTTGTGTTTTAATTTGACGTTTTTATTTTTACACCCCCGCCTGTTGTCTTTTGATGTTTTTCTTTCATTTCCATTTGGTTGCCAGGGAGTAATCGCTTTAAGCGATAAGGCCATGCCTTGTAAAAGGCGTTGTACGTCCCTTTGAATGTTTTAAGACTACTGATATAAAATATTTTTTTATAAAATGAAGAAATTAAACAAACCACAATTCTTAAATATCGATAACAAATTTCGAGATAATTTTCAATTCATAAAGGCTGTATTTTATTATTCTATTTTTGTAATTCTTCGTTATAATTAAACTTTAAATTTAGCAACCACTGTGGGCGACCACAAGCTGCCCAATTCAAAGTTTAGGAGCATGTAAGAGGATAAAAATACTTATAGGAAAAGTATTTTTATCCTCCTTCTGATCACCCGTAAAACTAACTGGTTTAACCTCGTGTCTACAACAAGGTATAAAACATGTATTCTATACCTACCAATTTCCTACATCGTTTACATCGAAAACAAGTTGTAAAGATGTATACTACTTGTCAAAAATTTCAAAAAGGTGAACACGAAACGTTTTTGAAAATACTTGTCAAAAAAAAAGTATCACAACTTGTATAAAGCTGTAAACACAGGGTGAGTATTCTTAGGTGAGGAAAGCACCTTTATTATTATAATTATTAAAAAAAAGTCCTTCAGACCGTATTTCGGCAACGGCGGCCAATCTCAACGGAGACTAGGCTTCGGCGCGGTAGATATTATAGTGCACAAGTGTGCGTGTAGACACAGGGGCACTCCCTCTTCCCTCACTCTCATGGTCAGATTGTAGTAATAAGTTGTGTGTTGTTCCAATACCGGGCAAAGGCATCCCTTCCCTCTTTCCACTTTTCCCGGTCTACTGCGATTGTGGGCCAATTCTTTAAGAACGAGTTTAGCTCTTCCCGTCATCTGTTTCTTGGCCTGCCACTTAGGCGTTTCCTGCTCTTTGGAATCCACACAAGCTTGATTTTTGCGTATTGAAGCGCCGATATGCGACAGATGCGGCCAGCCCAGTTCCAGTTACTAAGGTATAAAACAAATATAAAAATAAAATTGTTACAAGTAACTTTCTGCCTGATTGATTCTATTGAAATTATTAAATATTTTACGCACTGACCCTATGTATTACTTTTTTTCAGTTACTCTATATTTTGTGCATGCCTGCCACTAATCAAATGAAAAAACAAATTACTTAGCTCATTCAACAAATAAACATTCAAGGATAGCCTCTCATTGGACCACACTTTGTTTACTTTAGACCAATTATGCTTTTCATAATTATTTAAATCGGTGTTTGTGAACATTCCAAAATCATGTATGTTCATTATAATTTGTATACCCACTGTTAATTACTTGATTACTATGACACGAGTAAATATTAGGTATTACAGTTAGCATATACATTAACTTAAAAGCTTAATTTCGTCACGGTTCAGTTAATTACATACATACAGAGCGAACATTGTCGGGCTCGCATTTGTTCCAAATTGGAATCCCATCAAGTGCTCAAATTCATGTTATTATGACGTAATACGGCATTTTAGCTTTAATGGAATTGTGGAAAGGCATTCGTTCCGAACACTAAAACTGACATAATAATATTAATGTTGGTTTAGAAATTGTTTGTTAAATTAAGTAAATAGTTTCTGCATACATTTTTAAACTCCCACCTTTTTTGTATGACGAGTAGGGAATTACATATCCGAAAAAGAAATCCTAGCCTTTTCCCAACAATGTTAGTGTCGGCTTCCAGTCTAACTGGATGCATGCTGAATACTAGTATTTTACATGGAGCGACTGCCTTTCTGACCTCCACGATCCAGTTACTGGATAATACGATACCCCTTGGTAAGACTGGTTATCAGACTTTCAGGCTTCTGACGACCCGAAACGACTATCAAAGATCCACGAATGACAGCCGGGATCACGGAGGGTTTTTGTTATGTGAAGATGATCACCCATCCACGGACCAGCCACGGGAAGCGTAGCTTAACCTGATCGATCGACCCGAGCGGCTGTTATTACTTAGCCACAAGCCCCTGAGAAAGAAATAAAATAAATATATTTGAGTTAAGACACACAATATGCACACAAAAAGAGAAAAACTTAAAAATAGTATTGTGTATCTCACGACTGCGCCAAATAGGCCCTAGAGCTGTATTTTTTTTTTCGTTTCATCTACATTCAACGTAATGGTATTCATAACGTTGCAAAAATTACCTTAGGGTGTCAATTTTGACACCCTAAGCCAATTTGCCGTGTGATTTTATAATACAAATAATTTAAGTGGGTAGTCGTTTGCTTAACAATTTTGTTAATTTCCCTGGTTTAACATACAGGAAGCACCACAAAAATATTAATCACCCTGAGTAGTCAGCCTCACCACAAATGGCGATCATTGGTGAATATTACACTACTGTTACTACCAGCAACAACAAATACTCACTTTTTATCACAAAAAGGACTGTCCCGACCATACTCAAAACCTACGTATAGAGTATAAAACGCATTAACAAACAGCAACAGTACTTTCGTAATAAAATCTCGTAATCTCGCAAAAAGGAGTCAGAACATTCACCTTTTTTAATTACAAACGCTTTAGCGCACGCTGCATGCGCTGCGGCGCTGAGCGAAATTCACAATGCGTTTTAGAGCTTAAGCAGTATAGAACTTTCCACGAATACGACTCTCTCGTAAAACACATTTAAAAGATAATAGCTGTGATAGTACCTAGCTAAGTTACAGTCGCCTCCTGATTTAAATGTCTAGATTTAATTTTCCTTATCTTCATGAAAAGAGGTATTTGAGGAATCCTACTTAGTTTTGCTTTAGACGGAAAATCTGCTTTCTAGTTATGTTTACACAGGTTTTATCTGATCACCTCGTTTTTACTTCTGAGAATTATATTCGTTAATAGAAGAAGATTTCGTTTGTATGGAAATGGGACAGCATTTTGTAGAATGTGTTTTAACGGTCTCTTTTAAAGTTTTATTCCTATTCTAGTGCAGGTGCGGTCGCAGCCCAAGATTTTGGGGGAGTCACCAAGTAGTACCCCCCTGTACCCCCATGACCCCCCCCCTCGGACCGCGCCTGTTTTAGTGTGGGGTAGCGTAGGGCAGATTTGAGTCATCTAATTACACACGAGGATGCATTTCGTTACCCCCACATTTTTGCGAAGCATGGCATCTGAGTCACGCACCAGCATAACAAGTAGCATAGTAGCATAATAAGCCTATAATGTACCCACTGATGGGTCACAGGTCTCTTCTCGGTGAGAGGGACTGGGCCGATATACACAGTGCGGGTTGGTAGATGTCACATGTTTAAATTTTTTGGTCCTAGGACATGCCGGCTTCCTCACGATTTCTCAGAAAGAGGAACCCTGTGTCCCAGCAGTGGGAAAATTATAGGCTGATTATACATTAGTGAAAAGTTAGTCAACCCGGGGGGGTTAACTAACTTTTTACTCTAACGTTAACTAACTTTAACCGCGGAATAATTGCGTAACACACTCACATTAGCAATGGCTTTTATTTTGACTGTTCGACTACATTCATTGCGTTATTTACGTTGCTGAGCAGACAATTTTTTCGAACACATGCAGCAATGGATCATCATCAGAAAATCATTCAGATTGTTATTGAAAGTGTGTTTACGCAATGATGTTCTGGTCTCCCCTACTTTTGAATACTGATAACATGTTTAACTAATTCAGTTGCCTCGTGGTGATTACAGTATTGTCTCCCAGTACGATAATTTGTTGTAGCCTAGAGGGGCTTAAAAGCGATTGACATCTACGGGTCATTTTTTGTACACCGAAAACATTCCTTGCCAAAATCTGTACAAAAACACGTATATTGTGAAATGTCGAAAGCATTCTACAATCCGTCTATCGGATCCTTTTATTTTAACGTTTGTCGTCTCATAAATACACAGCGCAATATTTGTCGTCCGTAAAATAAAATTTACGCATCGGATACTACGGCCTTTTCTATGGCAAAAAAAATATCATAAATATTTTGTTAGTGTTTTCATTGGAAGAGTACATTGAATTACTAATTAACTAGTACAGTGCGATTATAAAAAAAAAACATTGCTTTGTACACAGTTAGCTAAATTATCGGATTTTTTTTATATTTTTACTAAATGAAGTAAATATATATTGTAAAGCATAGAAAACCCACCCATTTTTTAGAAGCGTCCCGAAGATAAATTGCTAAATATCTATTAGTGAAAAACAATTCTTTTTTAAAAATAAACTAAGGATTCTGCTAATGTAAACACGCCCTTCGGTTAGGAGCGTGGTAGGGTGGCCATTAGGAGATTAAAACAGAGACACACCTGTAACGTGGTGCAGTGAAACCGCAGCTCGACTGCGCCTGTATCCTGCCGTGAAATATGGATACCCTACTGCCTACATTTGGTGGTAGGCTCAAATGTACCATATTATTTTGCGTTTTGCTGCATCCTCTCTCTGTAATCTTTTTATAATAAACTTTGTAGAGTTTTATATTAAAATCTGCTCACAGAAAATGTTATTTCGTGTGTAGCTTGCATTTTGTTCTTAAACGCCTGGTGAATACTTTATAAAATGTAAACATTACCAGAGTAACTTTTCTAATTTTATAGTTATCACACTTTTTTTAAACCCGCATAAAATTAGAGTAGGCTTAAGGGATTAGACTTACCTATTTCAAAACGTAAATAAGACTAGCCTAGACCAGGTGAATGCACGTGTGCGAGTGTACGATGTCTTTATAAAAAAACTGTTACTTTCTGAAAAAAAGGCATTGTCTGCTAAGAGTCTACATGACTCCATGCCATTCAAAACTAAACAAGCATGCGACGTAGCATGCAAGCGCAGTGTGGGTCTGCAGACCGTAAGAAAGTTGATTATAGGTACTTACTACATTATTTTGGGTTTATTGGGTGTATGAAAAATGACGATCAATTGACGTCGACCAGACGATATTGATTGTCTCAAAATAATATATGTTGCTATGTTATCGATCGAACGCAATTTGGGTGCACAAAACCAATCTCTAACCGAAGCATTGTTATAAAAACAATAAGAGAAAAAGAGAAGACACTTTTTTAGAAATAAACATCACATTTGTACTTTTTTTTCTGATCTTTTCTTCTTGTCTGTTTATATAGGTATGTATATATATACATGGTTGAATAAATCAGTTACATGAAGGGATATTTGTCCCAACCATAGAACAGAAGGCCGATTCTCGTAATAAAAAACTTATATATACTTCTAATTTCCCTACATTTTGACAAGTTTTTGATATTTGTTTGCCGCTGAGGTGAGACTGCGACTAGATTTTGAACATTTTAAATTACGAGAATTGGCCTTCAGACTGTGAATGTTCTAAAAATTACGAGAATTGCCCCTCTGATAATTTGATCTGTTCTGTGGTCCCGACCTTTATAATATTTTACAAATGATTGCAAACATAAGGCATCACTTAACACTGGCTATAAAATCAAATCTTATTCGAAAGCTATAATGAAACCACAAATTGAGCCATAAATGAGATAACTTCGTAGGCGGTATAACTGAACAAGACCACAGTACATATTTAACAAAGTCGTAAAGTTAACTGCTTCAATAAAATACGTTATCTGACGCGAGTAAAATTGAGTCCTGCGTAAATATTGAGTATAGATTACACACACATGGGAGTTTTATTTAACTAGATTGTATTAACTGAATAGACATGGATTCAGACAATCATAAACAGATAGATCTGGATTCTCAGAGCAAAAAAAAAACATAATAGTAAAATTTTCTGGTCTTCCGACGAAGCTGTCAATGTAATTATATCAAGACCAAAATATGTACAGTCAGCAACAAAAGTCAATTAACTTTGTTACTTTTACAAATCATCTAAATTGATAAAAAATGATGCGATACATTTTGCGGTTTTCACTATTTCGTGTAATGAGTTAATTATTCTTAAATATTCTATTACTACATGTTTTGTGAGAATATTTTGCTCAATAATTATTTTCATTGCTAATAATAATATATAATATTTTTTATTTGTTAAGGTACAAAGAAACATTTCAATGTGAAACAATTCCGATACATATTCTGCAAACATAACACGTACGTTATATGACATTCATTACGAACGAATTCAAAATGGCGGTCACATAGTCACATCATGGCCGACCATTAACGTTGATAGTGACAGTTAGCACAAAATACAAAGGGCACAATAGGACAAGTTGCATTTAGATCGGTACTATTTTGACGATGGCTGACCTTATAATTCAAAACTATCGATATATCAGACAATTTGTGAAATGTGATTTATTTATATGTACAGATTGTACAGGGTGCTGCGACACCGACGCGTAACCTGTCACCGTGGATTCAATACATGATTCTGAATCCTGCGTTAAAATTATACTGCTGTTCCATACATTTTTACCGAGAACACTCACTTACTATCTTTTTCACTTTTCTATGAACTGCTGTTTTTTTTTTATAACGAAAAATGTCTACACTACAGAATCATGGGCTGTATTCATGGTTTCAGTTTGCGCGTCGATATTCCTGCTACCTGTATATACTTTATTGTACACAAGAAAATAAATGGCAAAAAAAAAATCATTTGATACTACAAAACATACAATGGATGGTTATGTACCTATGTAAGTGAAAAGCAACATTCTAAGTAACACTCAGTATAATATGAACATGTTTTTATTAAATTGATTAAAAAATTAAAATATTGATTAAATTATTTGCGGATCATGTTTTTTCTCTTCTCCTCGGCTCCTTGTTTGTTATGCCATTATTGTACTTACAACTCATCATCATCTGCCTAGCTTTTTCCCAACTATGTTGGGGTCGGCTTCCAGTCTAACCGGATGCAGCTGAATACCAGTATTTACCAGTTTTTTTTTTTTGTTTTTTCATTATTGTACAACTATGCAGAGATTATCCAGTCAGCATACTTGGTGGTAACAGACATTCGAAGACATGTGACATCTACCTACCCGCACTGGGCCCGCGTGGTAGATTATAGCCCACTCCCTCTCGAAGAGAGGAGGCCTGTATCCCAGCAGTGGGAAAAATCAAAGCTGATTATGATACTTGGTGGCGGAGCTGCCGGTCCAGAAAACTCCGTACGTTCCTAAGTCCCTATTAACAACAGTTGAAGCTGTTTTAATGACCCTTCCTTATGGAAAAAGGTGGCATTAATAAAAAAGGATCATGGCAAAAGACCCTTCGTTTCTCCCACGAGGAAAATATGTTTCGTTATGTAAGTACACTAAAGCGACAACTTAAAGACCATTTACTTACTGACACAATAGCACTCGCAACATATTTCTTTCAACCCCAGATTGTACCAAAAATACACATTCTCAATACACAGCACGTTCCAACATAAAAAATATTGAGGTCCAAAATCTATACGACCGTTTCTTCAGGTTTATGTAGTCACAAAACGTTAGGTTTTATTTTTTCTGACGCAGTAACTTACAATCTGGAAGTAGGTTTGGGTAAGACCCCAATTTGGGTAAAACTTTTTGCCTTGAACTGTTTTTGTGGTCGTGTTGTCCTTTTATCCAAACTTAAACACCCGGGGATTATTGCTGTCCAGATGGTTATAACTGCCATATAATATACTAGCTTCTGCCCGCGGCTTCGCCCGCGTGGATGTCGGAAGTTATCCCACGGGAACGTGCTACCAGGATAAAAAGTATGTGCTTGCCCAGGATGCCATCTATCTCTTAGCCAAAATCAGAAGTTCAGTGGTTTAGGCGTGAAAATGTATCATACAGTTTCAAGTTCAAATCCTTCCCTAAAAACCTAATTACCCCTTTTTGCCCCGTCAGGGGTCAATTTTCGACAACTTTATTTATTATTTATTTATTTTATTTTAAAGAAAGCACATACACACACATACATACATATTGTTAATTATTTTCTGTCGAAATTATCAATATGTACTGAGTTTCGAGTTAATCGGACAGCGCATTCAATTTCTTCCATACAAACTTCAACACCCCTATATCCCCTTTAAGTTTTTCAAACTACCCCTCAAAGGGATATCCTCTTTGAGGGGTTCAAAGAGGATATCCCTTTGAGGGGTAGTTTGAAAAACTTATGATGATAAACTTTATTACTTACTTAGGCAAGTATTGTTGCCAAGTTTCAAGTTTATTAACTAAATTAATAAGATTTTTCATAAAAACTGTACTTTGTGTGCTTTTCACCCCCACAAGGGTGGAATTTAAAAAAAAATCATAAAAATTCATAACTTGACTCAAAGATTATTTATACCAATTTTATAATAAATTAATCAAGCCACTTATTATAATCCTCCCCTGTAAAATTAACTACCCCTTTTCACCCCGTTAGGGGTAAATTTTCGAAAAACCCTCATACGTATTATTATTTATTTTTAGTCTTAAGTACACACACAGTACACTGAGTTTCGAGTTAATCGGACCGCGCGTTCAAATTCTTCCACACAAACTTTAACACCCCTATATCCCCTTTGAGGGGTAGTTTTGCAAAACTAATAATGATAAACTTTATTGCTTACTTAGGCGAGTATTCATGCTAATTTTCATTAACCTAACGAATAAGATTTTTCATATAAACTGTATCCCTGCTTTTCACCCCCACAGGGGTGTAATTTTGAAAAATCATTTGGGATGTGTTTATAACTTGACTCAAAGATTATTTATACCAATTTTCGAGTTAATCAAGCCACGCTGTAAAATCCTGCCCTGTAAAATTGACTACCCCTTTTCAGGCCGTCAGGGGTAGATTTTCGAAAAACCCTGATACACATTATTCTTTCCTTTTAATTTTAGGTATGAATACTGAATTTCGATTAAATCGGACCGCGCGCGCTAAAATTCTTCCATACAAACTTTGAAACCCCCCAATCCCCTTTTAGGGGGTAGTTCATAAAAACAAAAAATGCCCAACTTCATAATTTACTTAGCTAAGTATTCGTGCCAAGTTTCAAGTTTATTAACTCAAGGAATAAGATTTTTCATACAAACAAAATCCCCCCATTTCACCCTCTTAGGGGTGGAATTTCGAAAAACCCTTTCTTAGTGGATACCTACTCTTCACGAAGAATACACCCTCCAAATTTCATGTCTCTAGCACCAGCGGTTTAGGCTGTGCGTTGATGTCTCAGTCAGTCAGTCAGTCAGTCAGTCAGTCAGGACTTTGAATTTTATATATATAGATTAAAGTTATGTTCTTGGCAACCGGCACAAAAAAGTATGAATGTTTAGTCTGGGTTAGCCAAATGAGTTGTATATATTATGCTCAAAGAACCAACACAATTTTGAACGAAATAAAACGTTCACTGCGAGTTGTGGTCTTATTATCGTGAAAATTAGCCAAACAGGATTTTCCTGTTTAGGAACTTGTTAAAAAAAGTTGAATAAGCCATCCTGATTTTCCTTTTGGCACTTTTCCGAGAGAATAAAAGGGTTAGGCATGTCAATCGATTCAGTTTTTAACGAGATTAATATTCTCTTTGATAAACATCACATTATTAGGTACAATGCAAAGAAAAAGTCCAGAGCTAACCATTTTAGAATTAGTCTTTATTCTCTCTAACCCTAAAGCTGAAAAGGATTTGAAAGCGGAACTTAAAAATGCCAACAAAAGGGTTAAATCGCAATAGCAGCCCCTATTTTTCGTACGTAAATTATAAAAAAGAGAAACTGGGCTATCAATATCCATAAATAACAATCTTAGTGGCAAGTGACAGAGGTTTTCCATTATGCCCTATTCAGTGCCAACTACCACTTCACTTCAACCTTTTTGGTTTATTTTTTATTTATCACGCGAGCTAATGGCAAACCGCCTAAAAATACAAACTAAATAACGAAGAAAGACTTGGCGTAGGTATCTAAGCAGAAGTTGGCACGTGTAGAGATTGACTACTAAGCTACGAGGAGGTACAGGCTTCGAATCGAACCGAAACTTAGGTAAAGGGAGTCTGAAATGAGTTATCAAAATGGTGTTACAGTATCAAGTGGAATGACGGCTAACTCCAAGCTCACTTTACCTAAGTTTTCACGGTGAGCTTTTTACAGAACAGATCGACTGGGATCGACCCCAAGGTAAAATTAATACTTGTTTTCTTGTCTGTGTGCGAATTTTAAATTATCTGTCTATACAGCATCCGTCATGCAATATAATGCATAATTTTGATAACAAATGCCCTCAAACACCAGTACTCTCGAACATAATGCATAAGCTGCTCGTGAAAACTGCCAACAAATCACAAATGCCACCACCAAGCACTCATACAGGTATAATTCACAGAGACTTTCAACACCCTCAGGCATCGATGTTCCTAGTAAATGAACGATATCACCTTCGTACGCACAAACACAATTAGTAATTAGGCACAAGACTACTGCCTGCTAACGACCAATACACACTGTAGCTGTTTACGTGATCAGTGCACTGTCGCGTGTGGTATACGGAGGTGGAAAATGAACAGCTGTTAATAAAATACTGGTTTTATCAGTGTGGCTTCAAAACGCTTGCTAGTTCGGAAAATTGTTAGGGATAGTGAGAAAGGGAAGGAGAATGTCTTTACAGTTATATTCTTACTCAACCTATCGCAGTGGATATAGGCTTCTCCCAGGCTTCGCCTAAACACCCTGTCCTCCGCCAACCGCATCCAGTCTGTCCCAGCCACCTTCTTAAGGCCGTTGGTCCATCTAGCTGGGGGCCGTCCCACACTACGCTTATACGTGGTCTCTATTCCAGGACTCGTCTGCTCCACCGGTTATCGGTTTTTCGACGAACATGGTCAGCCGCTGCCACTTCAGATTACTTACTATGCAAGCTATGTCGGTAACTCCAGCTATGTCGTTACTTCAAATGGTTAGTTTAGATAGTTTGGCCCCATTTCCACTGTGCGATTTAATTGCCAGTGGCGTGCAATAAGTTGAAGCAACAATAAAAGTTGTACTGTCTAAACAGTATTTAGACGAGGCCAGTCATTTGTTGCTTTAATGTTTAAGGTTCCATACCCAAAGTGTGCCAACGGAACCCTATTTTAGCCTCCACTGTTCGTAGATCCGTCTGTCAGTGTCAGCGGGCTGTATCTCATGAACTGTAATTGGGAGACAATTGAAATTTTTACAGAATGTGTATTTGCCGCTATAACAAAAAATAATAAAAATAAAATAAAGTTAAATATTAAATGAGGGGGAGGGGGTAATTTTTATTCCAGAGACCTTTTTTTTTAATATATAGTGTTTTGTACGGTGATAAAGGACCCGTCGTGGGCGAGTCCAACTCGCCCGCACTTGGCCGGTTTCATTGTATGTCAACTTACATGATGTAAATGGGGCTATTTTAAGATTCTTCGTGTCATGATTTTGGCGAAGAAGTTAAAGACAAACTTTTAAAAGGTTGCTCAATAAAAAACGGTTAATCTAAGTAATTAATATAATTATTTTACAGGTTTTTAATTTTTACACCAGCCCACAAAAAGCAAAAAGAAACAAAATTAATTGTCTGTGGCTGAAAGAATGACAAAAACAAGAAAAACCGTCCCAAGATAACACAGCAGCTTAACAAATTACATTTACAAGAATAAAATATTGCGGGCTTCATTAATCTTCGTGTAAGTGAGATTCGGGTTCGTGACTCTATTGTCTAAACTTGAGGACAATGTGTCACCAAATGAGAACGTTAGGGATTAGGTCCCAGTGTCAATCACTGGTGGCTTAGGTAATCTTGCTTCGTAATTGTGCCAGAAATCCAATTACCTTGCGATTCAGGATTAATCAGGTCCTGCCATTAATATGGCTGACGTTCTGACTGCCTTCAAGTGTGCTGTCAGGCCGCAGCTACTGCTGTTATGGTTGCAATGGAAACTATGTTGGTATTTCAATTATTGTTGACAGGTAAATTAATAGCTTAGGTTAAGCGCGTATGTTGCGTACGTACGTTTGCTTTGACAAATGTTTAGTATATGAATGCGAAAATTATAGTCAAATATATGGACTAAATCTGTTATTTATGAATGTACCCAAACCAGCAATGGTAAAATTTTACAAAAACTGTTACCTAACTTGAGTTTGTTTGTGTCTTTAAAAACCCATAAATGCATAGATGCATCCACCTTTAGATGTTTAGACTCCCAAGTGCGTCTAATTTAAGAAAACCCACTTATACCTGAATGCGTATAAGTGGGTTTGAATGAATTCCTCTCAAGATCGCTTTAGTTTGAAGCTCTTTGAACGAAATAAACACAAGTATCTAAAGTAAAATGTTGTTTTATTTCAAAGTAGACTTCTCGTTACATTTTTTTATCTCAAGATCCTCAGAATGAAAACAACATTTTAATATTACACTCGAAATCCTTAATGATCTCGTCCTTCTAATCCCCCAGCATTATTTCAAGGGTACAATAAAAGTATTCCAATATTTTTTTCTTTCGTGACATCTAAAAAGGAGCTTGTTCCAATTCTTCAGAGAGCTTAGCAGTCATCAACGTTTGTGAGTGGCAAATGAGAGCGAATTCAACGTGGATGTCAAACAAGCCGACTCAAAGAGGCTCTAATGAGTCCCCAATTCAAGTGTTTCGGTATTCAACGTCTTTGTTGGCTCGGCGGAGTACCTGCGAGGCTCCCAATCAGTCGCGATCGTTAACTAATTAGTGCTCTCAGTAGAAATGAGGTACCTACTTAACGTATACAATTTCTGTTTTCTATGAAAGTAAATCTCTTTATTTGTAGGGTTTGTTATTGTTTATGTGTAGGTATGTCAGGTTACATAATACTAGATGAGATTCTTTAAAATTGTGGGACTCTTTACACCGATTTGATATTTTTTGTGAATGTCCTTGCTCGCTCACTTCAGATTTTTTTCAAATGGTTAAGGAAGATTCGACTTTGTTTTGGCCTCTGTAAAATAATTAATATGCTAGACTTGCTTCTGCCCACGGCTTCGCCCGCGTGGAATGAATGAAATGCACCGATCGCAGCGTGGTTAAACCAGACTCGATTAATCGAATGAACCCCAAGATTTGCACCCACCCCTGTAGCCTCATGTTTCATGGTGCTACAGCGACCATTGCATTTGCAGCGTATTGTGCGATGAAATGCACAGATTAATTAATTATGTCAATGTGTTGGAACCTTCCACGTTCCTTCCTTTCTTCCACACATTGACATAATTAATTAATTATTTAGGCATCGTTTTAGAACCGGTGTATGTTGTTCTGAGTCGTTTCGAAGAATTTATTTATTTTCATATTAACTAAGGTCGGCCGTCACATTATATTTGTCAGTACTTTTTGGTTTGTTTTTGCAATATTACTCAACTCACACTATATACGTACATATTCGTTACTATATTTTTTATCTGTCACATATTTATCTTATTTATGTATGCATTCACACGTCACGTTGCAGTGTAAAACTGATTTACATCCGTCACCTCAAACATCAGGTTCAGTTGAAAACCAGCGTCAGGCACTATTGTCTGGCATTTTTGCTGAACTGGGCCTTTTCCTGCAGGCGTGAGGCACACTTTCCTGCTATTTTCTTACACCGGACTTTACACTTTCTATTTGATTTTTATTTCTTGCTATCAGAGGGCTATCGTAATTTTAAGAACGTTCACAGTCTGAAGGTCAATTCTCATAATTTAAAACGTTCAAAGTCTAGTCATCGTCATCAGACTGAGATCAGACTGTGAACGTTCTTAAAATTACGAGAATTGCCAGCTGGCCAACCGCAACAAGCGTAGATTGGTATGTGAAGATGGTCACCGATCCACGGACCAATCCGTGGATGGGTGACCATCTTCACATACCAAGACCCCTCCCTGCCTCGGAAAGCACGCTAAGTCGTTGGCCCCGGCTGTCATTCGTGGATCTTTGACAATTGTTACGGGTCGTCAGAAGCCCGAAAGTCTGACAACCAGTCTTACCAAGGGATATCGTATTATCCAGTAACTGGGTTGTGGAGGTCAGATAGGCAGCTGCTCCATATAAAATACTGGTCTTCAGCTGCATCTGGTTAGACTGGAAGCTGACTCCAACATAGTGGGGAAAATGCTTGGCAGATGATGAGATTGAAGTAGCGTAGCACTTTTATCCATTTCTTTCAAACACGACATGAAGCAAAGTGTATGGTAGAAACCTATTTTGCTAAGCTGTTAATTTTTGAGTGGTAATTTATTAAATCATCTGCACTGTACGTTGTAATACTTTAATTTCAGCATGATAATAAAGAAAAAATATCTAACAGCAAAATTATCCAATCTCCCATAATTTATGACTGAAAAGAGACATTTTATTACAGTAATAACTCAAGGAACCTCACGTAAGTACTTTAATCTAAACAATGAGGACCGCCTGTCGTCCTATTAAATAGAATTTGATGAAAAGCCGAGAATAAACAGGACACAAGTGCAACCGGAAATTAAAGGGACCCGACGGCATCCGTTGTTCGGGTAAATACTCGTATATACTTTCGCTATAGAAAAACAACAATATCCCGACGGGCACAAACAAACGGTCCTGATTAATGTTTTTGTTGGCTGTACAGTGAAAGTATCAAGTACATAATGATTTAATAAAAACTATTGCCCTCGAGATTATTTCGAAGGACATGTTTGTTCAGGTTTTTGGGCACAATTTACCTATTATCAGTTCCAAAAGTAACTGATGAAAATGTAAACACACAACAGAAAACGTACCTACCTGTGGATACCAATTTGTAGTGCCACTTACAAATGGAGTGCTTTGATTTGATTATAATATATGAATACTTAAACATGAAATCATAATTTTGAAACACCTTAAAGATGGTTTTCATTTAACAATCGAGGTTAACTTTCCTACCACAATTTTCGGCCCTATACTCTTTAGTTAGTGATTGCCTGAGTATTTGACCTGAACATGGTTTGTTTACACTTTCTTCAGATATTTTTGGAACAGATATTAACAATACACATGTTCAGTTTGATTTATGTCGGCACGTGTAAGTAATAACGACACTGAAAGACATATATATCTATAAAATAATAACTGTCTCCGTTATTACCTGCGATAATTTTATAAGACACGTGTATCGACAAAGCAAATCTGATCATTTTATTCTGATCAACCATATTTGTTTATCTATAGAGAGATTTTGTCTCAAATTTTCAAAGACGATTTTTTATTGGAATATTCATCTTTATATTTGCATTATATGTACATACTTGTGAAACTAAAGTCCTTTAGACCGAAATTCAGCCATGGCGAACAATCTCAGCAGGGAAAAAACGGAACCCTTATAGGATCACTTTGTTGTCCGTCCGTCCGTCTGTCTGTCAAGACCCTTTTTCTCAGGAACGCGTGGAGGTATCAAGCTGAAATTATCAAATACTCAGGTCTACTGACCCTTGGAGCTGTGAAAAAATATAACTTCTAAACCAACGCAATTAAAAGATACAGCCGTTTATGCTTCAAATTTCCGCAAATTTTCGACACTCGCAAGGGAATCAAAACCTACAGGGTACTTCCCGTGAACTCAGAATCTTGAAATTTGGTGTGAAGCAACGTCATAAAGCACAGATAAAGGAAAAATTGCGAAAACCGTAAATTTTTTGTTACAAATCGTTTAATTAAAATATTTTAAATAATTTAAAATTGTACGGAACCCTCGGTGCGCGAGTCTGACTCGCACTTTGCCGCTTTTTTTATACCAAAATATTTAGGAGGTTGACCTAAATATTTTCTTGCATAATTAATTTAACTCAGAGCGCCCTCTACATATATTTTATAAATACATGCATGTTGATGGAGCTGTGTGTGTACCTATCGGGAGTGCGTTGGAAGCTTTTAAAAGGCACTTAATCAAACGAGCGGAAAGCACCACTAATCATACAAAATGAATTACTTATCTTCTGTGTATGAAGAATATGTATCTTATGACGGAAAGGTATTATCAGCGTGATAGGTATGTACTGTAGAGACTACAGCCATTTGGTGCTATCATGCAACCTCCGCGAGTTTGTTAAAAGTGATTGGTATAAAATACGAGACAAACAATTAAGATGTACAATACGTACGGTAGTATATTTTATACGAATAATTTATTGAACATTACGAGGTAAACCGTAGTTTGATTTTATTCCTCCCGGTACCGAAGGGCTTGTCTAGCCATTCACAGAATATAGAATAGAAAACTTTTATTTCAGACACGTGTCCGTAGGGTTAGTAACAAGTGTTTATTTAACTTCTAGTAGGTTACAGACACACATATGAAATACTGTTGTAAAAATTTTAAAAAGCCTTTCCCTCAGTAAAATCAATGACAATATTTTTTCAGTTAACGTATGGGGCATTGAACGTGAAATGGACATTATTATAACTGTTACGATTCAAAAGAATGAAATTACGATTCCCATGCAATGGAAAAGTGCCAAATGTCATTCAGAGCTCAAAAACACCACTTTACAGCTCAAGTTTAATTTTAACTCCTTTTATATGGTCGAAAACTACGTAATTTACGTTTTTAATAAGGATTTGGGCATATCCTGCGGTTAGGTTAGTTAAATATGGAGCGTGATATTAGGACTTCATGACGTAATCATGTTTGTTATAACAAGAACCGTAATTTTATGTAAGCAAGTCACTTTGCAATTAATGTATTCACATATGTGAATTAATTTGATATGTGGAAGTCGCTATACCTACACTTTCGCGGTGCAATTAAATGATGGTTAGACTTGTACTTTTTGGCGTCATTATGATATTTACTACAACCCACGCGTGTATTTATTCCAAAGTTATACTCGTAGAGAGATTTAAGTTCACTTTTGTAACTAACTAGTATAGGTTCTTTTTAAGGGCCTTGGAAAGACAGAGGACAGTAATGATACCTATATTTCCAATAACTCGTTAAATACGAGTAGTTTCCTACTTAACGTCAACATTTTTTTGAAAAAAAATATCGTAAAAATGCTCGTATAAGCTCAATTTACACAGTTCTGTGGCGATCCTTAACATTTATCTTACACTAAGCAATCTCAATATATACATACATAAACACAACATATACATTATACACATATCTACAGATCACGATAATATACACTTTTAATATTCTAATATAGTTAATAATAATTCACTGTCGTCCACAACAATACCATACAGGTACAGTGGAAGCGCGCTCGTCTACGTCACGCGGTGACGACGCGCTGACGTAGTCGAGGCGCATGAGTGGGGTCGCGCCACGCAGCGCGCGTTCGTTCACCTTGCTTGACCGCTAGTCCGATCTCGCTATCGCGACGCGAAGCCTGCGCAACTCTGAATAATCCCGGTAGTGTTATTTTACCACCGTAACCGCCCAGTGTTATCGAAGTGTCACTGTATATATAGTGTACAAACTGTTATACTGTTAACAATAATATAAACTTTCTTCTTCGTGTATAACTATCCTTGTGTGTACCAATCTATGTGCCTTTCTTCTGTGAACGTTTATGTGATATGTGTTTGTGCATTATAACCGTGAGTAGTAAACAACAACTTTTATTTACCCTCGCTCACGACACAAACACAATAATTAGTGTACCTACATAGAACACTAAATTGGTGACCCCGCCTATAACACGCCAGAAAGGCTCGATAACAACGTGTGCCCTAAAAGGCCGTTCCATAGTTAGAAAGACGAAAGAAAATCACAGTGGCACGATGAGTGATAGCAGTGACTCTGCAAAATCGTTCGGATCCATCCGTTCGCGTCAGCAACCTCGACGCGCAAAGTGCGTGTCCATTGACGAGCCATCCGGCATTTGCCGTGTCGCGGTACGTATACCACCATTTTGGCCGGATGACCCAGAGGTTTGGTTCGCACAAGTGGAGGCTCAGTTCGCGAACGCGAACATCACCAGCGACGCGACGAAGTTTAATCACGTGATCGGCAACTTGGAACACCAATACTCCAAACAAGTACGGGATATTTTCCTCAACCCGCCAGAGCAGAACAAATATGAGAAGCTCAAACACGAACTCATTAAGAGGCTTACTGCGTTAAGCCACAAATGCGTTAAGCCATGCGACTACGACAAGTCGGGAAACTCCAAAGGCAGTCGGTAATGGCGGCTGACGACTGTCCGACGACCACAGGTCGCCTCTTCGTCACGGACCGAACATCGAGGACACAGTTTTTAGTGGACACTGGTAGTGATTTGTGTGTGTTTCCGCGCCATGTTCTACGTGAACAGCGTGTCAAGTCGAACTATCAATTGTCGGCCGCTAACGGGTCTATTATTGACACTTACGGCTATCTTCAGCTAAACTTAGACTTAAGTTTGCGCCGTAACTTCCCATGGCGTTTTATTGTAGCTGATGTCACCAAGCCAATCATTGGTGTAGATTTTTTAAGCTTTTACGATTTGCTTGTTGACATCAGAAATCAACGTTTGGTGGACAAAACCACCTCAATGTTTGTCACAGCTTCCGTTGCAAAGGCTTCAGCGACGTGTTCAGTGAAGGTCTCAGTTGGTGATTCCAGGTATCACTTAATACTTAATAAGTACCCCGAGATCACGCGACCCGCTGGCACACACCGAAAAACCACACACCACACAGTACACCACATACGCACCACACCCGGCCCGCCCATCTCTTGTTCCCCTCGCAGGCTAGCTCCAGACAAACTGCAGATCGCTAAGCAAGAATTTGAGATCATGCTTAGCAACGGCACTGCTCGACCTTCTGAAAGCCCTTGGTCTTCACCCCTTCATTTAGCACCGAAGAAGGACAACAGCTGGCGACCCTGTGGTGACTACAGGCTGCTTAACGCCAGGACTATACCCGACAGGTATCCAATTAAACATGTCCACGACCTTACCCACAGCATAGCTGGTTGCAAGGTCTTCTCAACTATTGACCTGGTTAAGGCATATAACCAGATACCAGTCAGTGAGGACGACATCCAGAAGACGGCGATAACAACTCCGTTTGGCCTGTACGAATTTCCTTACATGACCTTCGGTCTAAGGAACGCAGGTCAAACATTTCAGAGATTTGTCGATGAAATGACGCGCGGCCTCGACTTCTGCTATTGCTATCTCGACGATTTCCTTATCTTCTCGAAAGACCAGGAGCAGCACGAGGATCACCTGCACCAGCTCTTCACCAGGATGCAGAAATATGGCATCGTCATCAACACCTCGAAGTGTGTGTTCGGAGCAGACGAAGTCACTTTTTTAGGTTACCGCATCTCTGCAGCTGGAACCAGACCCTTGGAGTCGAAGGTGGAAGCCATCAAGGACTTCCCTACGCCAAAAACGGTCAGGGAACTGAGGCGTTTCTTAGGGATGTTGAACTTTTATAGGCGGTTTATACCTAAAGCAGCAAAATTTCAAGGTCCCCTTAACGCCCTGCTGACTGGCTCAGTAAAAGGTCAACATCCCGTGAAAATAACAGACGAGGCGCTCACCGCCTTTAATATGTGCAAAGACAGCCTCTGCAAGGCTGTATTGCTTGCACACCCTGACTACCAAGCGAAGCTCGCCCTAGTTACAGATGCGTCTGATCTGGCAATGGGTGCAGTTTTGCAACAGTTCAAGGACGAGCAGTGGCAACCGCTTGCCTTCTTTTCACGCAAGTTGAGCCCCGCTCAGCAGAAGTACTCGCCATACGATCGTGAGCTACTGGCGATCTATGAAGGCATAAAATACTTCCGCCATATGTTGGAAGCAAGACACTTCACTGTCTATACTGACCATAAGCCATTGATGTACGCTTTCCATGAGCGAAAGCACAACTGTGCTCCGCGTCAGTATAGACACCTTGACTTTATTTCGCAGTTCACAACTGACATTCAGCATATTTCCGGCAAGGACAATATCGTCGCCGACACATTGTCCCGTGTCAGTGAACTGCAAACTCCAGTCGATTTTGAGGTTCTCGCAAAATCCCAAGCTTCAGACCCGGAACTGTTGCAACTTCAACAGTCAGAAACATCTCTTCAACTAAAGAGGCTCAAAATCGACGGCAGTCCCGTCGAGTTACTCTGTGACGTGAGTACAGCCACTCCCAGACCATTCGTGACCAAACCATTACGACGGCAAATATTTGAGTGCCTTCATAGCCTCAGCCATCCAGGAGCAAACACGTCCGCAAAACTAATTGCACAGCGATACGTTTGGCCTGGAGTCCGCAAGGACTGTCGACAATGGTCACGAACGTGTCTCAGCTGTCAACGCACAAAGGTCAATCGCCATGTGTCATCACCATTGGGCACATTCGAATTACCCCGTGCTAGATTTGCCTTTGTGCACATTGACCTAATAGGTCCACTTCCTCCATCACAGGGGTACCGGTACTGCTTGACGGCCGTGGATCGTTTCACTAGGTGGCCAGAAGTGGTACCGATTGCAGACATTACAGCTGAGACAGTCGGTAAAGCGTTGCTGACCAATTGGATCTCACGCTTCGGTTGTCCAACGGATATTGTCACAGACAGAGGACGGCAATTTGAATCCGCACTGTTCCAATATTTAGCCAAAATAGTCGGATTCAAACACCGGAAGACCACAGCCTACCACCCAGCATGCAACGGCCTAGTGGAACGATTCCACAGGCAACTCAAAACGGCGATAATGTGCCACGCTGACCATAACTGGACAGAATCTCTGCCCTTGGTTCTACTGGGTGTCCGGAGTGCTTTTAAAGAGGATCTTCAAACTTCTTCTGCGGAACTCCTATACGGTGAGCCATTGCGACTTCCGGGAGAATTTTTCATTCCCGGTGACACCGGCACCACCGACATCTCGGAGTTCACCACTCGCTTACGCTCGTTTGCCGCAAAATTGCAGCCCACTCCAGCTGCACGCCATTCCAGGGACAAAATATTTGTCCATAGGGACCTCACTACCTCGAGTCACATATTCCTCAGGGACGATGCGCTTCGAGGTTCATTGCAACCAGCATATACCGGTCCCCATGAAGTTGTTCAAAAAGGCGACAAAACATTTACAATACTACTAAAAGGTAAAAAGGTAAAAGTTTCCGTGGACCGCCTCAAACCCGCCTACATACTGGCAGACACTCCACCAGCCGACCAGGATGTTCAAGAAGAGGAAATACTGCCCACGGACACTCCTGTCAGAACTACCAGGTCTGGTCGAAGGGTTCGATTTCCAGATTATTATCGCCCGTAGGACGGTCTCTGGAGGGGAGTGATGTGGCGATCCTTAACATTTATCTTACACTAAGCAATCTCAATATATACATACATAAACACAACATATACATTATACACATATCTACAGATCACGATAATATACACTTTTAATATTCTAATATAGTTAATAATAATTCACTGTCGTCCACAACAATACCATACAGGTACAGTGGAAGCGCGCTCGTCTACGTCACGCGGTGACGACGCGCTGACGTAGTCGAGGCGCATGAGTGGGGTCGCGCCACGCAGCGCGCGTTCGTTCACCTTGCTTGACCGCTAGTCCGATCTCGCTATCGCGACGCGAAGCCTGCGCAACTCTGAATAATCCCGGTAGTGTTATTTTACCACCGTAACCGCCCAGTGTTATCGAAGTGTCACTGTATATATAGTGTACAAACTGTTATACTGTTAACAATAATATAAACTTTCTTCTTCGTGTATAACTATCCTTGTGTGTACCAATCTATGTGCCTTTCTTCTGTGAACGTTTATGTGATATGTGTTTGTGCATTATAACCGTGAGTAGTAAACAACAACTTTTATTTACCCTCGCTCACGACACAAACACAATAATTAGTGTACCTACATAGAACACTAAAGTTCAATATGCCAAAAAAAATGCACTAGACTGCAATGCGTACAGCTGTAAACGCAAAAAACTACCGACACCTCTCGCCCAATTTCGAGCGACTCTTGGCTTTTTTGTCATAGGCCAGACGCATCACTCGACTATCATACCCTGCAAAATTGAGCTGACGTTAAAAAAACGTCGGAGCCAGTGCTGTAGGCAATATTTTTTCCGCTGCGTTGGGCTTTCCGGGAATTATTCGTACGTCACAAAAAACACGTCTGACGGAGATTAGCTATAAAAATAGGGCCTTTAAAACCTTTTTAAAGGTTTACGTGCGGGTGGATGGGGTAAATCCTAATCAAATAAGGAGGTAGGTTTCTTATGAGGTAAGGATTTTTTTATTTTGACTTACCCAGGGTTTTTTTATAAATTGGAGTAAAGTTAAGTCGTGACAGCTAGACGGACGGACGACCTAAATAAGGTGGCTGGCATGCAGAATGCGGAGAACAGGGTGTTGTGGCACAGCCTGGGAGAGCCCTATGTCCGGCAGTGGACTGCAATAGGTCGAGTTAATTGATTGATTGAAGTTGTGATAGTGGTGTAGTTGTGTAGTCTGTGTAGTTGGTATTTGTTTGTGTGTTTGGTTCGTTTGGTAAGTCACAAGTGAATAGGTTACTTTTAGACAAGCACCATCATAGACATTAAAAACTGGCTAAACTCAGTGAGGTGCCATACTGTTCAGAATCAAGAATAAATCTTTTTTTTTTAACGTAGAGTAAACTTTATTATAAATGATTTATTTTATAAGTAGGTTTGTACAAACACTTTTACACGTCAATCATATTTTAAAACTAGATGAGGTCGGCGTTTCCTATAATCATTGATCGCTAAGTACCTAGCTTTCGACATTTTGTACGTCTTTATTTTTGACATTAATTAAATTCGTCAATAAATTCAATTAGTCGCAACTCCCTTCGCGTCCTTTCTACTTAAACAAGACGAGGATTTTACTAATTAATACCTATTTTAATTTCATCGAAACTCCTAATTTCCATATCGATAGTACAAAATGTGCTCAGTTTAATAATACTTACTTACATTAATAGCAGTTTGTCTTATCTGTTGCTATTCTATAAGCGATATTTAAATATCTCAATGTATCCGTTGATCGGCTGCTTCATATTCAACGGCCGGGCTGCCAGCAATCACGGCCACTCGTAAAACCTAACGATATCAGATTTTATCCCTCCACAGAGCTTTAATAATAATCTCCAGAAATTTAGGGTAAACGCCCCTGATCTTGTCAAGTCTCAGCTTAGCGCCCTATTGAGGAGGAAACCCCGGATTTTGTGGTAATTTTCTGGTAAAGCGATTTTTGTAAGGTTGAACGTGTGTCTGTTATGTTCACGTGTTACGTCGTAAGAGCTTGTTTTGTCAATGTTCAATAATATGGCTTTGAAATTGAATTGAAAAGTAAAAGGAACACAATAAAGAGAGGAATATAAATCTTTTGTGTAATCTTATTTATTATCCTTTATTTTATTTTATAGCAAAGTAACATCGTATTTATTCCGATGTTGTTAATTAATTCAGACCGACTTTGTCAACTAATGCCTGTAGGTACATTTTAATGGAAATACGTTAGTTCATCCTTTTAATCCAGGCACACAATAATTCAGCCTAGTTTCCATCCATTTTCAACCAAGCCGCGGGCAAATGCTTGTTCATAAACCAAATTTGAAAATCCTCTAAATCAAGATTAATCGTGTTTTCACTTTACATGTAAATACTTTCAGTGATTCAACCTTTTTCGGGGCTTAATTTATAAATGTCTGAACCGTAGTCCTTAAAACGTCAATGCCTAAAGCTATTCAAAGCCCACTCAAATTCATGAACATAAATAGCACAGGTTTATCACTCGCTTCACACACACGGACGTGTGATTTTAATCCTTTGGAAATAAAAATTGGTTACAACGAATGTGGAAAATAAAATTGCTGGGGAGCCATTGCTCGAGATTCCACATTTCATTCGCAGGATATTCACTGGAGGGCTATTCGGATCTCTCCTGCCTGAAATAACTGTCGCATAATGTTGATATAAGGCGGGCCTCGGCTTGGTGGCAACTGACGGGAATTGTGTGACGCCTCCGCTTTGATTTAACTAGTAGCTATGACACCTTGGAATCCTTTGCCAGAGGATTTAAGAGCACTGTTTATTTAAGCTCTCTCGTTCATAGATCCTTTTACGGTGTGGTGGCGGTGAGGTATTGCAAGCATTGAAAATGAGTGTAGTCTACACGATAGGATGCGGTTTTCAGAAAATATGAACATTTTTGTCACGAACAAGCAGTAATAGGTAGTTCTATGCATTTCTGCGGTAGTCTAGACCTCGTTATTTTATTTGTTGCGCAGCTACTTTACTATAAACGAGGCTCTAGAGTGAAGTTTGTTTCAACAGTTTCTGAAACTACGGTTCGCGTATTACCAAGTCATTTAGGGTGAATTTCACCAGCTGGAGAGCTGTCAGTCTCATCCTTGTTATCGAATATTGACACTGACAGCTCTGCTGAACTCTTGAACATTATTTGTAAATAAGAAAAATCAAAGGAAACGTGGCAACTTTTGCACCCGCAATTTTTTCGAGAAAAAAGGAAGGACCATTATTCCTGAATAGCACACGAGTTTCACAATAATTTCTTGGAACGATATTTAATTAATCGTGTCGCATTTCGCACAACCGATACACGTAAAAGCACTTATGTCCTTATTTTTACAACAGTTCCAACAAAAACTTGTACAAACGCTCGAATTTATTTACCAGTAACGATAAATATATTGAAACAGGTGTACAATTGTACTCTAGGTGGCCATTTACGAAATTACTTTCCCCCAATTTAGTCTAGGCGAATAGTCCCACGTCTCATTAGGGGAATGAGAATATTGTACCTTCTTTGAACGTTTGTTTTGTATTGCCAGAGAAAAAAATCTCGATGGCGTGGTATTATGCCGTAACAGAAATTATTTCAAAATACGTTAAGCGTAGGTTATGTAAGTACCTACTAATTATGTGCATAACTTACGAACAGGTTTTTTTTTCTTTTTACTATCCCATAGCCGGGCAAAGGTCTCCCTTACTTTTCCAATTTTCTTTATGCTGTGCCTTCTCTGGTCAATCGGTCAGGATTCAGGAACGAGCTCAAATCGACACGCCAGCGTTTCTTAGTAATATGAAATATTAAAACATTTTAGTAGGTAGTATTAAAAGGTGTTTAATTTCTTATAAAAAAAAAATCTTTTTTTTATCTTTTTTTTGTTTTTGTGGTGTATCGAGCCAGAAAATACACTAACTGAAATTCTATTCGATAAAGTTATACGATTTTTCTTTTAACACAAACAACAATGGTTTGAACAAATTTCAAGATTTTGAATCGAAACACACACACGAGAAAATTGCTTACTTGCTGTGTTCATATCTACAAATTTTTGATCATAAGTGTACCTAGATTCTCAACGTAATTTGATTAATCAAAGCAATAACCTGTTAACCGACGAGCTATGTTCTATTAATTACTAGACGTTAATCAATGCGGTATAAGGACAAGTGGACTGATTAATTTATTAATGAGGATCAGCCGAGTAATCTATTACTAATACTCGTACACACTCGATTACGTTGATTTTAAGGGAATTCATTAATATTACTGTAAGTTGTATTGTTTATTGGTATGGAGGTGAATATTATTTATAAACTCTTTCCTTTCAGCAGCTCTTTCGTCAGTTTGTACGAGGATTAGGATGGCTGTGAAGCAGCTTAAAAACAACAAGGTGATAACGGAATTATGGCCGAACTCCTGAAGGCCGGCGGAAAACCCGTTCCTAAGGTCCTCCAGAAGCTGTTTGATTCCGTCATACTCGAGGGCAAAACGGGCATGGAATAGAGTTGTGGTGGTACTTTTCTTTAAGAAGGGTGTCAATGCCCTCCTTTAGAATTATAGGCTCATCTCACTTCTGAGCTGTTTTTTAGTTTTACATTTCAAGAAATTAACGGCATGCCTCCTACAAGCTGGACCGATGACCTTGGCCGCATGAATCCGCTGGATGCAGGAGGCACAGAACCGGTCGAAGTAACGGTGCTTGGGGGAGGCCTGTTCAGCAGTAGACGTCTTTTGGCTCAAATGATAATGATGATGACTCTTTTCTTAATTCAGTATGAAAATGATTAATGACTAAGAATAGGTGATTTTTTTAGTTCTACATTTCAAGACGTCAAGTTACGATGATTGTTAACCGAATGATTTATTTAATTGAGGTGAACGAAAAACCAACTTTCGATATTCCTGTTATTTCGATTACTTCGTTAATTAACCTTATTAATCGTTATATTTTCGAGCCGTTTGGGGTTGAAACCCTCGGGCTGTGGGTTCCGAGTGCGCATGGTCTTTTTAAGGAGATTCCGAAAAGACTGGTTGACACTTCCCATGACCCAAGGGCTGGCCTTGGCCAGAGGCTAAGCATTGCCATACAACGTGGCAACGCCGCCAGTGTCTTGGGTACATTACCAGTCGACAGCGATGCGGATGAATTTTTCAACGCTATATTTTAGTTATAAATAGTTTTAGTTAATTTAGGATATATGTTTGTTACTTTAGTGTTATGTTTTAAATTGTAATTACTTCGTCACTTTGGTTGATGCCAACTTCACGATATGATAATACTCAACACAATCAGCCTATAATGTTCCCACTGCTGGGACATAAGCCTCCTCTTTGTGAGAGGGATGAGACCGTAATCCACCACGCAGGCCCAGTGCGAGTTGGTACATGAATTCGAATTTTTGGCTCTAGGACATGCCGGTTTTCTCACGATGTTTTCCTTTACCGATTTGAAATTATTTACACAACCTACAACTCGTAATTCGCGGCCTTTACCACTGGGCCACTAATACTCACTCAAATGCCAATACCTCCCCGTTTTATACGTCCTACCTACCTTCTTCTATCCTCCTGCCCTCGTCTCTATCTTCCGTAGAACACAGTTTTTCTAAAGTTTTTCGTATCGACAATAGGCTGTTTTCCTTGTAAATTCGAATACAAACAGATGTACACGATGTAAGTAAATAAATCTTCAGCCTCAGTAATCATTTTGTTTTTTCATCGGCTTATGAACTAAAAATATCCGAACGTCCTCGAAGGGATTTACGGCAAAATAAACTATGATTGTGAGATAAATCTTTCTCTAACGAGGAGGTAGAAAAAAATAACTCTGAAGGAAGATGTTCAAGTAGATCGCTAATTAGATATCCTGAGGAAACAAGTAATCCTACTAATATTATAAATGCGAAAGTTTGTATGGATGTATGGATGTTTGTTACTCTTTCACGCAAAAACTACTGAACAGATTTTGACGAAATTTAGCACACAGATAGTTTATAACCAGGATTAACATATAGGATACTTTTTATCCCGACATTCCCACGGGATCGAAACTTATGCGGGTGAAACCGCGGGGCGCAGCTAGTTGGAAAATAAAGAAGCAGTTTCAAGAAAATAAGCGGATGTTTACAGCTTGTACAAGAAAATAAAATGAAACAACATTTGTTTACTGCGTACAAACATCGATATAGAAAATAGCACTTTTCGTAAAACTTCGATAAATCTTATGTAAAACTATATATAATAGCGAACTCAACAGACGTTGTCCTGCGAGGTCAGCGCCACCTACCGGGCCCCAGGGACCCACTCAAACACACACAAAACATGTCATCAAAATCTGTCCAGCCATTTAGGAGGAGTTCAGTGACATACAGACGTACAGAAGAATTATTTACATGTCCCGAAATTAACGCCCACCAGGGTCAGTTACAATATTATTTTATAATCATAATATATATTGTATACATTAGAAATATTTAAAAAAAACATAAAACATTTTAAAACATTGTTTATTTATTAAATAAGTTATTCTGATTGTGGGAGAAAAGGATCGCTTCAAAAACATGGAATACTAAAAACGATTCAATAACTAGTGACACGTGCTAAAACATCGTCTGCCAGCCACGCACGAAACATGCGCGGAATTTAATCCCAATTTTATTTTAGAATGGAATTTTTAATTTCACCATTTCCCTAGCAATGCCGCAGGGCACAGTTAGCAAGGCTATATTTCTTACCAAGGATACATAAATCCAAGTTGTAAAGTTAAGGTGAACGCTCTGAACGATAATGAAGCCATCTATTGGTAAATGACACGGAAAAACGAGATTAGAATTCGCTTTCGATAGCAATAAAAAAAAATCTCCTTCTGCGCTAGGTCGTTCCCCGAGCGATTGCAATCTATATTCAGAGTAAAAATCCTTTTAGCTTTATGTCTGGTGAAAGTAGTGGAATAAATTAAAATGCATTGCTAGTGACAGTTAACGTACTATGCGAATAAGATGGTGTAGTCACAAATGTTTGAAAAGTTCCTAAATAGCGCCTTTTGTGTCTCAAATTCTCAACAAATATATTACTGACCAAAACCGCTTAGCATAACTTAAACACAACAAAGCTTCAGCTCAGTTTTGTGGAAGCAAAGCTAACAGGTCAAACTACACCCTCTCAGGAATTACACCTGACAGAACTATTCACAACTGGCCCCCGACATGCATAGTTTAGGGCACAACTTGTTCTAGCGCATGTCTGAATTTTGAAGTGCTAACTATCTGGCGTGAATAGTGGAAGTGGTTATCCGCTTTTAGTTACTCCATTCTTAAGGATCGTGTGGTCGCTCGTAAAGTTGTGAGCCACTTTATTGCGGTAAACATAGAACACGCAATCCCAAGAGGAGCAATGAGCAGGTAACTGCGGTAGCCAACTTTAAAGCTAATATTAGTTCAGCCACGGCACCGGAAAATGGGTAGCGCAGTGATTGGCTGTGGCACAGACCGGACTTTCAAATGTCCAATCAGGGTGCGACGCCAACGACTCCAATTAAATTCGATTGAATGGGAAAATTCTAGCGCCGTCAGCCATTCTGTTATTTGTAAACTTATTGAATGACGCAATCAAAAGCTTGTTCTGTTCGAATCCAAAACAAATCTGACAACAGCAGTACAGTCGGTTATTTCAGTTTATTTATTTACAGTAGCGTTCGCGTTTTCCTAAAATAGCGTATCGAGTTTTGATTAACTGTAATTACAAAGCGCTCTTTGCATATTATAAGTAGAGTTCAATGGTACAGCTTCACTGTGAAATTACGTGCGATTTCGTAATACATTGTTAATATAAGTTGGTTATTAATAAATAAATAAAATAAAGAATAACAACAAAAGATAAGGCGTATGTTCTAAATACAATAACGTTCATGTATAGTAGCCAGAACTACTACAACTACTCAACTCTAAAAACTAATTCCACCACTCCAACAATGCCACAATTAACAACCTAAAAGCAGCAAAAAGTTACCGTTTTTCAGCGCACCGGTAATCGTTACATTTATTACTTTGTGTGTGTCTGAGCGCCGGTATAATTACGCGACCACAATTGGGAGGGGGGCGACGCAATTAGCCATTTCACAGGAGCCGAGCCGTTGTCACATGGACTCTAATGACTTCAACTAGTTCCATTGCACGCCCGCAAAGGCCGGAACGACTTTTTCAAGCTGTTCTTTAGTCTGGCTACAGAAATGTAATTTAAAATCTAGAGAGAGGATTTTAACTCTATAAACTACGGAAGTCTCAACTGTTAATTATAACAATTAACTGTTGTGGCTTTCGTTGCTGAGTTGTGAATCATTAGACCTTTTAAATAGCTACCGTTTTGAATAATTTTCAACTGTTATGTAATAATGGAGGAGGAAAGTGGGGGTCTGAGTGACGTCACAGCACTTCTGAACGGCTGATGTTTGCAATAGACTGAACTGTCAAACAGTTCAGTCTACTTGAATAATGAACATTTATTTTAATTACAATTCTATTTGAGAATAAAACTGAACATACCGTGACAATTTACGATGAATATTTTGTATACGAGATGAAAATGTACTGTGTGGTTTCACAGTAATGTAAACCAGTTACGTTCATTTTAAATTACCCCTATAAAACTCGGACTCAATTTAAGGTTATTGAGTATAAAATCGTGCTGATAAAACAGGTTTAATGAAATAAACATAAAAGAGCAGGTACAGAGAAACATAAACAAAAAACAACCGATAGCAGGCTCCCTTTGGGGGATTTTATATAAAAATTCAATATTTGACCCCAAACATGATCGACACCGTTCCTAAATTGTTTTTTGTTCGTTCAGTAATTTAACTCGTTAAAAGCTTCGGGGCCGATCATTAGTCTTTATGATTGTGTCTGTACTTGTTCGTGTAAAAAAAATCCATCGCATGCTGTTCCAACTGAAATTGCCTCTCGAAATTGAACAAACGAGTTTAAAACCTTCGCAGATGTTGGTGAACACAAATTAAGCAACATTTCAGATGCCATTTTTGTTGAAAGTACAAACTAGGGGTGAGCTAACGTCCTGAACTTAGTTTACGAGCGTTGGAAACAAAGGTAAAGTTCGCTATGCTACTGTTATCTCGATTGTACAGTTGTTTTCACTTTTGTTATCGATTCTGTTTTCACACACGTGGCCTCGAGTTATATACCACAACAGGAAGTAATTTTAACTTTAAATATAACCTTACTTTATGGGTTTTGTGTGGGTTTTCATACAATGTTGTAGTTCTCGTCTTTAGAGCCGCTATTTATAAAATAAGTTGTCTAGACCAACAACAATTATTTTCCAAACCATATAAAAGAGAGAGAACCATATACAAGGAGCTCAGTTTTCTTGCACAAATCTAAAACAGTTCTGAAACGTAGTGCAGAGAGAGAGCAGAGCCAATTCATTCGGATATAACCATGAAAATTGGAAAGTATTATTCTGAGAATATGTAAAGCAAGCGCAAGGTAAAACCCCCTCAGGCTATGCGATCCATGTGGGTGGTAGCAGCTGAATAAGAAAAGCGAAGTAGAATGTCCAGTAATAGAATTTTAAACTCTAATTATGGTGATAAATAGGTACGGCATGAACGAATTTTCCGGATATTCAACATTGAGTGTATAAAAGGGAGCCGCCGCGACCATACACGTAGTTTACCTACAATACACGTGCACGTTATTTCTCCTAATACCTAGAGTAAACAAAACTTGAACAACACAAACTACGTCACCACTTGAAACTCCATACGCCCATAAAGTTTTGGGTCGCACAATAACCTACTTCAGAGCACATAGGGTAAGTAGGTACCGTAAGTAGTGACAAATTGCTACCCATCGTCTACGATCACTAGAACACGACTCCCTTATCCCTAGTTGATTGCGACAACTTGTGAAATATGTTAGGCAGTTCACAATGCTTTCGCTTAGTTAAAGTCTGCATGTATTAAGCCGTTTCAGTTATTAAAACTGTTGAAAACACACTGCGAATATCAAAACTGTTGTAATATCAGTAAAAGCCCAGAGCCCAATAAAAACAAAGAAAAAATATCGTTCGAACAATTTTTGAGAATAATTGTAGCACCAACACCCTCACGCACCTGCGGCCTGCAGTGCGGATGTAAATATTTATCAGTATATCGTAAACAATTAATGATATGGGCAGTTTATCTGTTTAAATCCAATTCAATTCCCCGCTGAGCCAATGCACATGTTGGGTTGCAATCCCCTTAGCATGCGATTCGGGAGTCCGGCCTGATTGGCAATTTATTGACTGGTCCGTCTCCTTTATCTTGGATGTCCACAACCTGGATCAAGTTGACACAAAGACAAATTGTGAGCATTCGGTAATCCGAGCTTATGGACCATTGATGGCCGTTGTTAATGTCTCTGAAAAAGTGGGTTGTGTGGAATTGTATTTGGAGCAAAAATAAACGGTTCTATAAGAAGATTTAGGCTTTTGTGCAGATAAACTATGAGACTTCCTTATATAAACGTTTGGCTGTTTTTTTTTAAGTGCTCGTTATTTTATTGTTGGTAATTTAAAATATGGTTGTGAAATTGATTTTAATATTTTGGACAATTTGCATATTTAGCAAGAAGGCATAAACTTTACGCTTTTGTATTGAAATATAGTCTGTCACGTTGATCTCTCATAACCCTTGAATAATTCTGCCAGTGATAACAAAAACAAAATTATCATAAGTATCCCCTTCCCTCGATGTAGCCTTTATAATCTGATAAACTATCAGCAGAAATAAGCAGGAAGTCTCCTCCTACACAAATCGTTAGTGAAGCCGAGTCTAAAGATTCGCGATAAGCGATGGACTTCGCGATAGGCTAACAACCTCGTTACTTATGCACTATTGTAACCTTTAGACTCGTATCACTAATGGCTAAACTGTTGCTAAGTCGGACCGCATTAGTGTTATTTCCTTCAGCTTAAAATATGGAGGAAAATGCTGGGAACGTGTGTTTGGTGGGAATGTATTCAAAAAGGATGTTAGCACCAGCATCATTCTTTTAAGTTTGTTTTTATTTTCAGCGCTATCTACCAACCTTCTTATATACTAATATTAGAAAGAGGGAGTGAGCTTGCCTGTAGAGGGTAATGACCTGAATTACTGAACCGATTCCGAAACTTCTTGCATTAATGGGAAACTAAAGTATTGCTGTGGGTGTCATAGGATATATTTTATGTTAAAACAAGAAATTTCGTGCGGACGAAGTCGCGGCCAAAAGCTAGTAACGTATAAGGGAAAAGTGAATGCCGTAAGTTAATTGATATTACCTAAACACACACATACATATTTTACACACATTCTTAACTAACAACTCAAAACTTAACTTATTTATACTAAGAAAAGACTAGAAAACGTTGTGCATCTTCGTAATAAAATTCCTTTTACGACACCACGATTTACTTGTAAAAAAACCCTGTTCGTCGTAACATTTTAAAATGCCCACAGGAAGAAATCTTGAGGGCATCGTAAAATGCAACTAAAGACTGAAATTTATTTCAGGTGGGGTGGAAAAAGGGTTCGCTTGAGGGTGCGGTGTTGTAAGGCAGTCACGTCCCGTTCTCGTAAATGGATTAAGAACTAGTTGTACTCTTGGTTGAAAGTAAGCAATTCTTTAAAATGGGTTCTGGTTACAATCATTTTGTTGTAAGTCGTTTTTCTAACGCCTATGAAAATAAATGCTATTTTGCGCTACCAGATTATGAATGGCTACGCTTTGCCATTTAGATAGTAATACGCGATAGGAATTACGCTACACTAGGTACTAAGACAACGCAACACTCTACCGCAAGGTGTAGAAACTACGCTTAGTCATAAAGAAATCACTACGTTGCCGCGTTGCAAGAACTATGCTACAGCGTAGCGACCACGCTACGGCGTAGCGACTTTGCTACATCGCAGCGCCGGCGCTATTATTGCACACACATGCAACGAGACACGTTTTATTATAAATTAGTAACAAAAGCACAAATATAACAAATAGCTTATCATTTGAACTAATAACCGTCGGTAAGCTACAGAAGCCCCTTCTCATAAGCATTCAAGAACGTATATCTACAGAGCATTGTGTTGAGAACATTAGACTTAAAACAACAAAGCTCACGATAGTTGCTTTCCATGGTATTATGTGTTTATACTAACATATGCCCCGGGAATCTGTATTTAAGCATTTCAATCATGAATAAATTAGTTACGTAGCTTAATATCTGCTAGTAAACCCTTCCAACTAGGGCAGAAGTACGTCAGGGGGCGTATAATATGAACAGAATATACTACCTTCGTTTGGGACTTCAACAATGTTGTGACTGTGACTAAGGGTGTATTATTCTGCGTAAACTTATGTAAGTTTTGGTTTATAGGCATGTGGAAGGCTTAATTGGATTAGCCGAGGTTTTACACAAACAGGTTTATGATATGGAAATAACAAACATGAAGCATAAATGCTGAAGGTTTACAACTATATTTATAAGGTAATGAAAAATAATTGGCACATTAAGATTAAAGAGATTTATAATGTTTAGTTGCAATATTTAATGTAGAGATTATTTTTACAATGACTACAATGATTTCTACAATGACTGAAGATCAAAAATTAAGTATTTGTAAAATAAGTATTTGTAATTAGTATTTATATTTTAGTTGTCTTTGACATTTCTCGGGACCCTGGAGTCCCGGACCTTTGAAAGGCGTACTAGGGGCTGAAGCCAACTCTCAGAGGCCCTTAACACAATTTTAAATGATGAGGACGATAAGTTTCAATCCGGTACAAAAAAAAAAACTAACGACAAATTAATAATCATAAAATAATAAATATTTTATTCAGCATAAAATATTTACATAAAGTCTTAGAAATAACTTACAAAGGTATAATAATGTTAGATGCCTGTACTAGGATAAACCTGTATCACAGGCGGCATGAGCATACTTTATGGTAATTGTAGGACAAAAAAATTCTTAACAATATTTAACATTAGAAGTCTTGAAATATTGACAAAAAGTTCATTATTTTATACCTAGTTTACTTATACACATATAAATACTATTTACCTTAAAGATCAAAATAACAAAAAGTCTTATATCCCTACGTAATTATTTAGTTTGCATAAAAATAGTTTCTTGCACTTTATAACCTAGATAAACACAAATGATATGATATTGGGTCAGCAGAAACTGGTAAGTGGGTTAAAGTCAATATTGCACAAAATTAAATCACGTTCGAGTCAATGTTCGAGTTTAGCTGCGGGCGACTAATGTGCTTAAACATAAAAAAATCGAGTGTTTGTTGGCCAGTGCAGTGTTTTGTTGAGTCAGCAGCAGGCATTAATCACGGAAGTCTGGCTGGTCTGGTATGACGCTCTAGGCGCCCTCGTAGTCGAAAGAGTTGATGTACGTGTACTCCGCTATTTTCCCAGCATGGCAGCACTCAGCATCTCCCGTTTTGTGGTTATTGGGCTTTTTAAAGCGTGAGCAAGTTGCACATTTCGGTGTGTCAGCTTTTTTCGCGCACTCTGACATCGAGTGGCCTTCTTCACCGCAGTGACCACACGTAGATTTCAGCTCTGTGCATGTTTTTGCTGCATGACCATATTATTGGCATTTGTAGCATCTGGTTACAAGGGTGAAGTCCCTGACAGGGCATGACGTCCAATTTATAAAGAGCCTTAATTGGGATAATAGGGCTTTACGTATATTGGCTGTAACTTCAATGACGTAGTATCTTTTTATCGACGCATCTTTCTTCCCAGATTTGTGGCTTAATTTAACCACGCTCAAAAAGGACTCCATGGGCATTGCTGGAAACTTGTTGGCTACGTTCTGTAAATAAATGCACCTGAAGACTTCAGTTTCAGCCAAAGTAGTCGGCACACCTACAACCACGATCCGAGGTTTGCGCTTGCTTGGTTCGTCGGCGGTAAGTGCGGATATAGAGAGCTGGACTGCGTGCTTGAGTTTATCAGCATCATGTTTCGTCTCAGTACTAATAATAACGCCTCCATTTTTGGTCTTTCGGACACCACGTACACGCAGCTTCATTTGATCTGGGCGAATGATTTTTTGCAGTAGGTCTTTTGTTTCGTCACTCGACTTCAATTTATCGTTAGGATAAATAGCCACTGAGCTTAAATTGTTCGGTCGAATGAAATCATTTGCTCCCTTCGTCATCATATCGGCAAACGAAGCATTTCCCGCAGAACCAGAGTCCTTAATAGTCTGCTTGAGCTCCGAAATATGTTCCGTCAGGTCGCGCTTTTCCTGAAGGGCATCAACCGCGTTATACGCGTGAATGGCTTTCTGCTTGAGCGACTGATATAGGTAGGACTGCCATTTGTGAGATTTCAGATCCTACTTTACGGCATACGGTTGAAATTTTCATTTTCTGCTCCGAGTTGAGTTGGCCATCCGCGGCAATAGAGTAAATTTCATTGAAGTACTGTTCAATAGCTGACATCCATTTTTGAATCTCGGGTGGTGAAACAACATCAGCCGTGACCGACTCAAGAGCTGGGCTCCACGACGTCGTCTTCGACGGCGAGGAGGGGCTGATATCCATTTTGTATTTTTCACTAATTCGTGTCCATTATTCACTAAAACTACACACTAAGCAAAATAACAGTTGCATTACGTTGGTAATGCACTAAAGGAGGTCACTATTATTAAAATAGGTAATTATTAAATATTGCTAACGAGCACGTCTGTACGCTGCGAACGATAACGACGTATTTCACAAAATTAAAGGTATGCAGTTAAAAAAACCTATTAATGCCAATAAGTCGGCTATTTCAGTGTACTGATAAAAGAAACATGTATGATAGCAATCGCTTACCTTTTTTTTCGCGTGTAAATCCTGATGGAGGTCTCCGTCTGGGAAAAACGGAGGGTTATACGTAACAGTGGGGTTTTAGTCGGTAGGAGTCAGACTCCTACCGACTAAAACCCCACTGTTACGTCTAGTACCATGGTACTAGACGTACTAACAGTGGGGTCCCGACTCATGAGCCCGTCGGGAGCCCGGAAGACACATTCTTCGCACCCCCGTGAATAAAAATCAATCTCTCCAATTCTGACATAGACAATACATAAAGACATTTATAACCTGCGTGTCTCACTCCGCAACATACAACATGACGAAAATGGAGATAAAACTGCCACTCGCCCTATGAAGCCCTAGTATCTAACTTATTAAATCTCTGGTAGCCCCTAGCCCATATTCATTATTTATTTTGCCGCGAGCCACGTTTACCCTCGTCCTAGATACATGGCTGTTTCGATCAAAGCAAAATAAACTAACATCAAAATACGTTTACAAATTTGTTTATTATTCAGCATAAAAAAAAAACAAAAAAAATAACAAACACACACAAACACTATTAATATTATTTAATTTTATTTATTATTATTTAACAAATGTTGATACATTTGTTAAATATTCTAGTATTCCCTATTAATTTGGAAAACATACAATATGTACAAAAACATTGTTCTGTATTCTGTGTTCTGTACATAGTTTATTTTTATTTCATGTGATTTACTTTTAAAATTACAGGTTACACGATAGCAACGTTCAGGGGAGCGTGAACCGGCTAAACAAAACCGTTATTGCGTATTGGTGCTAAATCCGGGAAAGCGACATAAAAAGGGGAGGCTTATATTTAGCGGTGGGCGAAACCAGGTCGTGTGATAATGATCGTTTTATCGCGTCGAGCTTTTGTTATAAACAACAATATGATGTATAAAAATACAGGGGTATTATTTGTCTTCTCCTTTCTATTCTTCGACTTCCTCGCATCGATTGCACGAGAGTGTATTAAATTTTGTTGGCCAAAAACTTTTCCAATTCCACGGCATTCTTGCTGGTGAATGTGATACAGGTCTATATTACTTCTGACATAAAGCAACAAGTTCATAAAGCAACAATTATTACTATTTTACGAATTACTTTGTTATATGTAATTATTTTTTAAGGATAAATAAACAATTAAAAGCTGCTATTCTTACTCACCATCTCGATTTCCACTCCGTCTCAAACAAAACAAAGAAACATCAAATAAAACAGTATTCCATTAATGACTCCCCTAAAGTCGCACAATACAAATAAAAATTAAAACTCCAGACCGTAACCTCCCGATAAACAGAAACACGTTTTAAGACCCCGTCTTAGTTAATAGACGAACTCAATTAACAAAATGGCAGCCGAACCAAACAAACAACAAACGAAGTAAGAATAAAATGAGCTCTCAAACAGCGTCTGTAGGTAATTAAAACGTAATAATTGAAGCGTCTGGATCCTCCATATCATTATAATGAGAACTAGTGTTGTACTCGCTTCAAACGACCTTCGTTAGCGCGATCGTGAACGAAATAATTAATGATGTAATGTGGTTGTTCGTACTACATTTGGTATGTTGCGGTCTAATTATGTTCCTGTCACTGGTTTTGACTCGAACGCCTGCACTTGTAATCTTTGTTTGCTCATCACTGGTTATTGTGGTGTGGGGTGGTATAAATATGTATCACGCACGAAATATTTTGATGTAGGAACGAATGAGGAAGAGTTTTACCGTGAAATTCTGAATCGCTGGGAAGGCGGCACCTTCCCGGCGATTCAGAATTTCACGGTAACTGATTCAGGTTGCATTCGCTTATACTGCTAGACCGTTTAAATGGTAGGCTGTTTTAATGCATTTTAATTCGCAATATTAGTCAATATTCTCAGCTTGTCGTAATTGTGACAATGTTGAGTCTGAAGACTTTACACCAAAATATTTTGCATCTGGCTAATTAGTAAGAAAAGAGAAACTTTGCAATTCCGTCGCTTATTAGGTATTTACCGATAGATTGTTCAACCAACAGATGTTTCTACAAAATGGCCGCCATCCTACAAACTTCCGATTTATTCCGGTCGGATCGCCTCATCTGATCCCCTGCTGGTTATTATTATGTTTTAATTTCTGTCTGATCCACTATAAACTTGTTATTCCAGTCTGATCCCCTTCCTCTTTTTGTTTTATTCCGGTCGGATCCCCTAGTTATCTATTAACAGATAACTCAGTGATATACAACATGCCGCTTGCCTAGTTTAACTGAATGGTCCACTGAATTTTTGAGTGATTCCTGAAGCCTGCCCTGGTATAAAAGAACAGGTGGCATTTAAACATATATGCAAGTACGATACTCATACTATTACTTCATGAGTAAGATAGTAAGTAAAGTGAGAGTGAGAGTGTGAGTGTGTAAGTGTAGTTAAGTGTCGGTAGGCCGCCCATTGTATATTTTGTAGTGTCTCATGTGTTTTTTACTATGTATTTTTGTGGTGTACAATAAAGTATATATAAATAATAAATAATATAATATTATTTTACAAACATGCTGACTGATCTATAAACTCAATTGTTACAATAGAATACTCTTTTTTATGTACAGTCACGAGCAAAAGTATGTATACGGCGGCGGCGGCTTTATTCAAAAGCGATTGACTCCTTCATTTTTGAACGAAATTTTATGCTGTTACGAACGTAGCATTTTCAAACCCATAGGCTTATGTAATGTGTCGTATTTCAACGTTGCATTCGTTATTTTACGAAAAAATCACAATTGAAAGTTGCCAAGTGTTGACATATTGGTGCTCGTGACTGTACACCATATAAATTACAGACATAAATATATAAGTTTTACAAGGGGTGACACAATGGGCGGTCTTATCGCTAAGAACGATATTTTAAAGAAAACCTTTGGATGGATTAAACCAATTTTTTCTTACAATAAATTACCTAGATATCAAAGAAACTGGATAGCCAACATCAACACAAAAACTCGCACCAAAACCTAATAACTCAAAACGTGACAGCCAGATTAAGTCCAATGTAGGAAAATAACATCTCATTTCGTCACCGCGCCCAAGGTCTGAGAAATTGATAAACTTTTTCTGTTAACAGAAAATCTCATTATGTACGGCGAAAAGTATTAAAACTCATTCCCAAAAATTTTTGTTCCGCAGTTAGACAGTAGTTTTGTTGATCATTAGACATTTTTGCTTCCGACGGACACCTGCAGAATACAGAAATGTAATGTTCATTGAATAAGTTATTTTCCATCTGCAAAGCTCAGAATGTTTCCTATTGGAAAAGTTATGATACTTCAAAGCAACAATATCTTCGCGGGATGTCAGCATGGAGTTTTATATTTCGATATTTTGGCTCAGATGTTTCAGTTTTAAAGTTATGTATGTTGGACTACATTTTACGGTTATATGGCGTTCTACATGAACTTCATAAGCCTGTAAACTTAACACATGTGAGCTCAGCATTAGTTTTAGAGTAGTAAAACAAAGTGTGCTAAGTAACATACACAAAAATTGGGTCATGTAAAGTTTGATGGGATAAAACTTGGGTACATTACCAGTCGACAGCGATGCGGAGTAATTTTTCGACGCCGTATTTTAGTTTGTTAATAGTTTTAGTGATTATATTTTAAAAGTTTGATAGCTTATTTAGTAGTAAAAGTGAAGCCGTTTGTGAAAAATAAATAAATCAACGATAGAACGAGAAAATATTCGGTAATTTCGTGAGATGAGACAATACAGTAGTACGACTGAAATTATTAGTGACCATTCAAGACCTACTCTGACAAAAACAAACGTTGCGATTGATCACAAATCGTTACTTTTTATCATTCCTGAAACATCTGCCCCTTGATCTCCCCAATTTCCGGCCGAAGCGCCTTCTTATTCCAAACTTTGACCAACTTTTGGGAGCGTTCAATATTATTACAATTTTTATGGGGGCTTGGGTATTTACATAATGATTAGGTGTTATATTATTCGAAGAAGAGTTTTCGTGCGAAAATGTATTTTTAGTTTCAACAAAAATAAATAAACTACCTACATAGTAATTGATATACCTATCAATTAGTGTAGGTACTCAGGTGCATGGTCCAGATTCGAAGCTGCCGACAAAATATGTGAAAGAATCATGGTGACGACGGAATACGGTGAATGATCGAGCATAGTGAAACTGTCTCAATGCATACGTAATAGGTATTTATAACAATTTCCATTGCCGAACAGACTAGCAATTGTTTCAATTTCTAGACTGTGCTATTTTAATAATACGAAATACAATACGATCGAATTATGTTTAAGCCACGCAACGGACATCTGAAGGCCAATTCTCGTAATTTAAAACGTTCAAAATATAGTCGCAGTCTCATCTTGGCGACAAACAAATGTCAAAAACTTGTCAAAATGTAGAGAAATTAGAGGTATTTTTGACAAATTGAGACTGAGATCAGACTGTGAACGTTCTTATAATTACGAGAATTGCCCCTCTGTTGTGTGTCAATGCTCTGCAGAACTACGGATATATCCAGTAATGAGGAAATTAATATTAATTTATCCATGGACACGTTCTTGTGTGTGCTTATTGTTAATTTCCATTGTTGTTGTACTTATTTGGATTGGATTATTGTAATGTTTGTTGTCGGGAGGATGAATGCATGACGTTCGATTTACGGTATCCAAAGTAAGTAGAACTATATCTAGACTCTTTAGATTGTACACCATAAATATTACAGATATTACTAGGGGTGACACAATGGGCGGTCTTATCGGTAAAAGCGATGTTTCAAAGACACCTTTGGATGGAGGAGAGACAATACTGCAGGTAGTCCGTGGTGTACCATTTACAATCAAATACATACACACATAAAACATACACTTATCTATATATAAATAAATATATACAATAATAATCATAAAACAATTGCAAAGAACATAAAAATGACATAGTGTTTCTTTACCATCATTTAAAAAATGAACAAAGATTTAGGTTAACGTAAAAAAATGTAGACAAGAGTGAATGGAACACAAAAATTAAAAAAGAAACATTCCGATTAGACTAGGACGTTTACCTAATAATAACAAGGGACATGTAAGCAAAAACATTCAGCGTTATTGAGACTTACAGTGTAGAAAAAAAACTGGGTTATTATACATTGCTGAGACTAAAGCTCCTGTGATGAGAAAGATAGCCAGCATTCTTCGTGCCTATTACTGCGAACCATCGCAACAAGCTATGCGTGATTCTACTGCCAATGAATCCATCTCTTATTGGTTCAACGAGATTGGATCCGAGCTGAAAACCTTATTAGGGATTAGGAGCCTATTCGCAGACCTAGTTTATTTATTTTTTGCCTTTTCGTCATATCTGTCCGGCTGCCAATGAGGAAAACATGTATTGGGTCGCTGTGGAATTACTTTTTGACAAAATCCGTCACGAAATTCGTATAAAATATTATTTCACAAGCGGATTATTTTCACTATATTTGTGGCTTGAATTATTTACAGAATGTAATAAAAAGATGAAGTTTAGGAGGTGAAAGCGCTTATGGAAATCATATGATATACATATTATCTGTGACAAATAAACCATTTTTTTTAAATATAATATACATTTTTATAAATAATGTAGATAAAATTTAGTTGAACAGTTATTGTTTTATATAGCAAGTATTTTTTGTTTATCGGTATATTTTTCTTTGTCTAGCTATTTGGGCTATTTAAACGCGGTGATATGTATCTGGTCATCTATTCTAGGAAGTACCAGCAAAATGTCCTGATTAACCCTTTATAAATGCATTTTGAAAGGTTCGATTACTTTTATTTCAAGCTGCTACATCGCTAGTATTTAAGGGTAAGTATAAAATGTACCGCAACTAGGGCCCATTCACATGTCCCACAACCACACCACATCGCAGCTAAAAAATGTGGTCAAGCTGTGGTTACGTGTGAATAGTGTTGCTGTGGCTTCTTGCGGTTGCATTGTGGTGCCTACAAAATGTGGATATGGGTGGTTGCGTTGTCGCTAGTGTTTGCGATGTGGCCGGCCGCTAGTTCGCGGTGTCGCTGGTGATTGCGTTGTAGTTGCGACGTGGCTGCGATGTGGTAGGTATCACACACGTGGTCGATAATGACGGAAAAAGTGGTCCGTGTGAATTTCGGTTTCGGTTTAAATTTAACTATTCATTTCCATACACATTTCCATTAACGCCCGGTCACTTGTTGTGGTTGTGGTACGTGTCAAACAAGCCTTAAAATTACGAAAAAACAACAATGATACACATAAATTGTAGTCTTATCAAGAACAAGAAGAAGTGCTGAAGTAGTTTTATTGTTTTAAAACTGTGTTTGCTTATTAAGAAAAATGGTTGAAGTTTTCTTTTTTACTAAGTTACTAGGTATTGTCTCATGTTGTTAACTATTTCTTTAGTTTTAGTAGCTATAAAAGTCTTCGGTTGTACTTAAATAATACCTGTAAAAAAAATTAAGATAGAAAAAATAGTTTATTCTGCACAAACTAAACGCACATTACAAAAAAAAAGACATAAAATACATACAAAGTAGCCAAAGGCCTCGTATTCCACTGATTAAACTTGAACAATGTTGCCCATTGCTTGATGACAAGAAGTGTAATCAGTTCCTACTTCATTACATTTTTCAAACAACCAACTTCGACTTAACGTGTCAAGTTCTTCATAATGTTTCTAACAGCATTATTTATGCGGAAGCCTTTGCGACACGTACCTCTTGTATAAACAACTCAGAAACTTACTAAGATGATGCAACTAAGTTAAGAGTTTATTCGCTAGTTCTAATATTTCCTGAGCCGCTTAAAAAGTTCGTGTTTTATCTCTTGTCGCTTTAATTGGATTCTTCGAAAATGGTTTACATAGAGCGACTGCTTATTTTTTTCTGTACACGGTTCATTATCATTTTTCTAGCTTTTCCTTACTATGTTGGGGTCAGTTTACAGTCTAACTGCATGCGGCAGATTTGGTAATCAGCTGCATGCAGGTGAGATAGGCAGTCGTTTCATGTTATATACCGATTTACATAACATGACATGACTGCCTATCTGACCTCCACAACCCAGTTACTGGGTAACACGATACCCCCCCTTGTTAAGACTGGTTGCTAAGGACATACTTATAAAATAGGAAGTTCATTTTGATTTGATATTTTCTTCAATAAACGATACTGTGTATTTGTATCTAAAAAGTTGTTAGTAAGGTTTCTATTACAGATATTCCTCTGTAAAATCCAATTTAATTTGCGGGCATTTGAAACGCTTCGAGGTATATCCGTATTTTCATTAAAGTCGGTACTATTGATGCCATTTTAAATGGTATCTACTCTGCTTTTGATAAAAGATCAAAATCTTTTTTCATCATTCTTTAAAAATCAAAAATAGAACTTTTAGTTTAGAAATTTAAAAAAATCCTTTTGAATTACATTTTTTACCCGACGAAGCGACTTTAAAGACAGTATTTTTTTTTCATGTGGACTTTGTATTGTAGGATAATTTGTACCCTTGAAGCATCCTAATAGCTGGATTGGATTTAATACATAAGGCGTCTATCGACTCGTCCGTTTTGTTTTTAAAAATCCAAAATTGCGTTATATAAGTAGCGTTTTTATTATTAGTATTAAAATAAAGTGATTGAGGTGACGATTTAAAAAACATGACACACTAAATGGTATCAAATAACCAAAAAAATAGAAAAAAAAAGAAACAAAAGACACGACTGCAACTAAAAGTTCAAAACATCAAATCTGGGATTGATCTAAAGTATCAGACTGCTTGAACAAGAACTTGTTTTGAACGTTTTAGTAGCATGCCGAATATTTTCAAGTATTTTAATTACAAGTCTTCCAAATATAAAAAGTAGCTAAGGAATATTTGAATATTTATCTGCCTACTCGTCGCCTCCGAGCCTCGCAATTACAGTCTTGGCCTTTTCCCAATTTTCAATTATTCCTTATTTACCACTAGCGGAAGAAATAAACATAAATTCGACGACTGAATACCGACTTTTTTTTCTTGTTGGTAGCATTTTCCGGCCTGTAATTATTTATAGAGACGGCTATAAAAAAAAACTGAGCCAACGATGGGTTTCAATGTTTTTGATCCAAGCTATGATGTCAGACTTGTTACTTTTTTACTGTATTTAAGATCAGAAGTCTGTAGTCAAGTAGGCTGATAATCGTTCATCATTATTCCTTCAAAATGTAACAAAACCAAATACTGGAGAGTTCCTTGACCAACTCCAATGTTTTCCACACACTAACAATTACAATGCCTTAAATGTTGAAAGTTTCACAGCATTCATTGCGGTATTTACGCTATCGAGCAGACCAATTTTTCAAACATATGAAGCGATGGCTTAGGAATTTCCTCCTTCAGATTGTAAAAGAAAGTGTGTGACGCAATTGCGGTGCAGTTTTCTATTTTCTTTCTAATTCACAATTTTATTCCCATTCTATATATTATACATGGCCAGTTATAAAACTGAACGGTTTCTTTTGGAACAGAAACTCGGTAATTGACCGAATAACTATCCGGAATCAAAAGTTACGTATTTGTATGCGGAGTGAGCGTATATTTATGGTAATTTATGTCGGCGACCCGGTGTAAAACTTTCACAAGCCCGAAATCGTATTTAGAGCAGTCGGATGGAGCCATCTTTATTAGTTCGGGAGCTAGACGTTATGTCATCAGATCATCTGAAGGTTTTCAATAAAAATATCAAAAGTCATTTGCATGGGAATCGGTATGTTCATGCTGTATTCATGAAATAGTAAAAAGGAGAATTTTTGAAAACAATGTTACAGCTGCAATTTCACATCACGCGAATTTAACTTCACAAAACACGAATAGCTGGAGACAATTCCATATACCATGCCTTTTTTATACTAGCTGCACCCCGCGGTTGCACCCGCCTAAGTATCGATCCCGAAGGAATATCGGGTTAAAAGGTATCCTATGTATTCTGCTGAAGGATTTGGATGAAATTTGGCACACGGGTCAAAGAAACATACAAAAAAATCTAAACTTTACTCTTTATTATATTAGTTTAGAAAAGGTTGTAGGAAGAATAAAATCATACTATTTTTCATAACATGAAAACGTTCCTTAGTTCAAAAAACATTGTGCACCTTAATCAGATCACCCAATTTAAATATATATCGTACACGAGCTCCTACACTATCAAGATACTCCTGATAAAAAGAGTAGTTTCACCGTCCCAAATTTTATGTACAAACTTTGTAGGTAAAAGAGATCAACAGAATATTAGCATTGAGACTCCGATATACTCGTACAACTAGTATTTTTTTGGTGTTATTTTGACGTGCGTTTCGCAACGTAGATTCGTATTACTTTTGTGTATTCACTGGAATTGAAGTTCTGTTGAATATAATACTTCGTACAATTGTTGCGTTCTTTGTCATGTAGGGTATTTCATTTCACAGTGATGTTTTGTCTAGTCACGCGCATTTATCGTCGTTTTTTCACATATTTTTTGACACGATTCACGGAATGTTCGTACAAAATAAGGCTGATAAATTCTCAGAATATCATTTAGGGTGTAATCAAATATGTTTTTGTGTGAAGTTTAATTTAACGCAACCATTCGGATTATTAAATTCTAAAATTTTATTTTTATTTATTATCTTCTCGTAACTACATTTAAAGCCAACTTAGGGACACAGTTCAATAATTTATATATACAAAAACAAAAGTTATAACGTGTATGTCATTTGACATTACAAACCTCTGCTAACCCGCAAATCCTCGGTTTCCCGATGGGTTAAGGAAGTATCCTTTACCTTCATTTTGCAGTTTATTCTGTTTAGGTGAAATATAACAGAGGGGCAATTCTCGTAATTTTAAGAACGTACGTATGTAATATCAAAATAACAGCTTTTTACTAAATGCAAAATATGGTATATATGGTACCTAGAAGAAATACAAATAAATAAAATTGAAATGTATGTTAGTAATGTCAAAATAACAACATTTTACTGAAAGTAAATACGGTACATCAAAAAAAATGATTATTTTTTGTCTGTCTGTTAGTTCCGGCCAGTCTCCTAAACGTCTGAACCGCCCATTTTTATGAAATTTGGTATAGGGATACTATGAACTCTGAGGAAATACTTAGGAGTGTTTGTCGACTTACCACGCGGGCGAATCCGCGGCTGCAAGCCAGTACACTTTAGAATAGACAAAAAGCAATTTACCCTATTTTCCCGCACAACTGCTATCTTAAAAACGAATTACGTTAAAGCTCACCTCTGCAAAGTAAAACAAGAAAATACAACACACAAAATGCACGCAAAATAAAACTAGAAAATACAATGCAATCGATTAAAGTCAGCAATAATGGAGTTTTATTGATGTCAATACCGTTTCTACAATTGAAATCGTAACCGCCAGCTACCATTGTGCCAATAGTATCCAGTGACCAAATACAAACGAATTAAATCAACTCGTAACAAAGGGAAACCTTTTCCCATTAGGCAAAAGTAAACTTTAGTAATTGAGTTTGAATTGCTTTAAAGATTTATTCGCACTATGTTTGTGTGCCGGCCTATATCGAAAAATTAAACGGTTCCCACATTTTAATTGAATTCTAATTGAAAAAGGGCGACCTTTTCTGGTGAAGAGTGAATTTAATTTAGGAATATAAAAGTGTGAAGAATAATGGGAAACCGTTTGGGAGGTTACCGTTTACCGATAATCGATAACTTGTATTTTTTTTTTATTGTGGACACTTTTTAATATCGGAAAATTTCCGATATCGACGCTGTTACTGTGAACGTTTACCGGGAAAAGATGCTTTCCAATTTTTGCGATACTAGTTTTCTGAAATTTTGATTTATGTTTTTGGTTTTTATGTTCATCATCATTATCTTGCCCTTTTCCCAATTTAATTCTTCCTCATTCCTTATCTCAATTTTTATTCCACTGCAACATGATTGTTTCTTCCATACTTCTTTATGTATTCTTCTTTTTTTTGTAGGTATATTGAAAATAAAACTTTTTTATTAATTCTTTCATTATGACAATAATAATTTTACTTACAAAGAACTTAAAATGAAACCAGTAAGTTTAAGTATGTTTTCAATTTAGTGTTAAACTGGGCCATTTAATTTAAGCTAAATCGATCGTTGTATCTAAACAGTGAAAGACTCTCAATAAATTTTGAACGTGAGCAACATCTTTTAGAATGTCGAGAACCCGAAACACAGTTTCGTTGGACATAAACTAACGGCCCCGTGTTAAAAAGTGGATGATATCAAATAAAAGGTGAGAAAAGATATTCGATCTTTATAAAGAACGACGTAAGGTTTACTACGTACGACTGTTGATTCATTATCTGTCTAGCCTTTTCCCTAATATGTTGGGGTTGGCTTCTAGTCTAACCGGATGCAGCTGAATATCAGTATTTTACATGGAGCGACTGACTGTCTTACCTTCCAATCCAGTTACTGGGGTAACACGATAAACCTTGTCAAGACTGGTTGTCAAAATTTTGGGTTTCTGACTACCCATAACGACTGTCAAAGCTCAACGAATGACAGCCGATTAAAAACAATGAATTGTGTACAACCATCGGACTGCACAATAACTACATAATAACTATGTAACTGTATGAAGATTGGAAATCTTACCATTTAAAATAGGTATTTTTCTTCGATATGTGAAGCAGTCCGTAGATACTCAAACATTTGGTTTCAACTACCCAATATAAAATAACACAATTTTCTTATTGAAATGTTAAAAAAAGTTATTTTCTTTTTACTACTACAACATTGTTGAAAACTTATCTCATTATTCTTTAGACAACCTCAAATTCACATTTAAGACGGATCATATTTTGTAATAATAAAACAAGTAAAAACTTTGCAGACGAAACCACTTTTTTTTTATCTTGAAACAACATATTTCTTTCTCTATTTACTGGAGTCCCCTTGTTAAACAAGCTTTAATTAAATACGAAATAGTACACTTGAGTGGCAGAAATGGTGAGGCAACCCTTCTCCTAACTGAAAATTAATGTAGTGGAATTAAATTTTACTGTACGCAGATACGCAGAGTACAATGTTAAAATTAATCAAATCAAATACTATTTCCATACTGTGTATTTTGTGGAGAAAATGAGTCTGTTTTTTGCATGTTATTCAAAAATATGTGGTTTTAGGCAAAGAGTAGACCCACCTTCTCTGAAACACGTTTATTAACGAACTTTACATGAAGGCGAGATCTATCCATCTGTCACCGTTTTACGCGTTTAAGGCGAAACGGATTTCGATGAAATCTGGCACCCTATTAGACAATGACCTGCACCCTAATTGCGTAACGTGCTAGCAACCACCAACTGAATCATTTTGAAGGATATTGCTAATCCATTGCTTTATATGTTCGAAAAATTTGTCTGCTCAGCAGCGTATACAACGCAATTAATGTTGTTGAACTGTAAAAATGAAAGCCATTGCGACTTTTGATCCCGGTATAGTACGTTCCCGTGGGAGAGTGTCTGACCTTCACGTACCTAGGTGAAGCTGCGGGCACAAGCTAGTATCTCATAATTTTGTCCGTCTCACCTACCTTTTTCTGATCTAAACTTAATCCCGGACCCTGTACCAATCTAACTACTTTGTTAAAAGAAAAACTCAGTTACCGTCGCACTTGATACTTGCTCGAACAAATGAGTCGGCCAATTACTAGTTCTAGACGTACCTACCTGAACTAAGTAACCTACTATCGCACGCGTGTACATACCTACGGTTTAAGATACTCACTCAAAAATAACACATTTATCTACTTCTACGAGGAAAATCATAATAATTATTAATTTAAGCAACGGTTTCTTATTAAACTAAAATTTAGTTATAACAATTCAAAAAACAGTTGGTAAAAACTTACATTTTGAACATTTCCAAAACATAGTGCTTTAGTGCCCTTTTAAAAGTTCAAAGAGATTTTGATTCCCTAATCACTTTAGGTAATTGATTACAGTCGTAAGCTCCCTAGTGTACGACAGTCCTTCTAGTAAGTCGTAGTTAGTACATCAATTAATGAGATACACGGTAAGGTGGATGTAAAGCCTGTTTGTTGCCATGGAGAACATACAATTTTCCCTTTACGCCCCGTCTAACCTTACAATCAGTGTAAAAGCTTTTATCTCTTCTCTATAAATATAAATCACGCCTGTCTGGTTTGCCTACTACTTTGGAACTTGCATGTCTATATCATCTTTAACTTCGCATCATGCTATTTAGAAAAGTATCGATACTTTTTCTCTTCGAAGATTTATCGATAAAAATTTGCGTAGGTTAGTAGGTAACAAGCCACTGCTGGCTGTGCTAACTGCCAGAACCAACCTGCCGGCAAAAGCACCTCTCACGCAAGCAATTCGTACTGTTAACGAAATTCAAAATAGGTTGGACATTTTTTCGTGTTACTTTAGTGAACTTGCAAGAGTAAGTTTATACATAATATGTTACGAGAGCAACAATTAGTGTAATGTTATGTTTATTGTTTCTTTTATTGTTATGTTTATGTAAAACATATGTATGTTAATTTTCTGTGAAGATTAAATTGTCATAATTATAAGGTTGTATTGTTTTAGTCATAAGTAATTTGGTGATAATGTATTGTGTAGTTATTTGTAATTGTTAGTAATAGTGTTATTTAAAATAGTTAATATTATAAGTATGCTTAGCTATCGCATTACCCGCTTGTTTCTAAACCTGTAATGATAGTATAAGTTTTAAATATATAAATAAATAAAAGTAAAGATTGTAACAGGAGCGTAGGAGTGCTGCGGGTGGTACACGTCAGGTGCTTTGGTACTTTTTTATTCTGACATCTACTGTTGTTAATATTCAATGACATTCTTAATGTTTTATTATTTATTTATACGTTATTGTACACAACAAAAATACATAACAAAAAATGTAATGTTGTGTGCTGTATTTGCATAATAAATGGGACGTAGGTAGACACTAGATGCGAGACTGATTATCTGACAGAAACCGGCCTAAAACATGTTTGAGAATAATAATATTTTATATTTCATAGGGATTTCGCAGTTGCATTGAGAGAATGTTTTGAATCCCCTGAGTACGACAGGGCTGGGTTGATGTTTAGAGATCCGTATGAATCCATAGGTAACAACAACCAAGATCGTCTTTGCAGAAAATTTCTGAGTTATTAATATACCTTTGCACGAACGGGAAGGAAAAAGCATGTGACATATTTTAAGGTACTTATAAAAAAAACTCAATTTTCCTTTTCATAACGACACATTGAAAAAGGAAAAAGATGTTTTCCTCACACGCGTATTCGAAAGTATTCTTTTTATTCGTGTTAAAAGAAGTCACATTCTTTTCTTTCGATCAACAATAGCACTAGATTAAAGATTAGGAACAGAAACACATCGCTCAAGTGGACGCGATTGAATGTAACTTGATTATAAACCTTAACTTTCAAACATAAAGTTTATTATCGTTCGCAATATATTTACTACCTTGATTGAAAATAAACGTAAAATAAGAACAAAAATATTTATGGAAAAGTAAAACATAATTTCTAAGCAATAAGGTTGAAAAAACTATGTTGCATTAAGACTGTTTGCCAGACTTTCGGGCTTCTGACGACCCGTAACAACTGTCACTGTACACGAATGACAGCCGGGACCAACGGCTTAACGTGCTTTCCGAGGCACGGAGGAGTCTTGGTAACCATCCACGGCCCAACCGCGGCAAACATAGCTTAACGTGAACCACACACGACGACCTATAACATGATTTTTAAATGAAAATAATCAAAATTAAACATCGATCTAATCAACACATAACTATTAAATAATAACATACCTACCTACCTACCAAGTCCTATAATTACAGTTACATACATAACCACATAATGAGTTCCTAATAGTTGTTTGCTAAAGTGACATTTACCTCTATTCAAATTAATTGAAATCGGTCGATAAAAGCCTTTGCGTCGGCAACTAACAGAAATCGTGTTGATTTATTATGAAAGCTCAGTTTCACGGAATTTGTAGGCCATTTGCATATGTAACATGAATTTTGTTGGGAGTTTCGAACTCGTAGGTATGGCAATAGATGTTAGGGTATTTATTGCCTGCTGGCGTGGCGTCGTTGAAATCCTATCACATCAAATATTTGCATCGTTCCGGTTTGGTGTTAGCCAACAGACAGGTTTTAATATAATTTTAATTTACAGGAATTATTCAATCAAAATCAAAAGTCATTTGTTCAAATTAAGCTGAGAAACAGCAATTTTTGAACGTCAAAATTACAAAAGACAGTCCCCCAAAAACGCCCGCCCTTCAACACTTCCTAGTGCTATCGCTGTTCTCACTGCAACTCTCTTCCTGCTGAATATCAACGATCTGCTGATGCCCGGAAACTATGGGTATGCAGATGACAGCACAGTTGTAGAGAGTTACCTGCCGAGTGCTCGGGCTTGTAAAAAAGCCGAAAGTTCAAAGAGAGGCTATGGCAGAGCGTACGAATATCGCACTTCAGGCAGTCTCCGTGGGAATCAACGCCGCCAAAACACAAGCGTGTCTGTTCACCGCCAAAAGAAGCCCGTTCACCTTGGCTCCTGCTTTTCAGAATGTATCCTCGGAGTGCACCGACCGCCTTCAGCTCTTGGGACTTGAAATTTCCTCAAACCTAAACTTTCGGCGGTTCATTGAGTCCAAAGCCAAGATGGCTGCTAGGAAACTTGGCGTTCTTGCAAAGGTCCGGCAGTACTTCACACCGGGACGCTTCTAATGTTATACAAAGCGCAGGTCCGATCGTGTGTGGAGTACTGCAGTATCATATGGGCTGGTGTTTCAAAATGTCATCTAGCAGCTTTGGACTCAGTGGAGAGGCGTGCGAAGAGGCTAATTGGTGATGCAGATTTGAGGCTTAGGGTAGCCAGCCTTTCGGTATTCTACAGGATGCATTCTGGAGAGTGTGCGCGGGAATTACATGACTTAATTCCGCCATCAACGTTCTATCATCGGACAACCAGGCGTACGGCGAGTGTCCACCCTTACATTGTTGACACCGCTGTGATCCGGACGAAGCGTTTCGCCTCGTTGCCTCGTTTATACCGCGTACATCGAAGGACTGGAACAATTTGCCTGCAGCTGTCTACCCGTCCGATTATCATTTAAGTGTCTTCAAGGCTAGGGTGAATAGGCTCATAATAAATTAGTGCGCTTTACCATCAACGATTGCATCACTGCTTTCCATCAGGCGGGATCGCAGTCAAGCACTAGTTTAAATCATTAAAAAAAATACATATTTTTACTATAAAATAGTACTTCACTAGCTTGTTCTTGTGATGTTCTGTGGTGCGTGTCCGCGGAAGCGACGGAACACCACGTCCGGAGGCCAGAAGTCTTCTTCCATGACGACGGACGGATAACAATTCGGTAAACGCACCACGAACGCCTTGAAGTTGACGTACAGATGTACGTACATACGTAATGTCTCGTCTTATACAATGTGTAACTGTATTAATGCACATTATGAAAGTAGTTTGTTCCGAATCGTACTGAATCATTTTCTGTTATTTTTAATATAGGTTTTGGTTTTTTATCCCAAAAATAATGAAAACTCCGTAAATGACAGTCAAAATAAACGAAAATGGGCGAAGTACTTACTACACCACTCACTTATACATATATTATATGCGCGATTGTGTACGTACGTAGATTTGTAATCTGACCACAATATTCTCCCACAATCAGTATAACTAATTTAATAAACAAATAATGTTTTTTTTAAATAGTAAAAAAAAAACTGTGTATGTATTATGATTATAAAATAATATTTTAATTGGGGTTTTTGGTCATGTGCGTTAGTTCCGGGACATGTAGTATACACTCTTCCAGGAATCATTTATAGTTAATTCTACTATCTAATTTTTAAAATTGAAGACATCCACCTGCAATACAGCAAAGATCCAAACTAAAGTAACGTCATTAAAATTTCCTGAGGCACTAAAGTACTTGGTAATTGTACACGGAATTCCTAGTATTAAAATTTAATGAGAAACGACGTTTCCCTCTGCTGCTGGGACTCGCGAATTCTCCATTAAGTTCAGCATTTAGAGTATTTTTGTCACACAGCTTTCTCTTGGAATCGAACGCTCTTTACAGAGGTTTAAGAACAATACCTGCATTTCTAGTGGCTTCTTCAATTAGTCGTCTTGGTCATATAACGTCACGTTTTGAATGATGTAGCAGAGATGTATTATTTTAGAGCTACCAACTAGGTTAAGTCCACCATTTCGGCAGTGGGTGTTTCCGAATAGGAAAAGCTCCACAATTTTCAGACGACCAAAGGCACAAAGTTTATATTAAAGTGTAGATGTAGACATTGATTTTGTTGTTTATTTATTTATTAAAACTTTATGCACAAGTAAAAAAATACTGTACAAAAGCGGACTTAATACCTGAGGCATCTTAGGGTGATGCAGAGACAAAACATGGCAGACGCAACATAGAGGATAAATAACTCGGAAATAACTATAAAATACAAGAATATTAATATAAAGATATCTATGAACAAAAAAGGGAATAATAAAAAATATCATCTCAGTGACTATCAACGTCAACAATCTGTCAAAAATACTTCTAATTTCCCTACATTTTTGACAAGTTTGTGACATTGATTGTCGCTGAGATGAGATTGTCACTAGATTTCCGACTTATTATTAGCCTTCATACTGCGAATGTTCTTACAATTACCAGAATTGCCCCTCGGAAGGAATACGTCAAATTACAAGCCACATATAGACCATTCCATCTCTTTTTGCTTCTTTAATGAGGCAATTAAGGTGTGCTAATGAGTTGGCGGGCAATTATATAGTCACCTTTTAAATGCCATGTCTTAGGTAAAGAACCTTGCTTAGTTCATATTGCTGTAAGAGTATGAAGATATATTTTTTATGTTTAAGAACTTATTAAACTTATTTTCAGTTTATAATTGGTATGGTATATATGTATATATAATTGGTAACGAGCAACTTAGTTGCCCAGCAACTATTTGGTCTCTGTCACTGTCTCCTCGAGACACGAGAGCGACAGCAACGCTACTTTTTTGTTAAATTTTCGGTTGAGCGGCAACTGGCTAGCCGGCAAGTCTTTTTTCTCCGTGCGCGTACTAGTATTGCTACTAATAGACCGGCGACAGTTGCGTCCAAACTAGCACACAATAAGTTTCCCAGCTGTCGCGTCGCTACAGCACTTTCATACAAATCCATAGACTTGATATGATAGAAAAAGTAGTTACGAAGACAATAGTTGCTCGTAGGCGCAACCCAATAAATTATAATCCCTAAGTAAATTACATGTAATGGCACCAATGTTCAAAATATTACCAATACACTGTTGTTACTGCTATTTTCCTTTAGGAATTTCTCAGTAGCAGCCCAGAGTCTGAATTTGTGTTCGATTAATGGCAATAGACTTCTATTACTTGGGACTTATGAGCCCGATCATACATTTTTTTTATCGTGGAGAAATGCTCATGCATTCTGCACTAACACGGGGAGATAGTGCAATTATGTGGGACTCTAATCCACTAAAACTCCACGGTGTCCTCCTCTGCCGCTTGCGGTGGGAACACGGGCACGCGTTAGCACTCATCCGTGAACCCGCCGCGGCTGTCCGTCACCGGGCCCTCTGGAGAGTACCGCACCAGAACACATAGCACGCCGGGACCACCCCAGGGACCAAACCAGCACATGGGCGCCAGACGACCCCGTGTCTTGGCACCCTTAGTCTCCCTGCGACGGTTCAGGTCATTTGCCCCGCCGCCTGCCAATTTTCGGCCGCAGAGGATAGGGAGAGCGGCCAACGTCATACCAACACTCCTCCTCCCTTGCTGCCCCACCGCGTCCGCCATCAGACAGTGGCAACGCCGTCAAGGTATCGGAAGGTAGGGAGAGCGGCGCACCGCAATACCGGTACTCCTCTCCCGCCGCGGCCTCCAACCCTTAGCCGTGATGCCTCCCATACGACATCGCAGTCTGCCTCAGTTGCGATGTCACCCAAGCGGCAACGCAACCTACTTGTTGGCTGCTACGTCGTCGGCTTACTGGCAAAGCCCTGACGAGCGGCTCCTCCTCTGGTTCCTCTTGGCTTCACCGTGGGTGACCAAGCCACGGCTACTGAGCCACCCGGCCTCGACAATGCGGGAACCCACCGAGGAGGAGCCCGATCACACCTAACACAACCGCTCCACAACGACAACAAATGGACGGGCGCTAATTTGTATGAAAATGAACAGTTTATTCACATTGACCACATTTGGCCGTCAAAATCAACCGTGTGAGCTATACCGACGACATCAAAGCCACGCAGCGAATGCAATGACCAGCGAGACCTATCATTAGCGGCCGTCCACGATCTGTCTATCTCGCAACACTAGCCACAACGTAACCACATCGCAAACACTAGCGACAACGCAACCACACGGAAATTGTGTAGTTACCACAACGCAACTGCAAGAAGCTGCAGCAATCCTATTCTTTAAGTGCCAAAATTAACCAAGTTTATCCCTAACCTTAAAATACTTCTATACACTCTTCCATGCATCATCAATAGGTAATTCTACTTTCTAATGTTTTAAAACTAAAGACATCCTTTAATCAAGTAAAGATCCAAACTAAAGTAATATCATTAAAACTTCTTGAGGCACTAAAGTACTTGGTAATTGTACACCAAATTCCTAGTATTAAAATTTACTGGGAAACGAAGTGTCCCTCTGCAGCTGGGACTCGCGAATTCTCCATTAAGTTCAGCATTTAGGCGCTAATCGGGATTATTATCGTCATACTTCTAAAGAGATGATCAACAAAGTACCAGAGTGTTTATCAAATACAGCTAAGAGGTCAATTAATAATGCTTAGCATTAATTACTTATTAATGCAACATAACATGCTGTTAGCAGAGCTCAAACTAATTAATTATTGATGCCCTGAACAGCAAGCAGCCCCAACGCAAACACGACTGTTTGTTAAACTTTCATGATATCTAGATCGTCTCCTTTGGGAACAAATCATAAAAGTAAAATAGCGTATTAGGGGATTGTTAAAATCTAATAAACTTTTATGATAAATATATAATATTGCCTATTCAAATATGTTTTTGTTTTTATTTCAATTTCCAAGATATAAGCTATCATAATAGTAGTACCAAGGGCTGATTTTTCAATCATCTGATAGCTTCATTTGAGGAATAATTTTGAAATGTTGACAGTTATTTCATACAAAAACTGTTAAACGTCAAACGTCAAATTTATTCCTCGAATATAAGTTATCTGGCAATGGAAAAATCAGCCCTTAAAATAATAATAAAAAATTGTACAAATATATAAAAAAGAGGGGAAGAATCATAGTGCATAAAAAAATTCGTCCGCATCGCTGTCATCAGGAAAAGGCCCAAAAAGGCTGCCAGCATTACCAAGTTTATGGATTGCCATACAACGTGGTAATGCTGGCAGCCTTCTGGATTACCCATTTGGTTTTGCAATGTTTGAATAACATTATGAGGTCTCATTTGTCCGACACAAGCATTTTAGGTGTAGGTATTAAATTAGGTCAAATTATATAAATCAATTATTATTATTATTAGGCAACTTTCAGCTCTAAGAAGAGGGGGTAACCGATAAATGTAGCCGATCGTACATTATTTAAATATACATATATCTAAATATATGAGTATACATATACTAATAATAATAAAATGGCATGCGTTGCATGCGCGTCTTTATGGAAAGATTTGTGGTCGTGTTATCAGCAGCACTTGGTGATGGAGCCCGCTAGGCATGGCGGGCTGATACCAATCGGGTGCAGCAAATGTACATGAAAAAAAATCGGAGACCGAAATTTCACGCGGACGAGCGTCTAGTTCACGGGCTAGTTACTACTACGAACAAAAGGGTTATTTATTATGTAAAGAAGAAACAAACATCTTTGCATAACGCAGGCAGCATTAACATAACCAAAAAGGTGCTAAAACGCGTTGTATGCAAAAAGGGATAGAGTTTCATATTTATTTAGGAGCCAACATTCTCAGAACTCAATATACCTCAAGTAGGTATTCATCAGAATTCCCGAAAGTTCGAGGACACGATATCAAAGAACCTTCATTACAAAATTTCCAACAACCTTATCGTACAATCTTGAAGCAATTAAAATTTAATATCCATATTGTCGTCTGCTTATTCATATTAGAAGAGCATACTCGTATATTACGAACACGGAATGAGCATTAGCTGATTTTGAATTTCAAAAGCAAAACATATCGGCAACGTTTTGTTAAACATGTTAAAGGGTCACCCCCACAGGCGCGTTATTATCGGTCGATACTATCGGATGCGTTATTGCGATATCTATTTTCAGTACATTTTGTATTAGGACGGCCGAGAAGTTACACACTGCTGCGGTAATAACAACGCCATAGAACTAGGACGCTTGCGTTCCTCCATCCTGCGATATTCCGATGTGAGTTCTTAGAATATTTTGTATTAGGACGCATACGATCGTATACACACCTACGTTAAAAACCGTAGCATAGTAACGTGTAGTGTCGGGGGCTGTAGTATTAATAGGTTACACGCACACGTTAGAAATATCTGACAATAAAAACGCAGCTGTATAGCAAGGAATCGGGACGCATTATCGCAATAACGCATCCGATATTATCGACCGATAATAACGCGCCTGTGGGGGAGAGCTTTTATTCAAATTAGACCGCTTGGTATATCATAAATCCTCATTGTTGCTTTGATAGGGAAAGCAATAGCATGCAATATTTTTCTTGTACATTTTATTTATGGACAAGGAGCATGATGGATAAGTCTGATATTCAGTTTGCTCATTACTTTTGTTTACGAGTGCATAAAAATGTTTTTGGTTGTTTTTTACGCTTTGAATATTTGTACTGTGGTATTCAAGGCAGCATTATTACCTACATACTGTTAAAGCCTTTTTATAGAAGAGTAGAATTATTTACTATCGGTCTGTAGTGGATAACTTGTAGAATCATAGTCTTAGTAGATACCTAACAATACCCTGTTACTATGTATGAGAGGTAGTGGTATAATAATAATAATAATAATAATAATTTATTTAATAAAAACGTTTACAAAAGGTGTACAATTAGCCAAGATTGGCAAATTTCCCATACAATTATAGTGCCTTAAAGTAAACTACAACTAAAATATTTTATTTTTTATTACGGGTGCAAGTAATGATGGTTCGGAATTCGAGTGTATAATTATGTTTATGTTATTATGTTGTTCTTTATTTGCTAAAGGGCTTTGAAGGTCCGTGGCATATCTACCTGTCCGCCATTTTGATTTTTTTCAATATGGTGGCCACGTATGAAACATATACACTATAATATAAATCAATAGCTGACATTAATGCAAACAAAAAACATACATGGACCAAACCTCGAAAAATGTCACGTGTCCGAGATATTAACGTTCAACGTTGATCACGTGACATCCCTTTTTTTTAACTCTCTTTCACCTTGTTGCTGGTTTGATTATTTTAAACATTCAGTGATTATTTCAAACATCTATGCATTGATGCCAGCTATAGATTTATATAGGTTTCATGAGTGGCCGCCATTTTGAAATTAAAACAAAATGGCGGATAGGTAGGTTATGCCAGGCTTCATATTATAAAAATCTTCAATCCCCCTTATCAATCTTGCCGTATAGCGCAGTTTTTTTGTAAGTCATGTATCATTTTACACAACACATAAAAGTCTCTAGAGGAGAGGGAAATATAAAGATATTCATGCCAACGGCTAGCAATTTCTCACTGTCGCTGTATATGCATTATTGCAATTTTTATATACTAACCAAACGTATAGTTCCCTAGAGTACTATACACCAGGAAGGTAGGAAAAACATTACATATATGCTTGAACAAACTCGTATTTGCCTTAGTTTCTACATAATTAAGAAATAAAAAAATATTTAAAAATGCATATTATTCACGATTCTTTTATGAAGATTCCGTAAAATCGAGGTTTCAATAGCGAAGCGTTTTATCAATCTTAATTATTGACCAAAATATTTAAATAAAATCGGAACAGAAGCATAAATTATAAACATTTAACTATTTTATGAAATAGATAAAAGAACAGTTTATCGAATCAATTTGTAAAAATCTTGATGATAATTATGTAAAAATAACAGCGCTAATAGACTTTTGTTGCTCACCGTAGTTTTTTCTACCTAATAGTTGACGTTTTTGTACAAACAGCCATAAATTTAATATTCATCTATATAAATAAATTCAACGTCTGGTTAGTTACACCATTTACAACTCAAGAACGGCCGAACAGATTTTTATGACATTTCATTAGTTGGATTTGTATCCGCCCCGAATAGCGGGATAACTATAAAAATATGGGGAAAATTCACGAAAACAATAATAATGAAGACAGTTACATTTTCTCAATGTTCTCATACATTCGTTTTTATTAATTCTGAGGTGGTATGAAATTCCCCGGGTCACCTAGTTTTTATGAAATTGCAATTGTAATATGTGTCCTTGGAGTTTTTTGCCAGTTCTTCTCCATAGAGATCTACGTTTTGGATGGGCAACTAGCTTCAACCTTCTGATTAACTGACCGACTCCTTGACAATCCAAAAGTGCCTCATAAATCGTATTGCGCGATGACACTACAGTGCACGGATTAATAAATTGTGGCAGGCAGCGTTTAAAATAGATAAAACAGGTTTTTTGTTCCGACTCGTTTCTAGAAATCTCCTTATTTGCATGGGAAGGTCTATCATGCGGCGGTCTCACTTATTTATTTATTTATGTAACCTTTAAATATATTATCAGTATTTTCCTATTTTCTTGTTTATTTTTGCAATGTTACTCACATATTCGTTACTGTTTTTATCTAACACAAATTAATGTTATTGCTATATTTAAGTACGTATGCACACACACGTCACGTTGCAGTATAAAACTGATTTACATCCGTCACCTCACACATTCAGGTCCAGTTGAAAACCAGCGTCAGGCACTAGTTGTCTGGCATTTTTGCTGAACTGGGCCTTTTTGGCGCAGCCGTGAGGCACACTTTCCCGCTAATTTCTTACATCGGACTTCACCCTTTTTATTCCAACTTTTTTTAAATTAGGTTATTATTGTTCGTTTTATCTGATGTATGTATCTGGTGTATTGTGTGTCTTTTAGTTTGTGCCAAATAAATGTATTTTCTTTCTTTCTTTCTTTCAAATCCTTAGAGTTTGAGTTTGCAGCTGAGTCTAAGTGGCGTCTTTCTAAGGGCTAGGTGAACGTTATTGAATGCTGACGTCATGTAATCGAAACGCTTGCCTACTGCAGCTCACGTTTGATGAATGTGTCTCGCCGTCTTGTCCGCTTGTAACGCTATGAATTATTGAGACTAGAAAGTTGATTACGACCGTCAATAGATACCGAGTGCTTATAGTCCGTACACAGTTATTTTGCCTCTGATTTTGCTTCATTGTCAAAATCACAGTGATCTTTATTGTCATGGCAATAAGGTTGATATTAGGTTGCTGCCAAGTCTGTCCAAATCACAGTGATCTTTACTGTCTTGAAGATAGGGTTGCTATTCGGTTGCGGCTGTCAGAGGTAAAATAAATATGAATGGACTGTAGAAACATGATTGTGAGGTAATGGACACCGTATTTATTACTACACAACATCATCATCATCCTGCTACCCGTATCTCAATTTATTTGGGGTCTATTTTGCATGTTTTTTTTTCTTTCAAACACCTCTATTAATCGTCATCTCAGAATTCACTTTCTTCTTAGCTACCTACCTATATCATCCGTATTAGCACAGCAATAATTAAAAAAAAGAATGCTCTTAATACTGACTACCAGTATTAAGAGCATTCTTTTTCCTTTTCCATTCATAGCTTTAAAACTGTGTTTTTTGACTCCCAAAACAAAAAACTCATTTATAAAGTGGAGTCATGATAAGGCTTGTTTCCACATGGCTAAGCCCAAAGCGACACAATGCAACATGATTGATGGACCGCTCAACATTACATACAGTGTATCCTGTACTTTATAAAAACGTTTTAAAGCGATTTCTACTTAACGAAATTAAACTTTTGAAATTGGCTGAAATAAACTAGGTTTTTGATGTTTTATTAATAACACGCTTTTGCCCGTGGCTTGGCCCGTGTGAATGTTGGAAAATATCCCACGGGAATGTACTACCGGAATTAATTGTGTTAATCCGGGTTATAAGCAATATGTGTTCCAAATTTTATCCAAATCCGTTCAGCCGTTTTAACATCAATCTGGAACATTGAGACAAACGGAGAAAAAAACTGAAAACTATATTTTCGGCGTCAGACTCGTTCCCACACCTCGTAGCAACTTATTTTCTTCAAAAATATTCAGTGTATAGCTTTGACTTTGTTACTATTTAAATATAAATATATTATATGAAATAATTTTAGTTTTATCATGCTTACATATCGATGCTCATGACGTCTGCGGCGTTTCGCTAGCTAACTAAATTTGACTCTGTAGATTTGTTGGATCAGGTAAAAAAAACATTTATAAAAAAAAATTAAGACTCATTCATTGGCAATGACACTACTATACTGAATAACGGAAATAAATAAGTTTTAGGGTTGATTTTGCAATCGAAAGATATTTTTTTTCGTGGAATAAAATTGACTTCTGACAGATTTTGTATGGAAGAACTGTCAAAAATTCAAAATTATTCCTCGGATAAAATTATCTGGCGTTGGAAAAAACAGCCCTTATTCACATTTGTGGGTAGTGTAACGATAGTAATTATCGTTTCACTCGTAACTAACCTACACTATTTTAAGTTTTTTATATTTCTAAAGCAGACCGACTAACATAAAGTTACGTAACACTGCACAGTAACATAATACATCGGCGCAATTAATTTAATCGACGTGTTTGTGGTTTTACGCGATACCAAATATAATTAATATCACATTTATTTTCACGTGCTTGAATTACTGAACTGTTACAACGCCTGAATTATTGCTGATAATACATTGCGGTAGTTTCTATTCTACGTGTTCCAAATACAGGCTTTTGTGCTAATAGAATATTTATGAAAAATATTCTATTAGCACAAAAGCCTGTATTTAAAACCACAGCAAACAATACAATGGAACTATAAATTAATTTAATTGGGGTGCATTGAAAACCTCTACGACAGACGATGTAAAATGTCTGTCAGGCACATCCAGGTTATTTACCCCTATTACTAATCGGCTAACTGACTTTTTTTATTTTAACATTGGCATAAACTTGCCAAGATTTTGACGCGATATAAGATGTTTTCAGCTGCATGGCTTCTCTGGACCTACGAGGGGCCAAGTAGGTATAGATGGGATGAAAAATAATTGGGAATATGACTCTATTTTATCGGTATTTTTCACCAATAAAATAGGGTTACATTCACAATTGGGGTGATCCCAGTAAAGATCAACTACATTTTAACATTTACACTAATTAGAATTTAGTTACATTTGAGTCCCATAAACACAAGCCAAAGATTCTGTTTTGATTTTCGCTCACTTCAGTTAACATTTTGGGTAGCGGGTATTTTAGGAAAAATTGCCTTGTTGTAATAATGTAGCAAAGCTCATGACTTTTAAAGGGTGTGTGGGAATGTCTAAAGTTGTGCGAAACACAGTAATAATACAGGCACAGAACGCGTTTCGGATACCTGTCTCTAGCTCTCATGTCTGTGTCTACGCACAGAAGAAGTACCCTAATCTGCGTTCGCGATTTACTTCCCTAATATGTAAGCAATTATGAATTATTGGAAAAATAACTTTAACTCCTACACAATAAAGTTCAGTTTACGCTACCACTTCAAATATTTTTAAGATTTTTAAATAATGCTAGTTACTCTGAAATCAACCTAATTACCACTACAATAAAGTTGATATTTGTTTAACTTGAAATAACATCAATCGGAAACGTAAAGAATTGACCTTTGGTACTGTATTTTGACATCGGGATGATTGGTACCGTCAACAGAATTTTTTCGGTGAACGAGGTATGAGATATTTTATTGACAGGTAGAAAACAATAAAATAGAAACCTGACTAAAATAGCAAGGTCCTGCAAATATCTAAAATATTAAAAGTAGCATTGGTTCTAAACTTCGGAGCCGACCAAGGAAGGCACTCAACCATGAATGCAGTATATCGACATATCATTATATTCCTAGAAACAAACGTTGCTACATGAATATTCCGAGCTCGCAGGGACGTATCACAATCGAAATAATATTATAACGTTGAACGTCACTCGCTGAACGCCGATCTTGGCTTACCCTGTTCTATTCTAAATTAGCTATTAGATGTAATGCTCACCGTAGTGATGGGGTGTAGTGTACGTATATTCAAATTTTATTTATGTTTCAAATTGACGTTACATAATCAGCCTATAATGTTCCCACTGCTGGGACACAGGCCTCCTCTTTGTGAAAGGGAGTGGGCCATAATCCACCACGCGGGCCCTGTGCGAGTTGGTGGATGTCACATGTCTTCGAATTTGTGGTTCTAGGACATGCCGGTTTCTTCACCGTTTTGAGAGCAGTGGTGATGAAATAAATTATACAAAGTAAAGTTTGAACCCAGGCAGGCACTGGGTTCGAACTCACGACCTACAACTCGTATGTCGGGTCCATTACCACTGGGCCACCACTGCTCCCCGAATTGAAGTTATTTCAAGTTAAACAAATATCAACTTTATTTTAACGATAATTAAGTTGATTTCAGAGTGACTAGCACTATTGAAAAAGTTATAAAATTGTTTGAAGTTGTAGCGTAAACTGAACTTTATTGCGTAGAAATTAAAGTTATTTTTCCATAAAATCATATTTGTTTACATTTTGGGCGAATATGTCGCGAATGCAGATTACGTTTAGTGTTAGTAGATGAAGTTATCATTGCCTCTTCATGCTCATTGTCCGTTGTCAGTATCCCATTGAGCTCCTTAAGTTATTTTTGAGTTGAGCTGCACGATTTCTGACAAATGTAGACACTGACTGGACAGGTCCTCTCAATCTGTGTGGTTCTTTCCTCAAAAGACCATCTCAGACATTGATCTACATGGTCGTCATATGATCTGACCAAGATTATGTCTGGACTTTAAAAGAGACTGTGACCTCGAGTTTGTTTCGGCCTTTCTTCTCAGACTATTCAGATAGGAAACGCCGACCTCATCTAGTTTTTAAAATATGATTGACGTGTTAAAGTGTTTGTACAAACCTACTTACGAAATAAAATAATTTATCCTTTATTTATCATTGCCTCTGTCCTCAGTCCCTTAGGTATCACAATATGGATACAAATTCACAACAAACATTATATCAAGAAACTCAAAGAAAATATCGCATTACATTCTATTTCCATCATTTTTAGAGAGAAGACGTCTAGAGCTTGTTATCGTCTTCAAACGCGCCTCTGTTGCATTCAACACCCACGTGTAATATACATATAATAATACATTCTCCTAGAAAATTATATTAATCCCACCTTTGATATCTAAGGGATCTAGTGTACCTATCTACCAACGTGTTTCGTTGAGTGTGTTCTAATAATGTTAGTAACAAGGATGAACAGTGTAAAAACAAGTTGACTTCTCAAACTTAAAAAAAAAAACGCGGTTCTACGCTATTGCGCACTGCAGTTAGCAAAATATACATATATGTAATCAGGCAGTTTACTGCAACGTCTTTTATCGAACTGCGGCTCTTCCCAAAAGGAGGGTTATGTATTTAATGTGTGGTTCGTGAAACAGGTGCAGTAAACCTGTCCTAGAAGCAAAAGTTCGAAGACATTGACATCTATCAACCGGAACTGCCATAGGTACCCGTTGGATGCGAGAAGCACAGAACCGGTTGAAGTGGAGGTGCTTGGGGAAGGCCTATGTCCAGCAGTGGACGTCTTTCAGCTGAAATGATGATGATTATGATGAACCGGACCTGGGCTCGCGTGGTGGATTAAAGCCCGTTCCCACTTACCGAGAGGAGGCCTATGTCCCAGCAGTGGGAAAATTATAGGCTAATTATGTGAGAATTCAGTATTTAAGTCTTTCACATTGTACATGTGAGTCTTATGTTAACACATATATATGTTAAGTTTTGACAGGTTACTTACCTCTTTTATTGACTGTACAGTGTAATAAAAAACTTTCTGATTACAATTGCACACTCACAGCAACGCAAATATTTAAAACAATTAACTGCACATACGAGTACTATACAACAAAACAGAAACACACGAAATTACTTTTATACCAGCTACAGCAGTTTAACAAAAAGATAAATCCAATCCACTCAAGTTGCGTAATGAAATTCATGGAAGCGTTTACACGTAACTACACTTCATAATAAAACTCTATTATCAGATTCTACACAGCTGGGAACAAAAGCTTTTTGTTAAGAAAAAAAAAGGGGCACATAATTATGCTTTGACGGCACACATGTGCCCGATGGAACTCGTAACAAGAAAATAATAACTTTCTGTTTTAGAAGAAGCGGTACCAAAAGTATATGACATGGTTGATTTAGTTTTATCACAATATCTTCTAATTTAGGCTTGCTCTTTGTAAACAGGGTTAGGTCGCTTGGTCTTACACAGTAATACATGCTGTATAAGACCAAGGGACATTTATCCTATAAGTGCTTTAATACCTATTACGATACGATGCGGGTCCCATGGAGAAAGTTGTTCAGTGTGATGGTCTGTACACCCTTAAATATAATATATATACCTTCCTGATACATGCTGTATATAATGTGTGTATACCATGTACATTTGCCAACTGGCTTCTGGTTGTAATCTGAAGCAACGAAATGTTTATAATTACGTTTTACATCAACACGCTTTCAAAGATCACCTTTCAATAAACCATCAGCTTGAATCATAAATCCCGAGAAACGACAGGAGATACTTTAAAATATAACATTGATATTTACAATCACAGTCATTTTAATTGTGCAAGTCAATTGGCAAACTCTTCATTAGTTAGGTATGCCTGATGAATATTTTAAATAGTTACTAATTTGTGAAACTACGAGTATGTATGTATACATACTCGTAGTTTCACAAATGCTGGTAAAAAAAAATCATAGCTAAACCCTCTGAAACTTTATATCTATGGAAGTTATGTGTGCTGTCAGGTGTATTGTTTTAGTTATAACTTACACGAAAAAGAGGATATAATCGAGCGCTAGTTACCTACAGTCTGGCACGTGTAAAGGGTTGTGGTGTTCCCACCACCACATATAATACAGTAAGGTAATTCAGATGACGTACATATTCAATTCTTCGTAAGTGATGAACGATCCATGTGGAGCACACGATTCAGCGGGCTGAATGAAAGCGATTCATCTTCGCTGTAACACCACAAAAGCTAACGTTTGTGTTAAGATGAAACAGAAGCTAGGCCATATACGAGTACATATGTTGAGGAAACTACATGGACGGATGTACTTACTCTTATTTGTAAAATAAACTGTGTGAGGGTGTGTGTGTGTGTATTGTGTGATATACGGCGAGAAAGATAGGATGTATGAAAAAGTGAACGTAATTTTTTTAAACTAATTTTTAAGCCGGTTGCAGACCGAAAACTAAGCTATGCCAAGGCTAAACTAAGCTATGCCAAGCAAGCTAGGCTAAGCTAAGCTAGAAATAAATAGCGTGCACACCAACAGCTAAGCCAAAGCTCCATAATCGCTACTAAACGACCGTGCGTACAACAAAGAACACTGGACAGCACTGGCGAAGGATGTGCAAAGGGTGTGCGGGGCAGCGGGAGGGGCTTAGCTTAGCTTGTGTAGCTGCGCATCGGCATACACAACTAACTTAGCTTCGCATATGTTAGTTAGCTCACATAGCTTAGTTCGCATAGTTTGCGGTCTGCACACAAGTATGGAAAACTGCGTCAGCTATGCGAGCTAAGCTAAACTAACTTAGCTTAGCTCTTGGTCTGCAACCCGTATTACGATTGTGTGTGTAATTACTAGTATTGACCTAAAACTTGTATGTGTGGTGCAAACTGTAAATATAAGTTGGTTATTAATTTCCACATTATAATTTCCACAAATAAATCGATTACATATCGACTAATAACTTTATGCCCGACGGTAATATTATTGCGACAGATTTGCAATGAAGCGTTAAATGTTATGGCAGTGCATAACCAACTGCGTAGCTGGCATAGCTCTGACGTCACGTGTCCTAGCATCCTCGCAGCAACAATGTAATAATAGTATTTCATGTTTTTCACAAAATCAACGCGCTTGGTATTTTTCGTTCGCAAATGCTGAAGTCTGAAAATAATTTTATTTTATACTTCAGAATTCAGCGTTTCCGATATCTACATATTTTTAACAATCCGGAGACTTTTATATTTTTTTCAGTCTGATGAGTATTCATTTAGTCAATTTTATGTACATTTTCAGTACTTCGAGTGTGTACAAATATCGGGTAAAAACACCAATATGTAAATACAAGCGGCGTTATTTGTATTTTAGTACCTACCTGAAAATAGTGAAAGAAGTATTATGGAGGTAGGTAAACATTTTACAAAAAAGCCGCTATTTTTAGAACGACATTCTTTTAACGTAATATGTTAGCATAATAGCACAATCAGCTTATAATGTTCCCACTGCTGGGACACAGGCCTCCTCTCAGTGAGAGGAAGTTGGCCGTAATCCACCACGCGGTCCGAGTAGGGGTTGGTGGATGGTGGATGTCATATGTCTTCGAATTTTTGATTCTAGGACATGCCGGTTTCCTCACGATGTTTTCCTTCACCATTTTGAGAGCAGTGGTGATGAAATAATTCACAGAAAGTAAAGTGCCTGTTTGGGTTCGAACCCACGACTTACAACTCGTAAGTCGCGGCCGTTCCCACTGGGCCACCACTGCTCTATACTTCGACGTAATAATGTTACAAATACATAAAATAATTTAGATTTAGGTACTACCACATCTTTGACTGATTTTGGGAATTGATCTCCTTTTATTTGTACGCGTTCATGTACCAAAACGCATACTGATCTACCCTTTTCCTCCACGCAACCTCTCCACAAATGGAAGTAGGTAGTAGCTACACTCCAATTGAAAAGACAGGTAAGTGAATATGAATAAGGGTGGTCGTACACTCATGGGTGACGATCGCGATCGCACGAAGTAGTGGATTGGAGCAATTTATCTTACTCCTGTGCGGATACTGACACCGGAGGTACTGTGTACCTTAGTAAGCTTGTTTCGGGACAGAGAGATTATTTTATTATTTTTGTTTGTATTTGAATGGCTGCGGTAAGCCACGATGTTGCCACGAGCTCTTACATACAGAGATAAATAAATAATTAGAAGCTCCTTCGTCATAATTTTTCCACACAAAATATTGCTTCTACATCTGTCAGATACCTTTCAAATACCTACTTACTTTTGAAAATTACTAAGGTATACCTATTACCTAGCCAGAAAAACTGCCTCAATAGGTAAGTAAAATCTTTGTTTTTTTTTTTCACAATGAGAACTTTTTAGAAAGAGTATGAATATATACCTATATACCTTTAAAATTATTACCTACAGAAAAACAGGTCACCCGTAACTCCTGGCCACACTACTCATGAATGGATACCTCTTCCTCACCTGCCAGCGTCAGTGAATAGCCCACGGGTCAGAGTTCGACCCGTGATCGACATCAGCCGATGAATAGACACAGGATTTTAACCCTTTCGTCAAAAACGAAGAGCAATTCGCTCAAAATGGAAGATAGAAATACGGACGGCATGAAATATCGCCTCTTACGAAATACATTTATCATCGCAGATAAGTGTTGATACTTTATTATTATCTTATGAAAAATATGACTTGATGTGTTTCATTTTTCTAAAAAGGGAATGTAGTTAATATTGGGACGAGATAAGCAGCAACATTGGAACCAAAATAATAGAAGAAAACAACAGTTTAGTTTAAAAAATAAACTGAAAAAGACAATAAACTTTATCTAATAGTCATCATCATCATGATCATCAGCCTATAGCAGTCCACTGCTGGACATAGGCCTCTCCTATTGCACGCCATTCAACTCGATTTTCGGCAACTCTCATCAAGCTGCTACCAGCCATCCTACGAAGATCGTCGCTCCACCTAGCCCGTACCAAATCGCGATTCTAAGAGTAGAAAATACTATTAGATAAAGTCTTTTGTTGAACTCAAAGAAAATAAGCAGAATAATTTAGCATCTAAATAAGAGATCGAAACCTACACGAGTAAAAGATTGACAACGAGCTTGTGAACCAAATATTCTACAAGATATCTGTCACATATATGATGTAGATACATAAAACCCGTACATATACAATTCAAAGGTAACCTGCAAATCAACTTGAGGGATTTTTTACGTCGCCCTTTGAACCTTTGAGAGAAAAGGAATAAATCAACAGACATCTGCCCAAAAGAGATCAAATTAATAAATTGGGATACAACACTACAAAGAGTTTCCCAACTTTCTCGTGTTCCCGACGGCACACTTGAATATTTTGTTGAATTCTTCTTTCATGTACTCTGAATTTTATGTTTTATAGTTTTAATAACCTTGGTTTTCAAGGCTTCATTCAGATGGTAATAAAAGTGAGAAATAAAATTCTATGTATTAACTCGTAAAACTACTTTGTAGGTACTTAGACTGAAATACATTGAAGCGCATTGAGCACCCTTCTAAGAGAATATTTTCCAGCACACTTTATTATTTCATGGCTACTCATCATTTTAAGGTAAATAAGGGTGCTACGTTGTGTCATTTGATCTCCAATTAAGACTAGGGTAAAGTATCTCCAGTTCCCTCTTAGCAATTAATAATGACAGAAAGGAAAGAGACGGCATATAACTGCCTCTTTCTGGCAAAGAGACTAATCTAGCCTCAGGAAGGTGTCAATCAAATGATGATGAAAATTCTTCTTTTCGGTAAAAGGCAATCAATCTAAATTAATTCAGAGCGTGATTTGCTAGACAAACCAAATTCGTCCAATATGACTCCACTCGACTTGTGGATTAATTGAAAGAGGGTGACCACAGATTTCATCCGACTCCCTCGTGCCGTCCAAGTAATGAGATGCAAGCGAATACGTAACTTCGAAAAAATACAGTTTAGTACTTTCTACTCTTTCACGTTCATAAAGGCAATAAGGCTACAAACTGGAAATTAATAAGTAGCTTCTATGAAAAGATCAATAAGTACAAAATGGGGCATTAATAAAATTAATAATACGCAATTACAGCTTTTAACACTACTTATCTACAAATACAACCATTTTTGTTTGTATTAATATTAACCTACATTATCGCAATAACGGTCTCTGTATACTTCGCCATTTACTTTACCTGCTGCCTTTTCTGGCCACTGACTGGATCGTCGCGCCAGCGTTTCTTAGGCCTGCCTTGGTGACGACGCCCGTCTTCAGGCACCCACTGTGTGACGACCTTGGCCCATCTATAATATAATATATCATCAATATATATATCATCTATTGGTCTATCATCTTGGCTCGTCTATCTTAATGCATCCTGTACGGCACAATTCTATTTTAAGTTTTCTTTTTTTTTGTGTGTTCTTAACCTGGGTCAAATAAACTTATTCTTTCTTTTACGAGTGGCCCGCCCAGTCCCATTTCAGCCTCGCAGTCTTATCGCCATAGAAATTGCCTTAGTATAAATTTTCTTTCAAATACTCAAATTGAGCCCATAAAACGTTTAATTTAGGTAACACCCACCCAACGATCAGCGTAAAAGTCTGTTCTTTATTAACCCATTACTACACGAACGCGCTTTTTACTCATCACTTAGTCTAAAGTCCTGAAGTTCGTATTCCCTTTCACGTGTGATTTCCCCGGACGCTACTTATAGGTTGTTACCTACTAGAGGAAAAAGCGTTTCCAGCATCATAAATACTTAGCTGCCTGTTACATGATTCGATTACCTTTTGAGTTACCGTACTTTCGGTAAATCGATGTTATGGAGCGAAATGGGTTACCAGGATCAAACGAAATCTAGAGTTGTTTACATGAAAATTTAATGTGAAGCAAAAATATTTCAGTGGTTCTTTATGTTGTGGTTACAGGGAAATGAGTGTGTGATGAGTTTTTTTATTAAAATAGCCTTGTCAAAGTTATTATATAAGGTAAAAAAGGTATTAGGTATATTATACGAGCAATATTTTACGTAAGACAACAACAAATTGAAGTAGAATCTAAAAGGTGATTCCGACCAAGTTTTATACCTATACCTACTCTGTCCATTGGATTAACCGTTTTTTGACAGCTGTCTTAGAACGAACTTTTCCAGATTACGTAAAGTTAACTTTAAAATGCGTAATAAAATAAAATATACATATAAACTGCCTTATTGAATTATCTTATTTATGGCTTCTTACAGACATTTTGGGGGACTGACTTTTGTAATTTTGACGTTCGAAAAGTGCTGATTCTCAGCCTATTTTGAATGGCTTTTGATTTTGAATGTATTGTGTTGCTGCAATCTATAAAAAAATATGACATCCTCCAATAAAATATTGAATTTTAGACTACTTAGTTCATCCATGCAAAAAGCTGCCAGGCGACAATTTTATTCTACGGATACAAGATTTCTGACTTTTGCAAAATCAGCCCTAAATGTGCCAACTGTTTTTTTTTTTCTGTGCTAACGCTTCAATATTTCAGTATTTAAAGTCAGGAAAATTAGTAGTTAATTAAATTGTTAGTAAATTCAAATCACAACTGTCATTCTTTGACAGTTGTGATTTGTCGTAGATTTGACAATTTGACGTGGGATGTCAATTGCCTTTATAATTAATTTCCTTGACTGAAGGTATCTAAAATAGTCAAAAGAATACTGGTCACTCCACATGACAGTCACGCCGAACCTTTTGAACTCGCTCCCGCGTCGCTTATGACCACGCTCAATACCCTAAGGCAGTTAGGCTAAGATAATGATCTCTGAAATGGAAGGAGGGCTACGGATTACTTTTCTCAATCAGCGCGTCGTAATAAATATTTGATGAGCTCTAAGGTACAACGTTTATTTATAACTAATTTCATTCCTTTGTATTTTATTGTCTCGAGAATATTGTGAATAAGGGCTGGTATTTCAAAACTCCGCTAACTTTTATCGGAAGAATAAATATGTCGGTTTGATCGCTTTTCTAATGTGTCACATTTGTTCTTCAGATTAAAATGATCCGACTATTGAGAAATCAGCCCATAAAGAGTCAATGCCAATCTTACTTTTTTTTCATGTTTAAAAACAATTTATCTATACAAATAAATCAAATTTATTGCACAGCTTGTTAAAAATATAGAAAGATTTCATAATTGTTAGTTCACGTCAAATTCACGAATAAGTCAGGGGAGTCAGAATCAGAACTTTATTTGCTTCGAATGTAGGTACGGGTAGGTACAGGGGGTGGGGGGTACAGGGGGGCCTTATTCTCTTTGACAAAATGAACGAAACCGCGCGAAATGAACGCGAGATTGGCGGGAATAGCCAAGGAATTGACGTGGTTTCGAAGTAAGGAGTTGTCGTTAAGTGGTCATAGTGAAACAGGACACTGCTTACGATTTGTGCTGACTAGGTAAAAAATAAGTAGGTATACACTTAGAAAATCTAAAAAGCGACTTCCTCATGCAGTGACGTTTCCATTCCCAAAAGTATACAAAATAAATTCCCAAAAGTATTCCCTGTGTATCTGAAGATGCTTTAAGCACAGCATCTCATTATTTACATTTTAAAGAGGAGAAAATTGTTGTTGGATTTGAATAAGACTGTATATTTTTAACCCTGACTGAACAAGGTAGACTGACGACCTAGCGAAAGTCGCGGGAGTCGTTCGAAGGTCAAAGTAGCGATTCTTAGGTAAGGTCATGTAAGCAATGGGTAGCTCGCCGCGCGGTTAGGACCAGGCCCGGGTCGACGGCCCGTTGGCGCGTTGTGTTCTACGCACTCCTCAAAGAAATGTCAGCACGAACTGACGGGGTCCGCTAGGGCCGATGCCTGGCAGGGCCGCGGGTTGTTCGAAAGAGATACCGTGGCCCCTGGCACAGGCAACTGAAGGAACACGGGTGGGTAAGTTTATTTGGACACAGTTCGTGAAATATAAAATTAACAAAATAAAAATAATGTTTGAAACAACAATAAGCTGCGCCAAAAAGGTTCATTTCAGCCTTAATGGACAGATACTGTCTGACGCTGGTTTTCTAATGAACCTTTTTGGATTTTGGAATTCTAGATGTACCTTTAAAACATTCTGGAGGCTTGACAGTGTATTCGTCGTATAATACCTAATTTACTTTTAGTTGTGATTTAGTAAATACCAACGTTTTACTTAAAATTGCTCGAGTATTTGGCTGCCGAGTGTGCATTGGCAGTAAGTCTACAATTGCCTGCACCCTAATTGCGTATCACACTATCAATCACAATCTGATTCATTTGAAGGAAAAAAAAATGGCTAATCCATTGCTTCATATGTTCAAAAAAATTGTCTGCTCAACAACACAAATAACGCAATGAATGTTGTTGAACTGTCAAAGTGAAAGTCATTGCTACTGATTACACAATTACGTTGCTGGTCAATCGTGCCATAAATCCGAGCATGGACTGATTAGTAGTTATAAATCTACCATAGCGTAGTTAGGTGAGAACATTTGTATGGAGAAAAGACGTGACTTTATGTATGAAGTGATTATAATATTCCTGAAAGGACCTCATCCAACAACTTCAGAAAGATTTTCTCTGGCAAAAAATCCAGTACAAGACCCATTCATACGCACCTCATTTGTGTTCATCGTTCTATTTACATCATCTTATGCGGGCAATAAACCCAAAACTCTTATTTTCCCGGAAATTGCTTCGCCCCTAATTATCTTCTCAAACTTCAGGATTAACGAACTCGGAACGAGTAAGGAGCGAGTGGTGGGAGTAAATTACATGCGTCTAACTTCATTACGACACGCGGAGGTTCAGTCCCTCCCAAGCCGTGGTGTTACGTGCCGCCGACCTTAACTTATAAGGGTTTGTTAAAGGTACACAACTTACTGTACTTTGTTTCTTGTGTAGTGGGTGGAATGCTTATGTGTGACAACAAAATGGTTAACGAAGAAAAGTAATTAGGTAGATTACAATATTTGATGGGAATATTAACAGTATAGCTACTGATATTAAATAAACAGACCACGTTACTTATGATTTATAATGTCACCGTAAGATTGTGAACATCGTTAGTTTAACTAATAATCTATCTCGCGAGATTATAAACTACCTATCGATAACATAACGCATTAATTATAATCTATCGCCAAATTGTGAACGAACCTGCACTTCTCGACATGGTTTATATAATCTACCCGATTTTATCACCCGTAAATTTAGGAACCGTCCCAGATTGGTCGGTTTTGGCGGTAACCGAATTGGTCGCAGTAACTAAGCCAGGACACCCCGACGAAATGGGTAAGGTTATGTTAGAACTGTGACCAACCGCGCTACTTCCAAGTTGGTCGCAGTTACTTAGTTATTTAGTATTAGCGCAAGATGCGATCCGTCGGATGCAAGTTTGATACCAGTTCACAATTTGTCGGTTTGCCACGGATAGATTATAAACTATCGAAAAATAATGCGGTAAATTATAAATGGTTTGTTGCAGTTCACAATTTTTTGATCGCACGGTGACATTTATATTATGTATTCACCAATAATTTTGCCTACTATGATTCACAAAATACTATGATCATTATTTTCGCGAATACTACGTCTATCGTATTGTTACTTTGGCAAAAGCTGAAAATATTGAAATAAAGAAAAAGAGAAGTCTGAGAACTGGAGACTCGTTTCAGATCATTGCAGTAATAGAAAAAACACCTTTAGCAGTATCGTTGCGTAGGTAACTCTTCGCGTTCAATCTTTTTTATCCCCTTGTAAAGCTCCTACACTTCTGAAAGATGTCGTATGGCAATTCTGTAACTTCACTGACGTATCTGGGTTAGGCCCTCGCACGACTTCACATAAAATGTCTACGTGGAATTCTTTTATCGCAAGGTCGCGGTCGCGGTCGCGTCGCAATATGGCGGACAGTTTTTCGGGGGCGCTGTTTTTTATCAAAAATACTGGCGACAATAAACAGCAACAACACCACTACTACCTACTGACATGGGGCTGGCATAGGTGCTTGTAGTCTTCGATGAGAGTTACCCCTCGACAACCCGTAGATAGAGTGACAGGTACATTTTCTAAATCAATTGAGTGCATGGAGTTGACATGTTTTGATTACATATCCATTCGTTCGCCTCTGTCATTCCCATGATATTTTATTCATAACACTTTTTCGTATGTTGGTTTAATTTCATGAAACGTTGTCAATTTTACAAAGTATACATGTGAAGTCACGGAAATTATTTTTAAACAGATTGAAAACTAACGTAAATTGTCCGTATATTCAATTCACTCAATACAGGATTTATTGAGTGATTTGTCAATCAATCACTGTCATTCCTTAACAGTTTTATGAAATGTCTATAACAAAGCAAGTTGGCGTAGAGTGTCAATTTCTTCCTTTTAAATGTTTGATGTAAATTGATGGCCTGAAACACAGGTTTTTCATAAACCTAGATCAGGCAGGTCTACATTACAGTTAGAAATTAACATTTCTCGATTGTAATTAATGTAAATCATATTTTTACTTTATACTTGAATAAAAATTTATTATTTTTTATTTATTACTGTTTTAGCACCCTTTTCGCGTCTGTCCCAATAACATACAAAACGCAATCCACGGAAACTTGCACTCCTTTGTCATTCCAATTACCATGAAAAAGTTAAATGTATACCAGCAACCAATTAAAATTCATTCGCATCGAATATAAAGCCAATTAGCGCTATGTATGACACTTTCATGATCAAACTGTTGACTTTGACAAGCCTCTCTTGTAACAGTTTGGCTTCAGTTTATTTTCGTGGTACTCAACTCATTTGTGAACACAATCCAATATTTATGTCGATTTCACACGGGTTGTTTGCGTTGTGGTACTTTTATAATGTAGTTAGTGTAAGTATATGGTCTTTGTATGTGTATTTATCTAACCATTTATGTACACACATATTTATAAACAGACAAGAAAAAAAGACAGAACACAAAAATTGGTACAGAGGTAATGCTTTTTTCATAAGAAATCTCTTCCAGCATACCTGCGATAAGACCAGAAATAGAGAGATGTAGACAGCGTGGAAAAAAGTAAAATTGACAAAAGAAATGTATTTATTGTATATAATGTATGTAAATGATACGCCACAGACTATCTGCAGCATTGTCGCTCCTTTCTAAATCCATCCAAAGGATGTCTTTAAAAGATCGCTTTTAGCGATAAAATCGCCCATTGTAAAATTTCTACATTTATATTGTGTAATATTTATGGTGGATAATAAACGTACGTATGGTAACGTATATATGGTGGTAATTATAAAGATCATTCTATTCTTTTCTATTAGTGACCTGTAACGCAAGTGAGTACTTAAAACTCTTATATAGGTGCTGTCAAACTCTATAAGGCTTTATGACTATATGTCATATAACAGCGTCTCTCAAAAGTTAGAATTCTTGTTTATAGATTGGCGATGGTGATACTATAATGGTAGCTATATCATTCATATAAATCACTAGTGAACCGCCTCTGCTTCGTACGGTTTTAAGTTTTATATTAATAAACCTCCACATAAACCTTCCCGAATAAGTCCTCTAAATAATGGCGAAAACCGCATCAAACTCGATTGCGCAGTTTAAAAGAAGAACCAGGTCACACAGACAGACACGAAAAGCGACTTTAATTTATAATAAGTATGTGCCCAACTATGTTGCGGTTGGTTTCCAGTCCAAACAAATTCAGCTGAGTACTAGTATTTTACATGGAGCGACTGCCTATCTGACCTTGGTAAGAATGGTTGTCAGACTTTCGGGCTTCTGACAACCCGTAACGACTGTCAAAGATCCACGAATGACAGCCGGGACCAACGGTTTAACGTGCTTTTCGAGGCACGGAGGGGTCTTGGTATGTAAAGATGGTCACCCATCCATGGACCAACCGCGGCAAGCGTAACTTAACCTGATCGATCGACCCGTGCGGCTGTTATTACTTAGCCACAAGCCACTAATAAGCATAGATTTATATGCAGCTTTCGGTAGTACTATTCTGTTTGAGTCCCAAGCGCTACACAGTCCAGCCAGACATACCTATACGAGTAGGTATATAGAAACCTATTAGATGCAATGTTGATTCTGTAGATGACATAAGCATAAGTGGCGTGCATATTGGTTTAACATTGTGTTCCTTGTGCTTGCATAGGCGACGTGCACCAACATGGCAAGGTATGCTTTGAATACATCAAACCGTCAATGGAGCATCTACCTCTATTGCGTGGCTTGCAAATAATCTGGTATAGTATAGCGAGCCAGTTTAATAACAACCATGAGAATAGGAGGAGGAAATTCCAACGCTCCAGAATCATGTACTGAATCCATCTTCTTCTTAGCGAGTTGATAGCAATCTAAATGGACTCGGGTAAAATTCGGCCACTTGTTTGGCGCCGTCACCAGCGTCCATCAGTTCCTGTAACGAGCAGTTGACAGGACACGATATTAAGTGTCCCATCGTTTGTAGAACAGCACCACATTTACACTCGCAAGGCGGATTCGTCTATGAATCTCCACCTGAACAGGGTTTCCATGCTTCGGCCATAATGGGTCCGGAGTCTGTTTACCGGATCCATAATAACAGATTGTGCGTCGATGCCAAGCCACCATGTATGCTCACTATAATATATCAGAAACGACAGCCAAGCTTAAAGTAGAACTAAAATGATGAAACCGAAAAAAGAAAAAGTTATTGTTATAAATGGTAAAAGGATAACCGAAAACCCTTTTATCCATATCTTGCAATCAAGATACTATAAATAGACAAACCTCATCTCAAAGAGAGTAGAACCTTAAGGTACATATTTCATGGCTATGAACCTCATCCACTTACGTTAGCCGGGGCAGAAATCTTAGCGTACAACCCAACACGCCAACATAAAGAATATCATTCATAACAAACATACGTTCCATTGTTCCGAGTACTATTTGTATGGTTTATTAAATAAAATGTGAAGTGCTATTACAGAAAAGGTGCTGACGATGCCAGCGATTTTTGTAACTAAAGCCATTGGTATTCGACTGCGTATCGACATGTCAAAATTATTATTAACGTTTGTCGACATGCTGTCAAGTGACGCCGGCTTCTAACGATGAGGGAGAGTGCTTGAAATGTTTTTGATTTGACAGGTAAAGGAAAGAATATTATGGATACCTACTGTATTCGGGAAAATACGGGTGAAAATGAAAACAACCATGAAATGAAACAGCTGGTGCAATTCCTAAAAACCTTAGGTTTAGCTGACCTTATGATGATAAGAAAGTATTTCTCCATCATCTGTTCTCCATCTCTGTTCTCTCTATCATTCTCCATCATTGCTTAAAGTTTCCGCAATCTACACCGACTGTTAACGACTGACCACTAAGATGTCGGCAGAGCACCATCCATATTATGAGTACTCTTATTAACATTCAAGCCCAACAGTAACAGGAAAAACAAAATGAACCACAAGAATGAAAAAGCTCAATGTCACCCATAGAAATTGTTTGGAGATTTTTTTGTGAATAATTTAATTTTACAACCCGCAAGCGCTAACTTTTACCTACCCGCACTGGGCCCGCGTGGTGGATTACGGCCCACTCCCACTCGCCGAGAGGAAGCCTGTGTCCCAGCTGTGGGAACATTATAGGCTGATTATGTTGATAAGTAAGAGCTAACTTGAGTCTGAAGGGGCCACTTGGTCCGCCCCGACCCTTACTCGAGCCAGCCCGCGCCGCTGAGCCTGTAGTTTTAAATTCGTTCCTAAATAATTCCGATCCAGCTTGTCCCATGCTGCCCTCTCCCAGCAACGCCCTAAGCCAAGGTCCGTACCCCACAGGTGCTCTTTTTTTTTTTTTTTATAATAAATTTGGCAGGAGTGGGAAATCCTCATGGACGCCCAGACTGCCTCACTAATGAGGCAGTCTGGGCAGTGCCGGACTCTTACCGGCTAAAACCCACTCCTGCCTTTGCTCAGTGTCCCTCTGACATAATCAGAGCCCTTTTTAGGCTTTGGTCATACTGGTTCCTGGTCGTTGGTTAAGTCAAAGCGGTCCTGATTTAGGAAGTGGACAGTTCCTAGAAGCATTCACCTCACTTCTTACTATTTTGTTCTTAGTGAATTTTTTAACAGCTTACTAACTAATAAGGAAATAAAAGAAAGCTATAATACAAATAAAATACTTAGTAATAACTTAAATGCAAATAAATTACCAAGTAAATATTTAAAAGCAACTTATTTCTACATATTATTATTTTGTTTTTTTGAGTTTTTTCTATCTTTTGTGTTTCTTAAGTCTATCTATGCTAATTATAATAATATTGTAATCTGTAACTTAATTTAAACATGTTTATACTATGGCTATCCTAATATATGAACAATATATTATTTAGTCATATTTTCTTATACTAGTTAATTTTTATCCTATACATTTTTATTACAATTTTCTTACATTTACTGTCTATCCTACCTATGGTTACTATTAATTCCTTATCTAAAATTTTAATTTTGGAGAGCTTGCCGGACCACAACGGTGTAGTGAGTTTATGGGTGATGTTTACTCTGATATCTAAATTCATGTCTCCGTACAATCTTTTTACTAAAATAATTATGTTGTTAATCCTGTGAATTTTAGATGGATTTATTTTAAAATCAGGTTTTAATTGGGCCAATTTCTCATGAAGTTGGCTCCAATTTGCTACTTTTATGATGAATTTTGTGCCTAAAATAATCTTTGTTTCTTTGGAATAAGTTTTGAAACTACCACCGTTGTGGCTCCCGCTTCCGGGAAGCTTTAATTCCACCTCAGCAGTACGCCACCGACAGGCGCGCCAATGCGTCCCACTTGCTGCGCACCGGGCACCCACCGTCGAAGGCGTTGTGGTCGGTTTTATCCATCTTGGCTGACAGGCAGTTGTGGCAGCGTGGCGCCTCCGCTGCCATGCGTGATGGACAGTCAGCCCGGAGGTGAGGGTCACCGCAGTGGATGCAGAGGTCAGCGGGCTGCGTGCACAGTTTTCGGCTGTGGCCGAAACACAGACAGCGAGTGCACTGCACCAGTGGTGACTGATCTTGCACTCGCACTCGCTGCAGGTCGATGTGCACGCGACCCGCCGTCGTTAGCCTCTGCCACACAGCAGGAGACACCTGCAGGATGACGTGGCACATGTGGGGGTTCCTCGTCCTTCGACGGTACTTCACCCCCAACCTCACATCATCCGCAGGGATGTCCCCGACCAGGTGGGTGTTTTGCCGCTGCAAGGACTGGAGTATCTCGGCATCCGTGTGGCAGGAGAGGACGTCCCTGATGATGACTAGAGGGTCCTTGTTTTTGACCTCTTCTGCCACCAGATTGCCTGTCCTCCGAATCCTCTCAGTCACCCTCAACATCTCCTCTCTGGTCTTAAAACCGACCACTACCTTCTGGTCCCTCGCTTTGCGCAAACGCTCCACCCTAGTGCCCTCGTTTCTGGCATCGACCGCCGTCCTGAGCTTCTCAAGAACCTCTTCACCGGTGTCCTGATCATTCACAGATGATACAATAACCGAGTGAAGAGGTTCCTGGATGTTCTGCTTCGGGCCGGCGGCGATCTCCGCGAACGTTGGGCCTTGGCCTGCGACAAAGCGAGGGGCCAGCTGGAGTTGCTCCGACAGAGCCTGGGTGTGCTGTTTGCACTCCTGCAATACCTGCTTGTGCTGTTGAAGGCCTTCCACAAGACTCTTCATCAGCTCTGTCGGTTGTTCGTTATACGGATTGGGTGGCGCGGGCACCGGCGCGACTGTAGGTGCCGCCGCGGGTACGACCGCAGGTGCTGGCGCGGTAAGAGTCTTGCTCTGCTCTGACTCCTTTACTAGCTCATAGAGCCGGTTGATGGCATCGGTAACCCCAGTCTTAATCTCAGTTTTGAGATTGCGAGAGTTTGCCAGATGCAGCTTTGCCTTATTCAGGCAAGCTCTCGCCTCCGCTGTGAGACTGGGGTACCTCGACTCCGGTCTCGTTGCTGGCCTCGTGGTATAGTCTACAGATGCTCGGAGCGTCTCCAGAGTGCTAGGGGCAGGTGGTGTAGTGACGGGCTTTGGGTTGGGCAGGGACTTGGCTTGTAGCTCGGATTTCCCGGCCTCCCATTCCCCGATGCTGCGCCTCACACTTGGAAGTGAGGGTCCCGCCTTCTCAGTCGAGCGCGGCGAGCACCTAGAGCCCGGCGAGCTCGCGTCTTTTTTGGCCGGTGTACGGAACATGCTGGAGGTTTGTGTGAAGGTGATGTTCATAAACCAGTCAGAGGACACTGGCGATGTTCCTGTATCCCTGTAAATGGGGGATAACAGAAAACGGAGAATAAAACAAGCACAAAGCTATCCTAAATAAAATTAATTTAATCCTATGGTCGCAGGACCATAAGGTCAAAACGTAGTCTTAAAGCTACAGAGCTCCGTCTAATGGATGCTAAAACGCGAAAAACTCCCTTAAAAGGTTTATAAGTTGCTGGAAGAGCTTAATTTATTTATAAAAATTTTTTGCCCAAAACCCAACGTCTACCTTCCTATAGACCAGAGGGCGGGTGGGTGGGGAAATTTTTTACGAGCTAGGCGCACGTGCGAGGTGTCAAAAGACGCGTCTCCGCGCGGGCTAGTCAATTGTTTGTGTTCCTGGAATAATCCCGAAGAAAAATCGGGAATTATCCTGAAAAAACTGATTTTATGACCAAAAAGTATGTAAAAACACCGAATAACACCACCGAAACGGGACTCGACTTCGCGGAACGCGCACGGGAGTACAGGTAAGGCAGGTAAGTATCGGATTAAATTATTAAAAACCAGGAATAGACTGAAAATTTTGAATAAAATTTAAAATAGTGCTTTCTAAAGGGAGTTTTTTGAAAATTTTTACAAGTCAATAAACGAAAAAGTGTTTTTCGCGAAATTGTCAATTATCCCTAGTGGGAACGTTACAGGGAGTCTAGTTTAGGTTTAAAATGCTGAAAACAGCTTGATATTGCGTCACCGGGATGCAAAGATATGAGGTTTTTATTAAAAACGTGTATCCCTTAGGTAGATTTCGTCTATGTATCAGTACTATTGACTGTAAAGAGTTTCTGGAATATCAGAAGTACTATGCGAGCTAGGCGCACGGGCGAGGTGTCAAAAGACGCGTCTCCGCGCGGGCTAGTCAATTGTTTGTGTTCCTGGAATAATCCCGAAGAAAAATCGGGAATTATCCTGAAAAAACTGATTTTATGACCAAAAAGTATGTAAAAACACCGAATAACACCACCGAAACGGGACTCGACTTCGCGGAACGCGCACGGGAGTACAGGTAAGGCAGGTAAGTATCGGATTAAATTATTAAAAACCAGGAATAGACTGAAAATTTTGAATAAAATTTAAAATAGTGCTTTCTAAAGGGAGTTTTTTGAAAATTTTTACAAGTCAATAAACGAAAAAGTGTTTTTCGCGAAATTGTCAATTATCCCTAGTGGGAACGTTACAGGGAGTCTAGTTTAGGTTTAAAATGCTGAAAACAGCTTGATATTGCGTCACCGGGATGCAAAGATATGAGGTTTTTATTAAAAACGTGTATCCCTTTTTTTTTTTTTTTTTTTTTTTTTTTGTGGATGGGAAATCATCAAATGACCCCTCCCGCTCTGGGTGGAGCGGAAGGGAGTGTCAGACTTTTACTGACTAAAACCCACCCGTGTTCCGTCCTTAGCCCTTTCTGTTCCAGGGCAGCGGTTAACCTTTCGGAAAATCCCGCCGCCCCGGCAGGCTTCGGCCCTGTGGGGCCCCGTCCTCTGCTGACATCTCTTTGAGGCGCGCGTGGAACACAACGCGCCGTCCGGCACGGGCCTGGTCCTGATCGGACGGTGAGCTACCCATTACTCACCGCCCGCAGGCCCGCGCCTACGGTGGCCGGGAGTCGTCACGCGGCTCCCGACGCCCGGAGCGTCTCCCGCGGCGGCTGAGGCGTGAGGTATTTTCTCTCAGCCTCCCCGCCACCTCCTTCGCTAGCATGACTGCTTCGCAGAAGGAGGTGACTGCCTCCCACTCCCTCTCGCCCCGGACCATGGCTTGCACCAGGGCCGGACGCGAGAGGTCGCCGCCGTTGCCGATCGCCTCTACGAGGACACGGCGGGGCTCCGCCCAAGCAGGGCAGACCGCCACCGTATGCTCCACCGTGTCCTCTGGGCGATCCTGGCAGTGGTGACACCCGGGCGTCTCCTCCCGCCTGATGATATGCAGGAACCTCCCGAAACATCCGTGTCCGGAGAGGACCTGCGTCAGGCGGTACGTGAGAACGCCGTGACGCCTCTCTAGCCACTCCTCAAAGAGGGGTCTTATCGCCGCTATCGCGGCGTGCCCTGCGCTGGGTTGCGATAGTCGCGCCTTCCATTCCGCCATGAGATCGCGCCGGAGGTCCGTCCGCTCCGCAGCGATTTGCCGCGGGTGCAGAGTTTCCCCCCGGCTTAGTGCCACCGCGCGCCAATCATGCAGGCGCGCGAGCACTATCGCCTCCAGATCCCATGGCGGCAGTCCGGCAAGGAGGCTTGCTGCCTCGCGCGAGATCGTGCGGTAGCCCCGGATCAGCCTTACGGCTACCACCTTCTGGGGCGCGTTCAGGTAGTGTGCGGCTCGAAGCCGCAGTGAACGCGCCCACACCGGGGCCCCATATAGGGCCATGGACCGCACGATCCCCGCGTAAAGCCTCCGGCAGGAGGCGTTTGGCCCCCTCAGGTTGGGCAGGAGCCGCTTTAAGGCGGCCCCGGCCCGTTCCAGTTTGGGGGCCAAACGTCGGAAATGCTCGACGAAGTTCCACCGGCAGTCGAGGACGAGACCCAGGTATCTCATCGTTGCCTCGACGCCGATGTGAACCCCTCCTACCATCAGTTGGGATCCCGAAGGTGGCCCGTACCGGGGCCCATGAAAGGACATGGCCTCGGACTTGTGCAATGCCACCTCGAGACCCAACCGCCGGATCCTATCCACGACTATCGCAGCCCCGCGTGTCATCGCGTCGGCCGCCGCCTGATACGACCTCCCCTGCGCCAGGACCAGCGTGTCGTCAGCGTAGCAAACTACGCTGACGCCATCAGGGAGGTCTGCCCGCAGCACCCAGTCGTAACCGATGTCCCACAGGAGCGGCCCCAGAACCGATCCCTGTGGGACACCGCACGACATCTCTCGCCGGTTCCAGTTCCCGTCGCGACCGGGGTAGATGACGGCTCTGTCCGTCAAATACGCCCCGACTACTCGACGGAGGTAGGTCGGCACCCGGTGATACCGGAGTGCCTCCCCAATGCAACTCCAGGGCAGGGTGTTAAACGCGTTGGCGATGTCGAGTGACACCGCCACGACGACCCCACCCCGGGACACCGCATCCCCCGTCGTGAGGGCTCTAACGCGCATGATGGCGTCCACCGTCGAGCGCCCCTTGCGGAAGCCGAACTGGCTATCCGCAAGATCCGGCCCCGTCCCCACCAGGTGCCCGACGAGGCGGCCCGCAATCACTCTCTCGAAGAGCTTGCCAACCTCGTCGAGCAGCACAATGGGCCGGTATGCGGACGGAGAGTCCGCAGGGCGCCCTGGCTTCTGAATGAGGACCAGCTTCCCCGTCTTCCAACGCAGTGGAAACTGGCCTCTCTCCATGCATGCGCTTAAGAGCGCCTCCAGTCGAGGCCCGAGAGCCGTCGAGGCCAGGACCCAGGCTTTACCCGGCAAGCCGTCGGGTCCTGGGGCGGTATTTTTGGCCTTCAGCCTGATTACCGCCGCTCCCAGCTCTACCCCGGTCACTTCAGGGGTGTCGTCGTCGTCGTCCGTGTGGTCCGCTTCGGACACCGCTATTGGCGGAGCCATAGGCGGGGGAGTATGCTCCCCCCGTGAAGGGAACAGAGCGCTCACCACCTCCTCCACCAGCTGAGGGCGGAGACTCTGCGTCAGCGGGGGGGCCCAGGTGCGGAGTTTATTCCGCACCATTTTGTAAGGGCGCCCCCATGGATCTCTGTTCAGAGTCTCCAGCATCTCCTCGCGGGCCATATCCTTGGCCCGCTGGACTGCCTCTCGGAGGGCGGTCTTCGCCACTCTGTACCCCTCGTACAGCTCCGCCTCCGTGGCTTCCGCATCCGGAGGGTGGATGCGGCGCCTGCGGTGCCTGGTATACCGGTGTCGCGCGTCGACGCACGCCTTGCGTAACGCCGCGATCTCCTGCGACCACCAGTACACCTGACGTCGGGCGCGTCCTGGCCGGACTCGGGGCATTGCCACGTCACAGATCTCGGACATGGCCTCCCGGAACCACTCCGCCTCATCGTCAATATCAGCAGGCCTGTCCGGTGTATACACCCAGGCCTGCACGATCGAGGCTTCCAGGAGAAGCTCCCGGTCCAGCTGCTTCAGCGCCCACCGCGGACCACTCGGGGCCTGTTGGACCAGCGCGCTAGAGGTCTGGGTGGAGACATCAAACCGGATATACCGGTGATCGGAGTAGGTCTCCACCTCCTCCATGACGCGCCAGTCAATGACCTGCTGCGTCAGAGCGGGGCTGGCGAACGAAATGTCCACTACCGACTCGCCCCGCATCCGCACACACGTAGGAACAGAACCCCGATTTAGGACGACCAGGCCTGTTTCCAGAGCCTAGTCCTCCACCATCCTGCCCCGCACGTCCGTGCACCGGGAACCCCAGGCCAAGTTCTTGGCGTTGAAGTCCCCGAGCACTAGCACGGAGAAGGGATGGTTCCTGGCGACGACGACACTCAACTCTGTTAAAGAGTTCTGGAACTCGGCGAGAGTTCGGCTCGGAGAGAAGTAAACTCCCACTACTACAATCTCTCCGAACCGTGCTGCTACGCACCCCTGTCCCTTCGTGACACATTCGAGGGACGGGGTGCCGGCGGCAGCCGACGAAATTATAGCCACTGAGCCGTTAAGGTCCTCCACCCAGTCATCTCTGGGCGGGACAAAGTACGGCTCAGCGACCACGGCGATGTTAATCGACCACTGCGCCATGCTCTGGAGCAACAAGTCCTGAGCGCAGGCGCAGTGGTTGATGTTCGCCTGGAGGAGACGTAGCGGAGCCATTACTCCTCCATTTCAGTCCCCTCCCGGGCCTCTTGAGGAGGCCCTTCAGCAGCGGCGGCGGTGGCGGCGGCGGCGGCGGTGGCGGCGGCGGCGGCGGTGGCGGCGGCGGTGGCGGCGGCGACGGTGGTGGTGGTGGCGACGGCGGCGGAGGGCCTGCCTTTCCTCCTGGCTTCGGTGGGTGGGGCGCAGGACTTGCTCCCCGCCCGGTGATCGGCCGGCTTGCCAGCAGCCGCACATGCGACGCAGTGCGGCGTGGCGTTGCACGAGCCGGCCTTATGTCCGGGCATACCGCAGCGGAAGCACAGAGTGCTGCGGTCCTCCGAGGTGCACATGGCGCTTGCGTGGTACCCCACGAGGCATCGATAGCACCTCAGAGGTCTGGGCTCCAGCAGCTTGACCTGCGCTGACACCCAGCCCACCAGGAGCCTTCCGCCCTCCACTATTTGTCTCGCCGCCGTCACAGGACAGCTTACCGTTATGGTTCGCATGCCCGTGAAGTCGGGACGTATGGTGCCCGCCTTCACCTGGTCGGCCAGACACCCGCCCGTCCCGACGACGGCGGCTACCACCTCCTTCTCCGTAACAGAGTCATCCAGGCCCATAATGCGCATATCTGCGCACTTGACGGGCCTGGAGACTCGAGCCTCGTCCGCGTTGAGGGACGCCCTTAGCTTCTCAGCTAGGGCGTCAGCGGTGGGGCCACTCGTCGCACCGGGGATCTCCAGCATGCGGGCACCAGTAGCGGTCACCCTATGCCGGAGGCCTCCGGTGATCCCCAGCTCCTGGAGGTTCACCGTCGCTTTTGCCTTTGTGAGCACGTCACAGTAGGTCACTCCCCTCTTGACCGCGTCCGGCTGTAGTGTTATGACTACAGCCGCGGTCTTAGGGGAGCGAAGCCTAGCCGCAACGGCTCGCTCCTTGCGGCGCCGCCTTTGCGCCTTTTTCCTGGCCGCCTTGGCCGCCTTCTTCCTCTCCCCGACCACTTGCCACTCTGCGGTGGTCGTGGGAGATTTTTCTGGGAGAGGCGAAGGCTCTGGGGCCCTCGCCTTCCCAGCCGCTTTGCCCTTCTTCTGGGCCGGCGCCGGTTTTTCCGGCGCCGAGGCTCCGCCAGCCGACGCCGGTTTCGCCAGTGCCGGTTTCGCCGGCGCCGGTTTCGCCGACGCCGGTTTCGCCGACGCCGGGGCTCCACCTGCCGACGTTGGTTTGGCCGGCGCCTGGGCCCGGCCAGACGGCCCGGGCTTAGGGGCGGCAGCGGTCGCGTATGAGGTCGCCTTCGGCCCCGGATCCGTCCTACCCGCCAAGGGGGGGCGCAAAACGATCCCCTCCAGGACGGCGAACCGCGCCTGGAAGGTCGCCAGCTCCTGCCGAACCAGGTCCAAGACCTGGTTCTCCACCGGCACGGGCCTGCTTGGAGGTTCCGCCTGCACTTTATCGGGGACCTTCAGGCCGGCCAGGTCTGCACGGAGCCTCCGGTTCTCCTCTTGGAGAAGCTCCGTGGCAGCCGTCAGGCGAGCCACATCCGCCCGCAGTGCGGCCACTTCGCCAGCCGAAGGACCGGCGTAGTTGGCCGCCTCCGCTGCCGCCATAATGGAGGCCATTGCCGCGTCCATGGCCTTGTTCTTCGAGTCCTGGCGCTTCTTCAAGGCCACGACCCGGATTGCGGCCTCCACGACCGCCGCAAAGCCCTTCTTGCGTTCCGCCTCGGGGCTGCCAACCTCAACCGCCTCGTCGCTTGAGGGCTCCGAAGCCGTCCCACCCTCCTTTGCGGGCTCCTCCGCTCGCTCTGCCGCCTCCCGAGCAGTGAGCCCTCTCCCTTTGCCTCTCTCCCGGGCTCCTCCCCGCCTACTGGTGGAGATTTTCCGCGCCGAGGCCAGCTCCCAGTCAGAGGACGACTCCTGGCCGTCCAGTGACCTTGGCCGCTTGCTTCGTCCCTGTCTTTTTGCAGCGGCCGTCTCCTGGGCACGGCAGGGGCTCCCTGAGCCTACCGTGCTCGCTCCTCCAGATGCAGCGTCGGACTCCGACCCCGCATCACTCCTCACCTTCTTCGTTGTTTTGGGTTTATTTAAATGTTTCATAATTGTTCCCACGAGTAAAAAACTTTTTGTACTTGCTCAAAATAAGGTGGTTCGCACTAGCGACTAAACCAAGCTACCCATTAGTCAAGCTTCTTACCTCCCTCACGGTGCGCCGCCGCTTGGAGGTTTGGGGAATTTTTTATAGAGGTTAAATCTTCCTCGCGGTCCGGGCGGTTAAGCCAGGACCCTCGACCCCCGTCAAATGTCAGAGACATGACCTTGACAGTCTTCGGGGCTACGAGATTAACGGTGGCAGGAGGGGGGGGTTACCCCTCCTGCCTGCCCGGCGGCAGGGTAAGTGCACACCGGGCCCGCTCTTACTCCACAACAGTTGCCGCTCTGCTCCTCATAGCGACGTGTGTGGAGCGCTCCTCTTGGCAGAACATTAGCGTGCGGGCAGCGAGATCTCATTGGGAAATAATCCCAACAAGAAATCGCTGCCCGCACCCCGGGATGCACCGGCCCGAACACTGGTCTTCCCCCCGGACGTATCCAGAAGGGAACTCCAGTGCCCAGGCGCACGTGGAGGTTTTCTGCCCTGGCACCCCAACGTGTATCCCTTAGGTAGATTTCGTCTATGTATCAGTACTATTGACTGTAAAGAGTTTCTGGAATATCAGAAGTACTATGCGAGCTAGGCGCACGGGCGAGGTGTCAAAAGACGCGTCTCCGCGCGGGCTAGTCAATTGTTTGTGTTCCTGGAATAATCCCGAAGAAAAATCGGGAATTATCCTGAAAAAACTGATTTTATGACCAAAAAGTATGTAAAAACACCGAATAACACCACCGAAACGGGACTCGACTTCGCGGAACGCGCACGGGAGTACAGGTAAGGCAGGTAAGTATCGGATTAAATTATTAAAAACCAGGAATAGACTGAAAATTTTGAATAAAATTTAAAATAGTGCTTTCTAAAGGGAGTTTTTTGAAAATTTTTACAAGTCAATAAACGAAAAAGTGTTTTTCGCGAAATTGTCAATTATCCCTAGTGGGAACGTTACAGGGAGTCTAGTTTAGGTTTAAAATGCTGAAAACAGCTTGATATTGCGTCACCGGGATGCAAAGATATGAGGTTTTTATTAAAAACGTGTATCCCTTAGGTAGATTTCGTCTATGTATCAGTACTATTGACTGTAAAGAGTTTCTGGAATATCAGAAGTACTATGCGAGCTAGGCGCACGGGCGAGGTGTCAAAAGACGCGTCTCCGCGCGGGCTAGTCAATTGTTTGTGTTCCTGGAATAATCCCGAAGAAAAATCGGGAATTATCCTGAAAAAACTGATTTTATGACCAAAAAGTATGTAAAAACACCGAATAACACCACCGAAACGGGACTCGACTTCGCGGAACGCGCACGGGAGTACAGGTAAGGCAGGTAAGTATCGGATTAAATTATTAAAAACCAGGAATAGACTGAAAATTTTGAATAAAATTTAAAATAGTGCTTTCTAAAGGGAGTTTTTTGAAAATTTTTACAAGTCAATAAACGAAAAAGTGTTTTTCGCGAAATTGTCAATTATCCCTAGTGGGAACGTTACAGGGAGTCTAGTTTAGGTTTAAAATGCTGAAAACAGCTTGATATTGCGTCACCGGGATGCAAAGATATGAGGTTTTTATTAAAAACGTGTATCCCTTTTTTTTTTTTTTTTTTTTTTTGTGGATGGGAAATCATCAAATGACCCCTCCCGCTCTGGGTGGAGCGGAAGGGAGTGTCAGACTTTTACTGACTAAAACCCACCCGTGTTCCGTCCTTAGCCCTTTCTGTTCCAGGGCAGCGGTTAACCTTTCGGAAAATCCCGCCGCCCCGGCAGGCTTCGGCCCTGTGGGGCCCCGTCCTCTGCTGACATCTCTTTGAGGCGCGCGTGGAACACAACGCGCCGTCCGGCACGGGCCTGGTCCTGATCGGACGGTGAGCTACCCATTACTCACCGCCCGCAGGCCCGCGCCTACGGTGGCCGGGAGTCGTCACGCGGCTCCCGACGCCCGGAGCGTCTCCCGCGGCGGCTGAGGCGTGAGGTATTTTCTCTCAGCCTCCCCGCCACCTCCTTCGCTAGCATGACTGCTTCGCAGAAGGAGGTGACTGCCTCCCACTCCCTCTCGCCCCGGACCATGGCTTGCACCAGGGCCGGACGCGAGAGGTCGCCGCCGTTGCCGATCGCCTCTACGAGGACACGGCGGGGCTCCGCCCAAGCAGGGCAGACCGCCACCGTATGCTCCACCGTGTCCTCTGGGCGATCCTGGCAGTGGTGACACCCGGGCGTCTCCTCCCGCCTGATGATATGCAGGAACCTCCCGAAACATCCGTGTCCGGAGAGGACCTGCGTCAGGCGGTACGTGAGAACGCCGTGACGCCTCCCTAGCCACTCCTCAAAGAGGGGTCTTATCGCCGCTATCGCGGCGTGCCCTGCGCTGGGTTGCGATAGTCGCGCCTTCCATTCCGCCATGAGATCGCGCCGGAGGTCCGTCCGCTCCGCAGCGATTTGCCGCGGGTGCAGAGTTTCCCCCCGGCTTAGTGCCTCCGCGCGCCAATCATGCAGGCGCGCGAGCACTATCGCCTCCAGATCCCATGGCGGCAGTCCGGCAAGGAGGCTTGCTGCCTCGCGCGAGATCGTGCGGTAGCCCCGGATCAGCCTTACGGCTACCACCTTCTGGGGCGCGTTCAGGTAGTGTGCGGCTCGAAGCCGCAGTGAACGCGCCCACACCGGGGCCCCATATAGGGCCATGGACCGCACGATCCCCGCGTAAAGCCTCCGGCAGGAGGCGTTTGGCCCCCTCAGGTTGGGCAGGAGCCGCTTTAAGGCGGCCCCGGCCCGTTCCAGTTTGGGGGCCAAACGTCGGAAATGCTCGACGAAGTTCCACCGGCAGTCGAGGACGAGACCCAGGTATCTCATCGTTGCCTCGACGCCGATGTGAACCCCTCCTACCATCAGTTGGGATCCCGAAGGTGGCCCGTACCGGGGCCCATGAAAGGACATGGCCTCGGACTTGTGCAATGCCACCTCGAGACCCAACCGCCGGATCCTATCCACGACTATCGCAGCCCCGCGTGTCATCGCGTCGGCCGCCGCCTGATACGACCTCCCCTGCGCCAGGACCAGCGTGTCGTCAGCGTAGCAAACTACGCTGACGCCATCAGGGAGGTCTGCCCGCAGCACCCAGTCGTAACCGATGTCCCACAGGAGCGGCCCCAGAACCGATCCCTGTGGGACACCGCACGACATCTCTCGCCGGTTCCAGTTCCCGTCGCGACCGGGGTAGATGACGGCTCTGTCCGTCAAATACGCCCCGACTACTCGACGGAGGTAGGTCGGCACCCGGTGATACCGGAGTGCCTCCCCAATGCAACTCCAGGGCAGGGTGTTAAACGCGTTGGCGATGTCGAGTGACACCGCCACGACGACCCCACCCCGGGACACCGCATCCCCCGTCGTGAGGGCTCTAACGCGCATGATGGCGTCCACCGTCGAGCGCCCCTTGCGGAAGCCGAACTGGCTATCCGCAAGATCCGGCCCCGTCCCCACCAGGTGCCCGACGAGGCGGCCCGCAATCACTCTCTCGAAGAGCTTGCCAACCTCGTCGAGCAGCACAATGGGCCGGTATGCGGACGGAGAGTCCGCAGGGCGCCCTGGCTTCTGAATGAGGACCAGCTTCCCCGTCTTCCAACGCAGTGGAAACTGGCCTCTCTCCATGCATGCGCTTAAGAGCGCCTCCAGTCGAGGCCCGAGAGCCGTCGAGGCCAGGACCCAGGCTTTACCCGGCAAGCCGTCGGGTCCTGGGGCGGTATTTTTGGCCTTCAGCCTGATTACCGCCGCTCCCAGCTCTACCCCGGTCACTTCAGGGGTGTCGTCGTCGTCGTCCGTGTGGTCCGCTTCGGACACCGCTATTGGCGGAGCCATAGGCGGGGGAGTATGCTCCCCCCGTGAAGGGAACAGAGCGCTCACCACCTCCTCCACCAGCTGAGGGCGGAGACTCTGCGTCAGCGGGGGGGCCCAGGTGCGGAGTTTATTCCGCACCATTTTGTAAGGGCGCCCCCATGGATCTCTGTTCAGAGTCTCCAGCATCTCCTCGCGGGCCATATCCTTGGCCCGCTGGACTGCCTCTCGGAGGGCGGTCTTCGCCACTCTGTACCCCTCGTACAGCTCCGCCTCCGTGGCTTCCGCATCCGGAGGGCGGATGCGGCGCCTGCGGTGCCTGGTATACCGGTGTCGCGCGTCGACGCACGCCTTGCGTAACGCCGCGATCTCCTGCGACCACCAGTACACCTGACGTCGGGCGCGTCCTGGCCGGACTCGGGGCATTGCCACGTCACAGATCTCGGACATGGCCTCCCGGAACCACTCCGCCTCATCGTCAATATCAGCAGGCCTGTCCGGTGAATACACCCAGGCCTGCACGATCGAGGCTTCCAGGAGAAGCTCCCGGTCCAGCTGCTTCAGCGCCCACCGCGGACCACTCGGGGCCTGTTGGACCAGCGCGCTAGAGGTCTGGGTGGAGACATCAAACCGGATATACCGGTGATCGGAGTAGGTCTCCACCTCCTCCATGACGCGCCAGTCAATGACCTGCTGCGTCAGAGCGGGGCTGGCGAACGAAATGTCCACTACCGACTCGCCCCGCATCCGCACACACGTAGGAACAGAACCCCGATTTAGGACGACCAGGCCTGTTTCCAGAGCCCAGTCCTCCACCATCCTGCCCCGCACGTCCGTGCACCGGGAACCCCAGGCCAAGTTCTTGGCGTTGAAGTCCCCGAGCACTAGCACGGAGAAGGGATGGTTCCTGGCGACGACGACACTCAACTCTGTTAAAGAGTTCTGGAACTCGGCGAGAGTTCGGCTCGGAGAGAAGTAAACTCCCACTACTACAATCTCTCCGAACCGTGCTGCTACGCACCCCTGTCCCTTCGTGACACATTCGAGGGACGGGGTGCCGGCGGCAGCCGACGAAATTATAGCCACTGAGCCGTTAAGGTCCTCCACCCAGTCATCTCTGGGCGGGACAAAGTACGGCTCAGCGACCACGGCGATGTTAATCGACCACTGCGCCATGCTCTGGAGCAACAAGTCCTGAGCGCAGGCGCAGTGGTTGATGTTCGCCTGGAGGAGACGTAGCGGAGCCATTACTCCTCCATTTCAGTCCCCTCCCGGGCCTCTTGAGGAGGCCCTTCAGCAGCGGCGGCGGTGGCGGCGGCGGCGGCGGTGGCGGCGGCGGCGGCGGTGGCGGCGGCGGTGGCGGCGGCGACGGTGGTGGTGGTGGCGACGGCGGCGGAGGGCCTGCCTTTCCTCCTGGCTTCGGTGGGTGGGGCGCAGGACTTGCTCCCCGCCCGGTGATCGGCCGGCTTGCCAGCAGCCGCACATGCGACGCAGTGCGGCGTGGCGTTGCACGAGCCGGCCTTATGTCCGGGCATACCGCAGCGGAAGCACAGAGTGCTGCGGTCCTCCGAGGTGCACATGGCGCTTGCGTGGTACCCCACGAGGCATCGATAGCACCTCAGAGGTCTGGGCTCCAGCAGCTTGACCTGCGCTGACACCCAGCCCACCAGGAGCCTTCCGCCCTCCACTATTTGTCTCGCCGCCGTCACAGGACAGCTTACCGTTATGGTTCGCATGCCCGTGAAGTCGGGACGTATGGTGCCCGCCTTCACCTGGTCGGCCAGACACCCGCCCGTCCCGACGACGGCGGCTACCACCTCCTTCTCCGTAACAGAGTCATCCAGGCCCATAATGCGCATATCTGCGCACTTGACGGGCCTGGAGACTCGAGCCTCGTCCGCGTTGAGGGACGCCCTTAGCTTCTCAGCTAGGGCGTCAGCGGTGGGGCCACTCGTCGCACCGGGGATCTCCAGCATGCGGGCACCAGTAGCGGTCACCCTATGCCGGAGGCCTCCGGTGATCCCCAGCTCCTGGAGGTTCACCGTCGCTTTTGCCTTTGTGAGCACGTCACAGTAGGTCACTCCCCTCTTGACCGCGTCCGGCTGTAGTGTTATGACTACAGCCGCGGTCTTAGGGGAGCGAAGCCTAGCCGCAACGGCTCGCTCCTTGCGGCGCCGCCTTTGCGCCTTTTTCCTGGCCGCCTTGGCCGCCTTCTTCCTCTCCCCGACCACTTGCCACTCTGCGGTGGTCATGGGAGATTTTTCTGGGAGAGGCGAGGGCTCTGGGGCCCTCGCCTTCCCAGCCGCTTTGCCCTTCTTCTGGGCCAGCGCCGGTTTTTCCGGCGCCGAGGCTCCGCCAGCCGACGCCGGTTTCGCCAGTGCCGGTTTCGCCGGCGCCGGTTTCGCCGACGCCGGTTTCGCCGACGCCGGGGCTCCACCTGCCGACGTTGGTTTGGCCGGCGCCTGGGCCCGGCCAGACGGCCCGGGCTTAGGGGCGGCAGCGGTCGCGTATGAGGTCGCCTTCGGCCCCGGATCCGTCCTACCCGCCAAGGGGGGGCGCAAAACGATCCCCTCCAGGACGGCGAACCGCGCCTGGAAGGTCGCCAGCTCCTGCCGAACCAGGTCCAAGACCTGGTTCTCCACCGGCACGGGCCTGCTTGGAGGTTCCGCCTGCACTTTATCGGGGACCTTCAGGCCAGCCAGGTCTGCACGGAGCCTCCGGTTCTCCTCTTGGAGAAGCTCCGTGGCAGCCGTCAGGCGAGCCACATCCGCCCGCAGTGCGGCCACTTCGCCAGCCGAAGGACCGGCGTAGTTGGCCGCCTCCGCTGCCGCCATAATGGAGGCCATTGCCGCGTCCATGGCCTTGTTCTTCGAGTCCTGGCGCTTCTTCAAGGCCACGACCCGGATTGCGGCCTCCACGACCGCCGCAAAGCCCTTCTTGCGTTCCGCCTCGGGGCTGCCAACCTCAACCGCCTCGTCGCTTGAGGGCTCCGAAGCCGTCCCACCCTCCTTTGCGGGCTCCTCCGCTCGCTCTGCCGCCTCCCGAGCAGTGAGCCCCCTCCCTTTGCCTCTCTCCCGGGCTCCTCCCCGCCTACTGGTGGAGATTTTCCGCGCCGAGGCCAGCTCCCAGTCAGAGGACGACTCCTGGCCGTCCAGTGACCTTGGCCGCTTGCTTCGTCCCTGTCTTTTTGCAGCGGCCGTCTCCTGGGCACGGCAGGGGCTCCCTGAGCCTACCGTGCTCGCTCCTCCAGATGCAGCGTCGGACTCCGACCCCGCATCACTCCTCACCTTCTTCGTTGTTTTGGGTTTATTTAAATGTTTCATAATTGTTCCCACGAGTAAAAAACTTTTTGTACTTGCTCAAAATAAGGTGGTTCGCACTAGCGACTAAACCAAGCTACCCATTAGTCAAGCTTCTTACCTCCCTCACGGTGCGCCGCCGCTTGGAGGTTTGGGGAATTTTTTATAGAGGTTAAATCTTCCTCGCGGTCCGGGCGGTTAAGCCAGGACCCTCGACCCCCGTCAAATGTCAGAGACATGACCTTGACAGTCTTCGGGGCTACGAGATTAACGGTGGCAGGAGGGGGGGGTTACCCCTCCTGCCTGCCCGGCGGCAGGGTAAGTGCACACCGGGCCCGCTCTTACTCCACAACAGTTGCCGCTCTGCTCCTCATAGCGACGTGTGTGGAGCGCTCCTCTTGGCAGAACATTAGCATGCGGGCAGCGAGATCTCATTGGGAAATAATCCCAACAAGAAATCGCTGCCCGCACCCCGGGATGCACCGGCCCGAACACTGGTCTTCCCCCCGGACGTATCCAGAAGGGAACTCCAGTGCCCAGGCGCACGTGGAGGTTTTCTGCCCTGGCACCCCAACGTGTATCCCTTAGGTAGATTTCGTCTATGTATCAGTACTATTGACTGTAAAGAGTTTCTGGAATATCAGAAGTACTATGCGAGCTAGGCGCACGGGCGAGGTGTCAAAAGACGCGTCTCCGCGCGGGCTAGTCAATTGTTTGTGTTCCTGGAATAATCCCGAAGAAAAATCGGGAATTATCCTGAAAAAACTGATTTTATGACCAAAAAGTATGTAAAAACACCGAATAACACCACCGAAACGGGACTCGACTTCGCGGAACGCGCACGGGAGTACAGGTAAGGCAGGTAAGTATCGGATTAAATTATTAAAAACCAGGAATAGACTGAAAATTTTGAATAAAATTTAAAATAGTGCTTTCTAAAGGGAGTTTTTTGAAAATTTTTACAAGTCAATAAACGAAAAAGTGTTTTTCGCGAAATTGTCAATTATCCCTAGTGGGAACGTTACAGGGAGTCTAGTTTAGGTTTAAAATGCTGAAAACAGCTTGATATTGCGTCACCGGGATGCAAAGATATGAGGTTTTTATTAAAAACGTGTATCCACAGGTGCTCTTAGCGTGTAGTCGCTTAGTTTTAAGGTTTTTAAAGCCCTGGCTGGAGGCCTTAATTTATTGAGGCATCCAAAGGCAAGCTTGGTTAAGCAGACGACAACCTCCTAAGTTGAAATGAGGGAGGCCATTCAAAAAAAACGGAGCCGCTTGGGTCTCAAGCTAACTTTTGCGGGTTGTACAAACATTCGTCTGCCCAATTAAAAAAACTTACTTACAGGTGAGAGTTGGACCACTTTCTAACCTAATGGTAAGTGATGATGCGGTGACGAGAAGTAATCTATTGACTCGGTACTTGGAGACTACTAAATTATAGCTACCGGAAATTACAGTTTTACAAAATCCTAAGTAGGTAAAATAATTTACTTGTTCTAAAATATACAAAAATTTAATAGTATGGTGATACACTTTATGGCACTTGTTTCTATGAACAGACTTTGAACATATGTGTCTGAACTAGATATAACAAAATAACTTTGTTTGACATCTATAAACACAACGTTTGATCAAAGAGTAAGAATAAATAATAATAGTAAAACAGTAGTGACAAAATGTAGAAGAACAATCTTAAATAAGTGGTGTGGTGATCTTAAACAAATAGGTAGGGACGGCATTCAATTTATTTGCACTACATGTCCATATTGTCCATGCATTAAAAATTATACATAATTATCATGAAACTCGTGATATCACATTCGTCTGAGTATTTAAATATATCGGCAGCTGTAATAAATGCACTCAGATGCGATTGGTGTCGACTGAACTGTGCGATAAGTACAGAGCTCGATAAGCATTTAATAAACAATACTTATCGTTAAGTACAATCCGCGAAATGTTTCATATTTTCATTTTCAAAAATGTTATTGGAAAAGTAATAGGCCATTATGAAGTAGCCGTTGTCTGACGCTTTATTATTTACAAAAATATTTTTATTTTTACATTACTTATTAATTGTACCAATGTTATCTACTTTAATTACAATGGTTTTTGAATAATTACCCATAGCAGGTCAATTAATCAGTCTGGCAGTGACGTTACTTTGTTTTACAGTCAACTAGAACCCAATAGTAACCTTAATACAACAACAATAAAGATCACTGTGATTTTGACGGACTCGATCCTTTTTGTCATATTGACAGTGATGCAAAATCAGAAATAAAATAACTATGAATGGACTATAGTAATAATGATTATGTTCAATTCTCATAATTTTAAGAACATTCACAGTCTGATTCCAGTCTCAATCTGTCAACAATACTTCTAGTTTTCCTACATTTTGACAAGTTGACATTTGTTTGTCGCCGAGATGACACTGCGAATAGATTTTGAACGCTTTAAATTACGAGAATTGACCTTCAGGTGTATGAACGTAAACGAAGCAAAAGGAGTTTGTAAGGATTTTGGCAGGTGGCCTTCTATAGTTTATGTATATAGACGGCGTGAGATTATGTATGTGATAGACAGATTATTATTATTATTATATTTTAACATATCTTGGGACCATGGGTGACCTATGGAAGAACTATGGCCCCTGCCTGATCAATGTTTTATATTTACACGGATAAATTGCAGGGGGAGACTTGCACACTCAATAATGGGCCCCCGGAAACAGTCGCTAGCCCATAGTGACGTAGCAACAAGGGGGCAACATGTTCTGAGGTGCTTATGAGGAGTGGAGAGGTAATCCACAGCTTTCAGAACAATCCCAGAGCCCGGAAGATGGTCAAGATCCCTATGAGCACTTACTGGAATACTTCCTTCCCCCGAGCACGTTTGCTCTTGCGACTCTCCACTCAAGGCGGCCAGTAAAGGCAAGAATGAGGTGGGAGCTCTGTTCCTTGTCATTGTTCACTCCAGCTGGCCAATAAAGGCAAGCCAGAGGTGAGGAACAAGATTTTTCCCGGGAGATAGGGTCCGTGGGGTCGCCACTGCCCAACAGCTCGCCACATACTGCCCCACGGGTTTCTGTATCTCTCTTGGTCTGGCTCCTCACCCTAGACCTGTTTCGGCAAAGTAAACTCTTCCGGCACAGGCCTAGAGTATTATATGTATTATTATTATGTTTATTTATTTACTTATCTTATTTTATTACATTTTTAATTATTTTTTTTATATAAAAATTAGGTATAAAAAAACATTTAAAAATATAAAAAATTGTGATCCACCGGTGTCGGAAGCAGCTTCCAAGCTATGTATGTCTTTAATAGCTAAGGCAATATTTTTTTTTTTGCAAAAATTAAATAAACTGTCATGGTTCTCAACTCCCTTGTCTACACAACAACTAGTTTAACTATTAAACTGAGACTGTCTTACGTCCGTATCACAAGAGCCCATTCTCAGACACTTTCCATATAATTCAAGACTAATTAAGTTTAGTCTTCAGAGGCTGTAACGGGGACCAAGTGAGAAAGGTGGTAATTAGGGTTCCTTTCTCACTAAAACATTAAAATTTCACCTTGACTCGAGTAACGAGTCATTAGCAACTCTTTGATGCATACTAATTGTGTTCGCTTTTGGACGTAATTGTAATTAAAGATGGACTCAAAGTGCACAGTGCAGGTAAAGTAAGTATCCTTTGAGGATTTTTTTTTCTTAATGTTCGTGTTTTTTTTTTGCTCAACTTGTTCAAAGTTGAAGAAACTTTCGTAACGTCAGCAAGACGTTCTGGATTCTAGAATCCATTAAAAAGGTCCCAGTAAAAGGTATTTTACTAGCCAATAATTGATATACCATTTTCAGTAGTACCTACCTACTGGATATGTTCAATAAATGTACAAAAATTGCGAATATAAAAAACACGTGTGCGGCCGGGGAACCCCGGCAGGAACGAACACACACTCGTATATAATGAAAGAGACAGATAGAGAGAGAGAAAATGTGAATTGAATACTCGTTTTTAATACAGAGCCATCTAGTAGGTACCCATTTTTAGGAGGTCTAATAAAGTTGTCGCCATCTTGGATTTTCATTTTGGTCTCGCTATTGGCTTTAGCATCCTCAAAAACCACGAAAACCACACCTATGATGAAAATTCTGAAAATTTTCGCAGCTGCCATCTCGGATTACCATTTTGACTTCACGAGTGGTATCATCACCCTCGAAAACCATGAGAACTAAAAAAAAAGTCGCGTTTTGAGGGCATAACGGTTTTGACGATTTCTACTAGTTTACTACTACTGCAAGCCGCGGTAAAGAATTTCGTTCCAAAAAGATGATTGTTACAAGTCATGTAACTGTATTGCTGTGTGTACTCGTACTGTACTTTGTTACAAGTAATGTTATTTACATGTGTTGGTGAAATAAACCTTTTTTTATGTTAGGTATCATGAGACGCAGTAATTGTTAGGTAATGGATAGCAAATTTAATTTGTGAATTACTTATGAATACATTGGACCCCAGGAGTCACCAAAACAAAAAACAAATCAATTATGTCTACTTAGTAAATGCCTACACAGTTGAACAAAATAGAAACAGAAATCAAAGTATAATTTCTTTGTTAATTTTCATGGAATTGTGGGTTTAATCGAAATGAGGATAATTGATCATGGCTTCGAACTCGTAAATTGAGACACATGTAGGCAAGCCGTACTGACTTCTTCATAAATTGGAAATTGGAAACCAATTATTCGGCCTGCAGATGACTGTGGAAATAGATGCTTTTGCTTTGCGTTAAAGCCGGTTTAGGCTGCCTGCCTGCATGTCATCTGCCCAGCCTTTTCCCAATTATATTGGGGTCGGCTTCCAGTCTAACCAGATGCAGCTGAATACCAGTATTTTACATGGAGCGACTGCCTATCTGACCACCACAACCCAGTGACTGGGTAATACGACCCCATGGTAAGACTGGTTGTCAGACTCTCGGGTCCATAACGACTGTCAAATATCCACGAATGACAACCGGGACCAACAGCTTAATGTGATTTTCGAGGCGTTTCACTTTTGGGTATGTAAAGATGGTCACCCATCCACGGACCAACTGCGGCAAGCGTAGCTTAACCTGATCGATCGAACCGTGCGGCTATTATTACTTAGCCACAAGCCCCTCTGCTGCCTGCCTGCATGTCCTAGAACCAAAAATCCGAAGATTTGTGGCATCTACCAACCCGCCCTGGGCCTGCGTGGTGGAAAACGGCCCACTCCCTCTCACCGAGAGGAGGCCTGTGTCCCAGCAGAGGGAACAATACAGGATGATTATGTAAAGCCTGCTATAGACTGGCTGGGTTAGGCTCAAATATTTTAAGCTGTGTCATAGCATACCAGCTCGGCAAAGTCTACAGTGATGAACATAGTTCGTTTAATGGCTAATGCAATTAGAAGTGAAATGGATAGTTGAGGAAAATTCCGTAATCATTCCGGATTGGAAGACGGATTGTCGACCGCAGTTTGTTAATAACAGAGAGAAAGTTTCACCTTTCATGGCCTCCACATAGTACGAATTCATGGCCTATATTGCTGAGAAAAACACGAAATGGGATACTTCATCATGTTTTCGAGCATCAATAATTATTGTTCGTACCTTCTCTCAAATTAGAATTCCTCTAACAAAGATCCGCGCGAACAAAAACAACGCAATTCATTATTAATTATAAGCCCGTCAAAATCAATTTTGAATTTCGATAGTCATGTCAAAAGTGAACGCACCCCCATCGTAAAACAACGGTCACGTCCGAAACACGCTCACAAAAAGCGGTATTTTTAACTGATAAATCCCCAAGGGTGACTTGTTCATCTTCCGCTTCACTAGTAACAGAGAAAACAACTCGCAAAAAATATTTTCAAAGTCCGATGAATCGGCCATCAAAGAGTATTTATTATCTCTTGTCCATAATTAAATATTCATTTAAACCTTTTTCTGGGGCTCCTCACGCATTCAACCCGAAGTCACTCGGATTTAATAACGCTCTTTATTCTGAAATTTAAACGACAATTTGTGAGCCCTCATCTGCCTCAAAGACCGCTAATTGCCCTTTCTTTAACAAAAATAAAAAATCAAGAGAAAAAAATTGTGAAAAGAAAATTGTTCTCGGTGCATTTAAAAGGTTTTACGTCCCAGTTTTGAAGTGGACCTCGATACAAAGACAAAAATAAAAGTTTGTTATTATTGTAAGAAAAACATTATGAAAGTATATAGCTAGCAACTTGTGTAGTCATCATTGTAACCTACTTCTAAGCTCCCATAAATACAGATTTCTTTGATTTCTTTACAGTAGGCAGTTGCATAATTAAGTTGAATCTGTGCTTTTGTGTTAACTACCAACCCGCACTGGACCCGCGTGGTAGATTACAGCCCACTCCATCTCGAAGAGAGGAGGCCTGTGTCCCAGCAGAGGAACATTATAGGCTGATTATGGTATGCTTTTAAATCGAATAACATTTTCGTAATGAAGTTTACCTACGTATTTCAAAGCTAGATTCAAATTCAAAATTCAAATTCAAAATCATTTATTTGCTAATACTTATGGGTAATTACATAAAGTTGTTAAAAAAAATTGACCATAGTTCAACCATAATTACGCCTTGAGGCATGCATGCAAATCTCAAACTTTGACAGTATCACAACATTGTTATACAATTACTTACAACAATAATTTATAATTAATGACACATATTTGGTAATTCCACCATGGCAAATAATAATGAAACATTAGCTAATAATAATGTCACAAGAATAATTAAAGATTAAAATAATTAATTAGTACTTACATTAATCACATGTCACAGCAACAACAATATTCCTGAGAACAATATGTATATGTGATTGAATATGTGATATGTATATGAATATGTGTATGTGTATGTGTGTATATGTATGTTAAATAATCCTGAATACTATAATAACAACATTACATTATATTTAAATAGCAAGAATCTTTTTTAATTTATTTTTAAATTCATCGATGGATGGAGTTTTTAGTATAGACTTTGGTAAGTGATTGTATATACGCGGCGCCATACTGAAAATGCGTCTGGCATAGAATAGAATAGAATAGAATTTATTTAATTGTAAGAATGTAGTTTTACATAGTATGGTGTTATTTTTTTTTTTTAAGTTCTATACATTCTACCATAACATATGGTTTACCTACAAATATTAAAATGTCATTTTATATAACGAGGTACAATTAATTATAAGATTAATGATTAAAAATATGTCCAATATGAATTATTATAACATGTCATCTTGGATTTTTACAATATTCCATATATTAACCAATGTCATAAATACAATTATCCAGTAACCAACTTGTCAGCTTTTTCTTGAACATGGGGATAGGAAGTTCCTTAAATGAGTTTGGTAACTTGTTATACACCTGAATGTAAGCTATACATACAGCGATAGCACTAGGAAGTGGTGAAGGGCGGGCGTTTCTGGGGGACTGTCTTTTGTAATTTTGACGTTCAAAAAGTGCTGATTCTCAGCCTTATTTGAATAAATGACTTTTGATTTTGATTAGTCTGGTTGATATTAAACATACCCCTATTACACCGCTTTTGCGCCTTGAACGCAATTCATTATGAGTTTTATAATTTGGTCGCACGATATTTCGTACTCGTCCAAACCAAACGGCACGGTTGGCGCAGTGGTTAAGCGATTGACTGCTGCGTTGCGTGTCGCGGGTCCGATTCCCGCACGGAACAAATATTTGTATGACCTACATGTATTTGTTCCGAGTCTGGGTGTTTTTCTATCTATAATTATGTATGTATTTACAAAAAAAAATTGTATATAAGTAGTTTATCAGCCATCTTGTTACCATAACACAAGCATTAGGTTGCTTAGCTTGGGACAAATGGTGCTGTGTGAAATGTTCAGGGATATTATTATTAAACGCTTTTACAACAATACTTTTGTAAACAAAACCTATAATAGAAAATACAAAAAGCTTTTAATCTCGTATTTCTTTTTACAATTCTGGATCCAGAGAACCGTAACGCGATATCACACCGCGATTATTGGAATACATACAAAGTGAAAACTTTGTTTGCGATGTAACAGAATACAGCTCTTTGTTCCTCTTAACCCGATATCCGTTTTCGTCTTTAAGGCACACTGTACTTCCGCGGCACTTAGTTTCTCAGAAAATTCTCATAACGAGTATTTCAGTAATGCGATTCACTTGATTTTACTTTAAAAGCATTGAAATCGTCAAGCGTAGGAAACTGAATTTCACGACCACATGAGCTCATAAAATATAAGCCAGTATTAAATAATTTTCGGAAAAAGAATCTGGAACTTTTTCATCCACGTATTTTTTCCTATGCTTCTTAATGCAGAAAACTGAAAGGAGATTTTGTCTACACATTTCTTGCTTGTACAAAAAGGTCGGAGCACTCATTTTTATTGAAAAGAATTTTATCATAAAGAAAGTTCCGGGAAGATATAAAACTTATTCTATTACTTACGTAAGACCTGCTCATTATTCGGGACATGTTTAAAAATTTCGAAACTCCTACAGCGCGTCGAATAATGGGCTTTCTACGACTACCTTTCAAAAAGAAGAATCGTTGAATTGGGGCAACATTAGACGCTCCCGCGCCATTAATTCAGAGCAGAAGTTAACTTAGTTGGAGCGTACAAATTACATCAGTCTTAGTTTAGTAACACGGAAATGTTTGCGGAATTCTTTAAGGGGCGTAGGTATCTACATTATTCCGACGTCGGATTCCGACAATCCGGTGAATCGAGTCTGCGAATAATTCGTCTCGTAGGCCATTCGATCGACCTAATTCGGGGAGATCTCATTCGGCTAATGGGCGTAATGTTTCACCTGAGTGCGCCTACGGCAGTGAATTGAAGTATTTGTTCAGCGAATGATGGCCCTTTACAATTCACGTTAAGGAAAAGTAAGAAGTCGGTAGTTGAATAATATATACAGACGTTCTTTGAAAGCAATGTGCCGTGTTGTTTTAAGCAGAAACAGGATAATATTAAGAGGATCGGTGCAGAGTACCTACTCTTAATTAAGCTAAGTAAGCACTTTTAAAGTAATGCAGGATAATCTTGAAGAACAGTTAAGGATAATATTAATTTTTGGAACATATGAAATATTACACATACTTTATGTACAATTAATTTTAATAAACTTCTAAAGAAGACATTCTAAAGAAACCCTAGCGTTTCAGTTCACGTGTTGCGTATATCACTGACACTCACTCACTGGCCCGCACGCACCCCTATTACTAAACAGTCCCAAACAGGCTTAACAAAACTTAAATCAAAGCAACCTATCTTATAAGTTTCGTAAAAGAAAACGACAAAGAACTAACTTATAAGCAAATCTCGTAGCGCTGAGGGCGCCAATAAACATTCTTGGGCAAACATCCCCTGATATGAAGGAATTGAACTTTCCCGTCCTGCTATAATAATTTACATGATTTTATGTGAAACAACGCCTCACGTCCGGTGTTCGGCAGTAGCGAAACCAAACAAAGGAATATCCCTTCATACGATAGTTTACTATGTTTGGGTTCCGACTTTATGCACTGTACCATGAATATTTTATTTTACGTGACCGACATCTCTATCGCTTGTTTAAGCTTTCGTGGAATGCAAAAATATTTGCTGGAATAACAGTTTTGACTGATTTATGTATTTATTGGGGTTGTATGACGTTGGCTTTAGTTATATTGACCTTGCTCATATTTGTTCGTATTCGTACAGGCTTTGTAACAAATGAATACAGCTGTGCCTTTACATGTCTTAGGATACAAAACATTCTGCAAAATTACCCCTTTGTTTATAAAGTTAGGAGATGTTTAAACGTCAAAAATGTATGGATAAACTGTCGCTAATCATTGCAACGTTTATAAATAATAGCCTTTATAAAGCAAATTGACTACCAACTTAAGTTGTCAGTATACTCAAACTTATCAATTATTTTCCCTGAACGTACTTACTAGTCACATATTATCCACCAGTAGGTGGATAAAGTGTATTAAGGACCTTGGTAAAGGTCCCATTTTAGGTGAGAAATTCGTTAGTTGACGGCGGTACGTCACTACGTTATCTGCAATAAAGCCAGAATGAGCGGTCAGTACGAACGCCATGACAGCCCGTCTGAGTCAGTTCTAATCAGGGATAGACATTGAGTGGGTGAAGCGTCTAATTATAGACCTTACTGCACTGCACATCGGGATAAGATAAAGAGAAGACTAAGATTATTACAATGGGAATGGAATTTCAAAATAGAGAGACAAAGAATAGAATAGAATAGTATACACTCTTTATTATGTACACTATATAAATTACAGATATAAATAACAAAACCAATAAAAACAAGTAAGTAAAAGCAGAATTAGAATAAATGTAGCAACTACAAAAAATACACAAAAGTTTATCATACCTCAACCTCCTGCCATGAACTACATCCACCAAAAGACCAAACAAACAATTACAAACACGCGTTAATTATCACCATACATGAATACGTATTCCAATGGCATCGCCACCAAATATGGATATATGACGGTAGGTATAGGAATTCCAGCGGTCGACAATAGTCGTAATTCCGTCGTCGCTCGGACGCGGTCGCGCGGTCTCCACCGGACGTGGGAGCGAATACGTAATGACATCCGATGGTCACATTTGTAATTTTATTACCACAGCCCCATTCTTGTTATGGTAATCCTAATGACCTAGAGTTTGTTACGGCCGTGAAAATTGCTGCAATATTGCGAGGCGCCTAAAAGTTCCTGTATAAAAGGAACGAAATGTTTCACTCCCGAGAATGTTTTAGGTGGCGAGTTGTTTTTGTCTGTACGTTTTGTTTGTGTCCGTTTTATTTGTCGAAGTAACACACAGAATTTATTGAGAGGCTTAGTACATGTTTTTAGAGCGTTGGGATGAAAATAAACACGTATTTCATTCATTCATTCAGCCGAAAGACATCCTCTGCTGGACATTGGCCTCCCCCAAGCACCGCCACTTCGAACGTTTCTGTGTTTTCCGCATCCAGCCGATTCTTGCGGCCTTCACAAGGTCATCGATGCACCTTGTAGGAGTCTAGGAGGCCTTTCAACGCTACGTCTTCTGGTACGCGGTCGCCACTCCAGAACCTTCCTGCCCCATCGTCGAATACAACTCGGCTGGGCAGCGTAATAACTTCTCATCCGACATACTACAGTGTCTCAAGACGAAAGTTTTTGACCAGTGCGTGTTGCCAGTGATGACCTATGGCACTGAAACGTGGTCGCTCACAATGAGCCTTATTAGAAGGTTAAAATCACCCAAAGGGAAGACTATGAGAGGAAGGAGAGCTATGCTTGATATTTCATACTAAACATGCATACTATAATACATGTATTTATTACTATCTAACACAATAAACATCAAACACACTACACATATTTACAAGCAAAAAATTACAGTGTTCGTATCAACTACCTCGTACTTGATACGAACACTGTAATTTCTTGTTTGTACAAAACCAATAAAAAACAAAATAAATATTGTCACTACCTCACTTACATGGAACCTGTAATAAATTACGCAGAGTAAATAAAGAAACAGACTTACACAAACACGTAAACAGAATAAAAAATAGGTCTAAGTATACCTAACCCAGATGGTAATGACACTACAAAAACATTTTATTATTCACAAACAGTATCAAAGAAGAAAGTTCCGGCTCGCCCAAATTATTTGCATCAGAAAGAGGGTAGTTCGCACTACCAACTACTTGTTTCCTTGCAAGTACAGTGGAGCTGTCGGAAAAACATCCGAGAGGTATTTGAATGCAGATTGTACAAGGTTTTGTTCGGAAATGTATGGAAGTTAAGAAGCTTAGACTGTTAGTCACAAACATTGTGTCAGTTTACATAGAACGCTGTTGTTCTATTAGCTACCTAAGCCTTTAAGGAAATGGTAAAGTTAAGCATACTTAACTTTGCCCAATTTTAACGCCAGATTTACACAAATCTGGTCGTTAAAGTTGGACACGCTATTTGAAGTAAATTGTTCCAGACCCTAGGGAATAATGTGATGTAGGATTTACGAGTAAGTATTGGAAATTGAGATAGTATGAAATTCCGATGTAGTGCGGTCACGGGCAGAATTTGGGATAGGTCCGATAGAATATTTGAGCAGGCAAGAATCTAATCTCGCAAGATTCTGGGGATCTCATGTCACACGTTTTACGGTCAAATTCCTAATAAGATAATGAATATTATCGATCGATAATGAGCATCATGCGGAGATAGGAGCCTTTTGGCCTCGTACAGGACTTTCTGCTTTTTTTTTACTTTCTTTTTATGTAGTTTTGTTTTTTTATTTATTTATATTGTGTTTAGTTTAGTTTAGTTTAGTTTAGTTTGTGATCTTCCTGTACGAGGCACAATAAATACGTTTTCTGTCTTTCTTTCTATTATTTTGACAAACTACTGCCACCTTTCAGATTAATCCTAAAAAACATAGAACTAGTCTTGTTTTCACTATAATTTATTGCATAACATAACATCACCGCTGTAAGCCCCGAAAGGTTAAGCAGAGGTGTAGCTATAGCAACACCTACATTTCGTCAGTAATGTTTAAGTCCCATATCATAGGAGGCGAGCGTATTGCCATTAACCGCGCACAAATCCAGCAACTGAGAAATTCCTGCTGAAAAAAATCCAATAACACGGGAATCGAACCCAGGACCTCATGCTCAGCAGTACTGCTTGTGTCCGCTACATCAACGAGGAAATCAATATGATGTTTCCAAAGGTATTAACTACAATTCTAGCTCATGGATTATATCTAACCCCGATAGATATAAAACCTCAGTAAAATTCTAATATTCCAACAATTCGAGTACATCCAATAAATACATCCGTACCATATGCGCTCACAATTGCGGTATTACATTGCATATTCCATAAAAGAACTGGCAACAACTCAAATCTCATGTTGGTCCCTGGATAAATCTTCAAATGTACAATATTAATATAGGAGTAAATGGAGAAATTTATTATGGATGAGCTATGAACCTTTGCGGTGTTACCAGTGGATTTTTTTCATTACAAATGGGTTTAATTTTCAACGGGCAACATTTCAATTGAGATTCTATTTCGTGAAAATTAAATGCTTCCTCGTTCAATTTAAAAGGTGTGGTATTTAATACTGGAGGTATTTTATTTAATTCTATTTTTGGTTATTTTTCGTACGTCAGTATAATAATTTCGTATCTTCTACTACATAACACTACACTATTTACTACGCTTTCTTCTCCTGGGGCTAAGCATAAACTACATAACGCCACCTGCTGCGATCCTTACATAATTATTCCTTTTGCCTCGTTTACACGCACGCCACACTACTATGACAAATTATTTACACTATTTATGAACTAGGATAAAATAACTAGCCACAGCCAATTTCTAACAACAAACGATTATGCAGCCATTTTTCGTTCATTATCTACCTTCTTGTTTTTGTTCAAAAATATCAAACCGTCCTCAGGGTACTAAAATAAATTCCCATTATTGAAAGACGTTACTGCAGTTCCATACTGCGATATTAACTGAACTTATCTACGTAAGTATTACCCACTTTCATTTTATGTGTCTGTCATCGACATCGCAGGACATAGTTGGCACTTTGACTGTTTGTTGAGAGCAAACTCACCAAACTTATTTGAAATGAGTATCTCATCATAACCGATGGAGGAATCAAAGATGAAAGGTCGGCCGCTCGATCTCCAGGGATACATTGAGACGTTTCCAATTTGTAATAAACTTGATCGTAGCAAATCTGAAATATTAGAAGGCATTGTAAATTGGATCACGTTTTACGTCTTAGACGGAAAAGTCTTCAGGGATTTTTGTTCCATTTCTGGTATTAAAGCTGTATAACTTCTCACGATCGACATTTAGCAAAACTTTTTTTGTAAGACGAAGTGTATCCGTAAAAGCTTTAGAATAATTTAAGCACTCACCGACCCGGCTGTAACTATCGACATTTGAGCGAAGTACCTCGGCGAACCCAAACAAATTCCTGTGCGACGTCTTATTGAGGGCGGAAACGACGATCGCTATCGACTTATTATACAAATGGCCGATTTCTGAGCAACAGTAACAATATCTTACCATGAAAAATTACGAGTCAATAGTGTTGCGGTCTCTCTTGGCTCCGTTTTGCAATAAAAATCGGTGCCTCATAGACCATTCCCTGTATTTGTGATTCTCAACGTGAACTCACACTGATCTTTACACACGAACCAATTTTGTCGAACACAGTTTTGGGGGAAGAATGATGTATTGTGAGAATATTTTGTTAGGGACAAGCGCCAATATCAGATATTGTTCGATAAAAATATAACGTTTAATATTCGACCTCAGATATTGGTAGATATGAGTAGACCATAGTAACAGTCATCTGTAGAATATCTCATGTTTTATACGAGGAGGTCTTTGTCCGGGGGTACGTCGACCCTATCTCGGTATTTAACTACGTAGTATCAATAAAAGGTTGAGCGTTGTGTCGCTGACAGTAAAAAGATAAAAATGTAGTAAGCGAACACAATGTTGGACTTGTAAAGGAAAATTCTTTCTCAGAGATTTTAATTAATTGGATGTAATATCCCAGCACAAGTTTTTGAATCTCAAATAAGGATAGCGGTTATTATAGTGCTTGTAGACGGTGCTCTGTGGGTAACAAGTAATATAATCTTTAAACTCGTCTTAACATAGTTAGGCGTGGTTTTCAAATCGGCTCTATGGATAAAGTTGTGTCGTTACCACACGAGCTATTCAAAATGTGAGCAAAACAAGTCGGTGAAAGAATAATAATGTAATGAACACTAAAGCAATTGTTTCTACTTACTTTTTTGCCGCAACAATACCAAAAACTGAAAACCTACACGAAATTGAAAATTAATATTCACAAAACCTTTTACAAAATCAATAAGCTTTTCCCCAAAAAAACTTGGAAACTTCGCCTGTAACCAAACCCTTTCAATCAACCATGAGCCTGTCGAAACATTTTTTGAAGTAATCTATTGAGAGCATCCACTTATCAATTAATAGAAGTGGAAAACGATGACTGAGCACGGCTTAATCTCTTTCTGCCGTCTCACTGCCCAGCTATTAGCCTAATGGACCGGCGAACCTCGGCGACGACGAATCCAATATAGTTCTGCTGAGTATTAAAACAAAAACAATCGGATTAGCTTTTTACTCGAGCTTTGAAAACAGACGGCCTTTGGTTTATTTGACCTTTAGAGGGACAAACGAATCGAGTGACCAGCCTAATGATTCGTACCTATACATTAGTCGATAACTCGTTTATAGGGAAACGGGGTCTTCGTATCCGAAAACATGGTTCAAGTATATATGGTGGTCGTTTCGGGATTCGGGAGATGTGTGTATTTTAATCGAATTACAACTCTAGCTTCGGTTTTCCTGGAAAATGCAGGTCGTAAATATTTTGTAGGTGTGTCTTGTAGGTAGTTTACAGATTTCTGAAAATTAAAAGTCAAAATGTGATGATTCTACTTGTACAATTATAATTTCTAGAACGTCTATTATTTAGAACAACTAATGTGAATAGATAAACACACATAATCAGCCTATAATGTTCCCACTGCTGGGACACAGGCCCCCTCATTCGAGAGGGAGTGGGCTGTAATCTATCACGCGAACCCAGTCCGGGTTGGTTGATGTCTTCGAATATTACAGGTTTGGTTCTCGTAGATACAGGTTTCTTCAAGATGTTTTCCTTCACCATTTTGAGAGCAGTGGTGATGACAATATTTATAAAAAGTAAAGCGCCTGCCTGGGACTAATGTGAATATTGATTAAACAAAAAATTAAAGTGAGGAATGGAATTAAATTCGCGTTTTTGTACTTACCTCTATCTATCTTTCTACCACTATAATAATAAGGGGTCATGATATTTCAAAACTGTTCTAAAATACATCCAACTATAAAACTGTCATGGCGCTATTTCTAATATTTTATATTCTTTCTTTTTACCCGTGTGTTGAAATAAAATAAAATTATTGAGTTCGAGCTACTAGCTGTAAAAGTTCAGCTTTGAAACTGTTCCTGCACAAGTTTGAGAGGGGAAAAGAGTCACTGAAGTAATCGTTAAACTGAAAACGAAATAAGATTTCAATATAGTTTTTGAAGAAATAAAATTTCTAACAACACTCAACTTATAAAATAGTGAGAATATTATTGGTAATGGGTAGGTATTAAAACTTGTCTTATATTAGAAGTAACTTTTCTGTTAAATCACTTGAGTTTTAACCCATTGGGTTGTTCATAATGTTCCCACTGCTTGGACACAGGCCTCTCAGTGAGAGGGGGGGGGGGGGGGGGGCTGTAATCCACCACGTGGGCCCACTGCGGGTTGAATATTACAATGCGACGAAAAACATATAAACAAAAACTGTAAAGTTTCAGTAAATAGGTACCAGTCTACTTACAATTGAAACTCTTATTGAGATTTTACCAATTAAATAAAATCACTTTATTACCATATTTATGATGGTTTGCTGGCACAGTGGTAACTGCCCCGACTTACGAGTTATAGGACGTGGGTTCGAACCCAGTCGCGCGTTACTTTCAGTAATTTGTTTCATCACCACTGCTCTCAAAACGGTGAAAGAAAACATCGTGAGGAAACCGGTATGTCCTAGAACCAAAAAATCGAAGACATGTGACATCTAACAACCCGCATTGGGCCCGCGTGTTGGATCTCAGCCCACTCTCTCTCAGAAAGAGTCTAGTCCCGTGTCCCAGCAGTGGGAAAATCATAGGCTGATTGCTTCTAAGCATGCTTCATGATTACCAGAGTAGTATCAACCATACTCAAAACAAGCTCCCCTCATAATCGCAGGTCAAACGTGACACGACGCGAAGGCGAACTCAATTCACAAAGTTCCATTGCAGAGAGTTACAAGGAACGTTTCGAATGTCCATCACTGACTTACCACCTTTGTACTTATGGATTCACGACAACAGTTCAATGGCTGCGAAAGGTCGATTGGCAGCCTGTACTTACTGCTGCGCTACTATTGTTAAAACGTGTGAAGTCCAATCTTGTCTGTTACAGACGATGACACAACATCTATGGAAAAATTATTACCACTGAGTAGTAAGCAAATGGAGTGATAATGTGCAGGTGAGGCGCTGTTACTGAATAAAGTTGGAATTTCTGAAGACTTTTTAGTTATGAATGTCTGCAGCAAAATATTTACGTTTACAGGCGCAGCCCGTTTACGGAGGTTGACATACGTGGTGGAAGGCTCCCGGAAACTGTGATTCACGGAGTGAATATATCACAGTAATAATGATTACTAGGCTTGACGTACTGGGGCTTGTCTTTAGTCAACTTGTATACAGTGAATGGTAAATGATATTCAACAAATGTTACGTGAAAGGTTTTCCACGCGTCTAACTGCTTGATGTAATGTTGAATATATAAAATCATATTAAACCTTCAACCTGTGTGCCTATGCGCACTCCATTGACTCCATACTCCCTGCTCAGAACGAAACAACAGCAGTGATTCCAGACAGGCCGTCCATACATCATCTCACTTCAACGGATCAATGATTGATGCTCGCTCACAAATCGCCGCGTCATTGTTATCATTGAACGTCTACTCGCGGTGTTTACATTTCAGCGTCATTTAACATTTGGTTTGTAAACTTGGTATATATCTTTTAGGCGGCATGACGGATTTTAATACAGACTTTTGCCAAAAATATTCTTGAGTAACTTGGCATACTGTTCACCATGAGATGTCTACAGTTTTCTTTTTAATATTAATTGCCTTTTTAACCGACTTCTAAAAAAGGAGGAGGTTCTCAATTCGGATGTTTGTATTTTTTTTTAATGTTGATTCGCGCATAACTCCGTCGCCTGCCAACCGATTTAAAAAAATCTCAAAAAAAATAACACAAAAAAAGTGAAAATTTCGGAACCCGGTGTCTTTGGTTTTTTGGCCACCGACTTCCGAAATTAAAGTTATTTTTCACTTTGTAGTGTTTTTATGGAAGTCGATTGTTTTTTTTTTTTTTGTAAAAAAAGTTTTTATTAACTTCAAACAAAAAGGGACTTGCTAACTTGATTAACCTTTTGGTGTAAATGAAAGTGGTCTTCAATTTAATTATTTTATTTTGAGAATTTAGTTTGTGTATTTATTTTTTATGGTAATAATACTTCGATATTTGAGTTGAATATTAAAGTGGTTGCTTTTAAACAAATTATTAGAGCAGTTCAGAATACAAAATTACTAAATTCTTAGTTTAGTTTTATTACTGTTTTTACTTATATTTTAACATTTTTTAAATAAATAAAAGTTATTTCTATTGCTTATTGCACCAAACACAACAACTATCATATCACTATAAGTTACGGTCGCCATTAGCAACGAGCTACGTTTGTCGTAGCCAGCGTGCGACAGTCATCGTAGACATCGAGCTACGGCGTAGACGGGGCGCTACGACTTCGTAGCAATATCTACCGGTCCATGAAAGTTTGACATCAGTGAAATTATCTATTGAAATTGCATGTAGCAGTATATTGTTAGATTATTTATACATGTAAGTAAACAAATAAGATATCGACTTCGTTAACAGTAGTTTTTAATGGAAAACCTAGAGACGAATTTATAAAAAATATAAAATCGACACATTTGTCTGCGTCACGTATAGCTCCACGGCCACCAGTCCAGTGAAGCATCGTTATCTCCCTTCGTTAGGCCAAAGTCGTGTCCACGCATAATCATAAAAACACATGCAACGCAGCATTAGTGGGACGTTCGTTGTTTTTAATGCGTTTTAAAAAACGAAAACTAAAAAAAGTATGAAATTCAAGCAAGGTTGGCATTTAAATAACACTTTCATTAATAATAATAATAATAATAATAATCTTTATTACATAAAGTGGTTACATTATAAAAACAATGGCACCAGATTGCCTGGTTTGGCAATCTGATGCCATTGTTTTTATACTCTCGTTTACCATAAGTTAAATGAACCCATTCAAGCATATTCCCCTACCTTTACACCCATCACCAAGCAATAAATCAGGGTCCTATAAAAAGCCATCCTACCCACAAAATATAGCAACGTGTTACTAAAATTAGTTTTAATCTCATAAGGATGGGCGCTCGAGAAAGCCCGCGCTGGCCACATATGGGATTAACGCCGGCCGTCCAACCCGCCTGGCGTATTAACCGGCCAGTTTACGATTATTACGTTGCACTTACAACTCTTAGGGGCAGCCGGCCGACTATCCATGGCCGGTTTATAGCAATCATTAGGGCTCGATCAATGGTTGCCAAACTTAGTTTGTCGCTTTTTTGGATTCTGAATCTCGAGTCAAACGTTGCCTTTAGTTGAGCTTTCGTTAAAGGATTTTTTAAGAACGTAAATTGTCAGACTGTTTTGGTGAATAACTGAGCATTTTAACAAATTTTTATTTTCAGAATACTTTTCAATGTTACTTTGTAAAACATACACACTTTTAGTTTTAAACATGGCTCGACCTGAACAACTGTGAATTGTTTAAAAAATTGCATCTTCGTAAATCATTCATTGTTTCTTTGTCCATTACGATTATTCAATAAAATCGGAGATTAAAAACCTTTTTTAAAAACCTTCAAGAACTCCTCAGCTTAGAATAGCTGAGGAGTTCTTGAAGGTTTTTAAGTCGCGTCTAAATAAGTCTATATTAACCTTTCAGGTACCGTTTCTTTCAACAACAACTTTCTTTTTACTCTTATTCAAATTCTATCACCTACTTTGAGCAACACAGGCGTTCAATAGGCCGCTTCGATTCAAAGTAGTTAATGCAAGCTATGAAATGTGCCTCGACTGTACCACGAGAGTGTTGGTACTTTATAAAGTTATATCGTAAACATTTATAGGTAATTCTCCATATTTAATCTAAGTCTGTGATCGGTTTACTAGATAGGCTTGATTATGTATACAGTTCCAATACATGTATATTGGAATTGTATACAAGGTTATTGTAGTGGTGATATTGAATTAGAAAGTTTTAACGGCTATTCGATTTAGGGCTGATTTTTCAATCATCTGATAACTTTATTCTAGGAATAGTTTTGAAATTTTGACAGTAATTTCATACAAAAACTGACAAACGTCAATGTACAATTACGTCAAACGTAATGTTAGTGGTCGTACAGTTAAATAAATCATTTTTTATTAGAGTCTGGAAGTTTAACTAGCCTTTTTAAACATACCTACTTTTGCACTTAGTAACTTATTCGTCATTTATTTATTTACGAAAGAAACTGATTCTTAACATACATCTGTACTTTGTAAAATCATCATAATTATTGCTACTCTATGAAATAAATTATGAATTGCAGTTTATTTCAGTCCACATACTTGCTTTAGGCTTGGTGACCAATGCTTACAATAACTGTTAACCTGAGTTTAAGAATAAGATTGTTTATTGAAGTAGCAAGAAATCGATAAACATCCTACATGTACATATGACGTAGATAGGAACCAACATCGTATACAACAACAAAAACATTCAATAGATATTGTACTCGATATTTCCTTCAACCACAAAAAGATACTCGAATACTTTACATAAAAGTACGAAATAACAACACAACAATAGAGTATTTCCCAAAGGGAACGATTAATCAAAAGTAGGCAAACACGAAACGTCACGGGAGCATACATTTATCACTATCAAAATCTAGAGGAACTAAAAACATGCTCCAAATATACACTTGTGGTGAAATAACAAGTACACAGATCACACGATCAGTGTGGCAAAGGGGATGGGTGATCGTGCTGTATCGTGGTTGCACTAACAACCAGTTTTTAAATGTTATTAATGGGAAGCGAGCCGACAAGCGAGATGGGGAGACGACATTGTTTGCCATCGTGGGCAAAACCTGCATGCGGATATCACAGGAGCGTGGGGATTGGCACAAGAAAGAGAAGCCTATACAGTGGTTGAAGTCGGGCTGTGAATGATGATGATGATGAAAGGCCCACCTGTTGGTAAGTGACATCTGCAATACCAGATGCATAATAGATAATATGTTATCATCCTAGAGACAAAGTTGAAATGTCTCAAGTGCCTGTAATTACACTGTCATCCCCTTCTAACCGAACACAGCAATACTCGTACTGCTTGGAGACAGAATTAAGTATGGTGATACTTCCCCGGAAGAACTCCTTTACAAGGATTCTACTATTGTAACATTCGTTATTTGACATTGCTTCATTTTAGCTATTTTGTACCTACTGCACTGTAGTAATTTGATTACAGGTACAAATCCTTCAAATATACAACGGCAAAGAATAGTCTTTACCAGAAAAGGTCATCGTATTAGTGCTCCAGCAGCTTCAAAATCATCAGGATTGTGCCGGAATATAGCAGTTCGTCTTGGACACAGAGAACATTATAATATATGAAGTCTTGGACGCGGTACGATAGCGGCTTCCCTGACATCCTCTCTGTCATTAGAAGACAGTCGCCATGCAACCGTCAATGCGATGCTCTGCTAGAGTGACACGAAGGTAACTTCAAACTTGACGGCGCCTCTTGCTGCGCCGTCATATAATTATACTTAAAACTTAGGCATACAAAAGAGGTGGGCTGGTTGGAATAACCACCGACGGTCGCCATGGCCCACGCACAAAGGTCCACTTGACTAAGTGCGAAAACCAAACCCATAACATAGAACATAGATAGGCATACAAAATTTTGCAAAACATTTTAAAGAGTTAAAAAGACATTTTACTTGTAGAAACAAAATACGTTTATTTACGCAGCAAGTTAATAACTTTGAACGCGTACTGCATAATTAATTTATCAGATGCATGTACATAAGTTTTTCTGTTCCGTTTTTACTAAACAGAGCCAAGTTGTAAAGGAATTTGATTAACCTCATTTCCACTTCAGATCGTAGTTCTAATATTATGTTTTCATTTAATTAACGACTGCCTCAGGGGATTCTGGAATCACATCAAACTATGTATGATCTAATAGGTAAAGAGAATCTCATAACATGTAATCCCCGAAGAGTTAGGCAGAGATTTACCTATAGTAACACCCACATTTCGCAGTTATGTTTAATATTTCATTTATTTTCAGGATAACAAAGATGCCATTCGGTTAGTAACAATAACCTTGACCTATGTTAGTACATCCATTGGGTTAGTAACAATAGTCTTAACCTATGTTAGTACTTAACTAATAACAACGACAATGTACAGGTGACAAGTGACCTGAAGGCCAATTCTCGTAATTTAAAACGTTCAAAATCTAGTCGCAGTCTCATCTCGGCGACAAACGAATGTCAAAAACTTTTCAAAATGTAGGGAAATTAGAGGGATTTTTGACAGATTGAGACTGAGATCAGACTGTGAACGTTGTTAAATTTACGAGAATTACCCCTCAGATCAACAGGCTGTCATGTCTCCCGGCTATAGCGCGTAGAATGCTGTTGGGGCTGCTACGGAGTCTTTGTAGCAGCGAGGCCGCTTTCTTACGTAGTACATTGAAGCAATCGGTACGTGCCTCATCGAACATAGATTAAGTGCCATGTCATAGGGCGAGCCTATTGCTATTGCATCATCATCATATCAGCCGAAAGACCAGGCTTCCCCCAAGCACCGCCAGCTGCCGCCGCCACCGCCGCCGCCACCGGCCTTCACAAGGTCAACGTTTCACCTTGTAGGGCGGCCTTCCGTTACGCGGTCACCACTCCAAAACCTTTCGGCCCCATTGGCCATCTGTTCTGCGAGTAATGTGCCAAACCGGGCACAAAATCAGACTCCGGGCTGCTACTGAGAAATTCCAGATGAAAACACCCCAATAACACTTTGCCCGACCTGGGAATCGAATCCAAGACTCATGCTCAGCAATAGCGTTTGCGACCACCGGACTAACGAGGCAGTAAAAGAAAACGTGACTACAATAAAACAAGGCAGGATTTTAACTAAAAGTCCTTTGTTTAAAAAGCATGCGCATCAGTGCGCACTTGGTGGTCTCGTAGTAAAATAATTTACCTAAAAAGTTTTTACTGTAATTTCCTTTACGGACCAGATAAAAATTAATAACACTGAATAATTTTCCTTTCCCGATACTTTTAAAAACAAAGTTTCAAAGAATTTCAACGGAAAAGGATTCAACTAATTGAAACACGGGAACTTTACCTACCTGAGAGTTTCATAACTATAGAACTTTTGCTGTAAGAAAATCAAAGGAAAACCATCCTACAAAAGGTAAGTAGGCTTATATAATTTCACCTTATTTTACCTAACATAATCCTAACTAATATTATAAATGTGAAAGTAAGTTTGTTTGTTATCTTTTCATGCCTAATCCACTGAACCTATCATCATGAAATTTTGCATATACATTGTCAGGGGTATAAAAAAGGACATCGGTTACCTTTCACCCAGAAAAAAAATACCGTTCCTGAGGAAAAGAACAATAACTTTCGACGGTCACAGTTGCTTTAAAACGCTCCTCTGGCGTCCTAAGTAGTAAGTCCTACGTGTTCGAAAGACGACGTCATCATAATTGAAATATAACCCCACTTTCTGAGCAGTATTCTAACAAAAAGTACTAGGCTACTAGGCAGGCGTTTTCTTGGGATAATTTCCGACCTCCACGCGGGCGAAGCCACAGGTAAAACTAGTATCTTATAAGGTACATATAAGTGGTTAGTTAGTTCAAAAGGAATCTATAAGCATCCTCTCGTGTGAGCCACAATAGCCCCATCCTGCTTACGTAATCCCTTAGTCGAGTCTTGTGACGCCCACGGGAACTGACGGCATTGTTGTAGCTATTGTACTGGATTACATAAATGATCCATTGCCTGTCTTTGTCCTCTTCATTTCAGCAATTTTTACTTATAATAAGCTTTTATTTAACTTGCTTTGTTAGTTAGTTAATACGTATTGGTTAAATCTTGCAAGCTGAAGGCCAATTAAAAACGTTAAAAAACTAGTCGCAATCTCATCTCAGCGCCAATCAATGCCAAAAACTTGTCCAAGATGTAGGGAAATTAGAGGTATTCTTGACAGATTGAGACTGAGATCAGACTGTGAACGTTCTTAAAATTACGAGAATTGCCCCTCAGACTATGAACGTTCTTAAATTACGAATTTCCCCTCGGAATTAAAACCTCTTATCCTACGGAATTGAATTTTTTTTGGTCTCTTTATTTTATTGGTAGATTTTAAATACGTAGCATGATGATATTTTAAAGCAATTAAAATGAAAATACTAGTAAAATAACTAATAAATGGGATAAATTTATCGAAATAAAATGTATGTACTTGAAGCTCAAAGAAAATCATTCCACATTTGCCAACAAAAGAACAAACAATTCGATTTTAACATTCAAAAAAATGGAACACGAACGATAAAAAAGGAAGTAGGTAACCAGCCAATTTACGTTTTCAACATCAACATCAGGCGTGTTATTTAACCCATTCAAGTTGACCCAAAAATACCTCTATTTGCATTTCACCATTCAAAAGTGCTGCGGAAACTTTTCCGCTCGCCATTCAACGTGTATGGTGGATACACGGCTTTTTATCTTTCAAACTCCAACCTTTTTTGTTGCGCTGCCTCGCACTCTGAAAATAACCAATGCATATAAAATGATTCATGGTCTCAACGTGGGCGCAGGCCGCTGCATATCGTGCTCACACGGTCGCATTAATTACAAAATGTATTCTGGGATCTGGGTGTTATGCTTTGTGCAGGATTAGGGTTTTTGTTATTTCAATTTTTAGTGTAAAACTGGATACTGAGCGGGGAATTTACGTGTAATGTTATGGTTCAGACTCAGGACATTAAGTCGTGTGCACGTTTGTGGTGTTACGACTTCTAACGTTGCATTGGGGAAACTTTGAGCTTGTAACGTGAAACCTAGCTTGGTTTGGTCAGTAGCTTTGGTTTATGGACTATTGTACCTGGTGCTGGATATCAATGTTTTAAATTAAGGCAAACGCTTCTAGACTTGGATTTGGTTACGTCATAATTTTTCTTGGTTTACTATCTTATAAGGGCTGATTTTTCAATCGACAGATAATTTTTATTCAAGGAATAAAATTCACGTCTGACAGTTTTTGTATGGAAGAACTCTCAAAAATTCAGAATTATTCTTCCGATAAAATTATCTGGCATTGGATAAATCAGCCCTAAGTTAAATTAAGCTAAGCTAGGTAACACAGCAATATTGTGGCAGCGACTATTGTTTTATTTTTCTTTTTTATCACTTGTCTTTAGCACTTTTTTAACCTTAAGTTAAAACGTGGACAATGGTGTGGGTTACGTTTGTTCAATCGTTGTAAGTATAAGTATTTCTCTGTATTTTGTAGCATGTAACTGTTTTTTGTCCCTAGTAAATAAATAAATTATATAAAAAAAAACAGAGATCGCTGATAATACCGCGTATATGTTATTTGCTTTCGTCAATGTACAATAAAGACTAGGTATCTATCCAAATTATCCTGGATGAGGCTGGCTCATGAGCGTGCAGAACCTATGAGGTCTATGCTCAGCAGTGCGTAAAGTCGGATGACGATAATGATGACCTATCCAAATTAAAATGAAAGAAAAACTCATGATTGAAAGAAAATCTTAATTTATTAGTCTCATATCGCTAGCATCCAGTCAGCAAGCATGGTGATCTATATTCATTTCTAATCTGAGTGAAAACCAGCTTACACTGAGATAATTAGAAATGATATCACAATTATCACATTCTTTATTAATACTTTGAGCCTCAAAGCAATGCGTCATCTCGCTCATAATGTAAACGGAGTGAACAGGCCTAATTAATTTAATTAATGGAGTAATATATCAGTCCTCATATCATCTTACCAAACACGCTCGTATTCCAAATAACGTTATGTTGTATACCTAGTTATGTTTGTTTTACCCAATGATCGTAAATCATAGATCGACTATCAATTATGTTGATCGATTATTCTGTCATTTATTTTTGAGATTTCACATCAATATCTACTCTTGAAATAAAGTCAGTGTTACGGACGCCGAACTCACCATTGAATTATGTATAGAAAGTAGTATTATGTTTAAGGTATTGAAAATCATTGTGATTGGTCGCGGAGTCTTGCCTCCGACAAGTCGAGACAAGTCGAAACCTGTCGGATACCAGACACGAACCAAAATGGCTGGATTTGCCAAATTTTCCTGTATGTTACACAGTAGTGTAGCCACTACTTGCGCCCACGTGCCGGAATATAATAAGGGGCACTAAATCCACCCTAAATTACTAAATTCGCCTAAGTAATCAACAAGAAGAACAAACCGGAATTAAGAAACAAGTGTTTTATTGGAACCAACCTATACAGTCCACACCACTACAGTCAGTTACATTGTTAGGCAAATGGACTTTGTTAGTAAATTTGCCTAACAATGTCAAAGTCTTAAATTGTCTGTATAATTTATATCACTGCTGATGACAGCAGTGATATAAATTATACGGACAATTTAATTACTATTATTATTATTTTTATTTTATTTATTTATTTATTTTATTTAGGCATTTCATACAATTGTCATAGAATGATCTATGACAATTGTATGAAATGCCTAAAGCACGGCAAATGGACGTAGGGTGTCAATTTGCTTAACAATCAATTACCCTGGCTGCACAAATATGAATCTTCTTGTTCGTATTAAGTAAATAGTTACATGATTTATAGACATTTCACATAAATTATATTATTAAACAAGAACACAACAACCCGAGTATATTCGCAAGTTAACTGTAAACTTGCGAATATATTCGGGTATTCGTTTTACATAGAAGAAGCAAGTTTGCATTCGATGACCGATCGATCGCCGACAGGAAATAAAGCGGTTTGGGACAGTTTCGCTTGCAATAGCTGTTTCGATTTACTGAACTGCGTCGGTTTTAGCTTGACCCAGACAAACTGTAGTCACAGTAGAATTATGAAACAGTAGCCGAACTTCTCCACGTCTGTGAAATAATTATGCTTTAATCTACGCTTCCTAAGCCTTGCTACGGCGTTACTTATAGAAAAACGTGACTTTCGGTACTGTGAGTAATTTTTTTCTTCGTGTTCTAAATATTATCTCCGAAAAAATAGGTGTACTTATTAGCTATATAATATAAAAATCCAAGTCTGTATAAAGAAATTCCTCAGTCACTTTTTATGATACCTACGAAAAGAACATTACATAGGATATAAAAACGTAATACTTTCCACCTACGAAAAACATAAGAAGGTAACGTCCCTTTTATATCATTACCTAACATCCTAACCAGCAAAACCTTTTACCCATACAAGGCTTTTTAACAAAAGTATTTACCCAATACTAGAAATCAGTGTCTATACATGCTTCTATAAAAATAAACGATTCCAATTTTCCCGGTGTGCTCCCAATAAAAACATTAGTGATCGTCGGCGCGTGAAATTCCCTTTTTACATGCGTGCATACACAGTACAGGATAAATCTACGTGTATACTTAATGATATGGCTGTAAAATAAATGGGCTGTTCCTATTTCTCAAATGAGTTTATACTCGTACAAAAGGTAATTTGATACTGGGACTGATTTTTTTCTACTTACTGCGACTTCTACGGGTAATCGAGGATGACTGAAGAATGGTTAGAAGTTGCAACACCGGCTTATTTGCTGATTGGAAACAACTATTCGAACAAACTATAAACAATTTTAACGATAAAGTCCTTAAAGTGAAACGAACACATTGCGTCGAGTATAAAAAACGCTGCAGACAAAAATTCACATGTGTGTGCCCAAAAGAAAACAATATCTAAAACCAATTTTAGGCAAAAATAGCGCACATATAAGTCATGAGAACATTCTAGACACTGCCATTTTCTTCATAACAACACATTTTCTGCAGGCATTCTGCAAGTGGGCAATATACGTCCAAACTGTCACTTTCAACGGTCGTCGTCGTCAAAAGTACCGAGAGGGTCGCCGCAGAAGAATGACTTTGGACGGTATGTACCGATACAGTGTAATCCTGCTAGAGGAACAACAATAGACCTTTATAGATCACAGTGGCCGAAGGTTTTCTAACGAGTTAACGACCCTACCGCTCTCCTCAAATATTGCGGGTATAATTTCATCACACTTACAAAATATTTTTATACCTGAAGACCGCAGAAATAAGGCTTGACGTTCATGCTCATAACTGGACCCTAGAAAAATTGTGTGACCTTGTACATATATGACACCGCCGTGCCAAAGTGCCGCCGTGTCGACAGCAAATTTCCATAGAGATCCATACAACACTGACGATCGTGCCTAGAAACGGCGAATAAACCGTAGTATTTACGACGAGAAAAACTTGTGTGTGTACAAAAGGCCTAATGATATAGGTTGGTGCCATTTAAAAATATATCGAAGTATTTAGTTGTCAAAGTGGTAGGAGCGCAATTAGCGTTTTTTACGGAAAAACAACACAACAAGAAAAAACATGTTTTTCCACGTGTAATTATATGTTCGTACAACGGGAAAAACCCGACACCTGCAACTATTAAAAAACACTCAAGTTTATGTATGTGTAGATAAAGTTAAGGTCTTCATAAAATGAGCGCTCTATTTCGTTAAATTTAAATCGATTTAACTGCAAATTGGAATTTGATTGGATGTGCCGATCGCGGGCGGCTTGAAATGAATTTTTGGGACTATTGGTAACCGTAATACATAGTATATAGTCTCGTATAACTTTAAAAACGAATTGGATCAGTAAACGATTTACATTCATTAATTATAATTAATATTCAGTAAAGGTTTCTGACATCATTCATCAAAATTATTTTAATTGACGATCAATTTCGGGTCTGCCATAATTGTTATTATTGTAATACCAGAAACGAGGAAACGTTTTGATTACTTTTGACTTATTTCTTATTCTATACAATATCGATTAGAGCATGACATGACAAAGCCATTCTTGCTTGAAATGAAACACACTACCTATTTGCACTAGTGCATTACTAATTGCTTATTTGCACTAGCATTTTCTAAATATTTTATTAATCATTAAAATATTTGTTATTTCGATACACTTTGCACCGAATATTCGTAACTTACCTACCAATAAAACTACGTTGAATTTCGCAGTGTGATGGCTGCAAAAACATTTCTAGCGACACATAAAACATTCCGCTCATATGAGTACCTCACAACTCTATATAACATTACCCTCAAACGTTGTATCGAGTTTTCCATTTCATTTAATATTCACAAAGTTTATCAACGTTAACGTTTCCACTCGAATGGAAATCCTTGCAAACTCCACAAACTTTTCACATTAAGAAATGACAAACATAAAACATTTATTTAAATTCGTGCATTTGTGGGTACTTGAACTATTCACAAACAAAATGTCCACGTATATTCGAGGCTGGTAGACGAAAAGCGGAACCTCAAAGGATGTAATGCGGAGGCCCGTTTAGTGGGGGCAGATGGGAGTCGGGTCGCGGTCAGCTTCATTTCCGAACACAAACCTAGATCAGCGGCTGTCCACAGGGTTGACCAAACATACGGATTACTTACTTGCGCTCGAGTTTATTTAGGAGCGCTGTATATTTTCAGTATAACAAAAATGAATTGCGCTTTGATAGTTATAGGCGTAGTAATAGTGTGCCATCTTGCTTGTTGACGTGAACGTACTTGCTACCAGACAATAATATACGAGTGATCCAAGTCTCATGAATTTATTTTATCAGGAGGATGACAGACTCTGATCAGCAGATTGTAGTTATTTTCAAACATAATATGATTGTAATTATTTATATGACTAGATACACATATTGTTTGAAATGTTATCAACGCAAAAAATCATTATCTCGTAAGTACGCTTTTTCGATTTTAATAAAAATAAAGGTTATTTGTTACCTATTCTTTTAATAACTGTTAACGAAAGAAAAATAATAACTTTACGTTGCGATAAATCTCTCTCATTTACGTGACCCAAAACTACAATTTTGTCTCGATAATACATTTAATGTGCATTAGCATTTTGGCACCAAGAGAGAGCCAAAACTTACAAGCAGTGCCTGAAATCATTTAACTGCATGCATTGGAGTATTGACCTCTTCCATTATTTGTAATTCCAACATTGATTCAGTGGATATAAATTATGAAAACCAAAGGCAAGTTCATCAGCAGTAATCGAGCTATTCTTCAGGTTACTTGGCTTTTTAGCCATGGCCCAAGTCTCATCTTTTTAAAATCAAATAAACATGTCATCATCTAACACTAACTGCAGGCGAATTATCTTCTTTAAAAACGTTCAAAATCTAGTCGCAATTTCATCCCAGCGACTATCAATTCAAAAACTTGTAAGGGAAATTATGTCAATCTGTCAAAAATACCCCTATTTTGATCCCATTATAATATTAGGATTATAATGCGAATATCTTATAAATACGGAAATTGTCCCTCGGAAGACTTTAATCTAAATTTGACAGTCCCAAAGTTTCCAAGACTGGCAGCCCTACATGTCGAAACTGCGATGTCACATTAAGGTCTAAACCTCTAACATATTGTAAGCTATCCGATAGCAAATGAGTCTATTGCGGTGAATTTTCTACTGGCCAGAGATTTTAACGCAAATACGCTGCTGACCCATAAATTGCCAAGAGCAAAATGGAATGCAACGTTTTGGATATGCAGAACTATCTTCCCCATTATTTGTAGGCACCAGGGAAATTGCGTAACACACTAATAATTGCAATGCCTTTCATTTTGGCAGTTCGACAATATTCATTGCGTTATTTAAGTTGTCGAACAGATCAATTTTTCAAATATATTTATGAAGAAATTTACGTGAAGAAGGTTGTTTCGATGAACTGAATTTTCACATGCGAGACTAATTTTGCAGATGAATTGGTAATCAAATCAACACACCACACAAAAAGGTTTAGCATCCTGTTCTGTTGGTGGCCTAAGGGCTGATTTTACCAAAGTCAGATAATTTTTATCCGTGGAATAAAATTGGTATCTGACAGTTCTTTTTTTTTTATTGACAATGGGCTCACTCTTGACCTCAATCCAGCCCAGAGGCAGGGATGAGATCTACGGTGGAACGAGCTTGCCCAGAAGAAGCCTATTCACTCTCGCCCTGAAGAGATTAGGGTTGTATGAACTCGAGAGAGGGTTGTATGAAGAGATTAGGGTTGGGAATGCAGACGCAGGCAGACAATTCCACTCCTTTGCTGTGCGCATCAGAAAAGATGATGAGAAGCGCTTAGTCCGTATATATGGTATATTAACCAAATAGTGGTGGTATCCCGCAGTGCGTCTGGACTCTCGATGGTAAAAAGATGAAGGCGGGATGAGCTCATGTAGCTCTTGAGCACACTCCCCGAGGTACAGTCTGTAGAAGACGGACAGACAGGCAACACTTCGCCGGTGAGCCAAACTGTGAAGTATGTATGTAGTGTAGTGTAGTATGTATTTTTTTTTTTTTTTTTTTTTTTTTTTTTTTTGTGGATGGGAAATCATCAAATGACCCCTCCCGCTCTGGGTGGAGCGGAAGGGAGTGTCAGACTTTTACTGACTAAAACCCACCCGTGTTCCGTCCTTAGCCCTTTCTGTTCCAGGGCAGCGGTTAACCTTTCGGAAAATCCCGCCGCCCCGGCAGGCTTCGGCCCTATGGGGCCCCGTCCTCTGCTGACATCTCTTTGAGGCGCGCGTGGAACACAACGCGCCGTCCGGCACGGGCCTGGTCCTGATCGGACGGTGAGCTACCCATTACTCACCGCCCGCAGGCCCGCGCCTACGGTGGCCGGGAGTCGTCACGCGGCTCCCGACGCCCGGAGCGTCTCCCGCGGCGGCTGAGGCGTGAGGTATTTTCTCTCAGCCTCCCCGCCACCTCCTTCGCTAGCATGACTGCTTCGCAGAAGGAGGTGACTGCCTCCCACTCCCTCTCGCCCCGGACCATGGCTTGCACCAGGGCCGGACGCGAGAGGTCGCCGCCGTTGCCGATCGCCTCTACGAGGACACGGCGGGGCTCCGCCCAAGCAGGGCAGACCGCCACCGTATGCTCCACCGTGTCCTCTGGGCGATCCTGGCAGTGGTGACACCCGGGCGTCTCCTCCCGCCTGATGATATGCAGGAACCTCCCGAAACATCCGTGTCCGGAGAGGACCTGCGTCAGGCGGTACGTGAGAACGCCGTGAGTGTAGTATGTATGTATGTATGTAGTATGAAAAAAAAATCTAAATTTATTCATTAGTATAAAACTTATTCTATGTATAAAAGTTTGGTCGAATGCGACCTTAGTCGTAAAATCAGACACTAAAAGGATGGCCATGCGTTGTAGCCTTTATTTGAACCAATGAACCTCACACGTAACGATATTATCGTAGACGTCAACGGCATTACGATAACAGAGGGAAGTAAAATGTATGGAAATATGTATTTGAAGACGCTTTTAATTTTCCGTCCACGACAACGTTATAACGTGCACATACTTCCATACGTTCTATGGACGTGGACGTCGACTACCACGATAATATCGCCACGTAGGCGCACGTCTATCTGACCACGCGTCCTTCCTCTTCTGCCAACAACAAAAGTGCTAGTATTTTGGTTTTAACGGGTGATCTCGAATGACGAGACAACATGAATCCGCGACCGGCGGCGGGTCGGTCGTCCATCGTGACGTCAGGGCACGCTGGGGTAGCATCTGACGCAGAGAAATGTAAAAAAAATCCTATATCTATAGTCTGACGTTTTATAGAGACCGTAATCTAAAGAAATTATAAAACCGCACGTTGGCTAGATTGGAAGTGATTTTCCTCAGTCTAGTTGTAATAAATTAACTTGTTGTTTTTTTTTTTCATTTTTTGGATCAAAAAGAAACCACCAACAAAGTGCAAACTTAAACGTCGTTGCTCTTTGTCCAAGAACAAAATAGCTCATGACGTCAAGAAAGAAGACTTACTACGTGCTGTAAATTTATTTAACTTTTTATAACTGACGACAGAGTTGGTTAGCTCGGTCGTACGTGAGCCTTATGTGGACCACTTAATTATACCATCTGAACCGAGTAGCTAGCTAACCGAGAAGTTTATTGTGATAGTGTTACTGTAGGTACATTGAGCTCATTACAGCTCCTAGCTAAACGTTGACCATTGTCATTGCTTAGTTTAGCAGAATGTTGTAGGTATTCTGTGTCACTGAACAAAATAGTAAAGTCTTACATTAGGTAGATGTCGCAAGGTCCCCTTTATCGCAGTTTATGACTAGATAGATACTAACCACGGATGAAGTGCTTGATCTTTAACTATGATAGACTTCTTTGTCGGTCTTTCCTTGTTCCTTAATGAGAAGATACTTTGCAAGGGAAAATATGATAACAAAAGTCACGGTAAATAAATATTAGCACAAAGTTTTTGCCTCTTATAATGACGTAGGTATAGATACAGGTACGTACGTAGGTGGCAACATCGACGCACAAACTGTAACCATGAATTCAGCATATGATTGTAGACCCTCTAGCGTATACATTTTTGGTCGGTTATCAAAAGAAAAACTAACTGCTTACTAGCAAAGTTCAATACCTACGCGGCCAAAATGTATGAAACAACATTCTTTTCTGGGAATTGTTAAATGTGATAAAGCAATCACGAGGTCGACTAAGGGCGGATTTCACCTATGAACTTGAACGCGATCAGCTTATCATGCATATTCAAAACCTGTCAGTGTCATCATTGCTGTCGAATATTAACACGGACAGCATTGAGCGCAGTTTAGATGTGCTGGTCGTGTTCAGTTTCAGCGGTGAAATTCACTCAACAAAAGAAAACTTTCATTTGTAGGTAGAAGTGTCGCATATTATGACCACTACCCTTGTACAATCCACGGTTTCATTAAATTACGGCGTATAGACCGCGCCGTAGAAAAAACGTGTACCTATGTAAACAGGTTTCCATAGTCAAAAGTCATTTATTCAAATTAGGCTGACAATCAGCACTTTTTAAAAATTACAAAATTCAGTCGCCCAAAAACGCCCGCCCTTCACCACTTCCTAGTGCCATCGCTGGGAAGAAGTGGCGCAACAAACTCCCCAGCAGCACAGCTGTCTTTTCAGTTAGAAAATACTCGATTGTATACAATATATACAATCGAGTATAAGGTACCTATGTTAAATAATTAACATTACAAGACACAGAACATAAATTTAAATTATTTGCCATATTTCAGCTAGCCACGCCAATATACCAACAAATATAATAAAAACTATACGTACTCAAGCTAAAAAATATTTAATCAAAATAAAAACTTACTACCTAAATAAAAGCCTCCAGGCATAAAGGGCGTGACAGCTTACTTATTTATGCATTGCTGGGTCCTGTTCACATAGCTGTCACTTGAAGACACAAATGATAAACTAACCATCGAAGTAAAATAAATAAATAAGTTAATACTAATAACAATAACCTGTCAGTAAGCTAATTCTGGAGAAAGAGCATAAACATTGTCTAGAGTTAATTAGGGCGACCAACTATTCTTATCGTGTAAGTAGTCGTTGATGGAATAGTACTACTGACCGACCCCTTGACAATTCAAAAGTGCCTGTAATTGGTTTCATTGAAATAAATATTTTGAGTTTCAGTTTGAGTATGACTTTGAACAAAGGTTGGATTTTACTTGAGCTTTAAACGCATTAAAAGGCAGGTCTAGCAAAGAAGAGCGTATCTTGTTATAAAAGGTTATATCAAGCCCAACAAATCACTTATGAACCTTATGAAGCCGGTGAAAGGGGGCACGTAGTTTGTCCTTATTTCTAGTGTTAACACTGTGAATATCGCTGTTTTTAGTGTAAAAGTGTACATTTTTCCTAATATACACCGTTAAATTTTGATCGTTTTAATCCTTAAAAGGGGTCATTGTACTCATCATTATGAACAACATTTACTACGGGACCAAACCTGAAATCGAGAAAAAAAAAACAGTTGAGCCATATATGTATTATGTCAAGTTATGCGAACATAAATCTCATTCTTATTACCTGATTTAAATAATGTATGACTTTACTACTCTTCATGAGGTCAGGAAAAGTTCCTAAATCAACACATTTAGTAAATTAACAGCTAGATAGGGGCTACGACACTGCTCACTAAACAAACACTTCCACTCGATAGGCATAACGGACAGCCCCCTGTGCAGCGCTTGCATGGAGGCTGATAAAACCGTCGCGCATGTATTGTGCTCTTTGAGTGCACAGGCGTCACCCAGATTAGGTGGGAAACCCCGGGACATCTAGATCTTACACAGATGTTCTCAACAGACCTGGAGACTTAATAAGTTTCTGGAGGGAGGTGGGCTGGTTGGAATAACCACCGTCGGCCGCCATTCCCCACGCACAATGGTCCACCTGGAGGACTAAGTGCGGAAACCAAACCCGTAACATAGAACATAGGGGCTGCGATGTCTATTATATTTAGACTTACATAAGTGTATTAAAAACAGTAACCACATCACGCGGGGTTACATTTTTTTTTATTAACAATGGGCTCACTCTTGACCTCAATCCAGCCCAGAGGCAGGGATGAGATCTACGGTGGAACGAGCTTGCCCAGAAGAAGCCTATTCACTCTCGCCCTGAAGAGATTAGGGTTGTATGAACTCGGGAATGCAGACGCAGGCAGACAATCCCACTCCTTTGCTGTGGTTACATGTTCGAAAATAAATAAAAGACTACATTTAGGTACACTATTATGCAAAAGGTTAAAGGTTAAAACTTTAGATGAGGACGAATTTAAGGAGCGAGTCGTAGTTATCGGTATGTTGGCAAAAAACTCATTAAATGCCTCAGCTACGTCAGCTGCTTTACTAACTAATTTGCTGTCGACTATAATCTCAAGTTGTTTTTCTCGTTTAACCGATTTATTGTTAATACTTAGATTTCTAAGTGAGTTTTACTTTATTATTAGAATATTTAATTGTGTCGCCTAAAAATTGTGATTTAGCAAAAGCACTAATCTTTTTGAATAATGTTTGAATCTGGGAAAGGAGTGTCTAACCTGTATTTTTTCAAACCATATAACTAGTATAGTCTTACTTTAATAAATACCTGGAGTAGCCCATTGGTTAAAGCCAACAGAGGATCCATTAATGTTAATAGTTTTGGTCTTGAAAGTTGATTGGTAGGTACTCTTTTTGCACAACATCAAAAAGGGCACCATAAATTTCATTAGGATTCTCGTATTCTACTATAGATGGTGTAATTCTATGAGCTATATTATGTTTAAACATTTTGCAACGACAAGCTGTATAAGGCCTTTTTTTTTGGATGGGAAATCATCAAATTCCCGCTCTGGGTGGAGCGGAAGGGAGTGTCAGACTCTTACTGACTAAAACCCACCCGTGTTCCTTCCTTAGCCCTTTCTGTTCCAGGGCAGCGGTAACCCTTCCGGACGATCCCGCCGCCAGCTGTATAAGGCCTGCATGCAAGTTTATGCGGCTTTCTATGTAATGGCATGGGGAAGCTAGCTAATAAATGACAGTTAAGTCAGTTAACACTAATTTATGTTTGGCATCACAATCACTAAATATATTATCAAGACAAGTTGATGAAGATGCTGTGATCCCAGTAGGTTCAAAAAATAAGTTAATTAAATTATAAGACCTAAAAAGATTGAGAAGTCTTATACTTAATGGAGTAACATCTAAAATATTAATATTGAAATCTCCGCATAAAATAATACTGTTGTTACTTAATTTCAACCTATTGAGAGAATCCTCCATTACCGATTCGAAACTAATAAAATCCCCAGAGGGGGGTCGGACCGTGCCTACACACGGCGAATAAAACGTAGTTTTTCACGGTACAAAGAACGTGTGTACAAAATGTCTACAAATATTTACTTCGGATGAAGTACTTGATCTAAATAACCTTGTTTGTCTTATTTTACCTAGAAATAGAATTCTACTATTTCTATTCCCTTGCTCTTCACAGGAAAGATAGTTTATAAGATAAAAGAAGATATCAAAGGAAAGCCGCGGTACGGAAATATTTTTCTCGGAACTTTTACCTCATATTATATACTCAGTTTGAAAAGAATATAATAAACAAGTGTACCTAAGATAAGAGAGGCCTTCCAACGCGCTCAATAAAAAACTACCTTAATCAAATATCACCACGAGGATTAGATTTATTCATCTAAGATCAGAAGGCCAATTATTGTCGTAATTTAAAACGTTCAAAATCTAGTCGCAGTCTCATCTCAGCGACAATCAAATGTCAAAAACTTGTCAAAATATAGGAAAATTAGAAATATTTTTTGACAGATTGAGACTGAGATCAGAGGGGGAGGGGTTTTAAGTTACGGGAATAAGGGCCTGAGGCACTGTGAACGGTCTTAAAATTACGAGAATTGCCCCTCTGTTGTGTTGCCCATCGAGTCCTGCGACTGGCAAGCAATTTTCTCGATAAAATATTTAGCATTCACACTACAAATACAGCAAAAAATATTTAATAAAAAAGTGAGTTCAAGAAGCCGTGGTCATATGAATGAAAACGAAGTGACAGCACGGGCCGGCGATGCGATGCGACGGGGTGGGTCGGGGGAGCAAGCCACATAGACGAAGTCGCAGACAGTCCTCTAGAGGGCGCCATATTCAATGTCATGTGACGTCACATAGCCAGCGGACGAACCAGACGCTTCCAACGATACCCCATTTGTCAAATGAGGTATCGTTAAGGAGGAACAGATGAACATACATACCAGTCAAAATCATTACCCTTCTTTTTGCTTCGCCGCCTTTGATTTCAGTCGTAATTGCTGTACCAATAATATAATAATTCCCAGTAAAAAACTTAATTAAGGTTGAAACTAATCTGATAATTAGACCTTGTCGATTTGTGACGTGCAAGGGACATTCAACCTAAGGGTAATAACGCAATTGCGAAGTCGACTTTAACCGGAATAACCCGAACAAAAGGAGTATTCTATTTATAAAAATAGAACATAGTCCACCAGAGAGCTAAATAAAAAAATAATCTTTCAGTCATTTATGAGTTGTGGGTCATGGGTTCGAACCCAGACAGGCGCTTTACTTTGTATAAATTACTTCATCACCACTGCTCTCAAAACTGTGAAGGAAAACATCGTGAGGAAATTGACATGTCCTAGAACCAAAAATTCGAAGACGTAACATCTACCAACCCGCACTGGGCCCACGTGAGAGTTGTGTCCCAGTAGTGGGAACATTATAGGTTGATTATGCTCTTATGCTAGTCAGTCATTTATGTGCGATTGAGTAACAAACATCCAAACATCTACATATATTTTAACATGAGAAGGATATTATATTAGTCGGATTGCCCGTGTATTTGCTGCTCTACAAGGCGTAATAAACTACCAACTCGACCCATCTTTAACGTCTAAATATCACGAGACCTACTTGGAACCCGTCACCACGAAAAAGCTTGGCGCAAAATAATTTCGCCCGTCGCATCACTTGACCCCACTCCACTCAAGTCGATAGTGGCCGTTGATGGGCCAGCCCACCCGATGTACGCCATAAATAAATAAGTGTCTACACCACTGACACTTGACGGAACTGCTGGTGCTTATACTCGTTCCTGGTTCCACTGAACTATAAAGTAGATGACGTCAGACTTACGCCAGTTCAACTACTTTCTTGGTAAGTAGCTGTAGCTAGTCAAGTTTTTACGAGGTATTGTAAACCATCTCGCGCATTTGCGACATGAGACTGCGACAGCTCGACGATAAGACGTTGACCCGTCGCATGCGACTGTCATCGGGTGTGCGCGTCGTGCACCGCACGCCTAGACGCTGCGACAAGTAGCGAGAGCGTGCAACTCCTGCCCGTCGTTGTGAGTCTGCAACCTCGACGCCAAGTGTGTGTTTTTTTTTTTTCTAAATTGCATCTCGCAGGCTGCTTAACTGGGCTTGTCTATGGGTGCCTCAATAAGTTGTATTGATGATTTTAGTAATAATAATTCTGTAAACACATAGTTTTTACTCTCGCGAATCTTATTTACTATTTACGTAAGAAAACTTGAATTTGGCGGCCTACTTAGCGCATCCCCCTTTAGTTCAATGTTATCAGCATCTATGTGTCTAGACGCGTAATAATCTTATACTAGAGTTAACAAAGCCAATTTGAAGTAAATTCCTCATAAAAAATGAAAGAGCATTAGTCTGCTGCTGAATAAAAACTTTATGAAAACGTATTACGCCAAAATTGGTACTTACGTAAATTAGGCTGCCTCATATTTTATGGAAAGATGTTATTTATACGGGTAGAGTGACATAACTAAAATATTTCACACACTTAAAAATGTGGAGCGCCCAAGTGAGACTTATGACGTGCGAGGTTGTTATAATAAATATTATTTTATCAAAGCCTTAAAGCTAAAAAGTTTAACGTTCAGTAAGATAAGATAATTTATTTGTCCAAAATATGAGTATAGATACACACATGGTATATAAGATGTTACACTAAATTAAATCAGTCATGTTTTGCCTCGTACAATTATTATTCCTCTTCAGAATATGGCGGGAGGAAAAATCTAATCTTCTAATCTCTCCCTTCTCTAGGGACCTGTCGATGCCCACACATAGGCAGAATAAAGCCCTGTCAATACCTAACTCATCCGAAAAGAAAACATTACGAAAGTAACGTTACAAAAAAAAAAAAACCTTATCACGTTGGGAATGTGATCTGAATAACAATGTTCTATCAACGCCCTTATCACGAGCTCACAGCTTATCAAATTTGTTGGCCAGCCTTTATTAAGCCTCTTGAGATTTTCATTAACTTTATATCTCAGAAAACACAGTGGAGTTCACATTAAATGTAATTGTTTCAGTCAGAAAAATATAAGACAAAAGATATTGCCCCAGCGAATGTTAAATTTAAATTATACGAGAGCCTATGAACGGCGTCCAGTGGTATTTTATTAACTTAATAGGACTTAAGTTAGGCATAATTATCTTGGGCAAAGTTTTAATTTTATATATTCCGCTGAAATATCGTTGAAAATATTACTTCGTTTGTTTTATTTTTTATCTCTATGGCTTAGTAAAGTGCGAATTTAAATATGAAAATTAGTTTGAAGTAGAAGGTTTTATCCATAATAAGTTTGCAGACAAAGTTAAAGTATATCGGGCAGTCTCTTTTGCACATGTTGATAATTAAATTTAATTAAAATACCTATCTACACAGCAATATTCCAAAAGAAATATGGAAACCCCCTCTAAAACACTTTAAATCCAAACAACATGAATATTAAGGTAAGGTAATTGTTTTACAGCATGAAAGATTTTTTTGTCAAAAAAGTAACAGATAAATATATGATACTGACTTTTAATTACTTACATAACTTTATGTATCTATCTCGTGACTAGTATCTGGTTTCGTAACTATTTGAATACTTAACAGTAATCTTTTAAGTGTTCAAATTGTTACGAAACCCTAATAACCAATGTTGTTAGACATGTTATAATTTTAACAAATTAATGTATTGTATAACATTTTTATATATATGTTTAAATATTTGGGAAGGATTTGGAGGGGTCTTTTGCCCAGCAGTGAGACAGAACAGGATAACAAAAAAAAATTGTATGCCATTCCATGGCGAAACATGTCAATGAGATCTTAATGTACCATGTTTTAAAGCACATAAATATGTAATTATTCTATTCAAAAGAAAATTATTATGTTTATTTACGCCTACGTGTTTAATGCCTTTGATAGCACCACGTGGGTGCAAAGAGGTTACCAACCGGCCTATTCTCCGCTCAAGAACTAGACTCCCATTATATAGAAACTAACACAATATGTACTTTAACTACATCCAAACAGCCATTAGAACTAAAAAGGGGCCAATTTGATTCCACATGGGTCACATTTGAAACTACTGTAAAGACGGACACTGCAAAAGCTACTCGTTAAATAGACACACTAGCTTCTGCCCGCGACTTCGTCCGCGTCACTTGTTCCCCCGATGCGATGCGATGCGAAGGGGTGGGCTTCGCATCGCATCGCCTGCCCGCGCTGTTACTTCGTTGTTGCTTAGCGTTCTTTCTTTCTGCTCCGCTCCTAATGGTTCTAGCGTGTTGTTAAATTGACTATCACCTTCCTCAAGAACTGGGCACACAAATGCAAAAATATTTTCTCAAATCTGACTGGTAGTTTCAGAGATTAGCGCGTCCAAACAAACAAACAAACTCTTCAGCTTTATTATTAGTATAGATAGATGAAAATAGATTAGGATTAGGATTTATTCAAATTACATACCTATCTATATTGAATCAACCCACGCATGAAATCAATTATTCATCAAATACCTACGTATTTAATTAAAATGTCTAGACTTTTAAATACGTAAACATGTAAACATTGGAAGTTAAAAACGGAGTTCGTATAGAACTAAGTTCAGTCTGAAACAACGTGGGGAGGAAATGTTACCAGTTTTCAACAGTTTTTTTACAAATTCCTAATGACCAAAAACTTTTTTGGCACTGCAGTGCCAAAAAAGTTTCATTAGGAATTTCTATGAGAATATAATAAGGCGTACATAAATATTTTAGTTTCTGTAGTGTAAAATTATATGAGCTATTACAAATAAATGGTCTTGTAATCGGTTAAACAACAGACGCTTTTGCTTTATCCCATGGATCTAGATGCCAAATTAATGACAAATAGAGAGTGGGGGTTTGGACGCAAAGTCATCCCTTTTCAATAATCTTTTTGTTTACATTTTAACGACAAATTGAAACAATACACTTCATTAGCGTAAAAATATCAAGGTTACATAATTTATAGCAAACGAATAAAAATGTAAAGATAAATCTAAGGATTTTTCATTTATTTTATCTTTCAAGGCCGGGATCGAGTTCCTAAAATGAATGTCAATAATATTATTATATTATATAAGAGTGGCAGGGACATCGACGCGAAACTGAAACCATTATGAATTAATGGTAAAATTTTCAACGCACCGTAAGTTGAAATTTTTAGAATCATGTGCTGAATCCATGGTAACAGGTTGCGCGTTCTGATAGATTCTTTTATATGTGAGGAGTTTGTAGGCCTTGTAGACTGTAGATCTGTAGACCATTTTTTTTATTTTATCAAGTACCTGGTACTTATTGACAGGCCTACGCTGTCCTCCCATACCTACTGTAATTTGAAAACATTGTACAATCCAATTATTTTTAAAAGAGTAACCGTGGAGTTTCATGTCGGCTCTTCCCCATAGGAAACGACCAATTTGAACCGTGCACCTAGCTTCTGACGTTTCATAAGTGCCCATGTAGGTTTATGTGAAATAAAATATTTTCATTTGATTTGATTTAATGTTCCTGCCATACTGTATGTTATCTATATATATAAAATTCAAAGTCCTGACTGACTGACTGACTGACTGACTGACTGAGACATCAACGCACAGCCTAAACCGCTGGTGCTAGAGACATGAAATTTGGAGGGTGTATTCTTCGTGAAGAGTAGGTATCCACTAAGAAAGGGTTTTTCGAAATTCCACCCCTAAGAGGGTGAAATGGGGGGATTTTGTTTGTATGAAAAATCTTATTCCTTGAGTTAATAAACTTGAAACTTGGCACGAATACTTAGCTAAGTAAATTATGAAGTTGGGCATTTTTTGTTTTTATGAACTACCCCCTAAAAGGGGATTGGGGGGTTTCAAAGTTTGTATGGAAGAATTTTAGCGCGCGCGGTCCGATTTAATCGAAATTCAGTATTCATACCTAAAATTAAAAGGAAAGAATAATGTGTATCAGGGTTTTTCGAAAATCTACCCCTGACGGCCTGAAAAGGGGTAGTCAATTTTACAGGGCAGGATTTTACAGCGTGGCTTGATTAACTCGAAAATTGGTATAAATAATCTTTGAGTCAAGTTATAAACACATCCCAAATGATTTTTCAAAATTACACCCCTGTGGGGGTGAAAAGCAGGGATACAGTTTATATGAAAAATCTTATTCGTTAGGTTAATGAAAATTAGCATGAATACTCGCCTAAGTAAGCAATAAAGTTTATCATTATTAGTTTTGCAAAACTACCCCTCAAAGGGGATATAGGGGTGTTAAAGTTTGTGTGGAAGAATTTGAACGCGCGGTCCGATTAACTCGAAACTCAGTGTACTGTGTGTGTACTTAAGACTAAAAATAAATAATAATACGTATGAGGGTTTTTCGAAAATTTACCCCTAACGGGGTGAAAAGGGGTAGTTAATTTTACAGGGGAGGATTATAATAAGTGGCTTGATTAATTTATTATAAAATTGGTATAAATAATCTTTGAGTCAAGTTATGAATTTTTATGATTTTTTTTTAAATTCCACCCTTGTGGGGGTGAAAAGCACACAAAGTACAGTTTTTATGAAAAATCTTATTAATTTAGTTAATAAACTTGAAACTTGGCAACAATACTTGCCTAAGTAAGTAATAAAGTTTATCATCATAAGTTTTTCAAACTACCCCTCAAAGGGATATCCTCTTTGAACCCCTCAAAGAGGATATCCCTTTGAGGGGTAGTTTGAAAAACTTAAAGGGGATATAGGGGTGTTGAAGTTTGTATGGAAGAAATTGAATGCGCTGTCCGATTAACTCGAAACTCAGTACATATTGATAATTTCGACAGAAAATAATTAACAATATGTATGTATGTGTGTGTATGTGCTTTCTTTAAAATAAAATAAATAAATAATAAATAAAGTTGTCGAAAATTGACCCCTGACGGGGCAAAAAGGGGTAATTAGGTTTTTAGGGAAGGATTTGAACTTGAAACTGTATGATACATTTTCACGCCTAAACCACTGAACTTCTGATTTTGGCTAAGAGATAGATGGCATCCTGGGCAAGCACATACTTTTTATCCTGGTAGCACGTTCCCGTGGGATAACTTCCGACATCCACGCGGGCGAAGCCGCGGGCAGAAGCTAGTTTATTATAACACAAAAGCATAGTGAGCGAAATTACGACAAAGTAGTTTAGTCCAACAATAAAGCATGAAGATAAACAGCCGTAAATAAAAAGACCAAAACAAACCATGACGTATAAACGTATTTTACCCCATAAATAACGAGTCAACTGTTACAAGAAACGTAGTATCTATGAAATACGTTAATTCGTGTGTGTTTGCAGGCGATGAGCCAACAAATTGTGATTATTTATAGTTGTGTGTGTGCCAACGTCGTGTGATACCGCATGGGTCTCTCGGCGGAGAAAAAAGAGAATAATTAAAACGGGTCTTTGTTTCCAAAGTTCTTTATGAGGTAGGAGAGGGGACAATAATGTTAAAGATGTAGCTTTCACCAGATACAATGTTTGTACCGTTGATATTATGTCGTAAATTGTTTATGATAGAAAATTGTGTAAGTTGTGTGTTACAATATTGTGACAGTATTCTTGCAGCATTCTTGCATTCTTAACTCCCTATCAAAGAGATGAGGCGCGTGTCCCAGCAGTGGGAGCATTATACCCTGATTTTGGTATTCTAGCAACAGTAAAAGAATTCTCAATGGAATTGTATTTTTAAATCGACTTTCAAAGTAAAATGTGTTCAATTAATAAGTAAATAATAAAACAATCCGTGTCCATTAAATTGCTTCTAATTCATTTCCTCGCTACAATCAATCCCATAGAGGATAAGAACCATTAACAAGTCCACTCAGTTTTTCAGTTCAATTCAGTTGCAGTAGCATATAAATTAACCAACACTGCAGCTCCAGCCCTCCGTTAATAATTCCCCACATGATTACCGGTAGCCGTTTGCCGATGGAATTACACTGAATTTTTCATTAACCCCGCTATCTAATTATAGAAAGGAGCAGTTACAGGTATTTACGCCGTTCTGAAATACTGTTATTTCTTCGAAACCATCAATGTATTATATCGTATGCGGTACGGAATTCTGGTAACGTGCTGTCATGTAGCTGCATTTAATGAACACCTACACTTTAACGTGAAATTAAATGCCACGGACGTTCTCATTTCATTACCATATAGGCGAAAATTCCGAAACTTGAATGATGATGGGCGAGCCTGGCGTAGGCTGAATTCTACACATAGGTAATTAACATTTCTTTTTGGTAGGTCCTCGTTTATTTTAATTCGTTTAGAGAGGTTATTTGGTGAGAAGAAGACACAGCCATTCGACTTACGAGTAGGTGTGGTAGTATGGCGTAGGAATTGAGTCATAATAACCTCGGTCTGATGACAGGTCGAGTAAGGCTGTGGCAGAGTGGCGTCCAAGAACTGGAAGATGAGATGTCGGTCGTCTGGCGGCGAGATGGGCAGACGACATTATCGTCATCGCGAGCAAAACCTGAACGAGCCTGGCACAGGAGCATGGTGATTGGCACAAGAAAAGAGGGCCCTATACCCAGTAGTGGGTGAAGTCAGGATGTGGATGATGATAATGAGCCTGGCTCTAAAGACTTTGTAAATCAAACCTGAATTGTAATTTAGGAAACGTGCTTTCAAAAACAAAGGACATCGTCGATTAGCCATTGAACAAAGAAACAAAACTTCATACGTAATTCCACCGATCAATGGAGATAAGACTTAAGGTTCAGTTAAAGCCCGCGCCATTTGTTCAAATCCTCTAGGATTGTCGTGGTGTTAGTGTGCCGTAGACTATTTAGCACAGTTTGTACGACTTAATTGATGGAAACAGATTATTGTAATGCTTGCAGACTTGTTGCATATTCCCATTCGTGGGATTTGTACCCGATGTTAGAGATAATTCTCGGAAAAACTGCCTTGAAATGCTAGTAGATTAAGTAGTTAACGGTAGCATGCAATTTATCTGAGTTGCGTCATGTGTGGCTCACTCCCGTATTATGCGAAGGATCTCGGACATTTGTTGGTATCGATTGCTAAAGCAACACTGCAATTTATTATTTATTTATTTACAATTCGCACAAAAAGGTACAAAGGTGGACTTAATTACGCTGATAGATTATTATTATCTCATGATCAAGTCAACTGCTAAGCAATAAAATTAGGATAAAAGTATATTTAAAAAAGTACTACTTCATTGCCACTGTCTTATTATCACAGCACGATATTCTGCCAGTTACAACCTACACACCAATTCAATATGCACACAGCCTGCAATGCAAATGAAACAACATTTTGAAATACAACACACGTACAGCACACACACACACATAGCTGGAAAACTCGGCAGCGATCAGTGCACAAAGATAGAAGTCTTAGCAGTTGCTTCCAAGTTTAGTGCGTGACCGTCGTTTTACCACTGACAGTGTTCTTGGCTTGCGCCAGAGTTTTGATCAAATTGAACACGAAGCGCACACTTGCAGTTTCTCAATTTCGAATGAGAGCAATTTACTTTGGTATTATTTTGGACACGTTTGTAATATGTCTGATTGTGGTTTCGGTTGATAGTAGAGCGGAGAAGGTAGTTTAAGTAGTTATAGTTGTGTATGGTTCCATACCTCGAAAGGAAAAAACGGAACCCTTATAGGATCACTTTGTTGTCCGTCCGTCTGTGTGTCTGTCAAGACCCTTTTTCTCAGGAAGGCGTGGAGGTATCAAGAATAGAATTTATATCAAATACTCAGGTGTGCTGACCCTTGGAGCTGTGAAAAAATCAAACTTCTAAGCTAACACAATCAAAAGATACAGCCGTTTATGCCGCAAATTTCCGCAAATTTTCGACACTCGCAAGGGAATCAAAACCTACAGGGTACTTCTCATGAACTCAGAATCTTGAAATTTGATACGAAGCAACGTGTTTATAGCACAAATAAAGGAAAAATTTCGAAAACTGTAAATTTTTAGTTACGTCATCATTATAATGAAAATATTTTTAATAATTTAAAATTGTACACAAGCCCCTTAATTATATAATTCATGGTTACTTTATAAAATAAAATGAGATATAGCCACATCAAGACATCACACTTGAAATCGCATCACTTACAAAGGAAAATCGGTAAGCTAGACCTTTTGGTTTGACGCGCCCTAAACGGTCTAGTGAATAAGCACAAAGAGAGCAATTGAGTACCTGAATGTGAATACAATTTCATTGGCACTCACCCTTCCATATTCGTGATAGACGGCCGTCGGAGTGAAACGTGTCCAGCTGTGACGTATAGCCGCCATTTTGCGCGCCTTAATAATAACTGTCAAATCATGTTCGCTCAGTCCTAGAGCAAATAATCATTAAGGAAATAAATGCTGTGGTATTATGCGTGATTAATCAATCTTGTGATATAAATGTGGACTATTTGTTTACTAAATATCTGGGTGGATAAATTGAATGCATTTATTAGACTGATATTCTCGTAATATGACAGACTAAGGGAAAATAAACTACATTTGAGCTGCACGATTTCTGACAAATGCGTGCACTGATTGGACAGGTCCACCCAATCTGTGTGGTTCTTTCCTCAAAAGACCATCTCAGACATCGATCTACATGGTCTTCACATGATCTAAACAAGATTATGTCTGGATTTTAAAAGACCTCAGAGTTTGTGTCGGTCTTCCTCCTCAGAGTAGTCAGATCGGAAACGCCGACCTCATCTAGTTTTGAAATATGGTTGACGTGTAAAAGTGTTTATACAAACCTACTTACAGAAAATAAATTATTTATCATTAATTTATGTTTATTTGAAAACATGTTACAAATTTTCATAGAGTCGTGTTACAACCACGTAAACGGGGCATATTTACAGCTTATTTCATGTGAAAATATAAACTAGAACCTGCCTTCTCACCTCACATAATTCGACACCGCAGCAGTAAAAAATTGCATGCTTCATAATCCGGGCACTCGCGCACGAAATGCGGTATGCTACTTTCATTACATTAAGAGCCTTATTTACCCATATTTAATGCTAACATGCCGTCATAACAAGATTATGTTCATTTCATTAAGCGTACCCGTAACGGTAATCCCGCGGTGTTAATTAAAACAAACGAAATTAATTTAATATTCCAGATACATCTGTTTACCTCGGATTCATTATTTTGTATTCGTGCATTTTATTATTGTTTGTAATGACTGTTTGTGTTGTTTAATGATTGAGTTCACTTCTGAATGAATTCGGTAATTAAAATATCTCTTCTGAGAATAAGTTTAAGAGACTATAATAATTAATAAGTATTCCTTTACCTACTTATTTGCATACTCTTGTTTTATTATCTAGGTTCAAAACCTACGGAACCTACAGAAATTGGATTCAAATCACCATTTCATTTTAAAGCTCTTTTAAGAATAGCCAGTAAGTACCAACATTATGAATAGAAGATAAATTCACATAGAATTAAAAATAACCCCAGTGTACTATTATTCACATTGACTTATTGACTTTCATTTTTGGCTAACGTTTTAACAAAAAATTTGAACCACTTTCACAACTAGCAGAGCAGCTATTACCTATCTACGTAAAACAATTTAGTTATAAATAAATCATTTATATACCGATAAGCAGAGCCTTATCGAGATAAAAATGATTTATTTATAACTACAGAAAAACTAAAGATACTAAAGAATTGTCGTAGACAAAATGTAGTTTTTGAAGAGCCTAAAACTACATTTTGTCTACGACTATTCTTTGACACAACTCTCCCCCAACCACATGGGACTACGGCTGTCATTTGCAAACATTTGATCAAACATAACATTCTCCCCAGGAGCCACCTATTTTAGCCACTTATCAACAGCAACGCGTTTGTTCATGACAATTCAGCAATCCTTGCAAATATCAGGTAAATAATAATATAGCTGTCTCTTTAGTAATAATTCCATGAATTATTAATAACCTTTCGGATCAAATAAATCTGTTAGTTCAAATATCAGGTAATCCCAAGTATCTAAATAGCCTGTTTCAATCATTCTGTTTACTGGAACGTGTACCGTTCCAGTAAACAGAATGATTTATTACAACGAATGTACCTATTAATAGAATTCAATAGAAAGTCAATCGCAGAGAACTTTTAATCAAATCGTCTTTCAGGTAAATTATGAATAAATATGAAGTAATTTATTTATTTTAACTTTTCGCACAAAAAGGTACAAAGGCGGACATAATGCCTTAGGCATTCTCTACCAGTCAACCAAGGGTGGTGAAGAGATTAGATGGCAGGTGCTTCGGTTGAGAGGGACAATGATAAAAAAAAACTCTTAAAACTAGGTACATAAATAGCTATACATAAATAGGTAATTCATGTACGTCCTTGATTAGGTACAACTCACTTTTTTATTTCAGTCTTACCAAGGGGTATCGTATTACCCAGTAACTGGGTTGTGGATGTCAGATAGGCAGTCACTTCATGTAAAATACTGGTATTCAGCTGCATCCGGTTAGACTGGAAGCTGACCCCAACATAGTTGGGAAAAGGTTAGGCAGATGATGGTGAACCCACGTTTTTATTTCGTATCGACGCGAGCTATACCTAGGGCATTAGTCAGTCTGTGCGCCAAACACGACCAAAGAAAACAGGCAAATCTACATCTTCAGGTACCTATGTATACAGTGAAACTTTTATAAGGTAATCTGCAACGCTTTTTATACATACAAACCTAATCTAATAAAACCCCTGAATCCCTTTTACAAGCCGAACTCACCCAATACATCTGCCAAACAAAAGGTATAATACTTTTGCTTTCAATCCAATCACAATTAGTTAAGTAACCCATGTAATTACTTAAAGTCTCCAGATCTCCTAACAAAAAAGAACCGGGCTATTTCATCGGTTACGAAGGGAATTTCGCCAAACTTCATCAAGGGTTTCCAAGAAAAAGTTGGGAACGGAAAAAAAGATTTGACCCTCCAAATTCGGGGGCAGCTGACATACATATATGGGGATATGTTTTATCTTTTTTGCTGCTACTTTAACTTTATCTACACGTAAGACTGAAATAAGAATGGTAATGTTTTGGGTGATTTATTTATACAAGACCTACAAAGATGTAGCATTTTTTAGGAAAGGGGAATTTTAATAGGTGTACATTTGCCAGCACATCAAGCTACTACTTTCTGTAAAATTGCTTCAATAGATTTTCAACTTTATATCTAAATCATTAAGGTTCAAGGTTGATTGGGAAAATTTGAAAGTTTCGGGGAGCTTGACCTGCTGGCGTCGGTACGTCATGACCTTTTTCCATGTCTTTCCGTGAAAAAGCATCTTATAGGTAATGTTTGAGTATTTTTTTTAAATAGCCTAGAAAATAGCCTAGTTCCTCCTTATAACATCAGCTTTTGCCGGTGAAAGTCCCGTCAAAATCGGTTCCGCCGTTTCGGACATTAGCCGGAACAAACAGACCAAAATTTTAAGCATTGAATAAGAAGCTGTTATTTGACATTACTCGTACAACCAGACACTTGAATTACATTTATTTGTATGTAGTATGTATTATTTTGTATAAAAGATAAAACACTTTACATTGAAGATAATTTGCATAATACCTGCAGCAATAGCATAAATACCTGAAGGCCAATTGCCGTAATTAAAAACGTTCAAAATCTTCAGTTTGTCGCCAAGATGAGACTGCGACTAGATTTTAAACGTTTTAAATTACGACAATTGGCCTTTTGACTGTGAACGTTATTAAAATTACGAGAATTGTCGTATATATTACGATCGGTCGGATCGGTCTGATTAAAAGAAAAATGTAAGTAAGTCTACATTATTTTTATCCGCACCGAACATAGATCCTGTGGCAGGATTACCCGTAACCATTTAAATTAATCTGCTTTTATAACGTTTCTGAAGATAAATCTTCAATTTAACGATTCCGTCGGAACCCTTGCAAATTACACAAATTATACGAATTAATACGCAAATCTAATCGTTTCCTGTTATCACTCTATTATCTCTAAGTGGTACCAAAATTAGGAGAGGTATTGCTTGAGTATGCTAATTTGCGATATGCATGATTGCATCTGTACTAAGCCGTAATTTCTGTGCACGCAGAATTAGCGGCATAGAGATAAGTAACAGCAACTTTTGCAATTAACAAAGGATTACGTGTGTGTGAGTGCGCCTGCTTTAATATTAAACTTAGGGGAAGGGTTCGTTTTGGTAGAGTATGCCCAGTGAAGTACCTACTTACTGCCACTATATGTATTTTAATTTAACATTGCCTACTTGCACATTAGAGAGAAGGAGGAAGGGGTACATGGCTAAATAATAACAGCCGCACAGGTCGATTGGTCAGGTTAAACTACGCTTGCCGCGGTTGGTCTGTGGATGGGTGCCCATCTTTACATGCCGAGACACCTCCGTGCCTCAGAAAGCACTTTAGGTCCCGGCTGTCATTCGTGGATCTTTGATAGTCGTTACGGGGAGTCAGAAGCCCGAAAATCTGACAACCAGTCTTACCAAGGGTATCAAGGGTATCGTATTACCCAGTAACCAGTTACAGGACGTCTGGAACCGCTTGCCTATCTGACCTCCACAACCTAGGTTGTGGAGGTAAGATAGGCAGTCGCTCCATATAAAATACTGGTATTCAGCTGCATCCGGTTAGACTGGAAGCTGACCCCAACATAGTTGGGAAAAGGCTAGGCAGATGATGATGACTAGCACATAAGACTTTTCAACTTTGCCCTAGGGTGACACATCCTGTTTAATTCATAACTAGCTAGCCCACAACTTCATGCGCATGTAATTCCTTGTCCCTCCGACCCACTCCGTCGGCACATGGCGTCGCGTCGCATCACCTGCTCGCGTTAGTAGTTCGTCTCTTAGCATTTTTTCTGAATTTTTTCTTTTTTCTCGGCTCGTAGGGTCGTACTGTACAGCCTTTTTTTTCTTTGGTGGTCATCCAAATCAAATCATCATTTGACGCGAGGGCGTGTCAGACTTTTACTAACTAAAACCCACCCGTGTTCCTTCCAGGTCTGTGTGCTTATGCCAGGGGCCACGGTATCTCTTTCGAACAAGCCGCGGCCCTGGCAGGCATCGGCCTTAGCGGACCCCGTCAGTTCGTGCTGACATCTCTTTGAGGCGCGTGTGGAACACAACGCGCCGTCGACCCGGGCCTAGTCGGCTTCCTCGAGAATTGGGCTACTAAATGCAAAAATATTTTTTTCCAATCCAACTGGTTATTTTAGAGATTTGACGTGTTCAAACAAATTCTTCAGCTTTATTATTAATATTAGTATGTCTATAGATTATTAAAAACTGTGTCCGATGGAATATCCCATTGACAGCTTCCCAGGAGCCTTTTTTTTGGATGGGAAATCATCAAATGACCTCTCCCGCACTGGGCTGAGCGGAAGGGCGTGACAGACTTTTACTGACTAAAACCCACCCGTGTTTCCCCGTGCTTTTCAGGAGGTTTAGGTGATGAGTTTCCGAATATCGTTGATACAACTTACTTTTGCTTAGATACAGAAGTCTAAGTACCAACTTTTACGTGTCTAACTTCAAAATTGACGAGCTTCAATACAAACTTTCATATTTAATCTATGTAGGGGATGAATTTTGAACAATTTTTCTTTAATGCTCACATTCGTTAGACAAGGTGTCGTTTTGCATCCTCGTCAAATTCAAGGATGTAACTATGCCACTGATTCTCGACACGAATCAATAATAAAATAAGCAGGTTTTTTTTTCTAATTTTCGGAAATCGGCATGTGTGGGACACGCATTTTAAAAAGCGGCCTGTGTAAGACCGCACTGTAGCTGCCCTTTTACACACGCATAAAAATGCGGCTGCTTATACGATACCATAACGCGATTCTGTTCTTTGAAAGTGGTGTATTCTGAAATACTGTCAAACTTATATAACTAAAAAAACAGATATATATTCGTTATTTACGAGGGATCGTAATTTTATTTGAATATTTATGTCTTTCATAACTGCCTCCTGAAATTTGACGAGGATGCAAAACAACAGCTTGTATAAGGAAATCTTGTGCAAAATATTATGCTTCTAGACTCAGAGATCAGCGACTGTGCGTTGTCTGTCAGTGAGTAGAAGATTAAGTAGTAGTACCTAGTAGAAGACGCAAATATGTACTTCCACATAAGACTTTTCAACTTTGCCCGTGGGTGACACATCTACGTAACGTCAGCTTAGACCTTTTACTGATTCCAAAACAAATAACTGTACACAGTGTACACTTTCACTATAATTATTAAAAATATTGAGTATCGCTGATAGCTGATAGCTTTTCAAAGCTTAAGCTTAGTCAGTCAGTTATAAAGCTGTTTTATAAGTAAGTATAGATAGAAGATCTCAGGGAAGACGGCGCTCAGTGGTCACGTGCGCCTTGCACTCTTGCACAGTTAGGTTTTGGGACGACCCCTTTACAGTCACCCCAGGGATGTGCCCTAACAGGTGTTGCGCAGAGTGCGTCGGTATTATGAGACGTTACGAGGGCATGGTTACCTTTCATGTGCAGATGGTGGCCACTGGGGTGGTTTTGGTGGGAAAAATCCCACACTTCCCGGTCTTATCCCCAAAGCCCGGGCCGCTTTTGAAGGTTTTACATCTTCCGCAGTAACATTTCAATAATTCTCAGTATCACGTCAAAAGTGTACTCGTGCGATAATATTCGCGGAACTAATAGCAATTTTCATTAAACGATAACACCCAGTTTCTCCAGAAACGTATTTGATGGCACCATTTCGTTGAAGTGTTGATTTATTGGATTTTGTTAAACACGATTTTTTCTAACCATAAACTAAAACTACGCACACATACATAAATACATACTAGGCAAAAATACAATTCATTCGGTGTACTTGCTCTAGAGGCTCGGTGGCTCGTCTAGATGTCAATGTATAAGCTTTTTTAATAAACTTGCAAGCCACGTTCAAAATCTAAGCCTCAATATATTCAAATCATTCATTAAACGTATCAGTAAACCTTTTATACCGTTAAAGCTTATATTGAGGACAAAATGGCTTGGGATTGAGGTGCTTCATTTTTTACATATAATTTTTTTTTCTCTCATTTAGTTTAAATGATAATCTGACAGTTTGAATACTTTATGCGGCCTACCCAAATGTCCTTTCTTTTGTATTGATCGTCGATTCACTAAGTTGAGCTACAAGATGACTGACAAATTCATGCACTGACAGGACAGGACCACTCAAATCTGTATGGTTCTTTCCATAAAAGGCTATCTCAAGCAGTAACCTGCATGGTCTTCATTTATGGCCTGACCAAGATTTTGTCAGAAGAAACTGACATCTCAGTTTGTTTCAGTCTTTCTTCTCAGAGTAGTCAGTTAGGAAACACCGAACTTTAATTTTGACGTGTAAAAGTGATTTTTGAACCAATTTACAGAAATAAATATAATTTATCATCATCATTTATCGTTTGTATGAGATTCTTCTATAACACTAATATTTTGGTTAATGAACACTCAGTTCACAGTTCTAATATGCATGCACAAAAATAAAAGTATCTTGACTTTTTTAAATGACAAACCTCAGTCAGAACATATTGAACTAACATAAGAAAGAAATAAGAAAAACAGATTGGAAAAAAAGAAAAATTCAAACAGCTGTTCCGCTATTCGAAATATATATAAAAACGATATTAACGCCCATAGACTGTATCCCCTCTATCTCTTTGCACAGCCCATCAAGCAATGGCAAATAAGCATAAAAAGTAAAGGAAAAATAAGCCCAAAATACTTCGTAAAAGTGTGGCCATAATATAATTTATATTGTTTTGATGTTGTTTTTCCTATACGAGCCGAGATAAGGGATACTTTGCCTCAGTAAAAGTAAGTAATCAATGTGTTGTTATTAATGTATTTTATTGTACGGCTTGTTCTGAATTCAAATGTTCAAGTTTTTTTTTTGTTTGCTGTGGTATGGTTTGAACGTATACTAATCTGATCAGCGATGTTTAGGATTATTTTTACTTATTTATTATGAAAACATAACATAACATCACGTCTGTAATCCCCGAAGGGATAGGCAGAGGTCTAGCTATAGTACACTCACCTTTCGCCACTTTTTTTTTAATCCTATGTAATTAGGGGCGAGCATATTCAGCATCTAGATGCCGGGGCTGCTACTGAGAAATTCCTGATTGAAAACCCCAATAACACATTGCTTGCCCTTAAAATCGAACCCAAGGCCTCATGCTCAGCAGTAACGCCTGCGACCACTAGACCAAAATGATAGGAAGATCATGTTTAAATTATAGAGAACCCCGGAGGGCCAATTCCAGAATTTTTAAGAACGTTTGCACCCTAATCTCAGTCTCCATCAGTCAGAAATACATCGAAATTACCCTACATCTTTGACAAGTTATTGACGTTGATCGTCACTGAGATGAGATTGTGTCTAGATTTTGAACGTTGTAATACGGGAGATCAGCTAATAATAGTAACTATAGGGAGGGAAAACGGTCCGTTTATTATCCTAAGAACTAATAGTAATTATGCATGACAATAGTCACATATTAAGTATGGTTCAGGTTGACTGCCCCTTTGGTGGTGGTTGCTTAGTGTCAGGACTATCGCGTTCTCATTTTTAAAAGCACTAGCGACCGGCCTAATGATGGCGAAAACCGCATTTAAATGCGTAGTGTAGAAGAACGACGCGGTCACACAGACAGACACGAAAATCGATTTTAATTTATATGTTGTATCCCCAAATACATTTTTTTCCAGTTGTTTTTCCATAGTAGTTCATGCAGCTCTCATAACTAAAAAAATTTACTTGTTCGTCAACTGGCGAGTGTTAAACTCGCGAACGCGCGCGAGTTGGCACCTTCCAATTTTACCCGTTTTTTTTGTCGTCAACTCGCTCGACCATGAAAGTTTGACGTATTTATGTACAGTCAGCTACAAAAACGTCTTATAAAATGTATAATATAGGTACCCACTTCAAATGTATAAGACATTTTATACGACTTGACTTTAAACTAAAAGATATGTCGTTTTGAGATAGATATTTAATATAAATCAACATGACAATAGTATAAAACTGCTTATTTACTTATTAATTATCAACGATATCGCAAATCAACAATAAGTACTTTCTACATGGCGTGTACATAGTTTGTAAAATGTCACAATAGTAATATTCTGACAACGCTAAAGCCTGCTTGGGTATCATGCGTCGTCGGCCGCATCCCCCGCACCTCATTCCTCACCTCCAACATAGGCTTTAACGTATCCCGAAATCTAAGTAGATAGTCGGTGCTTAACCGAATCAGCCAGCGCGGACAAAGCCGCGGGCAATAGCTAGTTATTTATAATTATTGGTTCCAATCCGATTTTATTTGACTGTACTTTTTATGCGCGAGCGAGTTGACGACAAAAAAATAAGTAAAATCGGAAGGTGTCAACTCGCGCACGGCGCGTGAGTTTGACACTCGCCAAATGACGAACAAGTCAAAAATTTAGGACACAATCATTAATTAGCGTTGTCCGTTACCATTACTTAAAACAAAGACCAAAACGGTTTTACTGATAATTCACTGTTCACTCGTCCAGCTGTGTATGATAGCTCAAACAATACCAAAAACAGGCCTATTATTTTAGCAAATAGGCATAAATTAACAGTATTGCCTAAGTAAACAAATACTAAGCGAATGTAAGTTTGTATGCAAATGTAATTGATTTGATGTTCATACTAATTTGGCCGGCATTGTGCATAATATGTTGTTTGTAATATGCATTTGGATATTAGTGTTAAACGGTGACGTCATATGCACAGCTGTGTAATCATCTCATCACAATTGGATCGGCATTTACATAATTTGAATTGTCTCTCGCTTTTCGCTTGCAAATATTGATAGTTCTATTTGTCACCAACAGAAAACCTTTTATTTTATATTTATTTTATGTATATTTATTTTTATATTATATTTTATTTATATCAATCATCATCATCATTTCATCCGAAAGACATCCACTGCTCGACATAGGCCTCTCCCAAGCACCTCCACTTCGACCGGTCTTGTGTTTCTCGCATCCAAGGGGTTCCTGCGGCCTTCACAAGGTCGTCGTTCCATCTTCCAACGCCTTCCAACGCTACGTCTTCCGGTATGTACGTGGTCGCCACTCCAGAACCTTTTGGCCCCATTGGCGATCTGTTCTGTGCCCTGCCCACTGCCACTTAAGTCTGGCAATTCTTCGGGCTATGTCGGTTACCTTGGTCCTCCTCCCAGTTATATCAATAAAGGTGTAGTATTCTGCAGGTTAGGTACAGTATTGTATACAGGATCAAATTAAATTTGATTTTTTCTTTTAACCACTTTAGTATATTTTACTTTTTTGTTGTAACCATATTCTTTTTATTTTTGTTAATCTTTTTGCATAAGATTCTGTAACATCTCCTACTCGGAGAGGGCACTGGCTCTTGTAACACAGGTCTATCACCAAGCACAGCAGTCAGGGACTTCACACTATTTTGTAACCACTTTCTTGTGTAATAAAGATTATTATTTCATCAAACTTCTAATGACGCTAAAGCAGAAAAACAGACTTACTGAACTTATTATTCCAAGTAGAAAATCTGTGGTAACTAGTTACATTTCGTTTGAGACTATCGACCTCTGACTAGCTTGTGTCGTGACACGGGACAATGGAAAAGTTTCCTACTTTTCTTTCTTTAAATACTACCGTATGGATAGTGCACATATCTCTTCATATTATCTTAATCCCCAACCCCAAGGGGCAGTGGTGGCCCAGTGGTAACGGCCTCGACTTACCAAAGTTATAGGTCGTGGGTTCGAACCCAGGCAGGTGCTTTACTTTGTGTTATTTGTTTCATCACCACTGCTCTCAAAACGGTGAAGAAAAACATTGCGAGGAAACCGGCATGTCCTAGAACCAAAAATTCGAAGACATGTGACATCTACCAACCCGCACTGGGCCCGCGTGGTGGATTACAGCCCACTCCCTGTCGAAGAGAGGAGGCCTGTGTCCCAGCAGTGGGAACATTATAGGCTGATTATGCTATGCGTATGCCTACCCCAAGTCCTTAAAAAAAAACCATGAATCACACTTAAGAAAGAAGTCGACAATTATTAATAAAAACGCAAGTAGAACTATCAATTCGTGCAATATGTTTCCAGTGCAGGCTGGCACCTTCAACTTTCATATTATAACACAAGAGTTCCCAAACTTTCTCAATAGCTATTTCCTTCCGCATGCGTCTGCAACTCGTACAGAACTTTTAGAATGCATAGAACTTCTTTTTCCCGTTCTTTGCCCTTTAAGTTTTCTCGGACCCTTTTATATGGAAAAGTACGAAATCGGAAAGTAATATGAAATAGCTGCTTGATCACACCGCGTGGAAAGATTGATGATATGCAAAACTCTTAAATTAAGTTATTTCTATGCTTATAGAGTCTTACGTCTATCTTTAAATAAATCACGGAAAACCTACAATAAAAAACGGCACTCGTAATAAAACAAAACAATACTAAAACTATAATTAAATTAAAACAAAACACAACCTTGTAACTGTACACCTCGTACAAATATAATTGGTTACTTTAATAGACGTTCCAAGTGCTCACTCAAACACGAGTTAACACTAAAACGCTGCAGGCCCCGACAACGTGTCAACGGACCCCCGGCCCCTGGGCCCCGTAGTCGTAAAATGACACGCAGTCACAGCTGAATTAACGTTCCCAGATAACGATTTCACGGTCCTAGAGGTGGGTCACTAATAAATCTGCTCGAATAAACCCAGTCATAACCGCGGAGTTATAAAACTTTACAGGCCCGTGAAATAAATTTCCATACATTGAGTGCAGAGCCTACGTCGGTTTTACATCTACGCATACAAATGTAACCATTACGCGTGAGATTTTGAATTAATGATGTTATTGCTTCCAGTGTTGTGCTAGCTCATAAAATATGTAGTTAATGTAAAATTGTGTGAGCCTTTTTTATTATGTTTTAAGTTAAAATACACAAGCTTTTTTGTTTTGGGTTTTGAAAAGTTATGTTACCGGTTTTATGTTTTAACATAAATCATTATCAGACATAGGTAGGTATACCCACTAAACAAAAACTAATTTCACGAAATAATTGATCATTCGATAATTAATATATTTGGATTTCCAATTAGTGATACGCGTAATAATAATTGTTGTCAGTTCGAGATAAGTTAGTAACTAATAATTACTTCCCAAAATTAGAGGGAAATGATTATTCCATTGATTGCAAAAACAACTCAAACTAGACAGATTTTACTAAAGCTAAAACTTTTATTTATTAATATTATTCACTATCTACTGTTCGTGTAATAGTTTAAGACTCTAATTTAAATAACTTGCATTCAGAAAGTTGAGCCATAAATCTCTACAGCTGTCGCGCTGACGTTAAAAGAAATAATATTAATCTAGTCGCAATCTCATCTCAGTGACAACCAATGTCAAAAACTTGTCAAAAATGTACTGATTTGGAAGTATTTGACAGATTGAGATGCAGGTCTGACTGTGGACGTTTTTAACATTACGAGAACGTCCTTCTGTATTTTCACTAGTTAAGAAGTATCAATACAGTTTTATTTCTTAATTTGGAAACATCGGTGACAAAATAGTTGTATATATGAACATTTACACATCAGTTAGCTTAGCGACCATCGCTGCTATTTGAAACGGCCTTAACTCCTTTGAGGCGTGTAGTGGGTAGACACTACACTACACAGCCGTTTGATCGGTCACCATCCTTTAGTTTGTCGTCACGATTTAGTTTGCATGGTAAACGACTATTAAAATATGGGTTATGTGTCACAACAGCTTTGCCTTTTCGTAACAAACAAGTGTGCGCAAGATCTTGGATGGTAGGCGAAAAAGGTGTTAGTTTAAAGTTAACATGAAAAGAAAATTTCCATACAATGTGGTAATGCTGCCAGCCCTTTGAGTACTTTTCCTGTACACGACGAGCGATGCGGACGAATTTTTTTGATGTCCTATGATTATTTTCTCTCCTTTTATATGTGAAACATCTAATGCGGCGGGTCAGACTATGCGACTCTGCGACTGTCTTGCAGAGGTACGAAATTAATTTTGATAGTAATTAATAGCTAAGTATGGATTTTTTAAAATTTAATAAAAAAAAAATTAATATTTAGTTTTTGATTAGGATGCCCTATGTTTTTGTTCCGCCATTTTTTTTATAAATCATCCTATGCATATTTTCTATACAAAATTGTTTAGATGTATCACATCTGCCACATCTTTTGTATTATATACTTATACACATTATTATTAGTATTTTAAGACTGTTAGCTTTTTAAATTATGCAAATTTTATCTTGGAAATTGAAACAAAAGTTAACATGAATTAACATTGCGACTGTATTTCGTTTACCCAGGTACAGGAAACACTTCACAAAAGGAAGCAAACCTTTTGCTATGAACCTAGAACATCTAGATTCTAGGCATAGTACAACATCAGTAGTCAAGTTTGCGGTCACTTGGGCCCAACGAGTCAGCCAACTGAAGGAAGAGTGTCTATCTCTATTTACTTAATAAAACTCTTATATTCATTCATTCACTGACAGACAACGCACAGGCTAAACCTCTGGGTGCAGATGAATCAAATTTGGCATAAGAGCTCTTTAAATAATGAAAATGACCACTAAGATAGGATTTTTGAAAATTTATACCCTCGAGCCTTTTGGCCTCGTATAGGACTTTCTGTTTAATTTTTCCGTTTGTTACTTTTTTATATAATTTGTTTTATTTTTATTTTTCACTGTGTTTAGTTTAGTTACGAGTCCGAGTTACGTGTACGAGTCGCAATAAATACTTTTTCTTTCTTTAAACGTGTTAAATGAAAGGTTCTATGGAAGTTAGTTATTTTTGGCAGTGGGATTATCCACATGGCTTGCACTAAATAAATACCATTTCATTCAATCTATCTGCCTACCCTTTTCCAAACTATGCTAGGTTCGGCTTCCAGTTTAACCGGATGTGGCTTAATACCAATATTTTTACATGGATCGACTTCTTAAATAATGAAATGACATAAATAAATGACATTTCATTACTAAGAAAATGCATTTTTAATCAACTTTTCCCAATCTCACACAACTTTGTACTGACATTACTGCAAAGTAAGGTGTTTTTACATAAATTTTTACCATTCACATTTTTTACTTTTGTTTTCATTATGATATGACATCAAACGAAATTTCAACCGTAATCCTTTCATTTTACCCGAAGGGACAGAATTCCTTCGCGATAATAATTATGTATGCGTTTTATTTTGTTTATTTATTCCATTTCGAGTCCACCTCACCCAACTCACTTTGAAAAACGCGATACGAATTCAATTAATGTTTTATTTATGTCGTTTAAAAAGGAATAACGTCAAATAAAATATTGAGGAACATTAAGGAGAGAAACACCGTGAAAAGATTGCCTCAGTGCCTACCTTTATATTTGTTTTCTTTTTCTATTTTATCATCATTCTTAATTGGTTAACTGACATTTGATAACAGCACTGTATTCCTTCATACATGCCTAATGGCCAATACACACATCAACCATCACTGAACATCAGTTAGAACGAGGGTTTTCTATGGCAATTCTGTGGAGACAACAAGAGCCATCGGGGAATGAAGCAGCACTTATAATCAAAACATATACATTCAAACAGATAAAAAAGTCTCAGATTTTCAACTTTTAGAATTCCACGATTTAAATATATTCCCATGATTATTATTTTTTTTGCTATGTTTCCTTTACTGTCATGATCTCTTAACTAACTATGTACACTAGGTACTAAAATCAAAGACTAACTATAAAAATAAATACAAAAACAAAGGATACTTAGGCGTCGAGTACTCGTCCGCATCGTTGTCATCCGGAAACGTGCCCAGAAGACTGGTAGCATTGCTATGTTGAATGCCAATGCTAATTCTTTGGTCAAAGAACGCCCTCTACGGGTAGGTACGTGAAGTGTCGACCAGGCAGCGAGATTTTTGGAGTTTACTCCTTAAGAAACGATTTGAGTTATAAGGCCCGGTACGGAAATTGTATGAGGAGTAAAATCAAGTGTAACACGAAAAGTTGAGGCGTTACGTAGAAAGAGACAAACATATATATCTGTAGGATTGAACGTGTAAAAGAATGAGATGGAATACATTACACAGCGTATCTCATTCTCGGGGTCTCCTCTTTGTTTACTTTTTATCAAAATAAAACCTTTTTTGAAAATAAATGCCAGTAATATACTTTTTTTATAACTTGAAACCTTATTTTAGTACAGTGTTTGATTCCACTGCCACGATTTTTACAACTAGGTTGAAGTATTAGATAAGCTTACTACAGGTACTAATATTTTTTATGTACGTCTAAGATTTAGAAGTAATATAAATAATCCGAATAATTACAGATATATGTTTGTTTCTCTTATCATTTTAGCAGATGCGTTCATTTACCCTTTTTTTCTATTCGATATATATCATAATTATCGTTCGTAAGGAGTAAACTCCAATCGTGCGTCGTAGCTGACACGCACACACTTTTTTTTTTAGAATTTCTGTTGTAAACTTAACTGTGTTCATGTAAAATTACTGTGTGTATTACCTTTTCTTTTTACCAATAAAAGTTTTTGTATTTTGTACGATTTCAGTAAATGTGACCATAAATTCAAAATATGTCACTTGAAACAAACTTTTAGTAATTATTGTATTCACAAAAGAAAACCAATGGCTCGCGTGTACCTACAAAATTCAATCAATTAATAAAAAGGAACCTTTATTTGGTAGTTTCGTAGTTTTATTTTCCATTTAAAGTTTCCAAATGGAAATATTCAATTTGGAATATTAAATTCAAATTAATGAATCCAATTATTTTGTAGATAATGGATGGGTCTATCAAAATGTTATTTTCCACTGGAGATACTATCAAAATATAAATTAATTTCAAATTTGTAAATTGGTTTTTCGTAGCGGGCTTTAGAACATTAACATTTAAGGTTGGAAAAATATGTGCTTTCTATATTTTGTATCAAACTACTATCTTATACCGACGCCACACGGCATTTTCTTATTCAATCATTGCAAGTTACTGTCACAGCCACCATTTTTCTTCCACTAAACTAAATTGAAAAATGTTCTTTTCTAAGAATTCCGTTTATAGTACTTCACCTTAGACGCGCATTTAAATTCTGAATAAGTACCCCTATTACCCAAACCCTCTTCATTGAACGTACACTGCTTTTCTGTCGCAAGTATGTAAAGGTCATTATCCTAAAATTTTTACTGTTCTCAGCGTGATTTTGTTCAAACTGCCCACGGTAATAAAGTTTGGAGTTTAAAGAGTGCATAAAACCAACTGCCAGTCTATCAACGTTACACAACTGTATATACCTTTGTTTACTCCGAATAATATAATGTGAAAGACTTTTACATAAATTAGAGGAAATCAAATTGTTTTTTGTACAATTTTGTTCGTTCATTTATTAACTTTTTTTTCTCGCAACAACAAAGTAGGCGGGGATTCATGACACTTTGTATTTTCTTAGAATAACCAGACACAGATGACGATGAGTAGGTACAGTAACGCTCGAAACTATAAGTTGATACCTACACTGTGTGCCAATGAAATTGGCGATAAAAACTTAATGGCTTTTTCACAGAAAAACAAGTAAGGTCATCAAAGCTAAAACGGCTATTTATGGATTATTCCGTATGTAATTGCTATAACCACATACGTTGAACTATTAACCGTGTAATTCCCCATTGCCCTACTCAAGCGAACGACTCATTCTTCGAAAGTTATTAACATTGATTCTAAGTAGGTACCTTTACTTACACAGAAAAAACGCTAAAGGAACGTAATAAAAAGGCTATAAAAGTTAAAGCACACGTTAGGAGTACATTCGATACAAAATGGCGTCGTTACCTGTACTAAATTGCGAACACTTAAGCGACAGACCGATATGCCTTACAAAATTCTTCATATCAGTTTCACCTTTATCCACCTTTTGAAACGTCAATGCTCTTTCAAAGGGCAAGCTTGTATAGGATAGTTTATGTGTGATCACTGATGGTTATTGTAATTTATGTCTATGGATATTTTTTATAAAGATGGAACAAAACATGTGAATTCAGGCCAAGTATGAGGTACCAGGTACATACATGTTATCACTTTTCAGAAAATTTAACCGTAATGTTTCATGGTGGTGTTTTATTGTAACGGTTTATAGCATGTATCAAATTAGGTTCCATGGCATCTTACCTGATTACTGATGTTATATTATGCTCCAAATTCAAACGCAGCATTAAAACCTATGGCCGTACACTATCATACACAACAAAATTTAATATAAAAGTTAAATAACACTAGTAAACATACCAGTCTCACGCGGAAGCTTTGTGTTAACTTGCTCATTACCTGTATTTGCAACTAAACACAACTTTTGTTACGGAAATGTTTACGATACCAACTCGCAGACGCCACTGGGTTCCGCACAAATATATACAACTGTAGCTAGTTTCTAGTCTAGAATGATGTCGATAGTTTAGCAAATATGCTAAATGGTTTGAAATAGCTAAGCCTGGGTCTAGTTTAGTTGATAAATAAAGTTTCTGTAGTTATATCCTATCCTAAAACACTGGAGGTCTGCTTGTCTGTAGGTATGTGTTAAAAGAAAAATCTTTACCCATACTAATTTTATAAAAAGGTAAATTTTGTGAGTTTGTGTGTAGGGTGTAACCTTCGCAACTACTGATCCGATCCGGTCTGGGGCCTTATTTTCCATAGAAAATAATCGCCAATCTCGTGTTTATTTCGCGCAGTTTCGTTCATTGTGTCATAACACAATGAACGAAACTGCGCGAAATAAACACGAGATTGGCGGGATTAGCTAAGGAATTAACGTGGTTTCGAGTAAAGAATCGTTAAGTGGTCATAGTGAATTAGGGCCCTGATAGTATTTATGAACACGTTAATACCTATTACCTTTTTTCACAGCAACGCCTTTTACTCAACACTCGATTGCGGCCGGCCGTCACGCCGCGACGCGAAATCATGACGCCATTTTTAATTAAATTAAATGTCGATAACCGGTATCATTAGATTCTCTTTTATAGAAGCTTTCTTTAAGTGACTTCTTAACTCTACAAAGACTGATTTTATTACCAAACTCGTTAAAATTTTCTCATAGTTCAAAGTGGCTAAAATAATAACTTTCCTCAAAAAGTATAACCTCAACCCTAAAATTCAACCCGTGTGGTATCCTAAATGAATTACAAGCTAATCAAAACTTTCGTTCCAATGTATTCCGACCGCATTGAAATTTCACTGTAGGTAATTGTCAAACTTTTAATTGTTATTACTGTAATTAAAGTACGATAGGTAAGTCTAGCAATTATGGAGTTTATACTAATTTTCTTTTTGATCATTTTCTTTATAAGTTTCATATAAGGTATTCGTTCGTTAATAACATTGAGTATTATTTTTGAAGTGAAAGTACTTAGGCGGCAATTCGATAATATTGGACGAGAATTTAGAGTGAATTTTCAAGAATGCGTCATGTTTAGGCACATTTCGTTACATGAGAGAGAAGAAAGATATTAATCTTTCTCTCTGTCTCTCACACTACTTTTCTATCACGCGTACAGTAAAGCGCATTTTTTTTATTCAATTATTTTTATTCTGTAATGTAATTCTGGAAATTCTATTTTTTCATGCGTAGTTTTAATTTTCGCCATAAAGCCATTTTTAATTTAGTTTTAACTTGTTAGCGAAAAGAAACAATGAATTTACAATTTTGCGGCTCGAATTATTTCAGAGTGAAAATTATTTTAGCTTGTTAATTACGCGCGTTTCCAGTCAGTAACTAACTGAATTATTTTTTAATTTCGTTTTAAAAGTTATCACAATAACAATTTTGCAACGCGCTTTGGCTGTACCAAGTCCACTTTGAAAAATAATCCTTGTGAGAAGTAGTTTTATGGATGAGTTCAAGCGAAGGGGCATGAATTATCCTTTTCTTTCAGAAAAAAAAACGAAAATTAGAATTCAGAAGAAATCGTGATCACGTTTTATAGATTTTCAGTAAGTATATTTCAGATTTCATTCAACTATCTTTTATCAAAACAATAACAGCTCATCATTGTCTGCCTAGCCTTTCCCCAACATTGTTGGGGTCGGCTTCCAAACTAAAAGTGAGTTAGTCGGCTTTAGAGCGTTGCAAATCGGGCTTTGGTGTGACTTTGGTGAAAAGACAAGGGTGTCTACACTGTCTACTCTCGAAAGCCACATCAAGTAAATAAATACTGTACTAAGCTGTACTGTACTGTAATAAATACTGCAACCGGTTAGGAAATCAGTTGCAAACTCTCAAACTCAAACAATTTATTTCAATTAAACCATTTACAGGCACTTTTGAATTGTCAAAATTAAATAGTCGGTCAGTTAGTTAGAAAGTTGAAGCTAGTTGCCCATTCCAAAACGTAGACTCTATGGAGAAGAACGGGCAAGAAATTCCATGGACACTCTTTTAAATCAAGATATTATTACAAAATCCTGGGAACATTATTCGTATTGCTTCTATATGTGAGAACGATGTAAAAAAGCAGCATTTTGCAGTATTTACATCGAGCAACTGCTTATCCCACCCCCACAACCTACCAAGGGGTATCGTGTTACCGAGTAACACGATACCCCTTAGCCAGACTGTCTCGGTTAGTCACCCATAACGACTGTCAAAAATCTATAAATTACAGCCAGAACCCAAACGTGTTTTCCGAGACACTCGGTTTTTAATGAATGGTAACCTATCCACGGACCAACCTCAGCAAGCGTAACTTTACCTTGAAGATCGACCCTTGCAGCTGTTTAACAGTAGCAGCTCAAATAGACACACAAACATTCGTAATAATAACAATCCAAGTAGAAGAAACACAGTTGCAAGCAAGACGTCTCATATTTCTACTAATATTATTTGTTGTGTCTATGAACTTGCGAACAGCGAGAGTCAGTGTTATATTCGTTCGTTAAAACCCGATAGACATTGAAGGCTGTAGAACTCGACTACGCACATAAATAACTTCTTACTATAGCTTGTCTTAGTCAATGGATCAGGACCTAGCTAGCTCGACTAGGAATTAGTTTGTTGATCAAAACTAAGGCAAAAGGTAAGGCCTGAGCCTGAAGGTAAAACTAAGAGTTTCGAGATGCAACAAAACCATTAAATTATGTTAATTTTTTTTCTTTTTCAATTTAATTGAAAATATTAAAGTTTTCTCTAAAGTATTTGTTTATCAAAAGGTTACTGTCCTACTACAGGGCATATGTGAACTTCCAAATAGATTACACAAATAAAAAATAAAAATAAAAAAAACCTGGTATAAGCCTTTTTACAGAAGCCGCAGACCACCAGATTAAAGAATGAATGATGATTAAAGAATGGGAGAATATTCCCCAACATCGGCTCCAAAACCTCGTGTTCAGTATGCCAAACCGGCTCGAAGTTTTAGTCAGAGCCGGAGGAGGCAATACCAGTCATTAAAATTCCCGCCTATTTTCCAAGGTAGAACGCAATTATAGCACTACCGAACGCGAACTTTTATCTGTTTTTGATTCCGTTAAGCATTTCCACTGTTATTTAGATGGGATGAGATACTCTGTTATTACAGACCACATAGCTTTGAAGTGGCTACTTACACTAAACAACCCTTCTAGACGCTTAGCTCGATGGGCTACTATAATTTCTCAATATACCTTTGACATTGTGCACCGTAAGTGATCGCAACACGTCTTCCCAGATGCCTTATCTAGAATTTATGCAAGTCCTGTTACGTTTGATCAGGGCCCCGAGCATACAAATGATAGATGGTATAGGAAAGTCTATTGTAGTACTCGTGATACACCCCAATTTTTTCCCGCATACGCCATACAGAACGTTGTTCTTTTTTAGACGCATGCCTATCACAAGTCCTTTATCCTCTGATCCTTGGCGTGTAGTTTTACCAGTAGAGAAGGTTCCACTCGCTATTTGGGAAGTACAGAATAGTTTCCTATATATACATCCTGATAAAAGAGATCTTTTACTGGCCGAATATGTTTCGTGATGTTGCCGAGACATTGAGACAATGCGAGGTATTTAAAGCTTATAAAATAGCAAATACTCAACCTCGTGGTCAGATGTGCTACCCCAAGGATGTATCCTTGCCTTTACAGCCGATCTCTATCGACGTCATTGGACCATTACCCGTTGCTTACTATGGTTATAAGTACATTTTATCTATGGTAGATGTTTTTTTCAAAGTATGTTTGGCTTATTCCTCTTAAGAAAGTTGATTGAAAAATATGAATGGCTTTGAGAAATCCGGACAAGCCATAACCGGAGTATCGATTAGTGCTTTTTTTAACTTGACAAATGCTTGTTCATCCCAATTTATTGGATCACGACCCTTTCCTTTTCCAATGAGAGCAGTGAATGGAGCTATTATAGAAGAGAAACCGTCAACAAAACGTCTATAGTAGGAACACATTCCAATGAAACCGCGCAGTGATTTTGCGATAGAAGGAGTTGTCCCTGATAGAATCGAGCTTGCTGGGATCGGTTTGCAGACCTTTTTCATTCACGATATAACTTAAATACTTTAACTCACTTTTACAGAATTCACATTTCTTTAAATTGGTCGATAAATCAGCTTCCTTAAAGCGGTGTAGTACCTTCCTTAGGAGCGCGAGGCGAACGTAAAAGTCTTTGGAAATTATGACTAAATCGTCGACGTACCAGAAAACACAGTCGTCACTGGTTAAAGTAAATTCAAAATTGACGATCATATCAGTAAGACGTTGCATCTCAGAGGCCACATTTGTGAGATCAAATGGCATCTTAACAAATTCAAATAAACCCCGTTGAGGAACTATCAAAACGGTCTTCTCAAAATTGTCTTTACCTGCAAGAGGGATCTGCGAAAAGGCACTCTAAAATCAAGCGAGCGTATCTTGCACCGCGAAGATTGTCAAGAATATCGTGTATGTATGGGAAAGGATGTGAATCTCTGATCGTAACGCTGTTTAATTTTCTGCTATCAATGCAGAAACGAACAGAACAATCTTTCTTGGTAACCATTACCACCGGACTAGCCCATGGAGAACGAGAGGGATGAATAACACCGACCTCTAAAATCTTATCAATCTCTTCGTTGAGAATCTTTAATTTAAGGGGAGAAAGAGGGTAATACCTCTGTCTAATTGGCTGTCCCGTTGTATTTATTTTATGTGAGAGTCAAGTAGTCTTACCTAGGCCAATCTTGTCTGACGAAATTTCCTCGAACTCGTCAATCACCTGTTGTAAACCATGATCTTGATCCTATGATAATACGTTGCGAGGATGTATATAACGTATCTCGCTTATACAGGGAGGTTGCAAAGGAGAGTGATTTATAGACGAAAGATGCATGTTAGCTTTGATATTTTTATCAAAAGCCTTACTACTAAACTATCACTAATAAGAGACATTTGAGCACCTGAATCTAGTAGAGCCTTAACCAAACGATCACGCAATAATATTTCAATAAAGGGACGGTTATCTGTTGAATCGGACCTTATCACTGGTGACACTGGTGCCGCCAGCGGGGTATACATTTTTTGTTTTGCAATTTAAAATATAAAATTAAAAATAAGCCGAGAGATGACCAGTCTCAACCGATGGCGCCCGTTCACGAACATGACGCGTGGATCAGCACCACCCAGCTCAACCATTTTGTAGGGAAGCGAATGATCCAACACACGCGCCACCACCAGTGAGACATTTAAGTGAGCATGACATATTCTCAACTGCCATGCTCTTTCAAGTCAACATCAAAATATCATAAAAAACGGATCCATGGTTCTTACATTTACAAAATTTAAAAAAATGCTTCTAAATTATACAAAACTACAGTTTGCAATTTATTTAAGAATTGAGAAAAAAGTTAAAAAAATTACTACCAATCAGGAAGAGGTATTTAATATTGAAGTATTAAAAATTAAATCTTGATTGAATAAAATAAATATTAAGTTTGTAATGTCAACATAGTGTGCGTTTAATGCATGTTTTAAATTTCTTCTCATTTAGTTGAAGAATATCGAGTGGTATTTTATTAACACAGTACCCCATAAAAGAAGTTTTTACTTTAGACAATCTGAAGCACGGTTGATCTAGTTTGTTCCTATTCCTAGTGTTAAAATTATGTTTGTCACATATCTTACTAAAAAGATGTAGATTTTTTCGAACGTACATAATGTTTTCGTATATATATTGTCAAGGAACCGTCATGATGTTTGTTTTGATGTTTGCAACACATTACAACATTTGAAATAACATCAAACAGAATTTAATAAGCTAACATGTCTCTAGCAGCCCTGAGGTAACTAATGTTAATAGTATTAGTTATATACCTGTATTGTATATCTCATTATAAGCGAACTGTTATTAATGTGTTTATTATATAATATGTTCTTATGAGAAATAAAGTTCTTTAAGCCCATATACTACCAATTAGCCGTATATTACTTTGGAGGCATGAGGAACAGGGTTTAAAGTTCACTCAACCTCCATAGAAAAGGGAGGATCCTCCGACCAGACGGGTATTGTGTCTGGCGGGCAATTGCCCAACGATTGATATTGGGAAATTGTATCTATGCTAATTGCACGGTAAACTCTGCTTGCGAGATGCAGGATTTGCGTGACGTCAGTATGACGCGTTGTTCGCATGTGGCGTTTGTAATTACCGCTACATTACCATTGTTACAATTTTGATCAAATGGTAATTTAAATTATTTTCTCGCTTCCTAATAACGAATCGACTTGGTGCCAATCACCCATTTAAAACGTACTTGTATTTATTTAGTTACGTACATACGTTTAGGAACGTTTGCAAACGAATCTTAATCGACGCGTAACAAGAATACACAATAAAGGGCTCGAACACCATAGACGTTCAGTAATCCTTTTTAATAATAATATTCGTTCTGTGTCTTTTGCTAAGTTTTTCTATTTTATTATCAGTTGGTGTTATCTTATTTTACTCACAAAAATAAAACATATTCAAGCGAATATTTCCCTCTTTTCGCTACAATATGGCGCCCAAACTAAAAGTAAGTACTTTTATTATATTTGTATGGATATTTCAGTAACAAAATTCGTTTATTTTATAAAAAACAACACAAATTGTTATAAAAGAAGGTCGTTCGTGCTAAAATTATAATGTAGCATTTGCTAATCTGCAGTATACTTAGGGCGAATTCTACCAAACTTTTGTCGCTAGAATATTAGTCTTATCCTGATAATAAATTTTGAATTTATAGTTTTTCCATACTAAAACTGTCAGACGTCAACTTTATTCCACGGATAAAAGATATCGGACCTTGGTGAAATCAGCCCTTAAAGTATACTATAAATAAGACATTTATCTCCTTGTGTTTATACATGAAGGCAAAACAATTAATCTGTTCACTGCAAACTGGTTGAGTCGACGACAAAATCCGTCTGTGACATCTCTTCAACTTACCAGATAGATATATTATCAGAGCTCCGAGCGTTAAATTGCGACATGCCAATATCAGATACGTTCTAATAGAAATGATTAGAAACATAATAGGAACCGGGTCCTCAAATATCCGTCTGTCTTGGGATCAAAGGAAAAGGCCATCACTCTATTAGTAAGGAGGTTGTAATAGTATTGGGAACGTACTGGATTGTGGGGATCAAAGCGTGTAACTGTCAGATACGAATGAAGCCTTAGATCTGCTGCCTTTGATTAATGCTGGCAACATTGTGCTGGGTGAGTGCGGTGCTCAGTAGATTAGGCCTTTGGTATCGACTGACGACGCTGCATTGTTCGTAAAGGCTTTCGTGTACCTTGAAAGTGGACAGGTTGCTGTTTTCGAAGTGAGTGAAGATTGTAGTTTTGATTGGTCTGTACGCTGTAGCAGTAATAAATGGTTCCAGTTACTTAGGAATAGGTCGGTATTTAAGTGAAATCGTTTTTATTTTTATCGTGCTGCGTTATAGCAATTTTATTTTTAACAAGCTGTTCGCCCGCGCTACTTACGGTTTTTACTACTTCTAAAAACATCGAGATTTCTATATTAATTTTACGAGTAGTTTCATATAAATTTACACTGTCCTGCAAAACTAGGTAGGTACCTTTTAAAATTTCAATTTTTTCTAAACTATAAAAGTTAGAGATTTAAAAAAAAAAAAAAAGTTTTATAGCAAATTTTATCAGCTTTCTTTGAAACAAGTAAACCATACATTAGTAAAATTTTTTACTTAAAAAAAGATAAAAAATCGAAATAGCCATTTTTAGCTTAGTGTCAAAAAACTCAATTAAAATTTATATGTTTGACATGCTTTTTCCGTTATTAAAGCTTTGGAGTCTGATCGATTTTTCAATTTCGGAGTTCCGCGTGCTATTCTCTGCGATAACGCTACCTTTTTTCGCAGTAGTCGTTTTGTAGTTTTTATAGATCCTTTCACATCGATTCTCCTACATACACTCCCTATTATACTCCTTAAGCCAACACGGTTGAACGCTATAGCCAAAGTGTTGTTACGTGCTTGAGCATATTAGTCGGAGAAAACCAAAGAAATTGGGCAAAACTTTTACCCAAAGTCAAACCCTATCTAAACTTTTGCATTAATTTAGCCACAGGTTTCACACCAAACTTCCTAATGTTTGGTAGGGAAGTTTTTACTTCTAGTCGTGCCAGTTATACCTATGTATGATACTCGTGTGCTTAAATACCAATCCTTATTAATAAATGGTTAGTTATCAACGAGCAGTCAGAGCGTTTCAGTTAATCAGACTCAATGCGTAAATTTAGCTGAAAGTCGGCTTCAAAACGCCTCGAATCCTTCTTCCCTTGCCGAGGTTTACGCAAAAGTGGCTGATAATCTTTCTATGGCTTTCCTCCGTAATTCTCGAGCGTATAATATGAATCGTTCTCCTATCACTCTCAACGTCGATGACACTATTAATGATGACGAAACTTTTCAATATCCTCTGGGGCAGATTATTTTTCAGGAAAGCTTGCTCCACGCTTTATTAAATGCCGTGTAACTAGAGTTATCTCTAGGACCACGTATGTTCTTCAAGACTGCGAATCTGTCCATTCTGGACCATATCACATTGAAGATATTCTTAAATAATTCCCTTTATGATTTCTAAACAAGTAATACATTTAATCTTTCTTTATTCGAAATGTTACTATTACATATAATTTGTTCCCCTGTAATATAAATTCGCATAATATTAACATTTTATAACTCATTTCGACAGCTAAAAATTTAACAGCGACATCTAGTGGTTCCAAATGGAAACAATTTGTCAACAAACTTTTGTTTTTGTCAGTTCTGTCATATGCACTCAGATGACGTAGATTCCTTCATAGAGTTAATGACAGGTCTAATGTTGGGAAACTGTCGATAAGCTCTTATCGATTACCTAACAGTTGAGAGTGTGGTGTTAATAAACACCTTCTCTTTTATTCATCGATAGAAGTACTACTTAAAAAAAAATAACAATAAGCAAACAGCATAATAATAGTATTATGCTGTTTGCTTATTGTTATTTTTTTTAAGTCGTTACTTCACCTTCTATTCTTACTTCTTGATTATTTTAAAGGGATCGCCAGGTTATTTCTTAGGTTAGGCTAGTCTTATTTAGATTTATTAGTCTCTAGTTTTCATTTTATTTCTAGTTTTAGTCAACGCATCGGGAGTTCGCACCGATAACTTTAGATGGAAGAGGTTTTTGTATTTATTCTATATCCGTTGCACTACGATGTCGTTTATTTAGGTTTAATTTCGATTAGTTATCTTATTAACTTAGGCCTAGCAAGGTTAATTCTTACAGAACCCTGTAAGAATTGTTCATACCTTTGATTATTATTACTTTTTCCTTTTATCACTTTTTTTTTTTAAAAGCGGTTTCTGCAGCATTATCAAATGCTACATGATACTTTTATCACAAACGACCTTCTTTTATAACAAATCCAACCTTATTTTTAACCAGAAAGATTTTTTTCTTCATTATTGGTTTTGAATTTTGAATCATAAAGTGTGATGTCTTTTCTCTTACCGAGACTTTTCATTTGACGGATTTTTTGGACACAGGACGGAAGTCAAATATATTATTTTTTTCTGCTTTCACAATGAAATTTTGTCGATAAATGTTTAACGGTGAACTATAACGGTTCGAACGACCGAGTTCTGTGTGGTCATCCACTGGATCCAAGGCAGTGTTCCCGAAAATAAACGAATTGTATTATTGAAATATACCTAAAAAGTTGTCTCGAGGCGAGTCACATTTCTTGAAGACTCGTATTGCGTCGTCGACTCGAATGTATGCACAAAATCCGTACATGCCAGGCACATCGACACCATATTAAAGAAATAATAAATGGAATATTTTTTTCCGGGAAGGAAACACACAAAATATAATATAGGTAGTAGGTATCATAGCAGTATTTCAGTACAAATGCAACAGGCAACAGCCTTGAAGCCAAATCTTAGCCGGGTACTATTTATATTATTTACATTCACACATGTACAGCGGATTTAAATAATTTACAAAGTGTTACACTTAAACATATGTTGTGAAACAAAAAAAAGAATGTTCGCGGCAAGAAAACAAATTGTTACAAACATTCCGTATGCCGCGGTGGATATTAAATTCTTTCCCTTTTGTTACTGTCGCTTCGCTTATTTTGTTTACAATTTGCGGAAAATTTTAGACGCAAGTCAACTTTTTGTCGAGTTTGTCGGATTTTAAATTGTGAAAATGCTTGCTTTGAATAAATTTAAATCCAGGAAAGTGCCTACAACTTTCATAATGAGTCACTTTTCACCGCAAACATTTGTAAGAACCTGCTTATTTAATTCACTTAACGCGTTTATTTATCTTTTTGTAGCGTCTTTAACACAATAAAGAAAGTTATTAGAAAATTAAATTATTTCTCTCAGCTTATTTTGTTGAACGAAGGACACGCTTCATTGTTGTTAAGTCCTCGAGGCCTTACAGGAACCGCGATCGATACAATTGAGTTATCTTATCAAAAGGAGGACATCGTCTTGCAAATATAAAATAAATAAATAAAGTCATCCAAGCCGAATTTCGACCATGGTGATCAGTCTCAGCGGAGACCAGGGGGTCTACTCCGAAGTGCAAAGTGCGAATGTTCGGATCGGACTGACACATGGCCGAACCGAATATTATTGAAAAATGCGAAAAAAAGTTCGGATCGGCTCAGTAGGGTCGGGACCATAGTCAATATTCGAAAGAGTGTAGGAGTGTAGGATCGCGAACGGAAACGGCCGAACATTCGGCCGATACTACTTCGGAGTAGACTTCCTGCTTTCGGCGCGGGAGATATTATAGTGCACAAGTCTGTGTGCAGACACAGGTGCACTCTCTCTGTCCTCACTCTCATAGTCTGATGGAACGACATGCAATCTGACACGACTGGAGAAACATCAGGTGTAGGACCAACGGCTCAACGTGCTTTCTGGCTCTTAAATATAACATCACCGTCATAAACTACCTCAATGTTAGCACACAGCAAAAAAAAAACAATTTTATAAATGGGCCCGATTTATAAATAAGTACCTTCTTACTGGAATTAGTTTCTGAATTTTTTGCCGAAATCCCGTCTCACAAGTTACAGATGCAAACTTTTTCTAATAACCGAATAACTTGCGTATTTACGAATGCTTGAAAAATAAGTTGACAGCGAAAGAGTTTCAACCCAATGCGTCGGTAAACTTTGATAAGTTTCTGTACGTTACCGTACCTAATAAGTTCTGTTACTTGAGTATTTTAATCGGAAAAAAGCCAATTTCATCTCAACTATTGCGATTGAATTTCTCGAGAGAGCTCTTTTATGTCGGCGCGGTTAACTACTGCGTGTGACAGCTATCAGCGTTCTACGAGATACCGTTTTACATTCATTTTGAATGAAATATACAAGCGATAAAATTATAAGATGCAGCATCAAATCGGAATTTTGCGACAAGAAGTAGATAATATAATACGGGCTAGTGCCCGCAACTCCACGTCAATGCGTGTATTTTGCGTACGGTAGGGAGAATCAATTATTCGATCCACACCAGCGCAGCGCCTCAAGAAAGACCAGCAACGCCTTGTTAATGACCGTCTCACGGTGGGTACCTGGGTTACCGAAGTGCCTTGCCTTTTACGTGGTGACCACCACCAGTTTAGAAGCACATGTGCTGCTGTCTCGTCAAAATGTAGGTATAAATTGTATTGAAAGAACGTTTTCATTCGAAAACTAGGAGCTGTTCAAAAAAAAATAGTTTTTTATTAGCATGACTGATTTATGATTAATTAATTTTAATCTAAAATATAAAAACTTCAAGTGATTTACACTGTCTAAAGCATCTGAAGACAATACTCTTTCGAAATGTAAAATCTTTTTTGGATAAAAGCTTTAAGAGAATCTCTCATCAAAACATTTATTACGCCTTTGAAGGTTACTTGTACCTAATTGGATTTAGAGAACTTTGTAGTTCAATTTTAATTTCTTAATCTAGAAATGTTCAAAAGAAATTAGCGTCTTAACGTAAAAAGTTTTTACGACTTTAGAAGCTTCGCATAACTGCGTAGCTTACAGTTGTTTTTATTTTCAATAAAAATCAGGTTAAAAAAGGGAACAAGCTAATGTGCTGAAATCTAAAATGAAATGGGCAAACATTGTTTTGAATGGTCACTTAACTGTGCGTAATGTAGAAGTACCCACATTGATTTATATTAAAATATTCATAGAAACTTTTATCCTAAACATACATGATGAAATAATGATAAAATTTATTTAAAAACGTTAAAATAACTGCCTTTAAAATTGAAACTAAACAACCTCTTCCCAAAAACATTATAATAGCAAAAAAATATTCAATTTGGACATTGAAAACACAAACAAACCTTATAAAAACAAGATTTATTTTGTATACATAAATTGGTTCATCCCGGTGTTTGTTCGAAAGAGTAACTTAATCGCGATAGATATATAGTCAGTACCGTCACTTCGGTACAAAGCGTCAATAGGCCGTGCAAACAGACCCCTTGTCCTGTATAAATACTTGTTGATGGACTTTTACAGCCGTTCGACCGACGGACGATGGCGACAGATGCGTGTTAGACAATTTGTCAAACAAACTTTGATCGGTTAATTTGTTGTGCAAACGTCAAGGAAAACATAAGAGGGGCAATTCTCGTAATTTTAAGAACGTAGACAGTCAGAAGGCCAATTCTCGTAATTTAAAACATTCAAAATCTAGTCGCAGTCTCATTTCGGCGACAAACAAATTATTGTCAAAAACTTGTCAAAAAATAGGGAAATTAGAGGTATTTTTGACTTGAAAGTAGGTAGGTAGGTACTAAAACTAAAGTAAAGTGTGTATGTACCGTGTACTGTAAATGTTGTCTGGAAAAGTCAACCTTATGTAGTGCTGGCAGTGTACAATAAGTAACTCTGATTGCATTCAAAAAGTCAAGCGAATTTTGAATGAGGTTTCAAATTTTTATATTAGGTTTTTGTTTGGAAAAACCAGTGATAGTTTAGACGCGTTCATGTAAACACGTTCGCTAGGAATAAACGCAATAATTATAACGTTATATAATTTTAACGCCCTCAAACAATATTCCACACTATACTCATCACAGTACCTAAGTTGGTAAAGATAGAGCGAGATAGAAATCGTATTCATATTCCGTAGGTCATCGGTCGTAACTGCTGGAGCAATCAATCACTCGCAGTCACAGCAGAGATTTACCTAGAGTATAAAATTCAATTCAGGCTTGACAGTACGATTTAATGGCGACGCTTTGCATCTAATAGCGTGAAGTCGTTACTTTTTAGATGTTATTTCGAGACAAAATAAAATCAAAACGAGATACGAGAAAGAGATACCTGTGATGGGATTGCCGGTACTTATATTTATTTCTCGACTACGAAGAAGGGCTAGGCTTTACATATATAACGGTCAAAACTGAAGAATTTGACTCCCTCTTTGAGTAACCTAGGCAAAATCTCCAGTGGGTTGTTTAAAAACTCTCCTCGTTTCAACAATTTTTTATAAGTATTCTTTTTATAATAAACTAGCTGTCCCGGCCGAACGTCGTACCGCCATATTTTTTTTTTTCTTTTAATTTTTTTCTACACAAACCTTGTCCTGATAATAACAAACTCAAAAAAAATGAATTGTCCTATTTGGTGCAGTCGATCGGAAGTTATGCACGTACATACATTTTGGTGATTCATTTTTATTTATATAAAGATACAAATAGATAGGTAACTACAGCTCGGTGAACGACGCAACACTACATAGTGCAGCAAGATTATATCGGCGTCAAGTATTCACCCCGGCGCGCGGCGACAAAATTAAATAATTCGACCCTCAGGGAAATTCGCGCCTGGCAACACTCATGTTTTATTTAGATAGTTTGATTAGCTACATGTGAGAAGTATGTATGAAATATAACAAATAATGAAAACATTATTTCATTGGTTTCGCTTTCATATAGATTTCCCCGGGGCGAGTGGGTGATACAGCGACAAGCAACCAGAATAGCATGGCCTGCCCTTCCCTTCCGTCCACTAATAACTTTGTATCACTTTGGGGAATCTCTGCGGAATATCCGGGGCCAAACAAAAGTGGTATGTTGAAGGTATTTCGCGATTAAACTAATGTAAAGGTCTTATTTACCTTATCCTATTGATCATTTCAGCAGTAAGTTCTATATAAATACTTAAGTATCGACAACTTGCTCGTCCTTGGAGAGATCGAAAGGATGATGGATAGATAAGGTTCTGTTTTTTACGTGACGCATAATATACTATTCCGGATATTGTTTATAGCATTTTGCAGGTTGGTGAGCAGTTAGAAAGGAAAGCTGAGTAGATTAATAAACAGTTCTATCTATATGTATATCAATTTAAAAATTTACACCTTACCTAGTACAGGACAGAAATAAGTTGACACATAAAAAAAATATTGATAAAAATTACTTATATTGACTTCCTTAAAGGATAAAACGTATAATAAAATAAAAAAATAAAAAAAATATATATAATTATATATTAATTGTATATTGCCTTGTATTTGTGTTGCCTTCATGGAAGTCAATATACCTCATGTTTATTAGTATTTTTTTTTAAATATATGTATATGTTTTAATAATAATATTTAATATTTCCAAAACTATAGTAAATGTTACAACAATGTGTTCTCGACCCCTGGGACATCCTGTTATGACAGGGGTCGAGGTTTCTCCAGTTACATAGATCTGCATGTGAAAGCTTAGGCTAATATTTCAAGTCTGTCTGGAGGAACTTCGTCGACTCAGGTCGCCATGACGACGGTCGCAGGGCGCCCCCTAAAAGGTATTCTTAACATCTATGTACCCAGTGAAAACTTCATGGTTTACTAAGTTCTTATTGTTATTACTGCATGTAGAAATTGTTGTATAGTTTTACGTTCTATGTTATCACTTGTCTTAGGTTTTATTTGCAGAATTAGTGGTGTAAGGACTAATTTTTCCAACGACAGATAATTTTATCGGAGGAGTAATTTTGAATTTTTGCCAGTTCTTCCATACAAAATCTGTCAGACGTCAATTTTATTCCACGAATAAAAATTATCTGTCGATTGAAAAATCAGCCCAAGTTTCAAATTTTGGTTATTATACTCTGTGACAAAGTAGATATAGAATTATAGATTCTTGGCACTGAGTGTCACCTTATGCTTATGTTTTAACTGATCTTATTTCATTGTTTGGTTATGATTAGATGCTCTTTACCAATGATTGTACTTTATTAATGAGATGTTTTGAATTTTTTTTTTTTTTTTTTTTATTGACAATGGGATCACTCTTGACCTCAATCCAGCCCAGAGGCAGGGATGAGATCTACGGTGGAACGAGCTTGCCCAGAAGAAGCCTATTCACTCTCGCCCTGAAGAGATTAGGGTTGTATGAACTCGGGAATGCAGACGCAGGCAGACAATTCCACTCCTTTGCTGTGCGCATCAGAAAAGATGATGAGAAGCGCTTAGTGCGTATATAGGGTATATTAACCAAATAGGGGTTAAATTATAAGTACTAATTTTGCGGCTTAAAAACTTCTAAACATATTTATTTCACCTTAGCGACAGAAGTAGTGCTATTCAAAGGAGAGTCATGAAGTCTATACATGAATGAAACATTTATACATATTATAATAATTTAAAGTCGCTTTTCGTGTCTGTATGTGTGACAGCGTTGTTCTTCTAAACTAGTGAAAACCGCATCGAAATCCGTTGGTACCAACGGATTTCGATGCGGTTTTCACGTCGAAGGTTAATGTGTATACATTAATATTAAACTTACTTAGGTAATAATATATATAGACCAGTGGTGGCCCAGTGGTAACAGCCGCGACTTACGAGTTGTAGGTCGTAGGTTCGAACCCAGACAGGCGCTTCACTTTGTGTCAATTATTTCATCACCACTGCTCTCCAAACGGTGAAGAAAAACATCGTGGGGAAACCGGCATTTCCTAGAACCAAAAAACTCGAAGACATGTGACATCTACCAACCTGTGTGAACATTATAGGCTGATTATATTTATGTTTAGGTAATAATGAAATCTCGAAGTTTTGTCGAGTTATAAACTCCGTTTGAATTACGGGCGAGTAGCTAGTATCCATATAAAGTAGACCTACTTTGCAGTCATACTAATGAGTGAATCAGTAACACGCATGCTGAATAAATGGATCGTTAGTTCCCCTTTCATCACGGTTCACTTTGATTCGCTCTATATGCCCAGTCATCATCCTTATTAGGAATCAAAAGGATTGCGTGCGACTAATAAATTATTTCAATAACTTTTGAAAATAGACGTGGCGATAAAATCATGCGACGACTGACGCTTTGTCGGTTATGGTGTTTTAAAAGTCATGCGTATTTGTTCACGCACGCAGGTTTGTTCCGTATGCCTTGCACACACGCAATCAGCCTATAATGTTCCCACTGCTGGAACACAGGCCTACTCTCTGTGAGCGGGAGTGGGCCATAATCTACCACGCGGGCCCAGTGCGGGTTGGTGGATGTCATATGTCTTCGAAGTGTTGGTAACATACCTTGTACTGACCGCACCCAGTATGCGGGTCAAAAACTAAATGGGGGCGGCACTTAACTATTTACCCCCATGCGGGGTGTGGCCAGTGCGGCTTTAAAACACCGTGCAATATCCTTGCTGGTCAGTGCGAAGACGGAATTTTGTCAACATCCTTCTCTTCATTTTATGCTCGAGAACAATTTACCTCAATGTCAGAAATGCAGAAATCCTCGCTCTTTCTCTCTTCATGCATTAGCAACTACATCACGATGGCACTCTAGATTTACTCGGTGTTCTTAGTCTGAGGTCGACATAAAATAATAGCTACAAAGTGACGGCCTAGGAAAAGGTCGAGTACCACTCCACAATGTCTCAGGTGCTCGTACTGAAGATCATTCATTGTTGTGACAATATTTCTTCTTCCACTTGGTGATAAGAAAAGAACCAGGTCCTACAATCACTCTAACATCTTTTCTGGTCAAATAGTATCTACAGAATTGTTTAAGTATCTGCAGAATTGTTTAAGAAATACCTACACTTCATATCGACGTTCTCGTATCGTATTTTTAAGGGTGCTAATAACGATCTCAATAAAATTGACACGTTTTGACATTAAGGTGTAAGAAAAAGCAATAAAATAACATCAAAGTAACGCCATTTCGTAGCTTTAATCTTCGCATTAATTTGATCGACAAATCACTACTGGAATTTACTTGAAAATTTAATTTAGGTACACGAACTCCCTATTAATTAATACGAGCGAGAACCATGTTACTGGCACGTTTTCGCACGAATTCTGTATTCAACGTTTTATTTTGACGAGAGGTATTCAAGCATACCTTTCGACTAATTAATCATGACGTTTTGCTGGAAATATCACATTTGCGAGAATATCTATTTGAAGATTTAATTAGGAACTTTTTGCACATTATATGAATTGTGTGTTCAAGAATTCCAAGTAGCGAGCTTGAAAAAACGAATTGGTATTTTTATCTTTAAATTATTTATATTTTTTTACAAAACATGTTTTACCAAAAACGTAATGGTACAACGTGAATTGAATAGCGATTCGATTTTTTCAGAGAGTCGGTAGAAGCAATGTAAACCTTACATAATGATATCATATGCGAATAAATAAGCAAACCCAACATCGTGCAAAGGCGAAAACCTTGAACGTATTTCCATACAAATGTCTGAATTTATACATTTTTTTGCCATTAAGTGTAAAAAATTGGACATTTTACCCTCTTAAATAAGGAAGGCTGTGGTCAATGTTTGCCCTCTGTTAAGGATGGCTAATATCAATAAAATTTTTGCCCTCCGAAATATTAATAAACTTTAGCCCAATGTTACTTTACCGACCCTTGTCCCTCGCCGCCATATATGAAAGGAAATTACTGAAATGTTTTGCGAAGTTATCTTATTAAGCCGAATATCGAAGTTTAAATATTGATATTAAAGTATTTGTATTCATGACTGGTTTTTGTGTTATGTTTGCAGGAGTTGGCTTTTATTATGTTTGTTACATTACGACACATGTTTTGACTTAATGGTTACAGGATAGGCACAATGTTGAGCGTTTATTATGATTGTTTTGTAGGTAATTATTACAAGTGTGAATAAATGGCTTTATGTGATTTGTGGAGACATCATTGTCACAGGAAATATAAGGAACCGATGCATGGCTAGAGAAGACGAGAAAAGCAGACCACGTAAATCTTATGCAGGAAAGGAAGAGAGGAGTGGCGTAGACCAATTCTTACAAGTAGACAATAATACTTTGAAACACAATTATAAACCATCTACGAATTGCTGTGAAAATGGCAATTTTTTTTCAGAGTGAATTCTTCTGCCTCGTTGGTCTCGTGGTCGCAAGTGGTACTGCTGAGCGTGAAGTCCTAGCTTCGATACCCAGATTAGGCAGTGTTATTGGGACTTTTCATCAGGAATTTCTCAGCAGCAGTCCGATTTGTGTTCGGTTGATGGCAAAAGGCTCACCCCTAATATATGGGACTTAAATATAACTAGCGAAACGTGGTTTTACTACAGATTCACCTCTGCTTAACCCTTCGGGAATAACAGGCGTGGTGTTATATTAATTCTTCTCCCTTTCCCACGTCATACAGCAGTATGACGAAGGGTGAATATTATACTTATTATTAGAAACAACAGAACAGAACATTATTATTAGAATAGTATTATTTACTTTGGCAGCGGCTTCGCCCGCGTGGGTGTCGGAAATTATCCCACGGGAACGTACTACCGGGACAGAAAGGAAAGTTTCTGAGGATGGATGGATATCCATTCTCACAAACTTTCTCGTTTATAATATTAAGTAGGATTATTAGAAAGTCAAACAGACTTTAGGTGTAACAATACCTGAGGAGTATTTGTCTTTCTTTTCTTCTTTACACTTTTGAATTAACATTCTTCTAAACAAAACAGTCTGTTCAGAATGATCCAGTTATTCTGGTCGGATCCCCTGAACTGCAGTACGATTCTGTAACCATCTCACCGTGAAAACTTAGGTAAAGTGAGCGTGGAGTGAGCTAGGTCATTCCAAATAATGCTAGGGATTGACACTACTGACAACTCACATCAAGCTCACTTCACTTGAGTTTTCACGGTGAAATTTTTAGAGAATTGACCGGCTGATCCCTTGCTAGTTGTTATTACGTTTTAATTCTGACACTATAATAAACTTGTCATTCCGTTCTCCAGTGCTAATATGTTTAATGAGAGTGAGGTGTGCTGCGTAAGTCCCAGACTACACATTAACCAATCTCTCATATTTAGCGCGAATTTAATTAATTAGAGGAGCAATTAGCTTTGTAAATATTAGCTTTCCCCGAGAGTTTTGGTCCCTAAAATATGATGTAAGTGAAACAGATGACGTAGTAACGATAATTATTCTACTTTTCGTAATAATGTAGGTATCATATCACAAATAAATAACTCTTTCGACCCGAGCTGAGAATATCAACGAAGAAACTCGTATGTTAGAAGGTTAGCAAGCACATACGAGTTACACAAGTATTGTTGAAATAAGACAAACTTTCGGTACTTAAAATGTTCTCGACACAAACTCAGATAATTTTTAGCACCCACATCTCGAACAATTCTCACATATGTGAGTGCACAACTCGAAAGTCATGTCTCAAGCGCTGTCAACGAAAGAAAAGTTTAGATTTAGAGGGGTCTTCAAGTTTGGGTGTTTTCAACTCCCACGCTACAGGAGTACTCGGCGTTCTCAGCGTACTCGGGCAACTTGGCCAACTTCTGACACCTCCGTCGAGCCCTCTAACGTTATTTACAAGACGACTCCAGCAACCTATTCAAAGGATATTCTATTAAGGAGTTCTTACAACTTTATTTTCTGCGCCGGCTAGGTAATCAGTGAGATAGGACGACGTTATGCCCGATCGCGTTATTCGCTGAATTCACTTACGTTAAATGTTGAGGATTTACGTTTTTGATAATATTAAGTGAGCAATTATAAGTTACAACGATTACGAGTTTCAGAGTTCTGAAGTACAAACTTGACAAGTCGGATGAACGATGAAGTACGCTTAATTGTGCGAAAATTTCATTTGCCATTTGTTTGTTGTACGCAAACAATTTAATAAGACGGGAAATGACACGAGTAACGGGCTGCTTTTAATTAGTTTTCTTTGCGTCTCATATGTTACGAAATAACATATCCATTTAACGTTGTTTTGTTTAGAATTTGAAGCCGAAATTTAGAGCCGTTGTCTTTTCAGAAGAGCGAATCTTGAAAATTATATTACTTTTCATGACTTGCGTAATTACATTATTACTTTAGTCATATTTATACAGAAATGAGGTACTTTTCAACAAACACTTTTCAGACAGCAATTAAAACCTTATCATCACGGTTTCCAGTTTGTTCTTCATAAATAAGATAAGTAATAAAATAGTCAAGCTCATGGGACATATTTAATTTAAATATTTGTAGCATATATTCGTTAGACTAAGATTTCACATCGCAAAACTAAGCCGCAGTCTCCATCACCGGTTTAATTCCGTGAATTTCAGTCTCAATTTTAGTGCCTAGGATTTTCCAGACCCGTGAGGTATTCCGAGAAAGGTTTTAGTGTATAATTTATAAACGTGTGCCAAGCTGTTGGCGGCTCACTAACTTTGTTATAAAATATTGCTGCTGGCGTGAGTAGGTACCCATCCGTGGTGCCTACATAAAAGTAAGTATAAAATCCAGTCTGTGTGATGTTAAACTTATAGATTATAAAATGATGAGAGAATTTCAATGGAACATAAAGTTAAGCTTTGTTGTCACAATTGGGCCATTTTTTCACTATTATCAGTCATATTTTTACATTATTCATACCTACTAGGAAACCATAACCATCATGTCTTCAAGTCCTCATAAATCACGTCTAAAATGCTTAAATACTATATCAATGTTTTATTGTCAAAATGTGCCTCAATAGGTACAAACCTTTGTTCTTAAATTCGTTCAACAGCTGCACCATTCATAACCCTCCACAATCTTTCAAAATCCCTTATTTCTCCAAAGCATCAGACCACACACTGCTTCATTTGCCTAAGAAAGTGTTAGCATTAATTACACGTACACTCGATAGAACACATTAAAACTTTCGCGGTATTGAACTAAAATTACTCAGAGCGTATTTTCTCTCCAGTAGATTTAACTCAGCAATTAATACAGGTACACAAAGGTAGTGTCAGCTGTCTGGCATCGTTTACTTGAACACGTTATTATCGTTCGGTATTTAGCTGAATCAGCATCCTGTACCGACAGTACTAGTCCTTTAAGGCTGGGGCACACGAGCGACCGAGCGGCAAGATATTTATCATTTTAAAACTGAAATATTTCAGGTCCTTTGGTGCTAAATCACATTGCATCGTATTCACTATGAGAAGGCCATGATTTAAAAAAGCCGATAATAGAAGGATAGTATGATAATATGTTGATTTGCGGCAAACATGACGCAGAGAAAGAACACAAAAAAAGAACAAGTTGAGGGACGTCACATCCACGCAAAATGGCCATCGCTCAGCATAATGCTAAGACCAAATATCACAATTGACGCGCTTCGAAAAGAAGGCCACTAAACAAAATATGAAACAGTTGGCTACCTAATGAAACTTTCAGATTTTCGGCTACCCGTAATAATTACTGATATGTAGGTGTACGTACTTATGAAGATACATCTAATATAGGGTCTAGGCTTGACGTGCTCTCTGAGGCGCTAAGGGGCTTTGGTATGCGAACGTTGGTAGCTTAATATTTGGATATTGCCGTGCGTTAATTTAACCACGAGCCACTCCGACTGGTGATGGCGTAGTCACCACTTATATGTACGCATATGTTTTGGGTAAAATATGCAAACATAACACGCAGTGAAACCGCAGGTGCGAGCGGAATTTCATCAATTTTGGATGATTATGATACCTTTCCACAGTGCTCATATGAGTGGTAAACTGTATGAGTTTACGTTACGAGTAACGTTATTAAAAACTCGATACATGTAAACAATGGGAATTTCATTTGTGTGTGTGTGTATTTTGTGTGTGTTTTTTGATAGGTTGAATTGAATATACGAGGCATTTCAAAATACTTTTCCTTGCTTCTTATCGTACTCGCTGTGCCCGCTACTTCGTTTGCGTGCATTTAGGAAATTATTAAATACTTATTGTATATAGATAATAATTATTGAGTTTCATGAGTTTTTTTTTTTTGGCGGGGTACCCTGATTCTTTTTCTAAAATAATGATACCAAGTTACTTCTTATAACATCAGCTATCTGCCAGTGAAGTTCCATCAAAATCGGTCCAGTAGTTTCGGAGATTAGCTGGAACAAACAACAGACCAAGACAGAAAAAAAAATGTTTTTTTTTCTAAGTACCGTATATTCTTTTATATGCATTTAGTAAAAAGCTGTTATTTTTACATTAGAAACAGGCATTATTTTATTTATTTGTTTAGATAGATAGGTATTATCCCATAGTCTGTATAAAGATAAGTTCCAGAAACTTCTAAAACATAATTTACTTCTGTCTAAAACCTGAAAAGAAACAAAACCTCTTCACAAATCTAGCTCATTAAAACCAAGAAAATGCGCACGCACAAAACAAAACAGCAACGCGACATTTTTACATGTTTCCCTCCGACACACAGCCTTACAATGCGGAGGTAGCCGCTTGGCGTCTAGCCAAACCCTCGACACATCTAGTGCCCACTTTACCACGCTGGCGAAACTATGTGACCGTAGTCATACGAACTGTGAGTGGTCGCCGCCAGTGCCTTACAAATCACTGGAAGATGGCGTTACAGTTTAACAAGATGAGAACTAAGTTTTTGCTCATGGTTTCCTAAGATTATGGCCGAAGTTAGCGATTCATTGGATAGCTGAGCTCGTCTATTTCAAATTTCATCTCCATTTTCCGCCTTTCAAAAGTTAAGGATGATGGAAACTAAAACTTATACAAACACGTGAGAAGTTTAGCGTTCGCGATTGTTACTATCCTCAGTTACTGTCCTGTCAATAATGTAGATGGACCACTTACTAAAAGTTGAAGCTTGGAAAACTCACTTTGATTTATGATTTTAAAGACAACGTGATCCGTGTCAGAAGAAAATGAAAATAAGACCGATATTTCAAAAAATGCGTCGTCATTTCTGTAATAAGCTCTCGAAAAACACCGTGCCTCACTTTTGTAATATCCATGCAAATGCAGTACCATGACGAATACCGTAACATAACTTGAGGGGAATTCTCCATGGGGTATTAAGGTATTTCCCTATGACTAATCGAGCTTGACGTATTATAATTTCATTAAAATTTTACCCCTCAGAGCAATAACGGCAGTAATAGTCCTGAGGGAAAGTGACGGGGAATTGACCATTACGTCAATAGGTATTTAAAATTTATATTGGAGCAATGAATAAATATAAATAACATCGTGTGAACGCAACCAAAGCATAATATTTAATCGTAACCTGAATTTCTGTCAGATTAAATGAACGAATTTTGTAAACAATTTTATAAACATTTGATAATTGCAGACTTGGCGTTAAATATCTTCAAAGAAAATTGTATACAATATTAAATTCCCGGTTAGTCCCCTATGCCTATGCTCGACTCGTAAATTACCTACTATGCACGAAATCACATTCGCGGTGATGAAGAAAACTGTAACAGTGTATTATTTTATTTAACCATTTAAAAAGTAAATTTAGAAAACCTAGTATGTAAATATGATTTTATCCTATTCTTAATCATCATTTAATATATTAAATCAGGTCAAGCTTTGCGCTTGTTATGAGAACAAACATTCAAACTTCGAAACTTTCGCATTTATATGTAATATTAGTAAGATAGGATTTGCAACGAAGTCTACAGACTTCGTTAAATCTTGTGGGTCCAGTATTGACTTACAGCTCTCTTCATAAACATACCTTAATTGAGAATTGCTCTGAAATTCGTTTGTCCTTATCTGTCATTTTGACATTTTTGATTGTCAGAACGAGACAAAATAAATTTTAACTTACAGCCGCTTACACGCTTACTGGGGTATTCCTCAAAGCGCAACAATTTTTAAGCGCAACCAACTAAGCGCAAATAAATTATTCCCCAAAGCGCAACCATTAGTTGCGCTCACAAATTCAAATTAAAAATATTATATGTTTATTCGTCAAAGCGCAACCATGATGAAAAATAGAGAGGGGTATGATGGATTCATTAATGATATCAATAAACAGTTTTAAATAACACTATTAGTGTGCGGTAAATATTACAGGACCTTACTAAACTAAATATATTTAAAAAACTCACAGATGGCTTTATTATAAAAGTAGGCATTGTTTAACAATCGCATATAGGGTACATTAAAATAACAGTCTGATTCGTAAAACAATTAAAACTAATAGTGTAAAGTAAAGTAAAAATAACTTTGTAACCAGATTGTTTATAGGCGTACTTTAATACTGAACTGAGTTGATTTAAAACTGTCTATCGATATCATTAATGAATCCATCATACATACCCCTCTCTATTTTTATAGTTTCGCCATGTCCGTCTGTCTGTCTGTCTGTCCGCGGTTTAACTCAAAAACTATTGGTACTAGAAAGTTGTAATTTGGTATGAGTATACACGTTAATGACGCCAGAAAAGTGGTAAAATAAAATTAGACTTATTATGACAGACTTATCAAGCTTTAAAGTACCAATTGGCGTTAGAGTCAAGTGTCCCCCCCCCCCTCTACCAACTAAACGGTTGTAGTTAGAAATTCAAATGTCACGGCAGTAGTATTTAAATATATATTATATAACGAAGTTTATAGGAAAACTATCACACTTAAGTGGGCTTTACAAGTTTACGAGTACTAGTCGACCCACGAGTCGACCAAACAAGTCTTATCCAAATATCAAAAAAAAAATTAAAACTTTCCGTGCAAATTTAATCAGGTGAGGGTTTGTATAGGAAGTCAAATTAGGTAGGTAGTCATGTTTGGCTTTTAGTTAGAGCATGGTATGAGACTATCAGTCAGCGAATACGACCCGCACTTGGCTGTTATAAAAACTACGGAACCCTACACTGCGCGTGGCCCGACACGCACTTGACCGGTTTTTTTCATCATGGTTGCGCTTTGATAAATAAACATAATTATAATATTTTTAATTTGAATTTGTGAGCGCAACTAATGGTTGCGTTTGCGAGGAATACCCCACGGTTACGCATAAACGAATAGCGGTATGAAAAAATAACTTGAATTCAAACACTTTTCTTTCCGACTATACCTTCTATTGTTTACGTAGAATCGAAGAATTTCGTGCATAGCGAAAGTTATTAATAGGTATTTTTCGAGTCGAGCATAGCGGGACTAGAGCATAGGGGGACTAACCGTTAATTCCTGCCCAAACTTGCGTACCTACATTGCCAGCCGTTATCAGCGTCCACGGTCCTCTAGACCTTCTTATCATTGTTGCTCAATTATTTTAATATCAAAAGCATTCGCATAAGATACATAATTCAGTAAACGTTAACAATCTGTTCTCTCTGGACATTTTCTGCGCCGGGGGACATTTCTATCACATCATCCTAAGAAGCTTATCTTTAGTAACAGCGCTCTGGGAAGGGACCGGCTTTCATCCGAGATCACCAATTTCTTACTTGATTGGGCCGGCTGATGGCTTTTGGAACAAAGGACTCGATCAAGCCGATGCAACAAATATGTTACGATACACATCATATACATATGTGTGCTGACTTTTATTCGCGACTTTGTTCGCCATATTGATTTTGCCTACAATAAAGCATTCGATAACGCTCTACCAAGCTTACTGATTGACTTGACGGCACGGTTGGCGCAGTGGTTAAGCGATTGACTGCTGCGCTGCGTGTCGCGGGTTCGATTCCCGCACGGAACAAATATTTGTATGACCTACAATTAGTTGTTCCGGGTCTGGCTGTTTGTGTATGTGAGTTTATATGTCTGTAAACGCACCCACGACACAGGAGAAATTCCTAGTGTGGTAACGTATTTTTAAAATAAAAAAGTTATTTCCTGTCTCCTACAAAATCACAAAGCCAAACAGGTATTTTTCAATGCAACATAATAGGCATAACATTATTATCTGTTATGCATAATGCTAACCTACAGATGTCCAACGTGACGCCACATTTAGCTTCCCTCAAATAGTTGAGCTGAATAGTGCAGACCCATGCGTCATGTTCGTGAACGGGCGCCGACAGTTGGGAATGTCAAGAAATCATCTCTTAAGTGCCATGGCTTATTTAATAAAAAATAAATTCTATTTGAATAAATACGTTTACGTTTTGTACATCGTTCTCACATTTACTTACATAAATTAAACATTGTTGATGGTACCTACTACGCTTTGGATTGGCAGCTAGCTTAATATTTCTGACTGTCTGACTCCTTGACAATTCAAAAGTGCATGTAATAAATGCTCTAGAGTTTGAGATTATGTTTGACTAAAACAAAAGGTAAACGACTTAATTCCCTTCAAAATAACCCCGAGAGACGCACTGTTCCAACACTTCATTCAATTGAAACTTTTTACAGAAGAATTGAAATGGACAGCTGACCTGACAGCCATGTTGATCTACTTCGGAACTTGTTCTAACAACAACAGTCGATAGCGGGATTGTATAGCTACTCAAATGCCAGAGGAAACAATGCCTTTTGATTTTCAAGCAGTAGTTTTGGACGAGATTGGCAAGCAAAGACAGGTATAATACTCTACTGTGGGTAATGTCGGACTGTGATCTATGATTACACTTTTAAACACCGTACCCGCTTCAGTTCCCGTATAACTTTCGATATTATCTTTCCACAAAACATTAACCTATATTCAAATTTTATTTGTTTCAAATTGTCGTTATTTCAAGTTAAACAAATATGAACTTTATTTTAATGAGAATTAAGTTGATTTCAGAGTGACTAGCACTATTGCAAAAGTTATAAAAATGTTTGAAGTTGTACCGTAAAGTGAACTTTATTGTGTAGGAATTAAAGTTATTTTTCCATAAACTAATATTTGTTTACATTTTTGGCGAATATGTCGCAAATGCAGATTAAGTACAACCATTTATGTACTTAGGTATTATCAATTTAATGACATACATGCATAAACTCATGCCTTCTCACGGCTACGATCCTTGCATACTGCTTTTGCTTCGTTTACGTTCATACATTTGGTCATACATTGAAAGACAGAAAGAAAATACATTTATTTGCGGTAAACATGACGCAAAAAAAAAACATAAAACTCAAAAAAAAAAACAATAAGAAATGGTTGAAACATGCGTCACATCCACGCAAAACGGCTGTCGCTCAGCATTATGCTGCGACCCTATGCAAGACAGAGCCCCAGCGTTGGTTTTCAACGACAACCGGCGCTGACGTAATGACGTCGTCTGGTGCAGCAAACAATTATTCATAAGCAATTAATAAAACAATTATTTCATTGCACGCCGGTTGCGTCGTCCCTGATCTTTTTGAAGAACATCACCTTTATGGTCCACTATGTGTGCTTCTAGGGCATCCCTTCCCGGCATTTCCACTCACCCCACCCCCGGCCGGGCCTCGGCCTTGTAAATAAATACCGTTTGTTAGTCGCCTTGCACTCATCCTCTCAACATGACTTAACCATCAAAGCATACCTACTCTTTGCAATCTTTGACACTACATCTTCTTTTAAACTGCATCATATCATACATTTACAAAATCAGCCTATAATGTTCCCACTGCTGGGACACAGGCCTCCTCTCGGTGAGAGGGAGGGGGCCGTAATCCACCACGCGGGCCCAGTGCGGGTTGGCAGACGTCACATGTCGTCGAATTTTTGGTCCTAGGACATGCCGGTTTCCTCACGATGTTTTCCTTCACAGTTTTGAGAGCAGTGGTGATGAAATAATTTACACAAAGTAAAGCGCCTGTCTGGGTTCGAACCTACGACCTACAACTCGTAAGTCGCGGCTGTTACCACTTGGCCACCACTGCTCATCCATCATACATTTATTGACGTTGAACTATAATGTATAACGAATGTTCAAATCACCAAGTCTCATGTGTGAAGCGTCAAACATAAGTACATAGTACCGTCAGTATTTATATTAAAACCGTTTTAATGAGTTTCAAAATGGAACAACGTAGGTAATTGAAACTTTTGCAGCGTTATTTTATATGCGAACGCTTTGAGGGATTAAAAGTATCAACATTAACAGTAGGTTAGTGATAATAAATGATTATGCTCAGTACTGGGATCTGTGGTACAATGCTGTTAAGTTAAGGCGATTAAAACTGTGAGATATTACCCGACCCTGCTCTAGAATTCTGTAAGCTTGGAAAAATTTGCAAAACCACTTACATTTGGGACATCGTAAGTTTATTTTTTTTAGATAAAAATGAATGCCTAATTATATTGTAGTCAAAAAAACCGACCAAGTGCGTGTTGGACCACGCAAAATGAAGGGTTCCCTAGTTGGGATTAATATATCCCAAGAATAACATAACATAGTAGTTGAAAAACATGTTCTCCCATACATCGATATATGTCGCGAACAATTCCCCAACTGAAAATGTGAGTTTTTAATCGCAAAAAATTATTTTTTTAATGTAATACAATTACAAATTAACGATTTTCGGACTTTTCCATGTACTTGTGCTGTGAGACCTTGGTTCTTACCAAATTTCATAATTACCCTATAAGTATTTTTATTTATTTGCGAGTATCAAAATATATGTTGCATAAATGCCGTATGTTTTTATTGCATTGACTTAGAAGCTTGATTTTTTTAGAGCTCCAGGGGCCGTACCCTTACGTATTTGATATTAATTAATTAATCTAAAAAAATATTAAATTATTTATTAATTATATTAATTTCAACTTGATCCTCCACACGTTCCTGAGAAAAAGGGTATTGACTGACAGACAGACATACGGACAACGAAGTGACCCTACAAGGGTTCTGTACTAAACGTTATTTAAACATTACATTAAAAAAAAGAAACAGATACTTTTCAAATAGTTATTTTTATACGGACCAATAAAATAAAACACAAACATGCCACTACCAATTTTCTTTAAAATTCCCTTGGGAAAAAATACCCCACGAAAAGGTGACGATATATTCCTTTAGTTCAATATGCACTTCATCTTGTTTTATCTGCATACGTAAAAAGGTTCCAGAGGTAGATATCAGAACAAAGGTGTATTTTATGGCCCTCGGGCGAAACTGCAGCTAACTACGAGCTCAGTACCATGTAGTCTACTCCACAGTCCACTGTACAGTTTTGGAGGTTTATGCGACCTGACGTTTTATTTTGTACACGTTACAAACCTTTTAGAAACTAGGAATGCAGCACAGCGAGTGATTTTTGTACCATTTTTTATCAAGCAGAAAAGCCTTCAGCGTATCTCCTTTTTTTTTTGTAAATACTTGATGTTTATTTATCTTGTTTCTCTGTTAAAATTCCTGCAGTTGTGAAATACGAGTCGTTTGCAATGTTTGAAATAAAACCTTTAAAAATATAAACGATCTATTTTGCACTTGCAATCTGTGTATGTCAATTCTGTTGATGGCTCGGCAACTGTGGTTGAATTTGTTTTATTATTTTTATAACTTGATGCGACCAAGGTATGTCAAAATTAAACAATGCTGTTTTGTCAGTAAAATAATAAAGGAAAACATAGTTTGTAATAGGTTTAGGTTACACATTCAGTCTTCAAAGCAAGAGTGAACTCACAGGCATCTTCCGGGCACGCTCGTTCCATCATAGACCTCATCCATTGCTTTCCATCAGGTGTGATCGAGGTATCTGACCTCGATCACACCTGATGGAATACACCTATCGAGGTCAGATAGAGTAGGCCCATTTAGCAATGAAAAAATAATAATAATAATATCCCTGGACATTTCACACAGCACCATTTGTCCCAAGCTAAGCAACCTAATGCTTGTGTTATGGTAACAAGATTGCTGATAAACTACTTATATACAAAATGGCCAAATGGCAAAATGGCAAACATAAAGAGAATCTGTCGTGTATTCGTGATTAAAAATTGTACCCCAATTACGTACCTAGATGTTTTTCGTATAGCCGGTTTACATATACCTAGGTACCTAAATCTGCATACTTTTTCCCTGTCTTTATTTGCCTCATCATTTCTCAAGCGGTCGAGATTAATGGCTCAGCACAATTTTTCAAGCTCTCGGATTAAAGTTACCCAAATATTGCTTACAAAAAAATCTTGTTATTCTCGAAGAGCAAGTACCTATTAATTTTCTCTACATCTTTCTCTCCGCAACATTGAAATTATAAATTAAAATTTTGGATGCCATTTTAACTTCAATAAAAAAAAACTTATATTTCTACATATACTTATCTGTAATCTTTACGGTGTACTTAATAAAAAGAATATATCCATCTAATTATTCCACTAACTGAAAGCCTAGTTTCCAAATACCTTTACCAGCATCTTATGAATAGCTGCCGATATCTTCAGATTAACTTCTCATTGTTTGCCAAAGTTACAAGATTACATTCTATATGAGCATAGGCGTTAGAAGGAATTAAAGGGCAGCGTTTCTAGATAATTGCTAAGATATGAGGACAATCCGACTTATCGCGGCAACTATCTGCGAAGATATATTACGTTGGTTGATGAAGCAAGTTCTCAAGCCTACCTTCATTAGTAGTTACATTTCATCTTGATTTAGAACTGAGTACCTAGTTAGTTCTACGTAGGTATATCTCGATGAAATGAAATGAAATTTATTTGCAAGAATTTGTAAATTGTAAGTGATTGTAAGTTTGTAATTGTTGTTGTAATTTGTAACTGTGTAATTTATGAATTTGTATTTGCCTTATAGATAGTCAGGTTTTTTAACAGTTTCTAATATCTACTAGCATACGAAATTATTGATTACTAAATCATAGTTATTAAATTTAAAATGTCGAGTATTTATCAAAATATAATAGCAAGATGTCAGTGTTAGTGTAATAATATAATCATTCACCGAATAGAATGATAGACATGGAATGTAATGTTAGAGCCTACTTGCGAATAATATTGATTGGTATCAAAACTAATACCAGTTAAACATTGAAATGTGTCATTAAATTAGTGCTCGTAGAAAAGCTTTTAGCAGGTGATATAATTTCTTTTTTTAAATAAAACGTTGTCCCATACTAGGAATTTCTCCTGTATCTTGGGTGCGTTTACAAACATTTAAACTCACATATACAAACAGCCAGACCCGGAACAACTACTTTTAGGTCAAACAAATATTTGTTCCGTGCGGGAATCGAACCCGGGATACGCTGCGCAGCAGCCAATCGCTTAACCACTGCGCCAACCGTGCCATCTAAATATTCCACAGTTATAAATGAATAAATAAATAAATTAATTAAATATCCCACAGTTAACTGAACTGATATTAATTAGCAAATCTGGGGCCCTAATCCACCACGCGGGCCCAGTGTGGGTTGGCGGATGTCGCATGTCTTCGAATTTTTGGGTCTAGGACATGCCGGTTTCCTCACGATGTTTTCCTTCACCGATTTGAGATCAGTGGTGATTAAATAATTTACACAAACTAAAGCGCCTGTCTGGGCTCCAACCTACAGTCAGCCGTTTTATAGAAAAGTTTAGTCAATACCTATGCGGTCAAAATGTACAGAACAGCATTTTTTTTTTAATAACTGACGAAGAATTTCAACGCAGGGTTGAATCATGTACCTAGCTACTGAATCAATGGTAACAGTTTGCGCGTTGATGTGCCTGCCACCCTACCCTTTCCGTTACACGTTGAAATAGTATATCATTCATTATAATCATCACGAAAATAAGAAAGGAATGATCAGAGATGACCGAGAATAGCGTGCACGGCCGAGCCTTTGGAAAGACATGCTGTGCCCAAACAAGTGCTTAGGGGATCCAAACGTAAAGGGTGCTTCCCCACATCTTCCATAAAGAGACTCATTTCACATTTATGACAACCTTATGACATCCTAGAGAGTAGTGGAGCGTCCCTCTTGCGAGTTCAATTTCCGCACAACAATTTTGTTCTCTTTGTGTATGACACTTTTGTTACTGGTATTCACATCACAAAGACATGCACGTACATAATAGAAAGCAAAAGTTGAAAATAACCATTTATTCGTATTACCAAAATGAATAGAATGGATATTGTTAGGCGCCTAAAGCACCACAACTTTACAATTTTGGGCAAGCACTATGTGAGAGCAGCGGTGGCTCAGTTGTACCGGCCGCGATTTACGAGGAGTAGGTTGTAGGTTCAAACCCCGACAGGCTCTTTACTTTGTGTCAATTATTTCATCACCACTCTGCTCTCAAAGGGTTACGGAAAACATCGTGACGGAAACGACATGTCCTACAACCAAAAATTCGATGACATGTGACATCTACCAACCCGCACTGGGCCCGCGTGGTGGATTACGGCCCACTCCCTCACACCGAGAGGAGGCCTTTGTCCCAGCAGTGGGAACATTATAGGCTGCAAACATTATGGTACCTAAATATAGACAGAAAGTTAGGCACCCTTAAAAAAACTAAATAAAAGCACGAAGAAGATCAACAACACCCAACCGAAACATTTCTGTTCATTTAAACCAAAAACAAAATCAACGAAAGAACTAATCCGACGGTACCGCAAACATTTTCAACACGTAAACGCAAATAAACTATCTACCAAAATTAAATAATCCTGCCTTCCACCACTTTGGCTTTACGCCGTAGTATTTTATACGAATCGTCCGAAAACTAACATGGATACGAGTGGATTCGAATCGAAATCAAACATGGTTGCCTCAGCAGATCAAATCGATCTGTAGTCAGATGCCAATTAGCAGTGTTGACGTAAGCACTAGTGCCTGATGTACAGGTACTCTCTAGCGATGCATATAGGTAATCTAGATAGACTTTTGAAGGAGCAGAATAAATTTATATATAAAAAAATACACTCATTCGATGCATTCAAAACTCAATTAGCTGCATATTTAATAGCAAATAACATCTGCATGATGATGCAATAATGATACACATTATTGCTACCGTGACTTCATGTGACGAACTTCATACAATTTTTTTTTATTTTAAGTATTGTTCTAATGTAAGTGACTTTGTGTCTTTTTTGAGATATAAATATACCTACTAATATAATTTTATTTAAATATCTTTAAACCTAGATTGGCTAATAAACTTTACGTCATATTGAATTTATATATTAATTAGGGTCATGGCTGGTTTTGGCGTTGCGGAGTTTCGGCAAATGGGCTAATATTCGGCTAACCGTAAACTTTAGTTGATTTGCCAGCTGGTGTGGTAATGTGGGCCGTGTCACCGGCAACTAATAAACCCACCCTTTCTGTGGGTGACTTACCAATTGCAAAGATTATTCTCAGAGGAAGAGCAGCTGATTAGTTTTACCTGCAAATCAGTTTAACATTTGGGTCATTTATTCTACGAATTAATGACTAAAATCCTTTTTTTTACTTCTTTGACAGATGGTTTTTTACTAAGTATCCAACACTCATACACAAACCCCAAAATACCAGTTTAACCTACAGCAACACAGTCACACAAACACTGCTCACAATTAACCATTAAACCCACGCAATACATACATTACGTATTACGCAATAATTGCGCGATAATTTTACAAAATATTTATAATTATTATAAATATTTTGTAAAAACGAGTCAATGGCACTAAAGAACACAGATATAGAATGTTCTTAGTTTGAAGGGCAGGGGTTTTACTCATTTGTAATAAGGGCTACCCATCCCTTATTGAAACAACACTGCTGTTACCTACGCTAAGTTTTTGGTAAATAAATGATTACTACAAAAATACTATATTGTTTAAAATACCACGTCGCTAAATATGCAAAGCCGAGAATGTCAGCGGTGATTATTATCTGTGGTAACTAAAAAGGAATTCTGTCACTACAGTCCGTTCCCAGTTATTTTACCTCTAATTCGCATCACTGTCAAAACCACAGTGATCTTTATTCCCATTGTAATAAGGTTGCTGTTGAGTTCTTGCCATTGACAAGTGTCAAATTATTGTGATCTTTATTCTCATCCACCTAAGGTTTCGGTTGGGTTGCGGCTGCCAGAGGTATAATATCTAGCTGTAAATGGACGGTACTACGGTATCCCGTTCCCTTTTTGATGGCTAGTTTAGTCTGTCCGTATAAGTTACTTCTGTTGAGAATAAATCTCGTGCCGACCATCTGCTAGTATTTCTAATTAACTCAACAGTTTAAAAATCATTTCTAACATTCCATAGCCAAATGGTGCCAACGGGACCCTAATACTAAGTCTCCGCTGTCCGTCCGTCCATCCGTCTGTCAGCGGGCTGTATCTCAAGAACCGTAATAGGGAGACAGTTCAAATTTTCACAGAGTATGTCTATTACGGCTATAACAACTATTAATAAAAATAATGAAGTTGAAAATTTTGTGGGGTCTTTACACAAGAAACGTGTTTTTTTCGGCGTGTTCTACCTTATGGTTCGGAACACTTCATCCGACTCGCACTTGCCCGGTTATTTTCTAAACTAATTTACAGATATTTACTAAACAAATACGTCAAAGGGAGACAAGACGGACCATACTTTATTCTTGCTTAACATACATAACCAGCCTTTAATGTTCTCACTGAGCCTCCTCTCTTCGAGAGGGAGTGGGCTGTAATCCATCACGCGGTGATATCAATTGGTAGATATCACGTCTTCGAATTTTTGGTCCTAGGACATGCCGGTTTCCTCACGATGTTTTTCTTCACCGTTTTGAGAGCAGTGGTTATTAAATCATTTACACAAAGTAAAGCCAGGCGCCTGGGTATTACGAACCCACGACATATAGCTCGTAAGTCGCGGAAGTTACCACTGGGCCACCATTGCTCTGAAACCGAACTTTCTACTATTCTTTATTACAGATGACGTTACCGTCCAACGCACCAGGTAATACCATCAGGTACCCACAAAATTACCCAATGCAAAGTTTACGTTCACTGCTTATAACCCAGGCTATCAGGCGATCACATCTCGCGGCTTATAGGGACGTAAAACTAGCTCCGTTTATGAGCCAACTTATTAAACTTATGTAGTTTCAGATGGGTGAATGGGATTGGAACATTTGGAACATCACTATCTCGCTAAAAGCTGATGTCGATGTTTTCTGTACTGATGTTATCTGTTTAATCAACAAATGTGTTTCTGCTTTGTGCAAAGTTGCAGCTTTTGCTAAAGTTTGGGATGCTGGTTTTGATTTAAAACATTGATATGCTGTAGTCAAAATAGCTAATAGTAAAAGAGTCAGTACTAGGTGGAGACTATTAAAACATACATTACAAAAAAACCGGCCAAGTGCGAGTCGAAGTCGCGCACCGAGGTTTCCGTACAATTTAAAATTATTAAAAATATTTTTATTATATGATGTAACTAAAAATTTACGGTTTTCGCAATTTTTCCTTTATCTGTGCTATAAGATGTTGCTTCGTACCATATTTCAAGATTCTGAGTTCACGGGAAGTACCCTGTCGATTTTGATTCCCTTGCGAGTGTCAAAAATTTGCGGCATAAACGCCTGTATCTTTTGATTGCGTTGGCTTAGAAGTTTGATTTTTTCACAGCTCCAAGGGTCAGTAGACTTGAGTATATGATATAAATTCCAGCTTGAAACCTCCACGCGTTCCTGAGAAAAAGGGTCTTGACCGACAGACGGACGGACAACAAAGTGATCCTATAAGGATTCCGTTTTTTCCTTTCGAGGTACGGAACCCTAAAAATGACTTAATACAACCAGACACCATACATAGTCGTTTAGATACATTCATACATACATGATCATCATCATCCACATCCCGACTTCACCCACAGCTGGGCATGGCTTCTCTTTCTCGAGCCAATCCCCAAATGGTCGGAGACCATAAAAAACAAATGAACGCGCTTGACTGCCAGTGCGCTGTTTCGTTATCCAAACATGTAATAGTTTATTTTTATTTTTAGCAGTTCGTAATATGTCATAACATTTAATAGGCATATAACCCAAAGATTTGCATGCAGCTTAGATGAGAATGCTAAGAGGGATGTGTGGTGTTATACGATATGATACAAATGAGTACATAGGGCCGTGTCTCCTGCACGTGTTTTTTCGAAGCCTTACACAAAAACGTCAAAACAAAGAGGCGTGGCCGTACACATTTTTGTGTATGCAAACACGATGTTTTTGTTTTCCGAGTTTCATGGAAAACATTCCCCGCGCGGGTGAAGAGGCGAAGGGTTTGTTTCATTTTTATTAAAGCTTATTCCAACTGACACAGGTTTTGAGGTTGTATTGTCTTGTGAATAGTTAACACTAATCTAAAAATATTTTAATAAGGGCCAGGAGAATGATGATGGATCCGTTTATCTCATTTCCAACAATGTAACAAAGTGGATATCAAAATGATATCTTTTTTTTTTGTTTATAGATGTAATAACAGCTAAGTAATAACAGCCGCACGGGTCGATCGATCAGGTTAAGCTACGCTTGCCGCGGTTGGTCCGTGGATGGGTGACCATTTTCACATACCAAGACCCCTCCGTGCCTCGGAAAGCACGTTAAGCCGTTGGTCCCGGCTGTCATTCGTGGATCTTTGACAGTCGTTACGGGTCGTCAGTAGCCCGAAAGTCTGACAACCAGTCTTACCAAGGGGTATCGTATTATCCAGTAACTGGGTTGTGGAGGTCAGATAGGCAGTCGCTTCATGTAAAATACTGGTATTCAGCTGCATCCGGTTAGACTGGAAGCCGACCCCAACATAGTTGGGAAAAGGCTAGGCAGATGATGAGATGTCATGGGACAATATACCATCCTCTCCTTCTACTACTTATGATTTCAACTCCTTTCTCATTATCAGAATTTCATACACCTAGCACTGCCACATTAACCACCGTTAAAAACGTTCTTAATTACGTGACAGTAATTGTGGAAACGACCCAGTTAACGCGACATTAAACTGATATTAGATATCGATTAAGCTTCCCCTGTAACTTCCTTAGTACGTTCATTACCTACCTACAGTATGTCCGCTAAATTTCTGAAGCATCGAACACGAAGTTTACTATTTAAGCATAAAACAAAGCATAAGCATAATCAGCCTATAATGTTCCCACTGCTGGGACACAGGCCTCCTCTGTGAGAGGAAGTGGGCCGTAATCCACCACGCGGGCCCGATGCGGGTTGGCAGATGTCACATATCTTAGAATTTTTGGTTCTAGGACATGCCGGTTTTCTCACGATGTTTTCCTTCACCGTTTTGAGAGCAGTGGTGATGAAATAATTAACACAAAGTAAAGCACCTGTCAGGGTTCGAACCTAAGACCTACAACTCGTAAGTTGCGGCCGTTTCCACCGGGCCACCATTGCTTTTACTGTTTGCTATTTATGAAATATCAAATACAGCACCGAATAGAATAGAATAGTTCTTTTTTTGCACAGAAAGTAGGTACAAGTTACAGATGTTGAATTTAAAATTATCCTTATACTAACTACCTTAACTAAGGCATGCAAAGAGTTTTAGCTATAATAATAAAGACTCATTAATATATATTATTAACACATTCAATCAAATCAATATAAGTTTACCATGTCAAGATGAAATTCAGTACATAATTTGAAATAGGCAATACAGTACATAATGTCAAGTTTAATAAAATGGGATGAAAACAAAAGCATTTCTCTATGACGGCACGGTTGGCGCAGTGGTTAAGCGATTGACTGCTGCGCTGCGTATCGCGGGTTCGATTCCCGCACGGAACAAATATTTGTATGACCTACAAGTAGTTGTTCCGGGTCTAGCTGTTTGTGTATGTGGGTTTAAATGTTTGTAAACGCACCCACGATACAGGAGAAATTCCTAGTGTGGGGCAACGTTTTTAAAAAAAATAAAAATAAATAAATGTCTCCTTCCTCCATCCTTAATGAAATTTACTTAAATGATCCTTTTTTCTATTTACGACGAATTTAAAAACTCCAGCAAAAAAAAAAGAATGACAACTTTCACTTCCAAGAGCCTTTTGAAAAAATTACGCCATAAATTGTAAGTAGGTATCCCCCTCGCGAACGATACTCAGACTGAAAAAACATTGAATAACAAGAAAGAAAAATTATATTTAATGCGTACCAGCCGCTTTCCATGACCTCCTTGAGCGCCAAAAAGCGTTAAGAGACCCTTTGTGAACGCTCCGATGTATTTTTTTTATTATTTTTCTTTGTCTTAGCCCAGTTCTGAGCCTTTAGAAGTACCCCGTCTGTTAAAATAAAATATTCGACCCATGAAATAATTGCGGCGGTAATTTTTAGCCCTCATTTAGCAACGTTTTATTATTGCGGGAGACAAAAAATGAGAAAAACTGGTCCTTCGTTAATTCCAGATAATTATTGCGCCTCTGTTGTTATCAAATGGTACGTGTTAGAAATGGGCATTTATTTTTGGGTAAATATTTACATTTGCAAATTAGTAGGGTAATTATTTAAAGTTAGAGGAATAAAATTTGTCTCTTGACAACAACAGTTGACCCAAATAAAGTTTACTTGTAGACAATGGGACAGTATTATAATCAATCCTTACAAACTGATAACTGATAATAGATACATACTTAGATAGTGGAAAGGTCTTGATGACCAAAGGTTTTGCCGAGTCACTGGAACGAATATTTTCACACATAAGTAAGGTATTGTGGAAACTTTCCTGAGACCAATATACTACATACTTCCAAATTGCATGTATGTAGTTTGTAAGAACGTATGTACTTTCTTCCAAACTTTGAAAAACGCCGTCTTGAGGGAAAACGTGGAACTACAGTCGGAGTCCGGAAAGGAAAATAAAATGTGTGAAGCATGGGGAAAGTAAACTTCCACTGCAAAACTTTTCCCTACCCCTCGCTAGATGTCATTGCTAAACGCGTTGCTCCATTCTCCTACGCTTCGCCCGAAAGCCACTTGTTGTACTAAATTTGGAAATGCCCGATAGATGGTGTACTGCGTTTGAAACTTCATCATCCAAGATTGCGTGGAGAATTGGGAGCAGTAAACGATTAAAGTAATAACAATTATTTCTCAATTGCAGTTATTACAATTTTCACCGAATATAACAAGTGCTGTGTTCGCTGAATTTGTAGGTTCTTTTTAATTATAAACGTAACGTAACGTAAATTGATCACGCGCAAAATAATAGTTCCACGTAAAAGCTTAATTGAACATAATTCCCTTCATTAAAATGAATTAAACTTTTACTAGAATCGAAACAATTTATAGAATATAAAATATATTCTTGCGTTTAACCAGATTGCTACTGGTAAGTAAGTTAATAAGAAATGTTTGTATTAATACAATTTTTAAACTTCCCTGTAAATACGGTACCTAACCTTTGGTCTTTTGTCAAAATAGCTTGACTATATACTAATCAACTGAACTCATTTTCATCTACAAACACAACGAAACTAATAAACCACATTCACCAGAAGCAGCTTCATAGTTACACAAATAATAATATATGGACAGACTAACCAACTCTATTCTGGTCCGTCGAACTGTACTGCAAGTTATCATTGAAGTGTGCCTAGACAGACTGGAGGGTATTTCAACTTTAATCGAGTTGTGGGGCGCATTATGCTTGCATTGCGGTGGCTGCTACCAGGCCACAATTGGATCTTGATGGGATTACCTACCCCTCTTTGCTAAATCAAGTGCTTGGACGTTGGGGTATAGATCGACGATGTGTGTGGCTCTTTGATTAGCACTCCTGTCTTAGTATATGTCTGTCTTTATACATATAGGTTTCAGAAATGCTAAACTTTCAGCCGGTGAATCCTAACCTTTAACAAATGCATAAGTAACTTTATAGTGGCTTTAATTTAAAAAAAACTTTGGCTAGACTGTCTCTGTCTCGTGATTCACATTATTTACAGCGTTTTGGCCCAGTAGGTAAAAGTAATTTAAATATAACTTAAATTGTTAAGTAGCTATAAAATAAAGATCGTCCATTAACGTCTTTCTTATTCACTTCATGATAAGGGGAAGACACTTTGATTCCCGGGTTCTTTGTAATAACGATTTTCATCGATTTTTTGGTTCTAGGACATGGCGGTTTCCTCACGATGTTTTCATTCACCGTTCTGAGAGCAGTGCAGCTTTTCAGTACCGTTCTATAAATAGATAGATTGATAAACAATTTATTCAGTGCACTCAGAACACATAGCGCAATATACAAAAGCACAAATGAATGATAACAAATGAATACTCCAGCCGATCGATTCTGTAAAAATCTCACCGTGAAAAGTTAGGTGAACTGAGCTGTTAATCTCTAGCATTAATTGGAATGACAGCTCACTGCACCCAAGTTTTCACTGTGAGATGGTTACAGCGAAACAATGAAATCGCTGTCGGTTCACCCAATGAAAGTGAATCCCAATCAACGCTTTTTTTAAGCTTTTTACCTAGAGCATTTGGTAGGCTGAGGTAACGTATTAGTTAACGCAATTTTTTATTACTTTTAAATTGAGTTATACTTATGTCCTGGGTCAACTCGTATTAAAAACACGTACATCGGATACGCAATTCTCAAATTAAGCGTGTAATAAAGGAATTACAGATACTTAGTTGTTGTTGCATTTTACAATTTGCAGGTAACGATGTTTTTTTATGTGTATTTTGTCTATCATAATCAAAGCTTCCTATTCACTTATTAATACTATTACTTAGTACATTTTTAGACTTGACAATCAGTTAAAGAAGAAGAAAGAAAATACATTTACTTGCGGCAAATATGACGCGTATAAAGAAAACAAACACAAAAAAAAAACAACAGTGGTTCATAGTGATGAGTGGTTTGAATCAACAAATAACTTCCATCGACCCCGACCTCGCCAGGTTCACATCCATACTATCTTTTGATTCTGAAAAAAGTTCAAACACAATTATGTAATAATTAAAATTATACAACAAAATCTCTACCTTTTAGGAAGTCTAGTTCCTGAAAAAGATAGGTACTGTTTTCGTTGCGTCAGTGTCAGTGATTTCCCCAAAATTATTCACGTTAGTAAAACCATAGCAGGTGCATAAACGTTTCTCTCGTAACAATGTAATTACCGAAAGGATTAAGATTGTGTCCAACTCTTTTTAACAAATTCATAATATACTACGTATAAGAAAAAAAAGACAATAAGTTTATTTGCAGTAAATATGACTTCTCGCGGCCATAATCACAAGTACAAAAATCGACAAGTTGGGGCAAAATATGTGTCAAATCCACATAAAACGGCCATCGCTCAGCATAATTCTACTACCCTATACGAGACAGAGCTCCAGCGCTGGTTTACAAACAAGCACTCCACAAAACAACTTCTTTCAAAGACAAACATCTTCTAAATTAAAGCTCAATTACCGCTCTTGGACTTCAGATATCGAGGGCTCAAGAGATCTCTCGTTGCGAGCTAATTGGCTTTCTGTAATTACAATAACAGTAATTGCATCTATTGGGAAAGAAAACAAGGGATACAAACAATTTCCCTATTTAGAAAACTGTAAGTACTATCTGAAAGAAGTAGTTTTAAATGGGATTCGCCGTTGACTTGTGAGGTCTCATTTTCAGAAACCTCTGAACCGTCTCCGTACTCAAGTGGGAAGGTGTAAATTGAACCTCGTAAAGTCGGGCTACTTCGACGGAACGGCAGCAGGGTGTGGATGTGGAGTTGTGTCACAAACTAGGGTCCACCTCCTATCCTGCCTTTTGTGCCCTAAAACATGCAGCCAAAGTGACCCCTGCTCTGCCATCGAAAGGGCTATGGAAGTGGCGAAGTTTTGGGCCAACACAGTTTGTCGTGTCAGCAAAACGAAGAGGAAGAAGATTTTCAGGATTCTCATTTTAAAATATTTTTCACTGTGTCAGGTGTGTCTACTAGGTACGCTAACATTGTAAGTTTAGTTTAGTTTGTACTGCATGCAGCAAGCAAAACTTTGATCAGTGCTTAATGATATAGTGATATCATTAAGCACTGATCAAAGTTTTGCTTGCTTGAGATTTTACCTATTCACCATGCGTACGGTTATAGATTGCAGCGCAGTATAAAAAAAAATCAATAGTCATTTGTATTTCAATTAGGCTGAGAATCAGCACTTTTTGAACGTCAAAATTACAAAAGACAGTCCCCCAAAAACGCCCGCCCTTCACCACTTCTTAGTGCTGGGAAGAAGAAGTGGCGCAACAAACTCTCCAATCATCATCATCTGTCTAGCCTTTTCCCAACTATGTTGGGGTCGGCTTCCAATCTAACCGGATGCAGCTATATATATATAGCGTTTTACATGGAGTGACTGTCTATCAGACCCCCACAACCCAGTTACTGGGTAATACGATTACAGCGTAGTATACAGTTGCGAATGTAATTAAAGGTAAACCTATCTACATGCTTAACTTGCGTTAAAAATACAAGTTAACCGTAAACCCATACTATAATCCAGGTACCTAATGCGTTTCTAAAGTAAATATTCCCAAACACGTACACGTACGTTTTGTGTTTCACTTCGCTCCGTAATCCGTAAACTTTGTAGTCCAAGTATTAGAGTAAAACCAAACGTAAACCGGTAAGTCCACAGTGCTAAACCGAAAATGCGCTCACGTGGACCTACGCAAACAAATTGCAATGTATGTAAACAAGGCCGGTAGTGCCTCAGGCTCGGCACACGGTAGCGATTTTCGTCAATCGCCCGAAACAAAGACCCGGGGTGAATATTAAAGGGCTGTGACACTTGAGCCGGTTTTTCATCAGGCAACAGACACCAGTGTGCCTCTTTCAAACCCTCCTTTTGAGATCCCGCGCAAGATTAGGCACTAGTTCTTATGGTGTGACCGTAGTGATGTAGCAGGAGTGTTGAGATTGTAAGCCGAAAAATGTATCGATAGAATTGAATATATCGGACTGCCGAACGCGTTGCGAATGAACTCAACATGGAGATGGCTTTATTTTCATAGAAAATATTTAAAGTAGTGTTTTAAAACACAGGTTTTTACAGTTAAAAAAAGCTTGTCATATCTATGACACACAATAAAAATCATCAAAGCTTGTTTTCAATAGCATCAGCATGAAAAGCTCAACGATGAACTCACAATTAGTTACCTACCTACAGTTTCAGTAGTCTGTAGGTATTTTTGAACATCTACAAAAGTACTGACTACTCTGAAACTTTGTTCAGCTTATTCTGTTTATCTCATCATCATGTGCCTAGCCTTTTCCCAACTATGTTGGGGTCGACTTCCAGTCTAACAGGATACGGCTGAATACCAATACTTCTTCTGTTTATCTATAAACAGAAAAAGCTGAACTAAGTTTTCAACCCTAGTAGGAATTATCGCAATTTTACAGGCTTATGCTTTTGTTTGCTAAAAGCATGGCTTATGTTTTTTAAAGACCATTAAATATTAACGTGCAAACTATCGACACCCAGCACATCACTAGCTCGTTATTGCACGTCATCACTAGTATAGAGCGGCGCGACGCCCGCCACTCGACACCGCGATGATTCAGCATTCTCAATCCAAAAGCCTTTTACGATTCCTCTTTCATTCTCACCGAGTGAATTCGACTCTCGTTCCCACGCAGTTTTGAACGCGACTGTACTAGAAACTATTCGGCAGTTGTTGGTTGACGCTCATTTATTCATTGGTTGCCAGATTTGAGTCATGCTTTGGTTTGCTCACTTGTGAACTTTTCCAAATATTTTTTGTAATGGTAAGCTTGAGTGGAAAAAGGAATGGGAGGACTTTACCTGGCAATGGGACACAGACAGGCGACTTTTTTTTCTCGACTAGCTGAACTGAAAAGTTATGTAATCATTTTAATCCATACAAGTATTATTATAAATTCGAAAGTAACTCTGTCTGTATGTTACCTTTTCACGCCTAAACCACTGAACGGATTTCGATAAAATTTGTTAAGGAGATAAATGGCATCTTGGGAAAGGACATTGCCTACTTTTCCTCCGGTAGCACGTTCCCTTAGGATGATTCTCGACATCCACACGGACGAAGCCGCAGGCAGAAGCTCGTTCGAAATAAACCCACTTTTAAACTGTGCGGAAAATTAGAATGACGTTAAGTATCAACAATAGAACAGTTTGTTATGTTTGTTTAACCAGACAAAGAAAAAAAACGGTGCTTTCATAAAACCTCCCGAAACGTGACGAAACATTTCCGCGAAAAAGTTTTCAATGAAAAGCTTTATAACAAAAATCTGTGTAGCCAAAGAATAGCCCCGGTTTGGTTCAAACTAAAGCAAATTGGCTGAATTGGGCCATTCTGCAGTGTTAACCGAACTTTGTTACATTACAAAGTTTTACACTGACCGAGCAATTTAAGTTGGTGACTTACTATTTGCTGGAATCCGCCTTAACTGGACCATAAACGGATTTAACGGTTAATTTCACGTTTATTTCCTAATAATAATAATAATTGATTTATTTTTCAGACAAAGTCCATTACATTAAATTAAAAGATAAAATTAATATAATAATCACACACAAATACTGAACATTTAAATCAAATAAAATATAAAATACGTACACAAGTCAATATGTCATTCAAAACAAAACAATTATAAAATACATACAAATGTCATTCAAAAACGCACCCACGATACAGGAGTAATTCCTAGTGTGGGGCAAGGTTTAAAAAAAAAAAAAACATCTCATCCAAAATTATTAAATTAAAACACATAACACAGGTAAATATTCGATAATTCGAGGGGAGGTGCTACTATTGTTATTATTACATATGAAATTAAATTGAATTAGACACATTATGAAAATAATTAAAAGAATAAAAATTAGATAAACATTACAAGTCATCAATTAAAACAAAATAAAAATATTATAAAGAAGGTTGGTGGTAATGGTTTCAGACCCCTCCTGACATTCAAAACATACTAGCTTCTAGCCCACCCCGTCGCATCGCATCGCCTGCCTGCACTTTTACTTCGTTTCGCTTAGCGTTCTTTCTCACTTCTGTTCTTTTCGCTTGGCTAAAGGGTCCCAGCGCGATGTTAAATAGCATATAGCCTTCCTCAAGAATTGGACTATCAAATACAAAAATATTTTTTCTAATCCAACCTGCAGTTCCAAAGATTAGCATCAAACAAACTCTTTCCGCCTTATTACAAAACAAGGTTTTTCTTTCTATGAGGTGTAAACCACTGACCCAATTATTGAATTAAGAACCCAACTGATAGAGAAATGCAGTTCTTTTTACTAAAAATGACAGCTTAGTTCGGTGCTAAGTTGTCATTTTAGTATTAAGAACTTTGCCTAAATCGAAATTAAGTTCGAAATACAAGTACCTACTGGCTCAATAGTTTAGGCTAGAACTAAAATTAGGTTTCGTTTTGTAATAAGACGGTAAAGCTTTATTATTAGTACTAGCTGCGCCCCGCAGTTTCACCCGCATAAGTTTCGATCCCGTGGGACTGTCGGCTTGAAAATCCCATATGTTAATCCTGGTTATAAACTACCTGCGTGCCCAATTTCATCTAAATCCGTTCAGTAGTTTTGACGTCAAAGAGTAACAAACATCCGTCCATCCATCCATACAAACCTTCACGTTTATAATATTAGTAGGATAGGATCGATATAGAATATAGACAGCTTTATTATTAGTATAAATTACGTAGAATAAACCTGCACTACTTCCAACAATTCTGTTTCCCAGAGAAAACAAAATAAAATTAATTATACCTATCAGTTTTATGGCAAGTAAAAATTTCGTCAACTTTATTATATAAGAAAAGTCAATAATATCACATAAAACGTTATCAGTTCACAATTATTATTTAAGTGCAACCATTTCAGTTTAACTACCTATAGTAAATAATGCTTCGATCATCAGTAGCTACGGTCGCGTAAAGGAGATAAGGGTTAACGCCTAGCATACGAGCCTATGTATAAAAGTGCACGGTGTGTGAAAGTGAATGCACACACCGTGCACCGTACACCGTGTTCTTTTTTCTTTCTTTCTTTCTTTCACTCATATGCAAACGTCCGTCGTATACATCATGATCATCAGCCTATAGCAGTCCACTCCTGGACATAGGCGTCTCCTATTGCACGCCATTCAACTCGATAGTCGGCAACTCTCATCCAGCTGCTACCAGCCATCCTGCGAAAATCGTCGCTCCATTTTACCTGAGGGTGTCCTACCTTACGTTTCCCGATTCACGGTCTCCACTCAAGAACATGTCTACCCCAACGGTCATCGGTTCTACGGCTAATATGACCAGCTCATTGCCAGTACAGCTTGCTTATTCTGTGGGCTAAGTCGACAACTTTGGTTTTTCTGTTAAGCTTAGCTTTGATAAGAAGAATGTCACTTTCATATTTTCTACGAATTAGGTTATGTTTAGATTAAATTTATTATACATTATTTTTATCGGGGAACCGGTATTATTATTCACTTCCATCGCCGCGCCCCATAACGAGCATCATTGCCATTACAATAAGTAACCAGGGCCGTCGGATATAGTTGAAGTTTAGTAAGAAATCGATGGATGTTTCCGAATATTTATTAATAGAAATCAAACAATATCATTCGAAAACATTTTCACACATTCGATTTCGTACTCAACTTCAACTTTATCCGACGATCCTGGTTACTTATATCTTTTTTATGACTGTATACCTCCTACTAATATTTATTATAAACGTGAAAGTTTGTATGGATGGATGGATGGATGTTTGTTACTCTTTCACGCAAAAACTACTGAGCGTATTTGGATGAAATTCGGCACACAGATGGTTTATAACCAGGATTAACACAGAATACTTTTTATCCCGATATTTTCACGGAATCGAAACTTATGCGGGTGAAACCGCGGGGCGCAGCTAGTACTTTATACAAAAAGCTAGGCTGATGCCTGTAGCCCATTTTATGGAGAAACTAGCTTCTGCCCGCGGCTTTGCCCGCGTGGATGTCGGAAATTATCCCACGGGAACGTGCTACCAGGATAAAAAGTATGTGCTTCCCCAGGATGCCATCTATCTCTTTGCCAAATCAGAAGTTCAGTGGTTTAGGCGTGAAAATGTAAGATACAGTTTCAAGTTCAAATCCTCCCCTAAAAACCAAATTATCCCTTTTTGCCCCGTCAGGGGTCAATTTTCGGCATCTTTACATACTTATTATTAATTATTTTCTGTCGAAAGTATCAATACTGGGTTTCGAGTTAATCGGACCGCGCATTCAATTTCTTCCACAAAAACTTCAACACCCCTATATCCCCCTTTGAGGGTTAGTTTGAAAAACTTATAATGATAAACTTTATTACCTACTGAGGCAAGTATTGTTGCCAACTTTCAAGTTTATTAACTAAATTCATAAGATTTTTCATATAAACTGTATCCCCGCTTTTCACCCCCACAGGGGTGGATGGAAGGCGCGACTATCGCAACCCAGTGCAGGGCACGCCACGATAGCGGCGATAAGACCCCTCTTTGAGGAGTGGCTAGAGAGGCGTCACGGCGTTCTCACCTTCCGCCTGACGCAGGTCCTCTCCGGACACGGATGTTTCGGGAGGTTCCTGCACATAATCAGGCGGGAGGAGACGCCCGGGTGTCACCACTGCCAGGATCGCCCAGAGGACACGGTGGAGCATACGGTGGCGGTCTGCCCTGCTGGGGCGGAGCCCCGCCGTGTCCTCGTAGAGGCGATCGGCAACGGCGGCGACCTCTCGCGTCCGGCCCTGGTTCAAGCCATGGTCCGGGGCGAGAGGGACTGGGAGGCAGTCACCTCCTTCTGCGAAGCAGTCATGCTAGCGATGGAGGTGGCGGGGAGGCTGAGGGAGAACACCTCACGCCTCAGCCGCCGCGGGAGACGCTCCGGGCGTCGGGAGCCGCGTGACGACTCCCGGCCACCGTAGGCGCGGGCCTGCGGGCGGTGGAGTAATGGGTAGCTCGCCGTCCGATCAGGACCAGGCCCGTGCCGGGCGGCACGTAGTGTTCCACGCGCGCCTCAAAGAGTTGTCAGCAGAGGACGGGGCCCGATAGGGCCGAAGCCTGCCAGGGCGGCGGGATCTTCCGAAAGGGTTACCGCTGCCCTGGAACACAAAGGGCTAAGGAAGGAACACGGGTGGGTTTTAGTCAGTAAGAGTCTGACACTCTCTTCCGCTCCACGCAGAGCGGGAGGGGTCATTTGATGATTTCCCATCCTCAAAAAAAAAAAAAGGGTTGGATTTAAAAAAAAATCGTAACTTGACTCAAAGATTATTTATACCAATTTTATAATTAATCAAGCCACTTATTATAATCCTCCCCTGTAAAATTAACTACCCCTTTTCACCCCGTTAGGGGTAGATTTTCGAAAAACCCTCATACGTGTTATTATTTATTTTTAGTCTTAAGTACACACACAGTACACTGAATTTCGAGTTAATCGGACTGCGCGTTCAAATTCTTCCACACATACTTTAACACCCCTATATCCCCTTTGAGGGGATGGGGGGGGGGAGTTTTGAAGAACTAATAATGATAAACTTTATTGCTTACTTAGGCGAGTTTCGACTAAATCGGACCACGCGCTAAGATTCTTCCATACAAACTTTGAAAGCCCCCAATCCCCTTTTAGGGGGTAATTTATAAAAACAAAAAATGCCCAACCAACCAACAAAAAATTAGTTCAGACTAGTTTATCCTAAAGCATGTAAATTCTAACTAGGATAAACCGATTCGCCCTAGGCTAAACTGGTTTATCCTATCGGTAACAGGATGAACGAGTTTGGCCCAGGCTATACTGGTTTGTCCTATCGTGTGTAGGGAGAACTAGTTTAGCCTAGGCGAAACTAGTTCATGATAAAATCGGGTTTGGCCGGTAACATATATAGATAGATTACTTCAAAGCCGAGGCTCTGTTATTATATAAATGGGTTGCCGGGTGATTCCAGATTATACCCAGCTAAATCAACCAATCTGCCTAGCCTTTTCGGGCTTCCAGTCTAACCGGATGCAGCTGAATACCAGCATGGAGCGACGGCTTATCTGACCTCCACAATCTAGTTACTGAGTAAAACCCCCGTAAGACTGGTTATCAGGTTTTCGGGCTTCTTACCCGTAGCGACTGTCTTAGATATATACATATTCCCCGTGCATCTATTTACTATCCGACATTATCCTTGAGTAACTACCTAGTAATTCTACTCCAGCTTACCTAAGGTGATCTCGATAGCATGATACCGCTTGGTTCTTACTAAGGGGGACCATGTTATCTGGTTTTCAGACGTTTACGCTTCTGTATACTCAACAAAATAAATCTTAATAAATCCCATATCGCGAAAAAATCTTAATAAAAATATAAGCATCAATCAAGTGAGTGGTATGGGGCCAATGAAAAATGGCAATTGCCATTAAAATGTAAACCCACAATGGTCGCAGGCGACGTTCGTAATTACAACGTTTAACTTACATCCATCATCGGGCGAATGTCTGCTTCCTTTTTTATTGCGTTCCACGGAACGCAATAGTATACTTGTTTTATGTTTTGATAGAATAAGATGATACAATGTAATAGGTATTGTCAATGTTGTGTTTGAAAAGCTCTAGTATTTATACTGAGTTTGTTCAGCACCCTAATTAAAGAAAGAAAGAAAAACGTTTATTTGGACACAGTGAATTGTGTGACACACTAACAATCACAATCTGAATCATTTTGAAGGATATCGCTAATCCATTGCTTCATATGTTGGAAAAAATTGTCTGCTCAACAACGTAAATAACGCAATGAATGTTGTCGAACTGTCAAAATGAAAGCCATTCCTGTTAGCGTGTTACGCAATTTCCCCGCTGTTCAGGTTAAAAGCGATGCAATACAGTGTGAATGAATCACACGTAAGAATATTTGAATAATAAAAAGAAATCGATTATTCTTTATTTATTACACCCCAGGCTCTTCGAAAGTTAATACAAAACTAATACCAAAATCAACTTTTAACAATGGATAAAAGTATCAATAAAAATATTGATAGAAAGTAAACTTAGGTTCAAAGGTTCAACGGAAATTAACCATAGAATGTTTACAAGTTAGATTTACAGGCTCTATTTTTATCTAGCTTTCAAAGTGTATGTAGGACTAAAATATAGGTCGAGCGATTCAAACGCGGGTGTTAATTCAGATCCTTTGAGTAACGCGCCGTCAAAGGGTTCGCTAACAAGTAATATGACCATTATAGTTGTGCTCAGTTGTTTGTACTTAGGTAGGAATATATAATACAGGTTTGATATTTATTTTGCTTTAAATATGACGGAGCAGGAAACGGCACCGCCTAGTTTTGTTACGAAGTTACTGGAATCCCCGAAAAGGTCGGATAAGAGTGATACTGGCTGGTGACAGTCACTCTAGTAGAGCGTCGCCGTCGCATCGATGGTTGCGTGGCGGTTATCTTCTGATGAAAGAAGATGACGTCAGAGGAGCCGCTATATTACCACGTCCACGACGAACTGCTATATTCCGGCACAATCCTGAAGGTATTGAAGCTGCTGAACCTTTAATACGATGACCATTTCTGGTAAAGACTTAGAAAAATACTTAAGTCGGTTTTCACCTCTGTTGTGTACCTATTCCTTTCTTTCGTTCTTGGGTTGGGTCGGTTTCGTGATGCGGTTTTCATCATCATGTAGATAATTTATTCCGGAAAGTTTACCTTCCTATGTGTAAGATTTCTCTGCTTTAATTAAAACAAATGTATTGCTAACATTAGTTTTAATAAAAGCAGAGAAATCTCGATGTTTTGAAAACATGTCGCCACATTAGTTAGGTGCACTCGTGCAGAGTAAGGATGGGTTATTACTTTATTTATATTTTGTGCCGGAGAAAAATTGGGCTGTTCCGTTTATCCACCCCAAAAAATCCACCCTAAGGTGGATACGCGAAAACGCATGTCCGAGATTCTACCCTAGGCCTAGTTGAATAAACGGAATTTATAGGCGGAATTTTAGGGTGGATTATCGGACATGCGTTTTTGCGTATCCACCTTAGGGTGGATTTTTTGTGGTGAATAAACGGAATACCACCACCATACCATCACTACCATTCATTACCGGGCCTCAAGGTTATGCCTAACGCCTATAACCGTCGCAGACATTGTAAGCTACTATAATATTTCATTGTAAACTACCTTTTCGTCTGAAAATTAATCACACGACCAGGTACCGCGGTGGTTTAACCACTAGACCAACCAGACAACTATATAGGTATGTCAAATATCGTAAAACAATCTTTATTTTATCTAAATAATGACGATCATTTCAAAGAATCCTATCATAATATCCTATCTCTTGAAAGAATCAAAAACTATTTGTACGAAGGAAATATATATACGTTGAAACTTGGAAGATGCGTCGAGACGAAAGAACCTTTTATTTTGATACACCTCTTTGCTTATTGCATATTTATGGAACTTTTCGTGTATTCACTACAACAATCTTCTAGAAAAGAGACAGGAAAATGTATGGAATTGAAGTGGCTGCAGTTTGCTGTGTTGTGGCGAAATGAGTAAATATAAATAGAGTAAATAAATACTCGAATAGGTTTGCGTACTCGAGACTACAACCAGAAAAAACAAAGAATCACCTCTTTCTTTTGAAGTCAGTTAAAATGAAAATGTAATGGGCAGTCTTCTCGTAGTCGACAATCTCAGCCATGCAACATACCACATTTATTGGGGACAGTTCGACATTCCAATGATTTAATTTTTAAAAAAAAGAAAGAAAATACGTTTATTTGTGACAAACTTGACGCATGAAAGAACACAAACACAAAAAAAAAACAAATTGGAGGAAAACATGCGTCACATCCACGCAAAACGGCCATCGCTCAGCATAATGCTAAGACCCTATACGAGATAAAGCCCCAGCACTGGTTTTCAGCGACAGCCCCGGCGTTGACGTGACGTCAACCAGTGCACCATACGATTAATTGATTATTTTAATTGTTGTCCAAGAATCCATTCTAAGCCTTTATATTCCGTTTCTCCAACTAGGCCTAGGGTGGATTCTCGGACATGCATTTCGTGTGGATAAATGGAATAACTCTTCATGTTTATAATGAGTCCGCACGGAACTAGTTGGCCGCGCCTTAGGTATGTGAGCGGTGGGACGGGAGAGACAGCGGGGGTGTGGCGGCGGGTTGCAACGCTCGTACGTAGTGCGCCGGGCCCCTCCGTCCCACCGCTCACATACCTAAGGCGCGGCCAACTAGATCCGCGCGGACTTATAACATATTGAGTTTTTGATAATTGGCGTGAAGTGTGCAGTATACCTAATATTTGCCATGTTTTTATAAGCCCTTGCTTATAACTTAAATGTGTTATTTGCCCACTCAAATAACCCATTTAAGTTCATTATATGAGTACATATATTATAACTAAGTATAGGTACACCTTACACCACACCTACAAAATCTTAACCCCTCAACTTCCCACCGACACCCAGTCTCGGTCCCACAACTCAAACAGTATCACACTCGGTATTAATGTACCGTGAGTGAAGCACAGCAGAACTTGCTCTAAGTTATTCAACACTTGCACCACCGAGACGTGTCTACAGTTCGACGTTCCCTACAGGGACGGAACGATACGCTCTCGGTAAATTATGAACACGTCAACGTATGTGTTTACTTTGGTTCATATTCATGGGTATGGGCAAATTTGGGAAATAAGTAGCTCAAAGCGATTTAACAGTATTATTTTGATTTAAAAGAGTGTCCGTGGAGTTCCTTGCCCGTTCTTCTGCATAGATACCTACGACGTTTTGGAATGAGCCTTCCTGACTGACCGACCCCTTGACAATTCAAAAGTGCCTGTAATTAGTTTATTTGAAATAACTACCTTGAGTTTGAGATGTCGACGATAGTGCTCTCTTGCAAGGTTCAGGGAGTTAACCTTAGGTCTTGAACTAGGTACTTGAAACCATTTTAACACTCACTCACTCACATTCTTTCAACTTTCAGAGAATTATTAGGTATAGGTACTATCAACCATCAAAACCGAGTTCGACCAAAATCGAGTTAGTATCGAATGATTTGTACGTGCATACGTATAACGACTACGTTTATTGAAACGTAACGCGCACGCTTGTGTCAGCCAAGCGATTTGAGAACAAAGGAGGCGGACGGTAGCGCGGGCTCTTTTCAAATATTCCCCCATTACGGGATACACACCGATCTCTGTTTTGAACAGTATTTGCGTTGATAATATTAAATAAAGCACTGTATTTTTTACAGGAAACTGTTTGCATAATCAGCCTATACTATTCCCACTGCTGGGACACAGATCTCATCTCTGTGAGAGGGAGTGGGACATAATCAACTACGTGGGCCCAGTGCGGGTTGGGTGAAGAGAAACTCGTGATTCACTTACTTTATATGTAAAACCGATAACAGTAAAAGATTTTTCATCTACCATCAACATACATATGTAGTTAGTAAAAAACTTCTGGAGAAAACTAGTAGTTGACCAAACAACCCTTATCATTTCGTCACGCGCGCCTTTCTGTCTCTCCGTCAGCCAACTTGCCTGTCTGTCCGTCTTCGTAAATCCTATAAACGTGAGCATAATAATACTATAAAACTTCAGCATTTTACGTGCTAAATGAAACAATATGCGTCCGTGTGTATTTCCCACTGGCCGAGCGTCCGCGTCCGCTTGCAAACTTTACCGCCAATTTGTTAGCACCTCACAAAGCAACCTCTTTTAATATTATTCTGTGAGGCAGGGAACCCTCTCAAATTAAACGCTACAATATAATATTTGTGGCATTATGAGAAGCTTGCAAACTGGGTGCTATTCCCGAGTATTTCCTCTTGACTTTTTTGTGAGTAACTCAAGAATGGTGCAGCCCAAATTCATTTGTTTATTTTAATGTTTAAGTTTTTTCAGAGCTGTAACAGTTTGTGATTATTACGAAACACGTGTTTTGTCAGAGAAGTAAAAAGTATTGATATATATGTTACTGTAAAAGCTCGAACTACGGTAAATCTTAAGATTTAAGTGTAAGTCTTAGGATTTACCGACATGAGTTGGTAAATGTAAGTATTTCTGAAGATACGACGATTTTTTCGAGCTTTTACCATTGGAACTCAGTATATGCTAGGTTTTACCACTGCCAGCTGGTAGATGTTGGTTTTAGGAATAAAACAATGAGTAATTCTTAATTATTTACTTTGAACTATTAGACAAAACAGGTACATAGTATTATAAAGATAACATAATGATAGTAACAAGTACAAACTAATATCAACTTATTTAAATTATTTTGAAAAAACACATAACGTATATATATCTGAATATCTCAATCTCTGTCATATCTATCTAACTGAATCAGTACTTCTCTATTTGGAATTTAACAACGAAATACAAACATAATGCTTATAAAAGCTAGTCTAACTTAATTATTATTTTTCTTATTATTTGGTTTAGAAGTAAAAAAAGACAATCAAATGTAATTGATTAATAGGTAAGGTTCCTAAAAAAACGCGCGGGTAGCGGGGGCGGCAACCTATAAGTCGATGCGCTGAGCACGCTATGACATGTTTTGTTTTTCAACATTTACCATGCCATTGATGTAAATCCTAAGATTTACCAACGGAATGGTGGAAAAAGTTCGAATCGCAAATCTTTTTGGACATTTACCATTAGGAATTGGTAGATCTTAGGTTTTACTGGAATATCTTAGGATTTACTGCAGTTCGAGCTTTTACAGTAACATATACATTATATGAAATGTTTTTTTGAGAAATAGTATGAATAGGAAAAGTATGTTAATAATTTTCCGTATTTTGTCCTAAAGTTACCAATTTTCGTATTGTCGTGTCGCTAAGAACAAATACTTACTACAACAGGCACTTGTGGAAAATCGTTCCTATACTATACAGGGTGTACTCTTAATCACAAGCCATCATGAATGAACATACAGTGCAATAAGACACTGTCTGAATTTCACGAAATTAATTCAACATTAAACAAAAAAGTATTAAGTATATTATAAATATATATTTAGGTAGGTTTTTACCCATGAACCGAAAACAATTATGTAGATCCAATAATATAAACGAACTGAGAAATACTTTTTAGATGTAAGTAGATATAATATATTTATATTTTTAAATACAGTGTTTTAACGGAGACAATATTGTCTCCGCTAAAACTCTGTATGTCTACCGTTACAAAATAGGAACCCAATGCTATAAATGCGCTTACTATACTAACTTAATCTATAACTAATTATATACCTACAATGTACTCCTAGAGAATTCACTCAGAGAGCAACAAAATAAGTCTGTCTCACTCGCTATGAGGTAAATCAACCTGTACCTATACCTCACCTTTTGTTCAAGTAACAAGTGTCTTCCGAAGTAGCTATTAACTACTCCAGTGACTGAAGAGAGTCGACAACGAGGTCTCATTTCTACTAGAATCCGAGGGTCGAGGGTCCAACGTCTTTTGTGTTTTCCCTACGCTTCCAACATTCATTTTCGCAGAAATTACACCACTGAAAAATGCAGGAGTATTGTTGAATTTGATACTGGTGCCGATTCTGTAAGCTCACGAATACATTCCACTATAATAGTATCCACATAACTCTGTACCTATGTAAAACTAAATTTTGACGTCCGGTGCGATTCCTGAAGGATATAATCTGCTGTCTGATCTTATGTAAGCTGTTCAAATTAGTCAGAAGCTTTCAGTAAGACAGACACCAGAATTAACCGATAGCTGGGTCATTTTTATGAATGGTTTCAATAACGCGTCCACAATTTCATAATTTGACAGTTCCTAATTTAATATCTACCATCTTTTTCTTTTTAGAGTTCCATACCCAAAGGGTGCTAATGTCAACGGGACTCACAGAATCGACACCCGCAAACCTCTGCAAAGATAGAAATAACATGATGTAATTAGAGGTCTGAATAGTCCTCAGTTATTTTTGCTGGGCGTTTAAAACTTTCTCGTGCTAAAATGTAAAACAATAGAAGGTGGCTAATTGCAACATTTAGTTGACAAGCTTTCTGCAGTCCTGCCGTTTGTAATAAGTTGAAATGAAATTGTTTGACAAATAATAGCAGATAGTTTTGAGTGTTGAGTTTGCAGAAGAGAGAAACAGAAATTTCATGGTAAAACTATAAGTATTATGGCGCCGTCGGTACGATGTTATTGGTGATAAAAGTTTTATAGAATGCATCTGGTTTGTTTCAGCTTGATTATGCTTTACATTCAAGTTTCGCAATTTTCACCATACATCATTCAAAGTATCATGTTTTCTAGCATACCCCAACTTAAGCAATAACGTCTAACGAAATCAAATCAGACGCATAGAACATGACAGTAAAACTTAACTACGAAATGAATAATAGGCACCACATCCCACATCCATCCCTCGATAGTAATACGTCACGTCCCGACGCAGGTCCAATTATTTGCCCAGTTAATTATGTACGTTCAAATCCAGACCGATGAGGCCACACTAAACGACCTCACCGCAACATTCGGCCTAATGTGTATACAATTCTAAATTTCAGGGCAATATCTGGCTCAATAACACTTGCGCCATTAACTCTCTAGCGGAATAGACATCACATTGGCTTTTACGCACCTACTGCGAACGAACGCAATGCAATCCCTACCCTTACAACTTATCATACAGTCCAATTTTATTGAAACACGAGATTTTTGGATCAAGTAGACAAGGCAAACAGAACGTTGCAACCACTTATAAACCTCCAACGCATTCTAGTCGCTGTCGGAGTGGTAATAGGAGTTAAATTAGTTTACTGCATATGAGCAGTATACCAGACCGATTTATTCTATTTCATGCTGGCACAAATTGCCGACAGTTAGGTTAACTGTTGCTCACAGTGCTTTCTATCTTTGCTGTTGTGTTTTCCCCTGATGTATTGCAAAGCATATTAGTGCAAAAACCGGAATGTATACATTGTTGCGTGCTCCTGCTACAGTCATAATGTGCTTATCTTACAAAAAAGAGCCTGGGAGAACAATTCCCATGAAAGATAATAAAAGAGAAATTCGGGGGCGCACAGAATATGGTACAACCAGTTACACATGGCAAAAAATGTATCATCATCACCATTTCAGCTGAAATATGTCAACTGCTGAACATTAGCCTCCCCAAGCACCGCCACTTCGACGAGTTCTGTGCTACTCGCATTCAACGGTATCCTGCGGCCTTCACCAGGTCATCGGTCTACCTTGTGGGAGCCCTTCCAACACTACGTCTTCCGGGACGCGGTCACCACTCCAGATTCCTAGGAGAACCAAGGCAACCGACATAGCCCGAAGAATTGCCAAACTTAAGTGGCAGTGGGCAGGGCACATTGCTCGCAGAACAGATGGCCTATGGGGCCGAAACATTTATAGGCATAATGATTCGATAATAATAATAATAGAAGGAAGCGAAAGTAATATTACACTAATTAAATTGCTGGAAAAAATAAAATGGTGCATTTTCTATAAACATCAGCATCCAACAGTGTCCTCTCTTTATATTTAACTTGCTTTTCCACTCCAGTTGATGATTCGCTCCCCCATACAACTAAATACTAATGTGAAAAGACCCTTACAGCCGCCAAACTACAGATAGCGAAGTAAACATAACTGGCTATCAAAAGCCCGTCAGACGCCGTCGACGGACGGTATCAATTCAAAAGTATCAATCCACATAAATTTATGAGGCGATATCCTGTTTATTGCATCGCTGGCCGGAGCGAGCCAATAAAACCGCCTTGTTTTATGTTAAAAGTTTATGAGCAATATTTTATAAAAATAAATAAAATACACAAGGGAGAAACGATTTTACACTCGCATAAATCGCCGAGATGCTTTATGTTTATTATAAACCAGGATATAAGGCGGGTTTTGCTAACTAGGCCGTGTCGGACAAATGATAATGTCAAAAACGAATTATTTATAATTTACATAAGCGTAACAGTTCAGTAAAATAGTATTATTATCTCGCGTCGTAAATGTTGTGTTACTACTTTCAAAAGTGACTTTTCTTTGGAAAGATAATTGGGAAAGGTATATTGAAAAAATATTGATTGGTAGCCTATGTGATATGTGACTTTTACACCATCGTTATCGCAGATAGTCACTATATCTAGGCCCTCTGGCCATCTCATCCGCGACATGTAACCGATATAGTACATACTAATTCCGTGCCATGCAACGACTTCAATATACCAGTTTTTCGACAGCCAACAAACCATACTTACAATGCTCATAATGCAAGCGATGTTTGGTTTCACTCACAACCTACACTTCAGGCCGTCGATATATCTACAAACCTATTCATATACAGACTAGTGACAATTACACTAACCCTATACGGGTTAGTGTAATTGTTACTAGTCTGTATGATAGCAGGAACTAGTTAAAAAGTAGTGTTGTGCCGGTATACGCACGTGATGTTGCGTTCAATGGGTTAAGTTTAATTTTATTGAAGCCGGTACCGCACCAGTCGAGTGTGGATAGTGAAATAGTGTATGCAAACGTCTAGTGTGCATATGTTCCGAATAAGTTCAATCTAGTCAAAAACTTCCAGCATTGTTGCACTTTAAGAAGCAATGATTCATTATTTACATACTTTATTTAAGTTTTACTTTATTTTTTCTAACGATGTACGCACGACAACATGACAAGCTATACATTTCCAGTATATGCTGACTTCTCATTCTACGAAAAGCCTATACAATGCAAAATCAGCTAAAACTGGAAATGTATAGCTTGATATGTTGTCGTCGTGGGTTCGTTGCAAAGCCCCTGAGTCTATTATCTTACTGCTTAGTCCAATGTAACAAAACATCACTATATAAAACAAATCTAGAAAGCATATATCTATATATCTTTGGATGAAAAAAAAAAACAAAACACAAACCAAATCAATGAAATAATTCCCGATAATTTTTAGAGTTTTATATAAGCATACTAACAAACAGAAAGACTGCGGTTCATAGTACGTGAAACCCCCCGCGGCCTCTTTACGTCAAAACCTCCCGTTTATCTGCCATGAAGTCATTAGTCTCCTCGCAACAGTATGTTTCGGGAGGAGAATCGTTCAGTGCTTCCCAATAGTTTACCGAAGTACCGAAACTAAGGTAACGGGACTCATCAGTCTTTAAGGGCGAACTATATTTTACCAAGAAGTGATTTATACTTCCTTTAGACGAGTAGCTTACGTAAACCTAAAGTAACGTTTAGAGTATTTTATTTGTGAACATTTTGATTTGGTGAAGGAATAAACATGCTATCTGGTTTAAATAATATTTCAAAACAATTGTCATGATTGACTTTCTTGTAAATCACTTCTGCTAAACTATAGTTACCTACCACATAGGCCAACCAACACGCACTTGGCAGATTAATTAGTAGGTGGTCCAAAAAAGGGGTTTTCATGATTTTCAAAAGAAGAGACAAATCATAGAAACATAAAAACAACTTCCAAAAGACTTGCGTATGGTTTCAAAACAAACAAACACAATATATCCTATGGGATAGCCCGAGTAGTTTTAGGATCGAACATAGCATGCTCACGGAAAAGGTACTCACAAAAGTTATTAACATAAAAAATATCGCTTGCAATTTTACACAACCAAACTAAAAGTATTCCTCGCAAGAAAATCTATACATATATTAAAATAACAACGAAGATTTTTTGCCGGTTTGTCTGTTTCTCTGGATCCAAATGTATGTTCCAGATTAGTACAAAAACAACTCAACGGATTTGGATGAAATTAGACACACAGGTTTATAACCTGGATTAACACAAAGGGTACTATTAATTCCGGTAGTACGTTCCCGTGGGATATTTTCAAACATCGAGAGCTAGTTATATAAAGGTGGCGTGCCGTTAATCTACGAGTAGTTTCAATAAAGCTGTCTTGTTCTTTGTGTTGAACAACAAAGGAATTCCCAGCTCGTGGTGTTACGGCGTGGTGCAAGAAACCTTTATATGAAGTGTTAATTTGGTCACAGAAAACAGCGATAGTGCCGACACCCGATGCTGTTAGCTGCGTCTCTTAGATAGCTTAGAATTTCGACGGTCGATTGGATTTGAAGATACGGGGAGTTTAAGATTTAGAACTTTTTTGTGTCTGAGCTCTAACAGATTACATAGTTGCCCAAATTCTACTCCATCATTCATCTTCTTTGGCAGTCTTGTTCCAACCAATGCAAAGTATAGACCTCTCTTTTGTGCCATGCTTCCCTGGTAAGTGCGAGTCTCTTCCAGGTCTTCCCTGTCTAGTGAATCTAGTCCATTCCACGAGAACTCAGCGTTTACGCCACGGCTAAGGTTGCTGTTATTGTGGAGTTACCTACAGCAACTCCAATGATGTTATCGTAGTTTGTTATACATCACTCAAGGGGTCGCACCTCCACTTCGACCGGCTCTGTGCTTCTCACATCCAACGGGTTCCTGCAGCCTTGAAAATATCATGAAACAATGCTTCAAGATATTTTCCCATTCCAAGTCTTTCATGTAAATAAAATATTTATTCTTCTGAATTAATACTTAACTATTAAGGGCTGAATTTACCAAAGTCAGATATCTTTTCCCGTTCGTTGAATAAAATTGACGTCTGACAGTTCTAGTACGCAAAAACTCATTTCATTCTCACTCTCAGGATAAAACATATTCTTGGTAAAAAAGTTTGGTGAAATTCACCCTTTTTTCAAAGAAAACCATCTAATAATCCAGATATCGATAGACTGACCCTTACAGTATATCGAACAGCTTAAGTGCTGCACATGATACTCTTATTTTACTGGTTACCTGTTGCCTTTCACTCGGGTCCGTCTGACAGTTATTACGTTACCCATTCCTTATGGCTTCCTACACCCGTATATTCTACCTGCATTCAACTTTATCAAGAGCAGGAGCTTAGTATTTTTATTATTTATTAAATATTTTAGAATGAAAATATTTTTGTGGTGTATTATATTATACAACTGACAAGACAAGGAATAAATGTTTTAATGCATTTAAGAGAAACTCTTTTAAACTCTGCGATTTCGATTAAAACCTCTTAATGTAATCAAATATTTCAATTAATCCACTATACGAGTATGTTAAATATTTAATCATAAAACTCGATATTAATCAACTCTACGAGAAATGATAGATACGCGCATGCTGATCACAAATTCATACGCGTAACAATACGCCCTAACATTTTTAATAATGTAAATTGATTAAAACCTTTTTGCGTAAACTCGCTCGAAAAATAAAGCGTAAAAGCCGAGTTTTGGCGTAAATTAAATCGTGAATATCACAGGGCCGGCCATGTTTGAATGGTGCTATGCAATTTACGTCGAGGTACCGCATAATAAGCTGTTTACGTAAATCTGGCTTCCGATGAATGTATAATGTAATCAGGGACTAATAACATAAACGTATGCGACCTTTGTGTCCGTCCGGATCGACAATACACCTGGATTGATTGAAATTCTGTTGTGAAAGTGAAGGGTTTATTGGAGATAGCAGCCTTTATGATACAACTATTTATTGTTCACTGTGGAAAACAAAGATACAATAGTGAACAATTTACACGTACGGTCAGTTCTAAAAGTATCTTACAAAAATGTTAACAAATAGATCAGAAAACGTACCTGTGGGATGCCAATTTGATTTAATTATGTCAATAGTTAAACCTGCAACACTTATTTTGAATCACTATAAAGAGGGTTTTTATTTGACAATTGAGGTGAATTTTTATAACCTCAATTTTCGTCGACGATTTTTCGAACACTGTCACAATAATGTTATTTAAACAATAATTGTTGGAAAAAGTGGTGACGTATAAAATTCTAACCTTCATAATACAGATGAATGTGTCACTAACCTTTAGTTAGTGATTGCGTAAGAACTTAACCTGAATAGGGTTTTTGTTTACACTTTTATGAGATACTTTTGAAACAGATACTACTAATAGGCCCTAAGGCCAATTCTCGTAATTTGAAACGTTCAAAATCTAGTCGCAGTGTCATCTCGGTGACAAACAAATGTCAAAAACTTGTCAAAATATAGGGAAATTTGAGGTATTTTTGACAGATCAGACTGAGATCAGACTGTGAACGTTCTTAAAATTACGAAAATTGCCTCTCTTGTCACACTCTGACAAATTATCCCCTAATTGTTTATCCTTGATACACTAAATAAGTTTCACAAAACACGGAGCATTCGGTACACCACAAAAGAAGAGTTAAAATAACAAAGTCTCCGCCAATTTAAAAGTGCAGGCAGCATTAGTACAGAGAGTTTCAACTTGAATTTATTGGTGCCGGAGAATTCCTTTGAACTCCGTAACGATCTCTGCGGATGTTTTTGCATAATTTTGTTACATTTTACGTCACTGAAGATATAAATAGTGGTAGTGTATCTTGGAATGTTGCTTTTGTTTTGATTTTTGTCCCAAGTGAGATAAAAAAATCCCTTTCTCTCTTGTTAATAATGTTGGAAAAAGTGTTGAAAATATCAGCATCATTGTCATCCACACCCCGACTTTACCCAATGCTGAGCATATGCTCATCTTCTTATGCCAGTCCCCACGCTCCTGAGGCAGCCATGAAAAGATAACCACTCAAAAAATGTGTGGTTAAACTGACATTACTCTTGGCGCTACTAGCACGTTCCATGTTTTAATATTAAGAGGATTCCCTTTTAAAGGTGTTTATAATTTTTTTTTGGTTCTGGAGTAACGTCCGCGTACCGGATGACTTAGCGTTGGAAGGCCTCCCACAAGCTGGATCGACGACCTTGTGAAGGCAGCAGGAACCCACTGGATGCGGGAAGCGCAGAACCGATCGAAGTGGAGGTGATTGGGGGAAGCTTAAGTCCTGTAGTAGACGTCTTTTAGCTGAAATTATGAAATTTATTCGTAAATGTAGGTTTCATTATATAGGGTATGAAAATATAACAATCAATAATCTAAAATATTTGATATAGGAATTATGATGATGATAAATTTTTTGTATACGCATGTATTAATTAGGTACCCTATGTGGTTATTACAGGGTTCGTCGGAAGTTTACACATATAATTATTTATTGACTACCTTTAAACATAGTGTACAACGCAACCGCATCCATTCTACTGCCATTAAAATAATAGATTACACCACTTTAATTGGCGATTAATTTTAATTGCTCGTATTACAATGGTAATTTGGTGAACGACATTACCTGCCAGAGGCAGTTTTAATTATGTTTATCCAACGCTTTATTGCTTTAGTATTAATGTTTAATTAAATTACGAGGGTGGTCATGAAAATATCAGTTTTATTAATTCATTATTAGCAAGAAGGTTTTATTCTCGGACGGTTATTGTTTTTAAAGGATTCATTGGTCGCTTGTTATGATATATACCTGTTATTTTATCGCTGCAGAGAAAAAGGCCGTCTTTCATACGATGAAGGGGTAATTCTTCGTAATTTTAAGATCGTTCACAGTCTGCAGGTCAATTCCCGTAATTAAAAACTTTCAAAATCCAGTCGCATTCTCATCTCAGCGACAATCAATGTCAACATTTAAATTACGAGAATTGGCCTTCTCACTTGTGTTCAATCTTGAAGAGAGGATAACTCAATCTACATGCACATTGCGGGTTGGTAAATGTCACATGTCTTCGACCTTTTTTCTACAATAACTTTAGTAGAAGCCTATTCGCAATTTAAGCTTATTAATAATAAATACAGATAAGCGTGACAGCTAATGGGTTAATAGCCAAGAGCCTCGACCAACACCTGAGGAGGCTCACTTTGGGTAGCTGGATCAAGGGCTTGATTCAGAAAGCGGTACTTCTGGACACGGCTCGCATTGTCAGGAAGTTCCTTTCTCTGGAGCCCTGACCGCCGGTAGCTTGGACCCTGTTCCCGATACCTGTGGGCTACTATCTATAATATAAATAAAAATGAATCGCTGAATGTGTTGCTAAGCGCAAATCTCGAGAACAGCTGAACCGATTTCGCTAATTCTTTTTTTAGAATATTCCTTGAAGTACGAGGATGGTTCTTATGGAAAAAATGTAAGAAAGTTGCTTCACGCGGACGAAGTCGCGGGCAAAAGATAGTTTTTTTTTTATATTTTTGTTTATAAAAATATTTAAAAATGTAATTTGTAAGTATTCAAGTGAAATACAGGAATACAGATAATAATACCTTCCTCGCATCTACAATTACTTCATACAATGTTATTTCAATTACGAACCATACATAAATGGACAACATTTCTAGCTGGTACATAGTTACGAGTGGCACTCAAGTGCTTATGTTTCGTAATAAACACTATCTGGCACTAAGTACCTCATAAAGCAAGGAGTAGCGGACTCTCGGATAGTTAACTAGATACATATAGTGGTTATAATCAAATATGCTTGAGTTTCAACGTGAGGTTTGGTAAAGTAAGTAGTGTATTTTGTCTTGAACATCACTGATATTGGCGAAGGAAAACATCGTGAGGAAATCAGAGGGGCAATTTTCGTAATTTTAAGAACGTTCACAGTCTGATCTCAGTCTCAATCTGTAAAAAAAACCTCTAATTTCCCTACATTTTGATATTTGTTTGTCGCTGAGATGAGACTGCGACTAAATTTTGAACGTTTTACATTACGAGAATTGGCCTTCTGGACTTATAATTAACTAGCTGCGCCCAGCGGTTTCCCGAGTAAGTCTCCATCTTGTGGGCAAATCGAGATACAAATTATCCTATGTCCTAATCCAGGGCATAGTTTACCCATGTACTAAATGTCATCTAAATCCGTTCAGTAGTTTTTGCGTGAAAGAGTAACATACCATCCATCCATACAAACTTTCACGTTTATAATATTCGTAGGAAGTAGGATTAGTTTAGATTAGATATAAGTTTGAAATTGCCAATTCGCCTTAAGCAAGCGTGATGATCAATGCTCATGCCATCTCTGTATGAGAAGAAGAAGAAGAGGCCTTTCGCCTGCAGTGGAACAATAAACAATAGGCTGAAACGATTAAGTATTACTGTCTGAACATGAATTATTGTTAGTCTGTCAGTACTTATTACCATTTGGAACTAAGAGATCTCTCTCACCTTTAGTCACAACGCTTACTGAAACAATATTTTTAGCGTAAATATTTGTATCTTGAGTTACGAACGCACGAGTGATGTTTGAATGAAATTGAATACACTGAACCATGTCTATTTACATACATAACAACGCCGTACGCTCAGTGCCAAAATATGATACCAAATGTAAACACTCGTAATCTTCCGTCCCTTTCCCACAGATTCATTATGACATTAAAGGTCTGGCGTAGATTGTTTTATAGAAACCTCCCGGCGTAAATTATTTCGTATGTGCTACGATCGTAGCTCTACGAGTTGGTCTCGTAGCGCCTCACGCGGCGTAGCAACAGTTGCATCCGCTACGTGCTACGAAACGGGCGCACTCTACGGAATATCAAATTTTGAGAAGCTACGAAAGTTGCAAATAACAATGTGACCTACTTTCAATTGGAGTTGTTGAAATTACTTTATGTAAAATATGCTACGCTCTTCATATTTGAATAAAGTTTAATGTAATGAAGATAAGTTTGGTTTTGATTGTGGCAATTAAGTGAAAATGGGGAGTTTGACTGTGTTTTATTTTTTATTCTCTTACATAAAAGGTAACAGTGTAATTTTTAAATACGTTATAGCATGTTTTATTCTGTTTTTAACAATTATATATAGCGTTGTTTGTGATTTTCTTGCTTGGTCGACCGTACTGTTATTTTATTTTCAAATAGATCTTTATATTAAATTACTTATGGAATGGAAATAAGACGATTTATAGTCTTAATATTTATACTGTTTTAACATTATTTCATTCAGGCAAAAACGATTACTTATTTTATTCAATCTATAAAATTATTCATGTAAAATATTTCCAAATTAAAAGTAATTTAACATTTCCATTGACTCCATTCGGGTTAAATTCAACTTTCAATTCACAAACATTGAGTTCGGAAGCAATTAAATATTCCATTCAATTTCGTAGTATCGCATCGTTGTGGACTCATTATTAACATTATATTCATGAGGTAGGTACTGACGTTTGTCTATTATAATATTGCCGTTAGTATTGTTCTAATGTATCTTTTCAGTTTAAAGAATACATAACTATCAATATTTAATATTTTTTATCACTAAATTATAGAAATATCGCTCTGATTCCCTTTTTCTGGATCTGATTTGTATATGTGTTTTTTATTTTTATTATGTATTTTTTTTTATAAACGGGAAGAAAATATAGTTAATGAAGTGTTAAACAGTTATGCATAATTTATCCTATAATGTTCCCACTTCTGGTACACATGCCTCCTCTCTTTGAGAGGGACCGGGCTGTAATCCACCACGCGGGGCCAGTGCGGGTTCGTGGATTAATTATGATTATGAATGGAAATAATTATGGTTCGATGTTAATTTTGGAAAATATTGACATATACAAGTGATGATACAGATAAGCCTCTAGAAGTAAGCTTGCTGATAAATCGGCGTAACTTCTCTTTAGGACAACATAGATAGATAGATAAATAAACCATTTATTTAGTGCACACAAAGGACATAACAAAACACACAAAAGTACAATTAAATGATAACAAATACATATATAGATTTTTCCTTTAGTATTTTTTATTGTACTCCAATAATTTCTCCTATGCTCCACAGTATGCATATGCCTCCGCATAGTCGGCATATCAGTGCCAACCCTGAAGCAGCGGGGGGAGTCCTCCACCCTGACGTGTGACTACGACCTGGAGGGGGGCAGACTATACTCCGTCAAGTGGTACCGGGACAATGAGGAGTTCTATCGGTATATGCCGCGGCTGAGACCGCCGCAGCACGCACATAAACTGGATGGGGTTAAAGTTGACGTGAGTTTAAAGACTATGAATACTTCTCGTTTCATATTGACATGAACTGTTTTGAGAATAGCTCATGTTGTATTTATTAAAAATGAGTAAGAGGACGTAGTAAGAGGACGTCTGAAAGTGGCGCTGGTGACTGTGACTGACTGTGGATCCACGCGAGACACTATGGCTTTTTAATTGTTTCTGTTATTACGGCATTCAACCGGTTAAACCAACTTTAAGGGACAGAACATCTTCCGCAGTTGGAGAAATCAACAGCACGCCGCGTCCACTTACGAGAACTGACGCTCAAATCTCGAGGATTGTACCGGTGTGAGGTTTCGGAAGAAGCTCCTTCGTTCCACTCAGCGCAAGCTGAAGCTTTCATGGAAGTCTACTGTAAGTAAAGAAGTGCCTATTTTTCTTCGAGAGGCAATCCTCATGGATACCAATTCGCCAGGGGATGGCAAAGGGCTATTAACGCCGATTAATAAATTAAAGGCAAAATCCCATCGGTTCGGTCGATCTTGGGACATGCAGTCAGGGACAGCTCCTTGGAACGAGGAAGTGCCCAAAATCTGTTACGTACATAACTCATGGCTTCATTGAATATTTACATAGAGTACCTAATAGGATAACCGGGGATGCTCACCTGCTCTGCGCGTTACCTCAAAGCACGTTGCTCGCGTCACGTCCGCGAAAGCGTGGTTCAAAAAGTTTGAACTATGCATCGTGAGGGATTTACAGTCTAGTCTAAGATACGGGTCGATAGATTTCAAGCTACCTACAAGTATAAAAATGGTTTCTCGATCTCGGGTTAGATTGTGCGAGTGATATGCCAAGACCCCCAATATGTTTTCAATAAACTTATTATTTGTAGGTACTTTGATAGGTACTAGGCACTGATAAATATGGATAATATTAGCTGCGGCCCGCGGTTTCTCCCGCACAAGTTTCGATTCCGTGGGAATATCGGGATAAAAGTATCCTATATGTTAATCCTGGTTATATACGATCTGTGTGCCAAATTTTATCCAAATCTGAGGAAGTCATTACTTTTTACGTGAAAGAGTAACAAGCATCCATCCATCCATCCATACAAACTTTCACGTTTATAATATTAATAGGATTTTTAACATTAAGGAATCTATTTTTTTACTGACCTAAAGGTTAGTGTAAAATGTTACAGAGATAAAACACCGTTCTTTTAAACGTTTCACCTCTTTCAAATTAAATGGGATCTCATAAAAACCCAGGACCCACACACATTTCATTTGATGCGTCTGTTTAAATGTAAACAACGTGAAACGACCCAAACTCAATTCTAACAAAATTGAAACACAGCAATAATGACACTCGATTTTACTTTATCATGCCACATGCTATCATCAATAAAATCTGTAGGTAAGTAGGACCCTAACCATGAAATTTGAAGAAATTAATACGGAATTCGCTAACTATTAATATACTAGCTGCGGCCCGCGACATCGTCCGCGTCAAATTTCTTGTTTCCCGACCCATCCTGTGGCATCGCATCGCTTGCCCGTGATATTACTTCGTTTTCGCATAAAGTTCTTTTTGCTGGACCCCTAAGGTTCCTAGCGTGATGTTAATTAGCCTATAGCTTTCCTCAAGAATTGGCCATTTATTTTATGACAACTTTAAAGTTGTCAAAAAGTAAAAGGCCCGTTTTGACATTGACAGCTCTAGCAGTTAATAAAGATCAAATTCGCAAAACACGTAGGTATTCGTTTGTATGAAACTGACAGGTGTCAAGAACTTCTCAAATGTCAAAACGGGCCTTTTGTTTTTTGACAACTTTAAATGCAGAACTATTTTTTCAAATCCGACCGGTAGTTCTAAAGATAAGCGCGTTCAAAAAAAACAAATTCTTCGGCTTAACTATCAGAGTTGCCATCGTACAGACCCCACGTCGGAGATAACACATTGACCTTGAGCTCGCCTAGCGTACTACCGACTTTCAATAGGATAAGAGGCGGTTATACCTACCAGTTTTCCTACCACTGACTTGCGGCCTTGCCGACAGAATAAATATTTGTAAGGTTCTGACCTACACAAACTATTTGTTGGTAAATAGTTTGTGTAGGTCGGAAACTACACCAACTACTTACTTATTTGAAATAGAAATTCCTCACGTATCCTGGACTCCGGTCAGGATGCGTGAGGAATTTCTAGTTATTAGAAGCACTTAAAACTTCTAATCTGCCTACATCGTCATTTCAGATTTCCCACGGGAAACTCCACGCATCACGGGTCATGAGCGAGTGTACCAACTACAAGAACCACTGGACGTGAACTGCTCTTCAGCCAAGTCGTTTCCTGAGCCAGACCTGCAGTGGCTGATTGATGGGCAAAAGGTAATACCTATCACGGCTTAAGTAGGTGGTCAGGTGTTTACCTACACCAGCTATACTCTAAGTGTGTTCCGCGGAACCCTAGGGTTCCGCGATACCTCTGTAGGGGTTCCTCAAGAATTTAGAAAAAAAATCAAAACACCTCTCTCTGGTCGAACGTTTTGACACCGCGGCCGCGCGTATGTATATTTATTTATTTATTTGTATTTGTATAAACATGTGTTACAATAACTGGTACAATATCTCATAACTTTGGTATCAACATGTATACTTGTAGGTATACTTGTGAGCGCGCAGTCCCTTTGATAAAAGCCGCCTCTGTATTAGACGCTATAGTTGTCAACAAGCGACTTTCGACTCTAACTTAAAAAAATAAAGTCGAGATTGTTTACAACGTAATTTTTATATTTCTCTTTTTATTTTTGCTTTTTGTTTATCAAAGGCGCCGACTCGAGTATTTTCGAGAATATTCGAGATCGAGTCTAGGACTAAGTATTAAAGCGGCGATCGCGTGTCGCGCCTCGTTAGTCAGTTGACAATTAGCGTTCGGAGCGATAAGTTCCTGCCTACCTACTTATAAGCTTGCTAGCGAGAAACTAGTGTTCATTGTTCTACTGCCTGCTGTATTCGTTGTCTCAGTTTTATACATTTCTTCATTGTACTAAACTTAGTCTCTTATACGCAGTAACGATTGTGCATTATTTAGACCCCACTATCCTGACGTGTAACATTATAAATAAAGAAGAATGGAACGTTGGCTTAAAGGTGTTAAACGTGTTGCAACAACATCTTCTAATGACGCTGAATGTTCAAAAGCAGTACGCACGGAGAATATAGCAATCACCGATCCAGACGATGATGCCGCGACGTCAAGCTCGACGGTTTCAAAGACGAAAAAAAGGAAGTATGATGAATCATATATCAGTTTCGGATTTGTTGATTCCAACGGCTCACCTCTCTGCATGCTATGTAGTAAACTGCTTCCTAATAGTTCCATGGCACCTGCCAAATTGCGCCGACATTTAGAAACTGTGCACCCCGAGTCTAAAGACAAGAATAAATAATTTTTTGTTCGTAAAAAAGATCAGTTATTGGAAAGTCAAAAAAATATGATGCATGTAACACAAACTATCAACGAAAAGGCCACGGAGGCATCATATTTAGTTAGCTATCGCATTGCACAAGCAGGTGAAGCGCACACTATCGCTGAGAATTTAATAAAGCCATGTGTATTAGACATAACAAAATGTATGCTCGATGAAAAATCTGCAAAGCATCTTTCTACTGTGCCGCTATCAAACGATACTGTTTCACGGCGAATCCATGATCTGGCAAGCTACGTCAAACAAGAACTAGTTACACGTCTACAAAAAACACGATTCGCCTTGCAAATGGACGAGTCAACTGATGTCGCTGGTTTGGCTATCTTGCTGGTTATCGTGAGATATCCATATGAAAGTTCTTTTTAAGAAGACATGCTTATGTGTTCACCGCTGCTCACAAACACTACCGGGGAAGAAATTTTTAATAAAATAAATATATTTTTTGAAGAAAATAATATCAGTTGGAACAATTGCATTGACATTTGTACAGATGGGGCCAAGGCGATGACAGGTAAAACAGCAGGAGCAGTGTCACGAATAAAAAATAAAGCGCCTAATTGTAGTTCCAGCCATTGTATTCTGCATAGACAAGCACTTGCGATGAAGCAAATGCCGTCAAATCTAAAATTAGTTATGGATGAAGCGGTAAAAATAATTAATTTTATCAAATCACGACCACTACAATCCCGATTGTTCTCATTATTGTGTGAAGATTATGGCAGCAAACATAAAACACTGCTGCTCCATACAGAAGTGCGATGGCTGTCTCGAGGTAAAACTTTAACAAGGCTATTTGAACTTAGAGCCGAGTTACAAATGTTTCTTTCAGCAGATACTTCTTTTAATTTGAAGGACCGTTTGTATGATAAAACTTGGTTGTTCCGATTGTCTTTTATGGCGGATATCTTTCAAAAACTGAACGAATTGAATTTATCATTGCAAGGTAAACAGACAACAGTGTTTCAGGCCTATAACAAAATAACTGCCTTCAAAAGAAAATTAGATTTTTGGATTATTTGCGTTGGTAAGAAAGAAATAGAAAGCTTTACGTCACTCAGTGAGTTTGTTAGCGATAACGACTCAGAAATGTTTCAAAATGATGTGTTTGGAGAATTGGTCCAATATCTCAGATCGATGCGCGCATCTTTTGAAAAGTATTTTCCCGAAGAACAGAATACAAAAATGAAACTGAATTCATGGATTCATAATCCTTTTTTACCTAACTTGGAAAAGCCCGAAAGTATGTCAAACGAGATATATGAATCTCTTTTAGAAATGTCATCAGACACAAGTATGGAGTCACTGTTCAAAACGACGCCTCTCAACGATTTTTGGTGCAGAATCCGTGATGAATATCCAATGCTTGGCAAAATGGCTCTGAATATTCTTCTCCCGTTCCCAACAACATATTTGTGCGAAACAGGATTCTCAACCTATGCAGCCACGAAAACAAAATATCGCAATAGACTGGACGCCGAACCTGATATGAGACTTCAACTGTCTTCTATCAAACCTGATATCAACCAATTGATGAAAAATAAAAAACAGTTTCATACCTCCCATTAGTTAGATTTTTTTCTTTTTTAATATCTTCTATTATTGTACTTGCCATGTGGTAAAGTAAGTAATAATTAGTAACTGTTACATTGTAATTTTATTATGCTTATTAATAAAGAATACACTTTTAAAAACTATTGTTTTATTGTAGGGTTCCATCAAGTATTTTGCTTCCCAAAAGGGTTCCGTCACCAAAAAAGTTTGAGAACCACTGACCTACACGATTGCCCAAGATATCTAAAAGTATATAGATACGTAGTTATGTATTAGGGCATGCAATAAGCACTTGGATACCGGGATTCCGTATGCCATATTCCGTACTAATATAATCCCGCTCGTAAATTGAGTGGGATTCCGGGATTGTGGAGAACCGAAATTCATGAGGGAAACAATGCGTGCGCGCGAGTTTTAGTAGGTTTCGGGGTTTCGGCTACATTGCCGCGATAAAGCGAACTACTCTTCGCGCGCTCTCTGTATCTCATGCTACGGCCACATTATCGTGATTAGGTGAACTACACTTCGCGCGCTCTCTTTCGCACACCGCTCGACGTCTCGCTGATGCTACGACCACATTGTCGCGTTATCGCGAACTACACTTCGCGCGCTCTCTCGCACACCGCTCGTCATCTGCCTGTACAATAGAGAGTGCGAGAAGTGTAGTTCGTGTTATCGCGCCAATGTAGCCGTAGCAAGGGAAACAAAGAGCGCGCGAAGTGTAGTTCGCGTTATCGCGACAATGTAGACGAAACATAAAATAGATACTTAAAGTATAATATATTAATAGTTGATCGGTAACTGTTTACACCGCCCGGAGAGTAGGTAGGTACTTTACCTACCTGCTCGTTTGTTGCAGCGTCAAAAGCTGTCAAAGAAAGTATCTCGCTCAGCGACCCTCGCTTGTCGGGCAGAACACTCGCTGAGAGACTCGAGCTTGGTACACAGGTACATACGCATACCAGCGAATAATCGCTCGTCACCGTCGCGCATTTGTTGCTCGTTGCGTGCTAACTCGTTTTTAGTTGCTAGCTCTACCCGCTTCTCGCCGGCGCAGGCGCGGGCGGTGGGACAAGTGTCTACGGGCCGATTTTTTAAACTTCTGATAACTTTTATCTCAGGAATAAAATTTAACTTTTGTATCTAAATTATGTTAAACCGCCATATAAAAGCCACCGTCTTCATATAAAAGCTACCGACGGTTGAAAAATCTCCAACAAACCCTGAAATAACTAAACTTTACTAGTAGCCAGCTCCTGTTGTGTCCTGTTTTTCTTTCCTGCTGATACATAGGCCTATGTATCTCACAAGGTGGGGCAAACTATGGAGTGAGTCTTTGACCGTTTCTATTGTGGTTTCTACCTCATAGGTGGAGGCAGTTTACCCAGTAAAATACTTGAGTAGGTAGGGGGAGTCCGGGAGAGTTTAGCAGGGGGGAGACAATAGCCACTGATCATAGAATCCCTGTATAACTAGATATTGCGACGTTGCCACACTTCTCACAGCTCATAGGCGCCTCCCACCTAGCTCACGCGGCGATGTTGCGATCAGCAGTTTCGTTTTGACGTTACAAGTGAAAACACGTTTTTATGCCCGGTAAGTTAATTTTTTCAATTTTCGATATTTGATTACTGTTGTTTACTGTTTATAGATTCCAGCATGTCATGCATACATATCCTTAGTGTAATTATCCTTGTTACCTTTACGATAGACAGTTTTTGCTTAAAGATTATAGTTTTTTTTGTAAATTAAATAACGGACAGCTTGGCGTGGGGTGGGAGACATTACCATGGCGACGGGAGGAGACTTTACCCAGGGTAATCTCTCCCTCTGTTTCTCTTGCAATAATATTTTCTGTTTTATTTTAGATAAGTATCCACAATGCCCTTCAAATATAAAAAAAAGAAACAACAAGAAACAGAAGCAATTTAGACCTGTCAGTAATAAGAAATGCTGTAAGTGACATTGATAACGGCAAGTCTATTAGAGCTACTGCTTTGGAGTATGGAATAGATCGAAATACTTTACGTAATTATTTAAGAGACAGGACTAAATTGTCAAAAATAAGTGAACAGGGAAGTCAGTTCAAAACAGCTATGATATTTACGATCGAGGAAGAAAAAGCACTTGTTGAATATGTTATACTATGAAGATACCTAAGTTACCTTTGAATTTTCTCCATTTTGATAAGATATTGTTAAATTTCTAAGATATTTTGCTGTAGAAAGACTGAAATTATTATGCAGTAACAGTTGGTTGTGAAAGTTCTTATTAATAAGGTTATAAGTTATGTTAGAAAGAGTTTCTAATGGTAAAAGTTTATAAACACTCACTGTTTTAAACGCAACTACTTATCTTAAGAAATATAATATGTGATAGGTACTTAATTCCTCACTACCTGTATGTCAAAGATACTCAAATTATATAGTTCGTTTTATCATTTACTACGTATTATTATGTGCCATTTTTTTAATTAAATTTCTTTATTTAATTATAATTTATTATTTTTATTTTGCCTAGTTTTAAACCCGGGTAAAGTCTCCCTTCTTGGGGGTCAAGTCTCCCACCTAGGCGGGAGATATTAGCCAAATCTCACTTCAGTAGAAATCGTTAATTACTCATAAAGTATTAATGATTTATAAAACTTTCTTAAGAAAAAATAAAGCTTAATAATGCAGCTTAGGGTACAATTTGTAGAAAATAGTTTTTTGTAAATATAAAGCTATTTATGAGCATTTTAGTCGAAGGCGGGTAAACTCTCCCGGACTCCCCCTACCTAATAAAAAGGGAAATATTTAGTTGATCCTCTGAAAAGGGTACCTATTTTTTTTTTACCTTACCTATGGATAATTTAATTTAATATTTAAAACCCGAGTACTTAATTAATAAAAATAACAAAATGATACCTATCCTAACTTAACTAAAACTGTTCACAAACTAAAATACAGCATCAAAAAATTCATCCGCATCGCTGTCAACTGGTAATGTACCTACCCAAGAGACTTGCGGCATTCCCTCGTATGGCCAAGGTAAAAGCAAGCCCTTGGGGTCACGGGAAGTGTCAACCAGCCGTTTCGAAATTCGGCTCGAAAATACAAAAAAAAAGAAACTAAAAACTTATTGACCTTCTAATGAAGTAAATACCTAGCCTTTTATTAATAAATGAGTCTCTAAAAACGTTTTTTGCTTCCAATAATGTAAACTACATCCAAGTTGTTCGCAGATGTTTTAAGACAACAAAATGGAAATCACCCTATTTGGGGCGTACAAAAAGAGGCACATCTATTATATCTACTAGTGTCCTATTTATATTTTTATGACATAAAAATAGGAATTATTTGGGGTCCAAATACATGTAGGTAGGCTGGTAGGACATCTACCGGATGCAGCTAAATACCAGTACCTATTTTTTGTCGGCACGGTTGGCGCAGCAGTGGTTAAGCGATTGACTGCTGCGCTGCGTGTCGCGGGTTCGATTCCCGCACGGAACAAATATTTGTATTGCCTACAGGTAGTTGTTCCGGGTCTGGCTGTTTGTGTATGTGAGTTTAAATGTTTGTGAACGCACCCACGATACAGGAGTAATAATTCCTAGTGTGGGGCAACGTGTAGGTATATAAAAAAAAAAAATAATACATGGAGCGACTGCCTATCTGACCTCCACAACCCAGTTACTGGGTAATACGATTCCTCTTGTTAAGACTAGCTGTCAGACTTTCAGGCTTCTGACGACCCGTAACTACTGTTAAAGATCCACGAATGACAGCCAGGACCAAAATGGTTTAACGTGCTTTTCGAGGCACGCGAGGGATCTTGGTATATATAGGCCCATCCAGAAACCATCCGAGGCAAGCGTAGCTTAACCTGATCGATCGACCCGTCTGGCTGTTATAACTTAGCTACGAACCCCTCAGATTGATTAAATACTTGTAGCTATAATTACCCCCTGTTATATCTGTGGTGTTAAGGTAAAAGGGGATAAGTCATTAATTTTGAAAAACGAGTTAGTTTTAAAATTCGATACATATTAATGTTTAGTATCGAATTTTAAAACTAACTCGTTTTTCAAAATTAATGACTTATCCCCTTTTACCTTAACACCACAGATATTACCTGCATACTATTTACCAGCTTTCTCTTCCAGATTACAGATAGATCGTGGCTTATCGCGTTTGGGGCGAAGCCTGCTCCACAGGGACTGCTGGTGTCTACCCTCGGTCTTAGGGCACCCACGAAGCCACGTATGAAACTCAAATGCGTCGCCACTATAGGAACACATAGAAGGGAACGCACTGTCATTATAGGTAGGTAAAAACTGTTAACAAGGTACTATTTATATTTTCTTTGAACCTAAAAATTCTATGAGGAAAGGAGTTCTATGTTCTATGTGGAAATCAATTCAAGCAGTTTACGAAACCACTGGGTATATTTTGGGCAGGGCAGTCTGCCCTACCTACCCATGGATATACAGGTGGCAGGGACATCAACGCGCAACCTGTACCTACCATGAATTGAGTACCTACATGATTTTGAACCCTCCTATTTTTGTCGGTTATCAAAAAACCGGAAACGGAATGTATGGAACAGCTAATTTTATTTTAACCAACGTCAAATTTCTACCCCTTTTAAAATTTTTACTTTGCGTGTTTGCGCGCCGATGTCCCTGACACCCTGTATACCTACCTACATTCTGCAAAATAGCGATACCAAATGAATTTCCTATGACGTCTACCTCAGATTAGGTTCACTTGAAAGCTGCTCGCAAGATCATACAATATAGTAACAAAATAAAAGGTCATCAAGACCCATTTTGCCACTGCATATTACTGTCTAATATTAACTAAATTGTTATCTTTATTTTCAGAAATAAACTCTTCAAGCTGGAACAAATCATTCAGTTTACTAATAATGATAACGCTCAACATTGTTTGTGTTAAGATATCGTGATAGTTTCATATTTAAAAATATACCTAATGTAAATAAAGATGCATTTGTAATACGCCGTTTTATTATACACAGTCGAAATAATAAACACAGTATTTTAGAACATTATAATATGTAATCACTTATTTTTAACAATATACAAAAGAATGAACGAACAAAACGTTTACGCTACATAAGATCAAAATTAAAAATATATTACCATAGTTCGAAATCATAGTAACTAAGATAATATGAAAGTGCAAAAATATTTTTATTTGTGTATTAAATGAAACTATGAATAAAAACATGGAAGATTCTCTTTTATGTACAGAATTCTAAAAAGTTTAACATTAAAATAACAAAAATGCGAGCCAATATCACAATGATGAAATAGATGGTCAATTTCAATCGAAATAATCAATTATATGCGCTTCACTACTGTTTTGAACCCTGTAGCCTAAAACATATGTTGCAAAGTTAAATAAATCAAGTGAACAATCAAGAATACTGCCATAGTTAAGATATTTTTATTCTCTATTAAAATTGGGGAATATGAAGCCTTTCACATTACAAAACAGTTCATAATTTATAGAAATATACTTTGTTAATAATATATGTAATATAATACTAACTGTGAAGAAAGCCATATTATTTCGACTAGCTAAACATACTAATCAAGTAGTGTATTTTGCAACTATTGAACATCAATTAATTGGAAAATCTGGGTGAATATAAGCGTGTGGTAAAACAGTAAAATACAAGTAGTTAGTTTCCTAATCCAAAAACAATTCTCTCAGCAAACCATTCTGTTCCTTGTTCTGTGCCCCTTGATAACAAATGTCAAAAACATTTCCGATTATGACTCGGCCAAAACATTTTAACTTTATACGGACTAAATTTCTTAAAAGTTACCTAGAAATGTATACTAATTTATTGCGTGAAACACGGTAAAGGCATTATTTTATTATTTAAACCTTTAACACTATCAAAATTATTGTAGACATAAATTCTTAAAGCTGTAACACACCACACACATAAACCACCCGACAATCACGGTGAAATGAAAGTAAAAGCTGAACATGTGAATATGTGATACAATTAATTACCAACTAACAATAATATTGTGAAAATGTATACAGCTATACACGTCGTGTGGCCCAATCTAGATCGAAAATTTTATAAAAATAAAAAGACATTTGCAACACATTAGGCACTGTGAATAAACTCCAGTAAATACAGCCAATAAAATCTTATATCTTCAAATAAGTAAAATGCATCAAATCTATCCTTCCTGACCAAAGTCTTCCATGAACTTCCTAAGCCTGACCATGTCTTCATCGTTTACAGTAGGTTTCGATATTGCTAGGGACCGAAGCATGTCGGACATTGTAACTGAAGGTTCGTTCAATTTATCGCTAGGGACATCCATCCAAGTCATCTCCATAGCACCAGGGTCGCCAGGTGAACATGGAGTTAAAAGATCATTGACAACAACGTCAGGGTCTACTGGGCTAGGCCCAGAAACTTTTTTGAAGTGTGTGGCTGACTGTACTTTACGTACAGGCTGCATCAATGCATCTCGAGCTACAATGCATATATCAGCACCTGAATATCCTTCAGTTTTAGCAGCTAGCTGCTTCAAGTCCTGCTCAGTGAGTTGATGTCTTGTGTTCCCCATATGCAGCTTGAACATGTCTAGACGCGCATGTTCTTCTGGTAGGGCGATGTAAATACGCTTCTCAAAACGTCTTCTGATGGCGGAGTCGAGCACCCATGGAATATTTGTAGCGCCGAGAACTAAAATGCCATCCATATCATTGCCTACACCTTGCATCTGTACAAGGAATTCAGTTTTAATTCGTCGAGCTGATTCAGATTCATTGTCAGAACGAGATGAACATAGAGAATCAATTTCATCAATGAATATGATACTTGGTTTGTGTTGGCGAGCCAGTTCAAATAGATTCTTAACCAACTTCTCAGATTCACCAAGCCACTTAGAAACAAGATCAGAAGATGAAACAGAGAAGAATGTTGAGTTGTTTGCTTCAGTGGCTACAGCTTTTGCTAAATAAGATTTACCAGTACCAGGAGGTCCAAAAAGTAAGATTCCCTTCCAAGGTATTCTTTTGCCAGTGAAGAGATGAGGGAATTTGATGGGGAGGATTACAGCTTCCTTCAAAGCTTCTTTAGCTGCCTCTAAACCTGCAACGTCACTCCACTTGACATGTGGTTTTTCTACTATAATAGCCCCTTCAAGTTTCCCTTGAAGCTTTTTCTTCTCAGGATTATCAGAGTCACTGTCACTGTCGCTCTTTTTATCGTCGCTTTTGGAGTTAGATTCTCCATCCTTGATAGGCTTTTTCTTGCTGTCTTTTTTGAGGTACTCCTTGAGTTTTTCAGCTCTATCGAGGTACTGGAGACACTTTGCTCTTATGCTTTCTTTAGCACGTTCGCCTTGAGCTTCATATTTAACAGCGTGAAGAAAGTACTCTACACCATGTTCATACAAACGTAAAGCTTCTTCATAATTTTTATTCTTGTCTTCCTCAGTAGCTTTTGTGACAAGGTCAATAGCCTTTTGCAAAGTATTGGATGATGCCATTCTCCTTTACCAAATGTTTACCTGAAAAACAATTATGAAAACATGTTACATTCCAGTCATATTATTACGTCTTTGAGGAAAAACAATAGTGTTTGTGTCACATTAAAAACAACCATATTTTTACTCTGACAAAACTTAAGTCAACAATTTTTCTTTGTTTACTTCAAAGTTTGAGTTATTTTTTAGCGAATTTTTCATTTTGGTATAGGTAATAAGTAAGTAAGTAGTAATTCATCATCATCGGCCTGCCTTTTCCGAACTATGTTGGGGTCAGGTTCCAGTCTAACCGGATGCAGCTGAATACCAGTACATATTTCACATGAAGCAATTACCTATCGAACCTACCAGTCCATAACCCAGTTACTAGGTAACACTGGTATAACTGGTTTTCAAAATTCGGGCTTCTAACTACTCATTATGACTGAAGGCCTACAAGTGCCAGCCGGGACCGATGGCTTTATGCGGTTTCCGAGGCAGGGTTAATGGATGGTCAAGTGTTGCTTACTTGAAGATCAATCCACGTGGCCGTTACTATTTAGCCAAGAACCCCTCCTTTGGTATTTAAAGTTACTTACTTTAAATACCAAAGGAGGGGTTCTTGGCTAGTGGTACAATTTTAGTTGTGACATCAAATACTAACTATGTACGTTTATGTACGTTTCAAGTTCCTTCATGACACACATAATAGATATCTAAGGTCATCGGAAAACCTGAGACTAGAGATGCCGATGCATTCCACCAGTTTCTTTGACAAATCTTTTACCGTTCAAGCAGTACGGATATGGAATGACTTGACCGTGTCGGTAAGGCGTGCTCAATCGTTGTCCGCTTTCCAAATTATGATAAAAAAGCACTTCCTCTCTCCTTAACCATCATCATTATTATTTATTATTATTCTATTTATTTATTTTTTTTATTTTTTTTCTTTGCTCTTGTTCATGTTTATTATTATATGTATATATTTATTTAGATGAGTAAAATATACTTTATGTATGTATTAATAGTATAGTGTAAATGGTACACCACATACTACCTACTATATTTGCATCTCCTTAATTTTTTAATCCATCCAAAGGTTGTCTTTAAAAGATCGCTCTTAGCGATAAGACCGCCCATTGTGTCACCCTTTGTAAAATTTTACATATTTTATTTATGTTCTGTAACTTTTATGGTGTACAATAAAGAGTATTCTATTCTATTCTATTCTATGTATATTAGTGAAATATATGTAAGTAAGTAATTATGCACATAGATCACCTGTTTCTCTACAATTTCCTGAATACATAAGTTTCGATCCCATAGAAATATCGGGATAAAAAGTATCCTATATGTTAATCCTGGTTATAAACCATCTGTGTGCCAAATTTCCTCCAAATTCGTTCAGTAGTTTTTGTGTGAAAGAGTGACAAACATCCATCCATCCATCTATACAAACTTTCACATTAATTATAATATTAGTAAGATTTTTTTTTATAATTTCTTCTGTAATTGGTTTTCATCACTATTTTTAACTTGATGTGACACAATACGTTTTTTTATTATTTTGTTAATTGTAGCTTCTAAGCAGAATAGATGACAATGAAAGTTTGCAACTTTGCAGAGTTTTATTGCTAAAAGGAAGGCAGACTGGCAAGAACTTAGAATATTAAGAGTGTTTACAACATACCACATTTCATACAAACTTTCAAGTCCTTGTTCTTCGAAAGGCACGAACTGATTTGAATGAAACTTCATATGCATAAGCAGGATACCTATGTATCCTGCTTATGCGTATGTAACTTGTTAGACCTATGTCTAACAAGTTAGTTAAGAAATTTTTCGAAAAGTCTTATTTAAAAAAAGATAATTGGAAATCCGTTTCTATGGAAAATTTAAAATCGGTTGAATTTACATGTAACACTATTTTTAGAAAATGTTCTCAATTAACTTTTTAGACCTATATATCCTGCTTATGCGTAGGAAGTTTCATTAAAATCGGTTCATGCATTTCGAAAAACAAGGACTTGAAATTTTGTATGAAATGCCGTACGTTGTCAACTCTCCTAAGCCAACAACACAAATCTAAACGTATCAGGAACCTTAATTAATAACAGGCCTTATTCCGATAGCAAAAAGTATATAATTATATATCATCATCTGCCTAGCCTTTTTCCAACTGTATTGGGATTGGCTTAGTCTAACCAAATGCAGCTGAATACCAGTATTTTACATTGAGCAACTGCCTATCTGACCTCCACAACCCAATTATTGAGTAACACAATACCTTCAAAAGCACCTATAAAACATAATAAATATTTATTGTATTTAAAAGATTATCTCTGCTGTCCTAAGGTTTTTAGTTGATGTTGCAAGTTTTAATAATAATAATTGAGCTCTAGTAAACTGACAGCAATGGCCAATGACAGCCTTTTAATTTATTTACCCAGCAGTAATATTACACTCTTGAATAGTTGAACATACCATCTTTTCCCATTTAGGCTCGAATACACACAAAAATAGATCTATTGTATCCAACCGTAAGTGTGAGAACACACCTAATGACCACAAGGAGGAAAAAACACGATTGTGCAAGTATATACTATGTGTTTGTATGATGATATATTATGACCAGTTAACAATTTGCAAGATTTCTTCGAAAAATCGGACGGCAAATTGACAATAAAACGCTTGTTGTAAGAATAAGCCAATTTATGCTTGCTGGTCCCTATTTAATGTGTCTATTTGTTAGGCTTTGCCCAATGACGAATTTGGTGGCCAAATGAGATCACGGACGAAACGGCCATGGAATTCAGGTGATTCAACTAAGTTGTAAACATTAAAATACTGGCTTACCATCCACGGCAGTGTAATAATGCTTAATTTTAAGCAATACTCGAGTTTAATCCTTTTCTAATCACACAAATTGCGACGAAAAACGAAAATACCAATACAGACGAATCGCTGTTAGTCATATAAAATGACAAATGACATATTGTTCTGCATTGCCACCTTAAAAAAAGAAAATATTGATGTCCAGAATCCCGTCAACTGTTGTCTTCGTTTTATTTTTATGAGTAATTGTAAAGGACACAATTAATACGGCGAAATTATAATTTTAAACAGAAATAAATTAAATTAATACATAACTTAACTAAAGATTATTATCAATATGTGCAAAAATTTGCAGAATAGTTATTTTTATTCCCGGCAACTTTTGCATTAAATAAAAAGGCAAAGGAGTCCACAGGATAAATCATTACTACACGGCACCCGCGCGCCGTTCTGTATGGTCCATTCTATAATGTACTCTGTGGTCCATTCACAGTTAGAATACTTTTGATTTTGCATCACTGTCAAGTTTTAATTGGTTGATCCAACTGTCAAGTCTGTCAAAATCACAGTGATCTTTATCGTGCTTGGACATTGGCAGAATTGTCGACATCGGCACCATTGCCATAGAGAAAAATAGAATAGAATAGTGCTTGTAATTTGTAATAAGGCTGCTGTTCGGTTGCTGATGCCAGACGTAAAATAACTTTGAACAAAACTTGTCTTTATGAACTAATCATGGCGGGAAATTCAAACGAGTCTTTTGACTCGAGTCTCTCTAGAAATAGTGAGATTTGAGCGATTCTTATGATTACTAAGTTAGATACTTAGGTACTATTAATAAAATGATTACTTATTAGATACTCAAAATTATGTAGGTATTGTATATTCTGCATCTACAATTAGGTAGGTACCTAATATGAAGTAAAGAAGTAGCTTTATAGAAACTTCGATCAATATACTTAGGTACCTAGTAACAATATAGGTACCTAGTCAATAATATCAATCAATTTTATCGAAGGAAAGGAATAATATGTAAAAATAATAGGTACTTAATAATAATAATAATAAATAAATCCCTGGACATTTCACACAGCACCATTTGTCCCAAGCTAAGCAACCTAATGCTTGTGTTATGGTAACAAGATGGCTGATAAACTACTTATATACAATTTTTTTTTTTTGTAAATACATACATATTATAGATAGAAAAACACCCAGACTCGGAACAAATACATGTAGGTCATACAAATATTTGTTCCGTGCGGGAATCGAACCCGCGACACGCAGCACAGCAGTCAATCGCTTAACCACTGCGCCAACCGTGCCGTACAAATGTAAATGAGGTTGCTGGTATAATATCTATGGTATCAAATGACCTCGGAAACAGGTTTCAAATCTCGTAGATATGGAAAACAAAAAGTATACTTAAGGTACAGACGCCAGCAGGTCAAGCTACCCGAAACTGTCAAATTTTCCCAATCAACCTTGAACGTTAATGCTTTAACGATAAAGTTGAAAATCTATTAAAGAAATTTGACAGATTGTAGTAGCTTGATGTGCTGGCGTCTGTACCTACCTATTTATTTTGGTAAGTAACATAATTATCTATGAGGAGGTTCACTACACATCAGTCGTAACAATGTGACATTGACACGCGTCTTTAAGTCGTAAGTTAGTAAAGGCGATTTTCGAACTGCACGTGTTACGACTGATGTGCGGTTGACTGTACTTTCATAAACAGCCTGAATTAAATAAAAAAATATAGCTTAGTACATACAAACATAATTTTTATTCAGTGCGATAACAATAATACCTAATGATAACAATTTTTCTATTTTTAGAAATATTTAAAAATATAAATAATACCTAATTTTATTTATAACTAAAAAAAAGTAATTTAATGATCGCCGGCATGCTAGGTCGAGTTGAGAGCAAGGCCCAGTGGCAACAAATTGTAGATCGTTTTTCGTAATTTAATTTCTCTCACGACCATTTGTAACACACTATCAATCTCAATCTGAATCATTTTGAAGGATATTGCTAATCCATTGCTCCATATGTTGTGTCAGCTCAATAACGTAAATAACGCTATGAATGTTGTTGAACTGTCAAAATGAAACCCATTGGTATTGATAGTGTGTTACGCAATTGCCCCGCTGGTCTAGTTACAACTTTCTCAAACTAATTAATCCGGGTAGGTAGCTAACTACTCTAACTCTAACCTTTGAGTAGGCACTTACCTATCACCTCTACTTACTGAAAGATTAAGCTTAGGTATCTACTGCGAAGCTTACGCACAAATGTGTATACCTGTATTACCTAATATTATTTAAAACTTGTTATAACTAAAGCTTGCGATGCAACATTTCTCCAACTCCAGGGACGGACATAAACATTGCCCTTGATTTCCTAAGGAAACATAACCACTATTTAGGTAACCCAAAAAAATCTAAGTATTCTCTAAGTACCTAGTCATCTTCATATCATTGTATTGTAAATATTAATGATGTAAGTAAATAAATTATTTCAATAAACTATATTTATGTCATATATCGTGCAATGTTTCAATTTCAATAAATTATTTCAACTTCAATAAACAATTTCAATTTAAACCTGTCCAGCTTGGTTCCATTGCTTCTATTATATTTTCTATAGACTGCTACATGTATCGCTGCTATATGTATAGACGCCAGCACATCAAGCTACTACAATCTGTCAAATTTCTTTAATAGATTTTCAACTTTATCGCTAAAGTATTAAGGTTCAATGTTGATTGGGAAAATTTGACAGTTTCGGGTAGCTTGACCTGCTGGCGTCTGTAAAGCTAGTTCTCTTGTTGAGGGCTATAAGTATCGATGTGAGGTAACTTTGGTTCACTGCGAAAACTCTGACTTGCAACAGATGTGGCTATTTTAAGAATGAATCTATCTATTACTGCTTATTTTTATTTTGGTGCCTATTTTATATCAATTATACAACTTTATTCCCTACCACTTCAAAAGTCAAACCTTCATGCATCAATCTATCAACAATGTCGGTTCTGAAAAACGCAGCTCCGGGCATGATCACTCCTCCTCTGAAAAAGAAAAACGTAGGTAAGCTATTTAGGCATACTCGCAAATTTACTTCTAAAAGGTGAATAGGCTGTTTGTTGTGCTGGTGGCAATATTATTACAGCTGCCAGACTTGCGAAGTGAAAATCTTCTCACTTTTTTTGCGATTTGCAGATTAATTATGATTCGCGGCCGTAACAAATACCTCGCTGTACCAGGTAGCCGTTATTAACGGAATAACAGCTACCTGGCACATGTAACAAATTATCAATTATAATAACACTAATGACGACATATTAGACAGAAGATCGACAGTTGCTGTTGCTGCCCATCTGTGACGTCCAGCCACAAACGCACACATGTAAGCCTTCCACTCTGCATTATCTTCTGAATAGCCTTAATGAGGGAGAGTCCGCTCTTTCTGCAACTGTTTCACTTCCTATCGCTGGCCAATGTAATCTGGAGTTCAGGGTTCCAGCATATTATTATAAGCTCATGCTGAGCACACGTGCATGAATTAATTACATAAATAAATAAAAAAATTAAACAATTCTTGCGCGTTTTTAGTCATATTTGACTGGGTATGTTTAAAGTAACTTACTTGGGCATGTTCGAGCTTTCTTTAAGTATTGTGATGGCGCTCATGATAATCGCAACAGCTGTTGTGTCGTAACCTGGATCACTACCCGATACCTGTAAAAATAGCAGGTTATGTAAGTTACAGAGTTAAGCTGTTTCACAAACATGTCGTGGTTTCAAGAGTGTTAGGCAACTCTAGCTCATTCTGAATGTCTTATCTCCAGCTAATACTGCGTCAATGTTTGTGGCAAAAACATTTTAAAAGCTAACGTAGGTTTTATTTTTCTAACATTTAGCAGCATCTGGTTAGAATGGAAGCCTATCCCAACATAGTTGGTAAAAGGCAGATGATGAGAAGGTCGACTTACCTTAACTGACATCGTTTTCGTCGGCTTCGAATTCAAATCCGCTTCCAAGTCCCAGCCTTTACCATTCAAAACGAAATTGTACTTCGTGTCTTGTCTCGTCTTTTCCGTAGGCCCTCTTTGTGATACGTATCCACACGTAACGAGGCGTGGGAAATTAATTAATAGTTTCCTGAAGCACTTGAAGTAGCTCAAATAGTAATACAGGAACATTATGGGAATTACAATGAAATGTAAGAACATTGGCACTGTGGTATAAGCCTTGAAATGAGCGGGTTTCTTCTGACTTTTCTCATGCAAATATCTTTGGGACATATCTACCAATTCCTTTTCGACTCCAGGAAAAGGGAACCAAGTTTGGCTGTTGTGTCGATGGAAAAATGATCTGCAAAAAGTAAGTTAAATTCATACCTTATACAATATTTTTTATTTATTTAATTTCATTTTTTATTTAATTCCATGTCTAGGAACAGATAACCAGCCCCATCCAGCTGCTCAGGGGGATGTAATAGCCCCAAAACTGTTTAGAAATGCGTTGGAGGACGTCTTCAAGACATTGGACTGGACTGGACAGGGTATCAACGTGAACGGCGAGTATATTTCACATCTTCGATTTGCTGACGACATCGTCATAATGGGTGAGACGCTGGATCAGAAATATGCTGCACGGCCTTACTGGAGCCTATCGGCGGGTTGGCCTTTGCATGAATTTGGACAAGACGAAAGTCATGTACAATTCGCACGTCTTGCCCAGTTCAATCCACATCGAAGGGTCGCTTCTCGTAGTTGTGAAGGATTATGTCTACCTGGGGCAAATAATCCAGCTCGGTAGACACAACTTTGAGAAAAAAGCCGACAGAAGGATTCAGTTGGGTTGAGCAGCATTTGGAAAATTCCGTCAAGTCTTCTGGTCGCCTATCCCACAGTGTTTGAAGATTAAGGTCTTCAACCAGTGCGTCCTCCCCGTCATGACATATGGCGCCGAAACGTGGACACTGATGGTCGGGCTGATCCACAAATTCAAGGTCGCTCAGCGCGCTATGGAGCGAGCCAGCGTCAGAGTCGAGCTATGCTCGAAGTATCTTTGAAGGATAAAATCAGGAATGAAATTATCCGGAAAAGAACTGGAGTTACCGACATACTCGAAGTTTGCAGAGTAAGCAAACTGAAGTGGCAGTGGGCTGGCCATGTTTGTAGAAGGATCGATGGCCGGTGGAGCAGACGAGTCCTGGAGTGGAGACCGCGTATCGGCAAGCGTAGTGTGGGACGCCCCCCAGCTAGATGGACGGACGACCTAAAGAAGGTTGCTGGGACAGACTGGAAGCGGAAGGCGGAAGACAGGGTGTTTTGCGCTGCCTGGGAGAGGCCTATGTCCAGCAGTAGACTGCGATAGGCTGAGTTGATTGATTATTTATATTTATTTAAACTTCATGACGTACAATAGTTTTACACAGGCGGACTCACCACTCAAACACATTCCCTGCCAGTTAACCTTAGGGTGAATAAGACTACTTTGTGATAGGCTTTACTTTTACCTCTCTTTTCCTTTCTTTCTTTCTTTTTCTTGCAATTGTAGAAAGAGTAGATACTATAGCATATGGTGCTAGCCAGTTCACGAGACCCAGTAATCTTGAACTTATTTCAAGCGTGATTATTAATAGGTGTCTAATTATATTCTCTTTGGTATCTATTTATTTTTATTTCCTTGTTTTTTTGTTGTTACTTTTCTGAATACGTACCTTTTCATTTCTTCAGGCTCTGGCTCAATAGGGTTAGGGAATAGCTCTTTCCATAAAGCCAGGCGGTCTTTCATCGTCTCCATCTCATGAACGAGCGATGTCCAAGTTCCACTGTGTAGAATAGTTCGACCAGGAATATACGCTCTCTTTGGTATTAATATTTCGGTGTAACACTCTACCGTGTTCAGCGTCCCTAAAAATATAATATTGTAATTATATTTTGGTCTAAGTTAGCTCCAGCAGGGTATCATCGTAACTTATTAATTTGATGGTATGCCAGTAAACGCAAGCAACTATTTACATGGCCCTAACAGTCACCTTCCTAAAAAAATATACGTACAGACGCCAGCACATCAAGCTACTACAATCTGTCAAATTTCTTTAATAGATTTTCAACTTTATTGCTAAAGCATTAGGTTCAAGGTTGATTGGGAAAATTTGACAGTTTCGGGTAGCTTGGCCTGCTGGCGTCTGTACAAAGAACATTTTTTCGAATAAGGACCAAAGCTGGACAGAAAACTGCGGCGTTTAGCATTCCGCGAATCGTGGCGAATCATAATAGCGCGTTTTTCGACAGCAAAGCGAAATTACATGCGCGTTTCTCTGCGTTTTTCTCTTAGTTTTAGCTCTAAGATAACTCCAGCCCGATATTACAGTAATTTGAATTCCGAATCACTCTATTTTATTTGTAAGTAGCTCTTCATCAGTGACTTCGTTTGCGTGAATTTCGTTCCTTGGAACTTCAACGGCCCACCCACATAAGTACTACGTTTCTAATTTACTGAACCATGCAACCTTTAACACCCCGTCAACCGGGTCAACCCTCAGTTTCAAGCTTATAAACTCAAGAAATTCATGCAAAGAAAATCCCCAAAATCCTTTCTTAGTGGATGCCTAAGTCGTAAAAGGAACCTACAGTCCAAATTTCGATCCTAATCGGGCTGGGGGATGATGTGACATTCGGGACACTTGCCTTTTATATAAATATTGTAATTGAAACAGTATATATATATTAATCAATGTGTAGGTACCTTTGAATTGTCTCTCTAGATATATCAGAGCGGTTTCATTAGGTATGGCAGCATAACCACAACTAGGTACAACTAGAACACTTGCGTCTTCCGCAGCCTTGTTGAAGATCCGGTATACGTTAAGAATATGCTGTATAAAAGAACATCAATAACAATAAAAACCATAGCATCTATCTTCTGCTTGTCTTGTATGGCACATGCTACTTATTTGTAACAAGCTCAGTCCGTAGTAAAAATATTAGCCAGTCAGTATAACTTGTAGCTGGGTGACTTCTCATCGATAACAAATCGTAGGGGCCTTTAGAATAATCAGCCTCTATTGTTTCCACTGCTGGGACACAGGCCTCCGCTCGCTGAGAGGGTGTGGACCGTAAACTACCACATGGGCCCAGTGCGGGTTGGTAATGTCTGCGAATTTTTGGTTCTAGGACATGCCGGACCGGCGGAATGTCCTAGATCCATCGTGTACCATCGGTGAAGGAAAATATCTGCCAAACGTCTTTCCTTCACCGTTTTGAGAGCAGTAGTGAAGTATTTAAGCCGGGGATTTTAGCATTTTTACATCCGTCACCTCACACATTCAGGTCCAGTTGAAAACCAGCGTCAGGCACTAGTTGTCTGGCATTTTTGCTGAACTGGGCCTTTTTGGCGCTAATCCTGCTAATTTCTTACATCGGACTTCACACTTTTTATTTAATCTTTTTTTATTGTTTGTTTTATCTGATGTATGTAGGTATCTGGTGTATTGTGTGTCTTTTAGTTTGTACCAAATAAATGTATTTTCTTTCTTTCTTTCTTTCATTTGTAATAATTTGTGTCCGCATTGTCTGACTACTCTCCTTCTTTCCCCCTTCTGTTATAGTTTCGACTTATTATGGACATATCACATAGCTCTCTAGTAGATTCGGCAGGCCGTACCTCAGTTATAACAAAGTATAAACTGGCCTCTTATTCCATTGGAACTGCGTCCTACACGAGGCCAGCTCAAGGTCAAAGTGTCATCACTGACCTGTGACCTACAGTACCTTCGTAAGTTTCAAACAAAATTGTTTTTAAATGTCTATTGCGTGGATTACACAAATTATAGTCGTTTACAAAAAATAGCATGGAGTAAAAGGCTATAATCTTTTTTTTTAAATCATCTGGCCTTTGAAAAGTTTCACAGGTTCCAGTACTTTTATTTTTTGTACGAAACACTTACTTAGTAGCCTAGTAGTTCAAATTGAATTAGTTAGAAGTCTACCGTCACAACTCTCTTTCGAAATTGAAATATCGGTGTAGGGAGATCTACATAGGTTAATAAATAAAAACTTACAAACATTTCAGCAGATATGTCAACATAATGTGTTCCACATTCAATGCAAGCTTTCACGATGGGCGGGCTGAGGATTGAGTTAGGTCCAGTACAGTTGATTACAATTTTCGCCATTTGCAATACTTTCTTCAAGGATTCACCATTCTCAATGTTGCTTTCTACTATTGACATATTTTTGGTACCCAAACCTGTAATGAGAAACAAAATTATTTAATAAAAAGTCCTGCCTTAAGCTTTATTCGGATAAATACTGCATCGCATCTGCAGTTTTGATTTATTTAAAGAGTAGGTACCTACGTAAATCAAAACGCGTAATACTAATATCGCGACATATTCGCCAAAAATGTAAGCAAATAGGTATGTGTTTATGGAAAAATAACTTTAATTCCTACACAATAAAGTTCAGTTTACGCTACAACTTCAAACATTTTTATAACGCGCGGTTGGTAACTCTACATAATATCAACAACCAGCCTAACAAAGTGACACTATCAACATTAACCTAAACAGCACCCTTTTGTAACACACGTGTTACGCAAGTACTCCGCCGACCACGCTGACACCTCGCTAAGGCATCGCAGTACCTACATTATATTAAACTAGCTGCGCGATGCGCCCCGCGGTTTCACCCGCATAAGTTTCGATCCCGTGGAAATATCGGGATAAAAAGTATCCTATCCTATCCTGGTTATAAATTATCTGTGTGCTAAATTTCATCCAAATCCGTTCAGTACTTTTTGCGTGAAAGAGTAGGTAACAAACATCCATCTATCCCATCCATCCTTACAAACTTCTGCATTTATATTAGTAGGTATATATTTATAGGAGGATAGTAGGATATAGTAGGGGGCTTGTGGCTAAGTAATAACAGCCGCACCGGTCGATCGATCAGGTTAAGCTGCGCTTGCCGCGGCTGGTCCGTGGATGGGTGACCATCTTTACATACCAAGACCTCTCCGTGCCTCGGAAAGCACGTTAAGCCGTTGGTCCCGGCTGTCATTCCTGGATCTTTGACAGTCGTTACGGGTCGTCAGTAGCCCGAAAATCTGACAACCAGTCTTACCAAGGGGCATCGTATTACCATAGTATAAAGAGATACTGGTATTCAGCTGCATCCGGTTAGACTGGAAGCCGACCCCAACATAGTTGGGAAAAGGCTAGGCAGATGAGTAGGATAAAGTAGGATTGTAATCAACATAGGTACCTACATATGACCGACATTGGAACCTTTCATTTAACAATACGGCCGTCGAATGCTGTTGCGTTCCTCCTATAGAAGTACCTTCTATATTTAGTAGGTGATTAGGTAACCATGAGGTTATAGAATGAATATATCGAGATTACTTAAACCAATTAATATGTATTTTTATCTCTGCCAGTTATTACATAAATCGTCTGGCATTAAATAAATCGATCAACTTATTCGTCAAGGCCGGCTGTCGCTAAAAACCAGTGCTGGGGCTGTCTCGTATACGGTCTTAGCATTATGCTGAGCGTTGGCCGTTTTAAGCAGCGGTTTGGAAGATTTTTTCTAATGTTGAGTTAGGTTTCTAAAATGTTGAATAGAAAGAGATTTGATCATTATTTATTAAAAGCTTAATGGTATTCCCCCGCAGGAAGAAGGCTTCCCTACTCTCTTTCCACTTATCTCTATTTAAAGTTTCTAAGGAGCAGTTTCTATTAAAGGTATCCGGGCTCATCCCGCCATCTCCGTCTGGGCCGGCCGCGATGTCGCTTGCCATTCAGAGAGATGTTATTATAATCTGCACCATAATTGCGTAACACACGATCAATCGGAATCGGTTTCATCTTGACAGTTCAGCAACATTCATTGCGTTATTTACGTTGTTGAGCAGACACATGACACATTTTTTGGATATATGAAGCAATGGATTAGGTTAATATAAATTATATAATAATTTTGAAGGGTCTGCTCAACAACGTACCTAAATAACGCAATGAATGTTGTTGAACTGTCAAAATGAAACCGATTCCGATTGATCGTGTGTTACGCAATTAGGGTGCAGGTAATTAAAACAAGTTACTAGGGAGACTTCAGCATGAAATTTTTTAGTTGTTCCGGGATTACTTAATATTAATTTTCTCGCTGTAGTCTCCCTGGATGAAGGTATTACTACTGGGGACCGGCATCGAAAAGGGCAGGTCAGTTAAATGTTATTAAGTAATAGATTCAGATAGCATTATCCTACTTCCTGCTAATATCGAAAGTACCTATGTATAGATGGATGGATGGATGAATGGATGGATGGACGGACGGATGGATGGACGTATAGATGGATGGATGTTTGTAACTCTTTCACGCCAAAAATACTGAACGGAGTTGGATAAAATATTGCACACAGATAGTTTATAACCAGGATTAACACATACGATACTTTTATCCCGATATTCCCACGGGATCGAAACTTATGCTGGGTGAAACCGCGGATGCAGCTAGTATTATAATACCTATACTTTCCTATGGTTATTAGGCAAATGAACTTGACCAAAAGGTTACCTTCGACTTATTAAAATGAGTTGAATTCCTTAAGAATATCAAAAACTAAAGATTTAATTAAACTTATACGGAAGTTATTTAAATCATTTTTAATGTGCTACCTATAAATTAATTATCTAGGAAGATAGGATATCCTTGTTTTAATTTTTAATATTAACCTTATTCGCTTGTTTAAAGATTGCCGAGATAAGACTTGGTGGTTATAATATAATAGCAATCATATCACTTGATTCTAATAGGCTTTTATATTTTATGTTTTGTTTAGGTATACTTTTGATAGATTCATTTATATTTTGTAAATGTGAGGTCTTTGTAAAAATGAATAGGTACCTAATAATTAGTCTGAACCATAATTAATCTTACCTGTTGCATTGAGTTCCGTTATCAAACTCTGCAGTTTATCCTTGGAGCGACCCGAGATGCCCCAAGTAACATCCCAATATTTTTCTTTTGTCAACCTTGCAAGATGTTTTACAGTGCATTTTCCGGTGAAACCTGTAGCACCCAACACTAATATATCCAAACTTTTATTTGCCATATTTATTTTTCACTATTTTTTTTTAATAACTTTTTTATTGTCTTGATGATAACTTTATTGTTGTTCACTTCTACAGTTTCGTTCTACTACTGATCAATTTAAAACAAAAGCGGACAAACAACTTCAAACGCCTAGCCAAAATTGCATGCGCGCGTCATATGGACATGAACCTTTCAATTTTAAACACCGAACAGGTTTTTGTATCATATAATTATACCGAGGTCTGCTATCAAGGAAATGAGTAGAGTTAACATTTTGTTCTGCTTCAAAAATTACGCCTTGGTACTACCCATTCCGTAAGTTTGCCTTTCTGATGAAGAATGTGAATTCTCTCGATTGGGAATCATCGCGAAAGGTTGAAGATAGATGGTGAACAGCTATCTTTAACCTTTCGCGATGATTCCCAATTCACTTTCCACATATCTACTTTTGGGCCCCAATTCTGTATTAGGTAAGTATTCCCTGAGAAATCTTACCACGTGCAAACCACGTCAATATCGTGTCTTGTTAACGGCAAGGAATCGAAATGTCAACCGTACGGAAAACATGTATAAAGGCAGTGGTAAAAAATAAACAGCAATCTATTTATACTTTTATTTGGGCAGAGTTTTCCCTTACAATTATTATTATGAAGTGAGTCCACAAAATCATCGCTCCGGGCTTTTATATCCAACTGGCTGGCTGGCGGCTACTTCACCCCCCCTGGCTCGGAGTTTGGCAGCGCAAGGCTCACGTAGTGGGGAAGTGACGTAGCGGCTAGGCGTGGCGGGCTTGACAGCCGGCTGAACGGCTGGCTAGCGACATCTAGCGTTACACTCGGCCATCCTGTAACAATTGCTCCCGCAATAGGAACAACAAAACTATGATTACAAGTCAGCTCAAGCAACAAGATAAATTATGGGGAAATTAACTTTGATCTAGCAAGATCTATGAGATCTTCAGATTCCAATTGTTCATCCACACTACTGGCGCTATCGGACATAGAAGCAACGCTACGATATGGTCGTAAGGAATCAGCGGATACTAGACCTGTAACATGTGTCCTGTGCCCATTAGACCTAGGACACGCAATAGCTGTTAATGTATGTTTAAACTGCTTTTCGGTTACAAAATTCATGAAATATCTACTCGTAAACGCCTTACCATGATCGGAAACTACGTGATCTGGAAAACCAAATAAACTAAATATGCGTTTTAATAGGTACTCCGATTGTCTCTACAGAATTGACAGTACGCGTAGGCTCAGAAACAACGAATTTAGAGAAAGCATCTGTCAATACTAACATGTACTGGTACCCTTTTTTTGTTTTGCAAAAAGGGCCCAAATGATCGATATGTACCATTTTCATGGGTTCAGTAGGTTTAGGAATTGGATGTAATTTGCCTTCTTTCCTACCGTATTCTCCTTTACCGTACGCACAATGTAAACATGACGTCACATATTTCCGTATAAATCGGGACATTTTTGGAAACCAGAAATCATTTTTTATAAGTTCCGAGCACCGTTTTAGTCCTACATGGCCAATATCGTCATGATGCATTTGTAATATATTCCATCGCGCGAAATTTGGCACAACTAATCGGGTACCGTTAAGAGTTTTACGATAAAGCCTACCCTCAGTGATTTCATAATTATTCACTATCTGTGCATCCACTACGCATTAAATCAATAATACGTTTCGACTTTTCATCTTGACATTGCACTGTACAAAACCAATCATTTACTTCTAAACGGTACACATTAACGGCATCTATCGGATTCCTGCTTAATGCATCTATGTGTTTCATACGCTCACCCGGTCTATACTCAATAGTAATATAGTCTTGAATTAAAAGCCACCAGCGAGCAATGCGTGGAATAAGATCACGTTTAGTCATTGTATCGCGTACTGCAGTACAGTCTGTAACTACACGGACATTTTTACCTATCACATATATACGAAACCTTCGCAACGATTCCACTACTGCAAGAGACTCGAGCTCATAACTGTGATAAACACTTTCTTCCCGACTAGTAACTAAAATACAAGACAGGGCGCAAACTACCGTCAATCTGTTTTTGTAAAAGAATGCCTGCAATACCTAACTTGCATGCATTTGTGTGAATTTCTGTTAGCAAACTAGGATCGTATATCGCTTACACCGGCTTATCACATAATTTATTTTTTTAATTCTCAAAACTAGATTTTTGTGACTCGCCCCATACCCACATCGTATTTTTTTTTTTGTTAGTTTGGTAAGCGGACGAGCTATTATTGCAAAGTTATGGATGAACTTCCTAAAATATCTACATAGACCAATAAACTGACGCACTTCAAGCACGTTACTCGGAACTGGAAATTGAGACACAGCTACCAACTTGAATTCACCCGGTTGAATGTCATCACATGATATTTCATAGCCTAAATAAGAAATATTATTTTGTAAAAATGAACATTTGCTCATATTTAATTTTAAATTGTCTGTTTGCAATTTTTCAAGAACTTTATCCAATAAGTCTAAACCTGTTTGAACATCGACTGACGGTAGCAAGAGATCGTCAAGAAATGCTAATACCTCTGACGACCATTTCATTAAATTATTGGAGTTATTTTTAACTAAATTATTTACTTTGGAATTTTCTAAACTACCTACGACCTTGTTTATTAAACGCATAAACACTGCTGGAGCGTTAGCGAGACCGAAAGGAACCCTATTATTCGTAATGTCCTTGCGGTGTGACAAAGGCCGTTTTATGTGTATCTTCAGGATGAATGCAAAGTTGATGAGACCCTTGGGCTAAATCAAGACTGGTGAAGTCGTTTTTGCCAGATAACTTAGAAATCTGCTCATCGATATTAGGTAATGGATATCTATCGCGGATAGTTAATGCATTTAGTGCTCGGTAATCGACACATAGACGACTATCTCCGTTCTTCTTCTTAACCAAAACAATAGGAGAAGCATAATCTGATTCGGATTCTTTTATAATGCCCGCTTCTAATAGCTCATTAATTTTTAGTCTAACAATCTCTTGTTCGTGATGTGCTAATCTATACCGAAGGCCTGCGGTGTACCGGTTCTGTATTGGATAATCTAATGCGCATTTGCACTAGATCTGTACATCCCAACTCTTTAGTACAGCTAGCAAAACAATTACTATACCGAGATAATAATCTGATTAATTGATTATGATCAGACTCGCTTATCGAGCCTACCCTAATTTTGTCTACGTCTACCCCCCCAATAGCATAATTATCAACACATGAGGCACTCAATTGTAAAACACATTTGGCGAATGGCATTTTGCAAAAATTGGCTTGCTGACTGACCTGGTTATTTATGCATGGTTCCTGGCAGCTTTCGGCGCGAAGTAGGACGGTTCCTTCCTTCCATGTGATGTCCTTGGCTCCGCTGTTGACGACCTTGAGGTAGCCTTCATTTCCACGTAGAAGCGTTGCTGGCAGAGAGAAGGATACTTCTTGGAACTCGAACTGTCTCGCAGGGGTTACTACGTTGTTACTGGCCGCATTGCTCCCAAGAGTAGTCGTACTCATCGAGTCGATTGTACCATTTTCTTGCCTGTCCTCTCAACTTGTCTTAAAGGTGAAATGACTTAGTTTTCTCATCCCAGCCGTGGATTTGACCTAGTTGCTCAATTTTTTTAATCCAGGCAGTAACTGTGCATTCTTCGTTTTCAGGGTCAAATTCTGGAATTAACGATGCAGCACGGTGTTCTTTCCGACGAATGAGGGTAGGCGCTTCGTGTTCCAGATCGTTGAATGCTTTTTCTACTACTTGTGCTAGGAGAGTCTTCAATATTTTCCTTGCGAGTGGTGTGCATCGACCTTCTTCGTGTGAATCTTCAGACATCTGTCTTACCGACGCAGAATTTTCGTCCTCCCGGCTAGGAGACCGTCGACGTTTATGTGTAGCAGACCGTCGTTGCATCGTAGGTTTTTCTTCGATACCACTTCTGAGTATAAAGGCAGTGGTAAAAAATAAACAGCAATCTATTTATACTTTTATTTGGGCAGAGTTTTCCCTTACAATTATTATTATGAAGTGAGTCCACAAAATCATCGCTCCGGGCTTTTATATCCAACTGGCTGGCTGGCGGCTACTTCACCCCCCCTGGCTCGGAGTTTGGCAGCGCAAGGCTCACGTAGTGGGGAAGTGACGTAGCGGCTAGGCGTGGCGGGCTTGACAGCCGGCTGAACGGCTGGCTAGCGACATCTAGCGTTACACATGTATTATGTGTGACATCAAACCACGCCATTGCGGTCTAAAGAATACGTTAACGCCAGCACGATTTGAACAAGACGCTATAGTAAAAAAGACTGTTGCCTTTCCAAATTATGAGGCACTTCTTCGTACAAATTTTAATAAAACCTATATTTTTTTACCTAGTGGATGTACGAAGCTCAAACTTAAATTCGTGAAAGTAGCAATTATTGATACAACAAACTTAGAAATTCCGCGTCCTTCATGCTGAACACGGAGGCCATCCATCCTGACGTAAGAATGGCTGGTCAAAAGAATATTCATATTTCTCTGAATGTATCATATGTAGCAATGTAGCAAATATAAACAATTGGATAGCAATTCTTGAATATACTTTCAGAGCCGCTTGCCATAGGCAACCAGCCATTCTGACGCTGACGTTCAAATTACGAAATAAGATTGTTTTTCCACACTAGTTTCTGCACGCGGGAATGTAGGAATATTGGGGTATTCCGCAGACCACCTTTTGCGAATAGATGCTATAGGGTATCTCTGCCTAACTCTTCAGGAAATACAAGCGTGATGTTATGTTATACAGTAAGGATTGTATTGCATGTGTTTACCACTGAATCTGTTAAACGGTTGACAGTGCATCTTAACTTATACTTATTAAAATATGTACTTAATACCAATAATATTTAGTTTGTGAGAATGGATGAATGGATGTTTGTTAGTCTTTCACACAAAAACTACGGAACAGATTTCGATTAAATTTGGCACACAGATGGTTTATAACCAGAATCGACACATAGGATACTTTTTATCCCGATATTCCCACGGGGTCGAAACTTATGCGGGTGAAACCGCGGGGCTCGGCTAGTGGTTTAATAAAAACACCAAAATAATGTTATGAACATAATTTTTATTCAGTACTTACTGTAGTCACAATAATAATGATTAAAGAAGTAACCGTACACGCGACAGTCTGTTGATTTCGGATTACATTTTCATCCTTAAATCCGTAAACCACTTCACCAATTCATAAAATTTGTAATTTGCTGGTCAAGAACCTTGTCTTTGATTTAGAAACCATAACTCTACCAGTTTACCCAAAAAAAAACCAGTCTAATCCCACTCCCCTCGCGCAGCCAGCCGGTGGATTCTGTAAAAATCTCACCGTGATAAGTTATCTATAAAAAAACCCCCGACACAAAATAATAATAAAAATAGTAGGTACTTATGAATTTAAAAAGCCTAAATCAATTAAAAAAAACTATTGCAAAAATAGCCACAAATAGAACAAAAGAGTTATAAACGAGAAACCCTATAAAAAGAAAAAAATAACCTTGAAATTATGACCCTACGTAAGTACGTATGAAATTTTTTGATTAAATGTTGTCCCGTCGGGGGACCGCTCTATTTTCTTTTTATAGGGTTTTTCGTTTATATTAATTATTTAATTTAAATTATTTCAATAAAAAAGGTGACAGACACACATAAAGAACTAGAAATAGGGACCAATTAGTTCAACCAGGTTTCAGACTGGCTAAAGTAGACTCTTCCTTCATGGGGTACCTACTGTTTAAAATGTTACAATAAAATACCTCCCCACATACTTACTCCAACTCAATGAAACGAAATTCAAATCTTACATAAAACGCACACTATGCAGCCAAGCATATTATAAGTTGGGGGATTACATCGCTGACAAAAATGCTTGGCTAAACGCTGGTCCTGCTCCACAGGACGCATAAATAAATTGATTAGCATTTGAAAATACTTCACACACGCCTACCCTACCTACATAGGTACTGTTGGAGCTGCTGAAGATTTTAAAATACAATTTTTGCATTACCTATATTATAAATTCAATCTCCATAATATTGTATAATTGCATAGCACATATTATTATGTGAGTAGGTACGTACTATGTAGGTACATACTATAAAGCTACAATTTACTGGGTACGTCTTTCATTGACTTGAATGTGCCTTGGCGGCTGAGAGTATGTCATGCTCACTCTAATGTCTCGCTAGTCGCTGATGGTGGCGCATGTGTTGGATCATTTAGCTCCCTTCAAAATGGTTGAGCTGAATGGTGCTAATCTGTGAGTCATGTTCGTGAACGGGCGCCGTCAGTAGGGACATGGTCAACTCTTTGCTGCCATGCCATGGCTTATTTTGATTTAATTTAATATTTGAATTGTTTTTTTTTTATCTTTTAATTACGGACGCTTTTAACGTTCTGCATCGTTCTCACATGCATAATTTTTAACATGAATGATGTACCTAACCATATTATTGTGATTTAAAAGAGTGTCCATGGAGTTTCTAATTTCTTGCCCGTTCTTCTCCATATGTACCTACTACGCTTTGGAATGGGCAACTAGCTTCATCTTTTTGACTGACCGACCCTTGACAATTCAAAAGTGCTGTAATTGGTTTATTTGAAATAAATAGTTTAAGTTTGAGATGAAAGTGAGCTTAGAGTGAGCTGTCAATAGTGCCAATCCCTAGCATGCGTTGGAATGACAGCTCACTCCACGCTCACTTTATCTAAGTTTTCACGGTGAGATGGTTACAGAATCACCATGCAGGTCTTTAATAAGAATAACCCTGTATCTAACAATAAATCTATACTTCAATTATATCTTTATTATTTTGGTAAAAATGTTTTATTTACAAGTCATAAGCTAAACCTTCATCCATTAATCTATCAATTAAATCAGTTTTGTAAAACGCAGCTCCGGGCATGACCACTCCTCCTCTGAAAAAGAAAAGTAAAAGTAAGCAATGTGAGCATACTCAAAATCAAAAGTCGAATTTATTCTCGTGAACCTTCGGGGGGACTGCCTTTTGTAAGGCGGTTAAACACACGGCACTGCGCACCGCCGCGGTAGGCGGTGAAGCGGATCTCATGTCGCATTGGTCTCTAATAAATCCATAGATGCCTTGATGCCTAACACACGTACACCGCACGAGCGCGCGGTCGAGCGGTGCTCTCACCACCACCGCCCCTCCGCTTCCTTGCCTAGTTCGGTTGCATCTAATGCCAAACTTTTTTTTCTGTAACCTATTATTAAGTTTTTTGAGAAATAAAAATTTATTATTATTATTAAACCAGAGATGGTTTGTATTGGTACTCACATTCGCTAAAACAACACTGCCTAATCACTACTTGTTGGCGCCTAGTGCTACATTCATAGCAACGTTCATAACAACGACGTCATTCATATGAGACGCTGTAAATAGTCAGGAGTTTACTTTTTTTCTTAATTTTTATAAGTTACCCTACATTACCTTTTGTTAATATACATTTTTGCAAATGATTGATCGCTCCACAAATTATTGTAAAAAAACCTATTCTGTGTCGAAATACAAGCTTAAAACTATCCGTGGGTTTCATTTATGTCCAATACGAGACACCATTACACAAATATAGGTACTTAAGTAAAAATGTAAGAATGAAAAATATTTTGCACATAACTATTTTAGCCGTAAACATATCCAGTAAGTACGCGAGTCACAAGTAATGTTTTGAATGAGCTCCTTGCTATTGGGTCGTTCATTAGAAAACCGGTTCTATTCGACGTATATATACAAGGTTGCTACTTTTTTTTATTGTAATTAGTGTTTTGCACAGTATTTCCTTAAATGAAGTTGTTTATCTAGTTATAATAGTATTTTTTTAATGTTTGCTTAAAGTTTTTCACATTTATTTCTTTTTTTATGGATTTTGGTATTTGGTTGATTATTGTGGGAACAAGAAATTTTACTGTTCGCCTGCCATAATAATTTCTAGTCTGAGGTACTATTAATTTATGCTTGGTTCTTGTTATTATTTTATGTGAAATGGGAATTTGAGTGCTTTTGTTATTTAATTGCTTAATTAATTTCTTTTTTTCTTTCTTTCTTTCTAATTAATTCTACTAAGGCTATGTAGGTACATATTGAGCAGTATTTTGAACGGAACTTTCGGATTTTCAAATGTAGAACTTTGACAGTATAGCCCGCCACTTATCACATACTGAGTCCACGTGGAAAGTCCAGCTAAAACGATTGTCCACGACTAATCCAAGGTATCTAGGTGTGGTGCATTACTTGGACAATTGTCTCACATCGACATATCGTACCCAACGGAGTGGAGTGAAGACAACAGATGATAGGTACTGAGTGTCCAAACACAATTTACGATTACATAAAAAATCAATTTCATAAATGTTACGAGGAATTAAAGTACCGAAAAATTAATATAAATAGTTAAAGAAATAAACAACCTTGGCGAAATAATAAAATTAATAACATGTTTAAAAAGAGACCTATTATTTTTTAAATGGAAAAATGATTCAACGAATAAAATACTGCGATTGGAATATAATATTATAAGAAATAGAACTCATAAAATCATCGAGAAATCTAGAAATAAACATTATTTGGAAGAAATAAATATTATCAAAACTAACCTTAGAAAGCTATGGCAAATAGGTACTAAATAATTTGTCAGGTCGCAATAAAAAGTCGGTTGATGAAATAATAACATTCATGTTCGACGCTTGAATGATGTGCTTTCATCCAAATCCGTTCAGCCGTTTTTGCGCCAATCCGGAACATACATTCAGACAAACATTCTACAAACTATATTTTTAGCGTCCAACTCGGTCCCACACCTCGTAGCAATTACTTTTATTTTTCGTAAAAAATTTGAATGTACAGTTTTGACTAATTCGTTTTAGGATACATATTACGTAGATCCTTAGTATCTATTGAATACTTAATGCAAAAACTATCATAAATTGACTTCTCACTATGGTTTTTTTTTTTTTGAGGATGGGAAATCATTAAATGACCTCTCCCTCTCTGGGTGGAGCGGAATGGAGTGTCAGACTCTTACTGACTAAAACCCACCCGTGTTCCTTCCTTAGCCCTTTCTGTTCCAGGGCAGCGGTAACCCTTTCGGACGATCCCGCCGCCCTTCACTATGGGTTTACCCACCTCTCCAGAAATAACAGAGATCTGAAGAATTATCTTTATATGAACAAAGTAGGTATATTATATAAGTAACTTACTTGGGCATGTTGGAGCTTTCTTTAAGTATTGTGATTGCACTCATGATAATCGCAACAGCTGTTGTGTCGTAACCTGGATCACTGCCCGATACCTGTGAACATAATATAGCAGGATAGGTAAGTTACAGAGGTGAGCTGTTTCACAAACATGTCATGATTTTGAGAAGATTAGGCAACCCTTGCTCATTCTAGATATCTTCTTTCTAGATTACACTATCAATCCCAATCTGAATCATTTTGAAGGATATTGCTAATCCATTGCTTCATATGTTCGAAAAAAAAATCTGCTCAACAACGTAAATAACGCAATGAATGTTGTTGAACTGTCAAAATGAAAGCCATTGCTATTGCTACTGATAGTGTGTTATAATGCAATTACTCTGCTGGTGTGAATAATCGCTGAGCCCGTGGCGGCAAAAAGTTTCTAATAGTTGGTCCAGCACCCTAATTGCGTAACACACAATCAATCCCAATCTGAATCATTTTGAAGGATATTGCTAATCTATTGCTTCATATGTTCAAAAAATGTGTCATGTATTGTGTCTGCTCAACAACGTAAATAACGCAATGAATGTTGTTGAACTATCAAAATGAAACCGATTCCGATTGATCGTGTGTTACGCAATTAGGGTGTGCACTCACGTTGTTAAGCAGACACATGACACATTTTTTGAACATATGAAGCAATAGATTAGCAATATCCTTCAAAATTATTCAGATTGAGATTGATTATGTGTTACGCAACTAGGGTGCTGGATAGGCCCACTCAAATCTGTGTGATTCTTTCCTCAAAAGACCATTTCAGACACTAATCTACATGGTCCTCACATGATCGGACCAAGACTTAGTCCGGACTGTAACAGAGACTGTGACTTCTGCGACCTCTTGTTCTCAGAGTAGTCTGATAGGAAACGCCGACCTCATCTAGTTTTTAAAATATGACTGACGAGTAAAGTGTTTGTAGAAACGTACAAACAGAAATAAAATCATTAATCTTTACCACTAACCTATGTATTTTTTAAAGTATGAGACATTCAGAATGTCAACCTACCTTAACTGACATTGTTTTCGTCGGCTTCGAATTCAAATCTGCTCCTAAGTCCCAGCCTTTACCATTCAAAATGAACTGGTACTTCATGTCCTGCCTCATCTTTTCCGTAGGCCCTCTTTGTGATGCGTATCCACACGTGACGAGGCGTGGGAAATTAATTAATAGTTTCCTGAAGCACTTGAAGTAGCTCAAATAGTAATATAGGAATATTACTGGAACTAGTATGAAATGGAAGAACATTGGCACTGTGGTATAGGCCTTGAAATGAACGGGTTTCTTCTGACTTTTCTCGTACAAATATCTTTGGGACATATCGACTAGTTCGTTCTCGGTTCCAGGGTAAGGGAACCAAGTTCGGCGGTTGTGGCGGTGGAAAAATGATCTGCAAACAAAAATGATGCAGCAAGCAATTTTATGTTACTTAAAATACCTCGTGGCAAAAGAGAAAATTAAGACAATAACGTCTTCATTTGTCCTCTTTTTTCACTATCGTTTACTCATAACTGATGATTGCAGAAAGTGTAACATAGCTTAAGTTGCTAGCAGTGGCAAGGCCCTGGATTTATTTAACACTTCATTAATTGCATCTTGTTGTATTGTCGTCGTTATTGTGAAGGTACATATCATACCTTTTCATTTCTTCAGGTTCTGGCTCAATAGGAGTAGGGAATAGCTCTTTCCATAAAGCAAGGTGATCTTTGAATTTCTCCAACACATAAACGAGCGATGTCCATGTTCCATTGTGTAGAAGAGTTCGACCAGGAATATACGCTCTCTTTGGTATTATTAGTTCGGTGTAACATTCTACCGTGTTAAGTGTCCCTAAAAACATAGATTGTCTTTATACATTGTTGGTAGGCTATCGTCGTAACTGATTAATTCGGTGACGTGCCAGAAAAAAGGCAAGCTCATATCTTAACACTAATACCTACTCAAAAAATAATCTAAACCTAAAAAACACTTTCGAGTAACGGCCAAAGCTGAGCGGAAAACAGCGGCGTCTCACATCCTGCAAATCGTGGTAACGTCACCGTAATAGCGCGTTTTTCGCCAATGCAGCGAAATAACGAACGTGGTTAGCCTCGTTTTAAGGGTTCCGTAGTCAACAAGGATCCCTTATAGTTTCGCCATGTCCGTCTGTCTGTCTGTCTGTCCGCGGTTTAGCTCAAAAACTATTGGTACTAGTTTTTCACATGAATCTGAAGTAGGTAACGCTAATTTGAATGTCTGTCGAATCTATTTTATTCGTAATTGACTTCTACCCACGACTCCGTCCACGTGAAATTGTTTATTCCCCCGACTCCCGTCCTATCGCATCGCCCGGCCGCGCTATTTCTTCGTTTTCGTTTAGCGTTCTTTCTGCCTTTTTGAAGTGATAACTTCTTATGGGAGGGTAAACCGCTTCGTAACGTAACGCGTTACGGCGCCAATCTGTCTGGCTTCCCTTTCTCTCACGCATACGGCAGCGGTAGGCAGGCTCTTCCACTCTCACTCTAACCCACAGCGCTAGTCGTATTTCGGACAGACGCTTCCCCCCTCTCTACTCAGTGTTTAGTGTGCGATAGACATATACCATAGATTAGTTTAAGTTATAACTTCTGTCATTTTGATTACGATGTTGGTCCCATGGAGAAAATTGTTCAGTCTGATGGTCTGTACTGTACCACACCCTTCAATTTGGCTGGTCTTTGAAAATTAACCCTGTATGTACCTATATCATGAGTTTATGGTCTTTTATTCAATAAGGTAACACTAAAATAACATTTGATATCCTAAATTAACTAAAAATATATTTGTATATCATTAGTTTATTATATAAGCCAACCGACCCCAACATAGTTGGGAAAAGGCTCAGCAGATGTTGGTGCTGATATACGAGTAGATGAAACAATGCGTAGGTACCTTTGAATTGTCTCTCTAGATATATCATAGCGGTCTCGGTCGGTATGGCAGCATATCCACAGCTAGGTACCACTAGAACATTTGCGCCTTCTGCAGCCTTGTTGAAGTCCCGGTACACGTTAAGAATATGCTGTAAGAAAAATAAATCAGAATAAAAACTGCTTTTCTCGTATAGGCACGAACTACTGAGAAGAGGATATAGCTGGGCCCTAATTCGCTATGATCACTTAACGATTCCTTAATTCGACACCAAGTCAATTCCTTAGCTAATCTCGTTAATCTCGCGTTGATATCGCGCGGTTTCGTTCATTGTGTCATAAAGAATTACGGCCCGGATACTGTATTAAAAAAAAGCCAGGGAGCAAAATGATGGCTGCGGTAGTAAGGTACTAGGGTTACCATTTCAGAATACAAAAAGTCCTGACAAAAAGCCGGACATTTGCAAGAAAGTCCGGACAGTTTACTTTGTAGTTGGTACTTTTGTTTTTCAGAAATCATTCAACTTTTTATTTTTTTTATAAAAGCCCTTTAGTTGAAAAGTCCAGGCAAATGGCAAGGCCGGGCAAAGTCCAGACAGGGCCAAAAAGCCGGACACGTTCGGATAAAATCTGGACGGATGGTGACCCTAACTATAACGGGATGGCAAATCGTGGGGGCTGATACTGATATACTATTCGCTCCTAATATAGATAGAAAGAATAGTAGATTATTGAGGCTTTTACTATAGTTTCCAGACCCCATTGTCTTAGCACATGGCTTGCCCTTCTCTCCCTTCTCTCATGGTCTCGGGTCACCATGTAATACGTTATATTGTAAGCAGTATGGTACAGTTTAAATTTTTTCGATAATTTATAATTTCGCGGGATAGATTATAAACTAACGATGTTGATAATTATTATACGGTGACAAGTAAAACGGGTGTAAAAAGACACTTAGCGAAGCCACGAGTCACGTGCACACCCCGTATTTTTTTTTGTACTGGACTGGACGACTTGTTAACCTTGTGGTTGCGGAGATATTGAAGGTCAAAATTCCAACTTTTAGTGACGTGTTTTTACGAAAACAAGTTTTAAATGTTATTATTACAACTTTAACTACCTCCACGAACCCTGTACCGGCGCAACTCACAAGCATCGATAAACAGAATGTTTTGCGTGTGTCACATTACATTGCGTAAAAGTCGTTTCCCAGAAATTATTTTTATGCAATTTTACTTAGTTTAAAGTAAGTACGGGCGCCAGCAGGTCAAGCTACCCGAAACTGTCAAATTTTCCCAATCAACCTTGAACCTTAATGCTTTAGGGATAAAGTTGAAAATCTATTAAAGAAATTTGACAGATTGTAGTAGGTTGATGTGCGGGCGTCTGTACAAAATGCGTACTTGACGGCTATGTGATGGGTCTTTTTAGATCCTGTACCTATGTATATACTTAGCTCTCTAGTAGGTACAGTTGACAGCACGTCGATGGTAACACTTTGACCTTGAACTGGCTTACAAAATGGTTTTCAAATAAATGTCTATTGCGTGGATACCTAAAAATGATAGTCCTTTAGAAAAAGTAGTCTTTGAACTAAAACTAAACTAAAAGAAAAAAACACAATCATACTTTCAATCACAATCTGACTCATTTTGAAGGATATTGCTAAACTATTGCTTTATACAGGGTGGCAGGGACATCGACGCGCAAACTGTAACCATGAATTCAGCACATGAGTTTAGACCCCATAGCGTAGAAATTATACGTTGGTTATCGTAAAAAAAATCTTCTATTCCATAGAAAAGTGTAATACTTACGCGGTCAAAATGTATGGAACAGCAATATTTTTTTTTTAGTAACTGACGAACATTTTCGACGCTATGGGGTCTAAACTCATGTGCTGAATCCATGGTTACAGTTTGCGCGTCGATGTCCCTGCCACACTGTATGTTCGAAAAATTTGTCCGCTCAGCAACGTAAATTACGCAATGAATGTTGTTGAACTGTCAAAATGAAATCCATTGCTGTTGATAGTGTGTTAGGTACGCAATTAACCCGCAGACCCAGATTTAGCAAATAAAAACTGAATTAATGAATAAAAACTTACAAACATTTCAGCAGATATGTCAACATAATGTGTTCCACATTCGATACAAGCTTCTACGACTGGCGGGCTGAGGACTGTGTTAGGTCCAGTACAGTTGATGACAATTTTCGTCATTTGCAATACTCTTTTCAATGATTCACGATTCTCGATGTTGCTTTCTACTAGTGACACATTTTTTGTATCCAAACCTGTAAATAAGAAACACACGTAGTCACTCATCGATAAGTAAATTTTTATCTGACGAGATTTAGATATAGTTTTGATTTACGTACTCTATGAATGTGATAAAATTACAGCTGAAAAACAAACATACTGACTAAGCAGGACATTTTTATTCCTTAAGTTTTTCTTAAACTCGAAAACTTCAATCCAAACCCAAGAAATCTGTGAAAATGAATATAAACTTTGATGCGTTTGGTAACTGTACAGACGCCAGCAGATAAAGCTACCCGAAACTGTCAAATTTTCCCAATCAACCTTGAACCTTAACACTTTAGCAATAAAGTTGAAAATCTATTAAAGAAATTTGACAGATTGTAGTAGCTTGATGTGCTGGCGTCTGTACATAATTATTATCTACACTATCACCACTAGGCAGTAAAGTACTTTTATAGTAAAATGTAATTAACATATAGGTACATAATTATGAACGACATTGGAACCCTTCATTTAACAAATCGACAGTCAAATGCTATTGCCATTGAAGCCTTCAACAGCCTAGGTAAGTTATTTTTATTTGGTTTACTAACTTTATTTTCTTATTATACCCTTCCTTTTAAAATTATAGAAATAAATAATAATTAGTCTGAACCATAATTAATCTTACCTGTTGCATTGAGTTCCGTTATCAAACTCTGTAGTTTATCCTTGGAGCGACCCGAGATGCCCCAAGTAACATCCCAATATTTTTCTTTTGTCAACCTCGCAAGATGTTTTACAGTGCATTTTCCGGTGAAACCTGTAGCACCCAACACTAATATATCCAAACTTTTATTTGCCATATTTATTTTTCACAATTTTTTTTTCTTGGTTATAACTTTATTGTTGTTCACTTCTACAGTTTCGGTCTACTACTGCCGATCGATTCTGTCAGGGTCGCCGCTCACACGAGCTAGAGTCGAGGCGGCGTCAAGGCGCGGGCGCACAAACGGCGCGCCGGCGGCGGCGCCGCTTCTACGTGTTTTCTTTAGGAATAAATGGCAGTGTGCTCATGTAGTAGAGTCGCGGCAGGGGCGAGGTGGTGGCGGCGCGGGGTCGAGGCGGAGGCGGTGTGCCCGACTGCGACCCGACTCCACCGCCATTTTGTCATTTTTTTTCGGGCGTAGACGTATTTACAAAGTTAAAATGTATGAAGAAAAGCATAGCCGCCCGCGCCTCGACTCTACATAGAGACCACGCCTCGACGCCGCCTCGACACCGCCGCGACCTCGCCTGGACTTACCAGTGAGCGACGCCCCTAAAAATCTCACAGTGAAAAGTTAGGTGAAGTGAGCTTAGAGTGAGCTGTCAATCCCTTAGCATTAGTTGGAATGACAGCTCACTCCACGCTCACTTCACCTAAGTTTTCACGGTGATATCATTACAGCCCGTTAGGGTACATATACCTATATTATGTTCTGTGGATGACAGAATCGCACTGCTGCAATCAAGCAATCAAGTTAAAACAAAAGCGGACAAACCACTTCAAACCTAACCTACGCGTCAGATGGACTTGAACCTTTTAATTTTTAAACACCGAACAGGTTTTTGTATAGGTAATAGTAGGTATTATTATTACGAGGTAATTCCTATCAAGGAAATGAGTAGGTAGTTAACATTTTGTTCTGCTTCAAATCCATTCCGTAAGTTTGGCTTTTTGATGAAGAAAGTGAATTCCCTCGATTGGGAATCATGGGGTACGGTAGAATATAACTGTTCACCATCTATCTTCAACCGTTCCACATACCTACACAAAGGCCCCAATTCTGTATTAGGTATTCCCTGCGAAATCTTACCACGTGCAAACCACGTCAACATCGTGTCTTGAATCGAAATGTCAACCGCAGGTACGGAAAACATGTATTATGTTTATGACTGACAAACGACATGACGATGTGACAAACGAAATCTTACCCTGAACGTCAACGTCACAAATATATGACAAAATACACACGTCGCACCATGTTGTGAAATAAACAATTTAAATCATTACTGGAATCCCTATTTTTTATTAAGGTCATTTGACAGAAAAAGTGGCCTGGCGTCAGGGGTACGGCGGTACGTTTATACTCTGGCGTTCAAAAGGTTAAAATAGATTTTTTTCTCACATGTTTCGCCAAGGACAGGCATACTAATATTTAAGCATGTTACATGTAAAAAATTGTTAAATATGCAAAAATTTTAACAGGGTTTGGTGGAGGTCAGATAGGCAGTCGCTCCAAGTAAAATATTGGTACTCAGCTGCATCCGGAAAGACTGGAAGCCGACCCCAACATAGTTGGGAAAAGGCTAGGCAGACGATGATGACATGTAAAAAATTAAAAGGAGATATTAATTTGCTAATATCATTATTCTAACATGTTTATCTCTAGTGAGTTCTTTAAAATAATAGGTTCGTACAAAAAGTAGGTAGGTAATATAATGGAAATCAGTAACCATATTCATCTGTTACTTTTTTATCAATAAATTCTTTCACACTAAAAACAATTACTAATAAGCCATGAAAATTAACATACCTACACAAATTACAGTCCAGCCGTCGAGAGAATGCGTTTCCAACAGTTGTCAGCGCGACAATTTATTCTAGTACCTAACTAATAAAAATCAAATTCACAAAGCACGTAGGCAGACGCGGATCCAACCCTCAAAAAAGGTTGTGGTCCACGGCCACCCTAAAATCGGCCAAGTGCGAGTCGGAGTATGAACTCGCTCTTGATCAATTTATTGCATTCCTACAAAGGAGATGTTTACAAAATATATGACGCCCTGACCGTGATTTTGTACAGTCTATAGTTACGTATATGTAGTTCCACGTGGGGAAAACACTAGTAGGTGAATTAATTAACCTGCGTAATTATTCTGTATCCATCTCACCGTGAAAACTTAGGTGAAGTGAGCGTGGAGTGAGCTGTCATCCCAACTAATCCTAGGGATTGACACTATTGACAGCTCTCTCTAAGCTTACTTCCCCTAACTTTTCACGGTGAGATTTTTACTGAATCGATCGGCTGTAAAATGTGTTCGCTCATGAAAATTACAAAAGAAGGTAAATGTGTGTTTGTTTGCACATCACAATGTCACATTTAGACTAATGATTAAAATATTGAACCGATTTTGATGAAATTTTTACGACTACCTTAGTAGTTTGCTGCGTTACGAATTACGCACGATTCATTGTATTATTTTTATTTTTATTAATGCATAATATAGGATATAATATCATCAGCCTATCGATCTCAATAGACCGTGAAAGTGTGACGTCACAAGTCTATTAGGATTGTGGGCACATCGAGCCCACAACAGTCGATCCGCACTTGCACGTGGGCATTCGTTTGTACGAAACCATTCTCTCGACGGCCGGACTGTATGTCCCTACGTTAAACCTACAGGCGCAGTCCAATTCTCAAACTCTTTCATTCATTTATTAAAATCACATAAGATATTATCTAGCCTAGATCCTAGTCAGTGTGCTCCGATTTTCTAGCTCATTTTTCGCTCGCTCTTTGATAAAATCTACTGAATGGATTTTCGATTCGATTTAGGTACTCGCCTTTGTACTTAACTTATTTGTAGAAAGAATCTGTTTAGATTACTGTTCTCTATGTATTAGAATAATATGTAAGTTAATAACAATGAAAACCTAATTAATTACTTAATAAAAATTAACATTATATCCTAACTTAACTAAAACTGTTCACAAAGTTTAATAGCGTCAAAAAATTCATCAGCATCGCTGTTGACTGGTAATTTACTCCGGCGGTATTACCCGTTTGTATGGTACCTAATGCTTAGCCTATGGCCAAGGTAAAGGCCAGTCGTTGGGTCATGGGAAGTGTCAACCAGCCGTTTCGGAATTTCCTTAAAATGACCATGAGCAGCATTTAGATTACTTAGGTATAGGATTTATTATGCAATTTTTATTTAAGAAAATAGTAGTAGTTCCGGGATTACCTGCTTAGTATTTTCTCGCTGAAGTCTCCCTGGCGATATTACAACTAGTTTTACTACTAGGTTCGGATAGACCGTTATTAGGCTCAAGTTCAGTGCCTATTAATGACAACTTTTTGGTGGAGCAAAAGGTTACCTTAGATTTATTAAAATGAGTTGAATTTCCTTCAGAATATCAAAAATAGAAGATTTAATCAAACTTACCTATAAAGAAGTTATTTTAATATTTTTTATAATGTATAAAAAGGTGCTACGTAACTACGTAGGACGATAGGATAGTCATTATTTTAAAATATTTGTTATTATATTGCCGAGTAGTGGTAAGCCGACCCCAACATAGTTGGGAAAAGGCTAGGTAGATGATGATTGCCGAGTAGGGTAAGTCCTAGCGAATGTGTCTATTATGTATTTTTTTTTTTTTTTGTTTAGTCTAAGAAGTTTTAATTATAATTTTAATGTAATTTTGTAAAATTAGGATAGATATAAGCGATTTGGTGTAGGTAAGCTGTTAGCTTATATTTCATAAATAAATGAATACTAATGTAGAAATCTACTTAAAAGTAGGTTAGTGAATATCATAATTATCATAATAAATGTATTATTTTCTTCTTTTTTTTTCTTCATAGAAACTGACTAGGTATATGTACCTACTACCTATCGTTTACTTGTAACAGTCGTAACGCACCTATAGGTACAGGATTGCAGGGACATCGACGCGCAACCATTTACGAATTACGATGGATAATAGCAGTACCTACATTGATGATTCTCAACACCGCTGCCGCTGCCCTAAATTATTTTTTTTAGATTATTAAAAAAAAGTTACCTGTTGATTTTGACCGCGTAGGTATATCGCTTGTCTATGGAATAGCAGATTTTTTTGATAACCTACGTAAAAGTTCTAGAATCGTAATGAATGTCATGCCTACACTTTGCGCGTCGATGTCCCTGCCACGTTATGGAATCTATACCTTCAGCCAACGCTCTATAGTGTTGAGTTTAGGTATACAATGGCGCCGATTCCCTTGTTCACAAACTAAACTAATTTTAAGTTCACTGCATCTTTTTCTTTATATTTCATTAAGAAAAGGACAGAAGATAAATTATTAGTTTAGTCCTGTCAAATTAAGATACTCCATAGACAAATTAGACGTGATTAAATTCAGGGACCATTTTGGTTACCCATTGAAAGGGTTTTTGATAGGGTTTTGACAAAGGGTTGTTTTAAAACCCATTTCATATTTATTACACTCTTTTACGCAAACCCTCATCAATGGATAACATCTTCCAAACCCTATCGATGTGATTACCTGTATATTCAAAAACCCTTTCTTGGTGGGTTATACTTTTTAATGGTAAGACGTTTTGAACGGGTTACCCATTCAACGACTGTAACAGAGTTACCCATTCGGACTACAAGTATTGTAATTTTATCTCTCGTGCCTTTACTTTAAAGTACTAAACTGCCTGCATTCGGCAGGTTTGTTCTTGTTTCTTGTTGATTTCAAATTCTGGTGTAATAATTCTGGCAGTAACGGCACCTACTATTTGATCCTCTTACTTTATCATTTTAAATAATGATGTCGTAATTGAATAAATAAAAATCTTTAAAAAACATGATACATATTTATTTATTTTTAAAAAACACAATTTTTCAGAATTACTGCTTTTGTTTTGATTGTTATTCATGAACACTTTGCATGACCATATGAACTATTTGACGCATACATTTGTTACGTCGTCCTTCTTCTAACTTGCTTAGATATATTGCAATTAATAAAGAAAAATAATAACACGCATGAATATCATCTTCCTTGCTATTGTCTGAGTTATCAGTATTTGTAGTCTTATCTTCCATTTCTTTAGAGTCATTTTCAAAAGCCAAATCGGGAGTAGACGCATTGTCTAATGTCGGTTGCAATGTCGGCATTGACACGCATGAAGCATCGGTTGTCCTTAATTCCTCAAAATTATGTTGATTCACTTTCGTCTGAGCTTGTGTCGCTGTCTGAAATATATATGTGCTCTAAAAAAATAAGAATTATTATTATAAAACTAGTAGGTATTAAACAATTTAGTGGCATATTGCTCCTATTAAGACCCTGTCCTCCTCCTCCTAGACCTATAACAATTTTATGACAAGACAGATTTTGTCTATATAATTAGACTAGCTAGAAGCCCGCGGCTTCGCCCGCGTGGATGTCTGAAATATTTTCATTAAAAATTCCACGGAAACGTGCTACCAGGATAAAAAGTATGTCCTTCCCCAGGATGCTATCTATCTCTTTACCAAATTTTATGAAAAACCCTTAAAATAATTATATACTTTTCATTTTCTGTTTTAAGTTTTAGTACCGAGTTTCAAGTTAATCCGTCCGAGGGGTTTAAATTTTTTTCTAACCTATTAACCGCGCGCTAAAATTCTTCGATACAAACTTTGAAACCTCCCAATCCCCTTTTAGGGGGTAGTTTATAAAAACAAAAAATGCCCAACTTCATAATTTACTTAGATAAATATTCGTGCCAAGTTTCAAGTTTATTAACTCAAGGAAAAAGATTTTTCATACAAACAAAATCCCCCCATTTCACCCTCTTAGGGGGGGAATTTCGAAAAACCCTTTCTTAGTGGATACCTACTCTTCACGAAAAATACACCCTCCAAATTTCATGTCTCTAGGACCAGCGGTTTAGGCTGTGCGTTGATGTCTCAGTCAGTCAGTCAGTCAGTCAGGACTTTGAATTTTATATATATATAATATATAGATAGATTTAAAATAGTCACTTTTCGGTGTCTCATATTATTAGACAAAATCTGTAACTAATCCACGTCGGTATAGATCTGATATTTAATATGATATACATATAGTCTTAATAAGAGTAATTAAAACAAAAATTTTGTTTAGAATGTTTGTCTGTCTGTCTCTATATTTATTAAAAAGTTACCTTAAATGTTCACCAGGATATTCAGCTATCACCATACCAAATTTAATCAAAATCCGTCGCGTACTTTTTGCGTGCACAAACAAACATACATACAGACAGACAAATTATTCAAAAATTGGTGATTTGGTATCTATATTGATTACTTATTACACCCCCATTAAAAGTTTAAAATATATTCAATGTACAGTCACAGGTTATTTACAGTTTTATTATCTTACCTTTGTTCATCTTCAATATTCAGATGTTATTTATAACTTAAAAAAGAAAGCACCGTCCTGTCAAACCGAGTAAGTTGTAAGAAACACTAATGGAGCAATTCTATATGATTCCAAACTTCCAAGGTCAATACCTACGAGTATTCCTCCACTCCAACGTAATTTAAAATGATTTGATTTAAAACCCTTTGATTACCCCGACAAACCCTTTTAAAGGGTTATCTTCTTCAATTGGAAATCATACACGAGCCGGTAACATCTTGTACTAGTTAACTTATTGATAGGGTTACCCTAACGTTAGTGTTATGAAAGGGCTACCACTACCAAGAGGTAACACTTTCCGTTACTGTAGGCGCACAATCTGTAACACTTTCGAAAGAATTAACTTATATTCGGGGTTGTACGGTCCCTGGATTAAAATATACATGGCTACTAAAAATCCGTCAATTTACGTTAGGCGCTGACTAATTTGACAGGACTAAACTAATATTTATCTTCTGTCCTTTTCTTAATGAAATAGAAAGAAAAATATATAAGATAAATATTACTTTAGGCTAAGTTCAGATGAACGCGCGGCGACGCGCGTCAACATCTTGCGCGCGGTGCATGGTGGTGCGCGCGGGCACGCGCGGTGACGCGCGGTCATGTACCTACACAACAACATTGATTTGTTACAATCTTAAACCGCGAGCCGAGCCAACCGCGCGTTCATCTGAACTTAGCCTTAGTCCTGTCAAATTAAGATAGGTACTCCATAGACAGTTTAGGACAAGGTAATATTATCTACCTATATATTACCGTGTCACGGTGTTGATATATCACTTATACACACAGACGTAGGTATGGCCTTTACCGCGTGTTCACAGCAATACAGTCCTTAAGCTGCTAATGAATTAATGACCGTTGACTGTACGTAAGGAAAACTTAGAAAAAAAACTGGAGGTTAGGGCCGTGTTGCGAGTTTATTTAAACAGGCACAGGCAGTAGCTGGATTTAATTGTTTCTGTAATTACGGCATTCAACCGGTTAAGCAAGTAACATAAATTAAGTACCTCTACTTATTAACTTTTAATTTTGTATGATTAGCAGGGCAATTGCGTAACACACTATCAGTAAGAATAGGAATGGCTTTAATTTTGACAGTTCAACCACATTCATTGCGTTATTTACGTTGTTGAGCAGACAAATTTTTCGAACCTATGATGCAATAGATTAACAATATCCATCAAAATGATTCAGGTTGTGATTGATAGTGTGCTACGCAATTAGGGTGCTGGACCCCATGCTCAGCAGTATTTGCGACCACTAGTCCAACGAGGCAGTCCAGTTACTTTTGTACCTAATTGTAGCCACATTACATTGGAATCAAATAATGTTAATAATATATGCTATCATTCAGAATCTCCAGTGAAAATGCCGACAGTCGGACATACGGCAGACAGACCCTACATTGGCGCCGAACCAGCCATTGCGCAAACGAGATTATCGGTAGCGGGCGTACTGACCGCGAGTAGCGAATGTAAGCAAACAGTAGGGGATACAGATGAATGGACTAAAGTTCAATATAGAAGGAGGCGAATAAAATAGATTTATTAGTAACACCTACAAGTGATTGTAACAGCATGTTTAAAGCCGCTCAAATAAGTAGAATACCTGACTTCAGCACATGAGTTTAGACCCCATATCGTAGAAAATTTTCGTCGGTTATCGAAAAAAAAATCTTCTGTTTCATAGAAAAGTGTAAACCTACGCGGTCAAAATGTATGGAACAGCAATATTTTTTTTTAATAACCGACGAAAAATTTCGACGCTATGGGGTCTAAACTCATGTGCTGAATCCATGGTTACAGTTTGCGCGTCGATGTCCCTGCCACCCTATACCTATATAGATGTGTGTAAAGAATCGAGGGAAGAGGATACTAAACAGTATATTTGGAGCAAAACTCAGGACTCAGTCACACTAGAAAAAATAAATATGAAGAAAAACAAGAAGGAACTACAATTCTTTTATATTATTCATAAACGATGACTAAAGTTAAGTAACGTTTAAACGTCAAAAATGTATGGTTAAACACTCGCTAATCACTGCTTAACTTTAAGCAACGTTTATGAATAAAGGGGTATGTCTCTAGCCATAAACTGCGCTTATTTCTAAATGATGAAATGTGGCCGGTATGTTTTAGGCGCTTTGTACAGTTCCGTGGCATAGTGCTGATAGCTGGGCTCAGCAGCAAGAAATTGTTCTACAAAAGTCGCGTCGCGATGTCTAGTCGCACCTGTCTGCGGGTGCCTTAATCCTAAACAAGGTATAAAACTGAAATAGGTAGTTATAATATGGTACCTTACTTACTTACCTACTTCCACCCCACGAGCCTCCCTGCAACTGTAAATCCTTCGAAAAAAGCCATTTCTAACAAATTTGCATTCCGATTGTTATAAGGATATTTAATGAACTACCAAAATTGTATAGGGAACTGCCAATCAATTGTTTTACAACAGCGTTATTCAAATGGCTTACTATAAAAAACATTCTATTCTGTGAAGGTGTAGGTATTTAGACTTTAAAGATTCACACTGACGCTGACACGTTATAGTCAGTGTGGGGTGAGTAGGTATACTATAATAATAATAAATCCCTATAATAAATCCCTGGACATTTCACACAGCACCATTTGTCCCAAGCTAAGCAACCTAATGCTTGTGTTATGGTAACAAGATGGCTGATAAACTACTTATATACATTTTTTTTTTTGTAAATACATACATATTATAGATAGAAAAACACCCAGACTCGGAACAAATACATGTAGGTCATACAAATATTTGTTCCGTGCGGGAATCGAACCCGCGACACGCAGCGCAGCAGTCAATCGCTTAACCACTGCGCCAACTGTGCCGTCATATTCATATACTATTGTAGTCTTTGGTAGGGTGCACAGTTCACTCATGACTTGATACGGCAAAGTAAACTCTTCCAGCACAGACCTAGAGTTCGGAGCGCGCAAGCCCCACCATGACGTCAACGTAGCAAGGAACTTATAGTTGGATGTAAGTTCCTTTCAACGTAGATATACGGCGTTTTAGTTTTAAGCCCTGGCTGGAGGCTTTAAGTTTCCTTAAGGCAACCACAGGATAGTCCGGTCAAGTAGTCACGAACTCGCGACCTCTCAAGGTAAACAACTACGAGATGCCATTCAAAAAAAAAAAGATACGGCGCGGCGGCGGCGGTGGGGATAATTTATTTATTAATATTACGATATCGTCAGGTACTTTGGTTGTCGTAACAAATCTTAACTCGTGTTTTAGAATAAGGTTCACTGAACTCCCTCGGATTTCGGAATAATGATTAGATTGGGTTATAACCAATTAACCACCATTGATAGAATAGTAACTACTTGACATTGATAGCTCCGTTATGTCGTAGCAATAAGGGCGGTTTTCGTAGTGCAAGTGAACGTTACCACTGATATTATAAATTCACATAGGTAATTATGGACCTACATAAAACATCTCTCAAGGTTTCATAAAATACTGGGTTATCAAAGCGTGCGTGTAGTTTGCTTAACATTGCCCCTGTAGTCACTTGCACACACATGATGGATTTCTTTTAAAGCAATTTATTCATTGGAAAACTTTAGGGCAAACTGGCAAAGTTATGTAGGTACCTACTTAATTGCGATATTATTTGTACGTACGGAGAAATCTCGATGCCTTACGAGAGTTTAATGGCATTTATAACCTACAACCTACCTATTACAGAACATTTGTTTTGCAAACATAAATTTGATAGTTTTTATATTATTTTGTAGGTATAGGTACCTTAGCGACCTCGTCATTGCTTTTGCACTTTTGATAAGAATTCCCATTAAATTGGGACTTCATTATGGGTGAAACTTTCTAACCGTCACATGACAAAAACCTTGTCGTTTTATGACGTGCAAGCGACATTTAACCTTAGGGTGATAAGAAATTACGAGGTCGACTCCACAAATATAGGTAGGTAGGTACACGGTGGCCAATGGGGGTGAGCCCAGCATAGAGTGCTTGTGAGAAGCATTCTACAGGCTTCCGAATCCAATGACACATTTTCGGTCTGAATTGCCGAGTCCCCGGCAGAAAAATAGCAGTCAGAAGAATAGCGGTAAGTACCTACTTCAGCACAGACTTCAATATAAGTCTGTGATCTTTGTACAAGTGAAGTACAGCTGTGGATGACTGACAAGCCTGAGCTACCACTGATCCTATCGACCATCCTAACTCCTTCAGTAAATCAGTACGTAGCAGGATGTATTGTACCTAGTCGTATCGTAAGTTTTCGGGTTTTGAACTTGTGAACAGCGTTTAGAGCTAGCTAGCTTAGCTTCTTCAATAACATTGATTGATGTTGGAATCGGCTCGTTATCGTATCGATCATAGTTATGCAGTTTTGATTCTAGGACGTGTTTACGTGGCGCCATCTATTTGTTGTGTGTCATCAACTTTTTGCGTTTTACAAATTAAAATCTAAGTTACCTAGAACTCGATTTTAACTTGTGTAACGCAAAAAGTTTGAGAATAATCAGTTGAGATTTGCTACTTTTCTCAAATCAGAAACCGGGTGTTAGTCTACTTACTGTTTCCAACTTTAAAAACCTACTAAAGACTATTTACTCACATCAAAAGGATTATAAATTCTGATATACATAATTATGTACATAGTTTAACTTCAATTTTTAGTAATATGTCTACTTAGTTTGATTTTTCAATTGACAGATAACTTTTATCTGAGAGATAAATATGGCGTTTTGACGTCATATTTTTGTCTAAACAAAAGCTATCAAACCACAATAAAATTGTAAATCATAAGATAAAAGTTATCTGAAGATTTAAAAATCGGTTCAGGTTATAAAATGATTAAGCATATGATACAAAATTATTTATCAATAAATTATTTATTTATTATTTACTTATACTAACAAATTGTTATTTCAAGCATTCATTTGAAGTTTCAATAATTTAAATTTTCCTACATACTTTTTAACCTCATCTTTTGGATATGGCTTGAGAGCTAAACAAGTCGGGATATTTTCTGGTTGTTCTATCCATAATTTGTGTGATATGAAGTTTTCTTTTAATTTCTCTGCTACTTTTTTCAGTGACTCCTCATCTGGGACCTGTAATTAATATGAAGAAAACAATCAACATTTCTGTGAACACAATTTAAATTGGTAATACCTCCTTGCGAAGGCACAAAGTAAATATGTTATACAATACAATGTGACAGAGACATGCAATATGTTACCATGGATTCAGTACATCCTGAACCAGCTCGAAATTTTTTGTGTTTAAAAAAAAGATCATTTTTCCATATATTTTGACCGTGTAGGTATTGCACTTTTCTTTGAACAACTGTTTTTTTTTAATATCTAACAAAAAAAATTCTACGCTAGGGGGTCTAGAATCTTGTGCTGAATTTATGGGCAGTTTGCTCAGCAATGTTCCTGCTACCCTGAATGTATACGGACTGGAGCTGATATAAAATAGTCATACCAGCTGTTTATTATATAGATTAACCCGTTGAATGCCGTAGTTACAGACACAATTAAAAAAAGCCATTATGTCCCGTGTGGATCTACGTTCCGGCGAATGAAGGGTTAATCTAGATGCATAGCAGTATGTCAAGCAAAGTTTGGTCAGGACATTTAATTTACATTAAGTAATTTATTGTTAAAACTTTAGAGTTCAGAAAATCCACAATATCTATATGTTATAAGTAACACACGTACCTCTAGCACAACTTTGTGCATATTATCCATATCATCTAGGTACTTTATAGTGTTTTCATCATCTTTGTACAAGTGAAGTACAGCTGTGGATGCGTGACAAGCCTGAGCTACCACTGATCCTATCGACCATCCTAACTCCTTCAGTAAATCAGTACGTAGCAGGATGTATTGCACTATTGGGTTAGACATATTGTACTAAGATAAAATTAACAAAAGCTCGACTTTTTTAAACCAATAGGTTATTTACTTAGATGGCAAGAAAACTGTGAGAAACTTATACAGAAACGTTGCTCGGAAGTTCAGTTTAAGTTGTTAAATACAGTAAGCATTACAATCGTAACTTGTTTTTCCTAGATGAGTAGAATTTATGAAGAAAGAAGAATACAAAACTATTGACAGTTCAGATAAACACAGCGACGGTAAATGTCATGTCATGTCATCATCATTCATCAGTACGTCAAGTAGCACAAGTAGTGTCAAAAAAGCTTCATTCTGCAATAATTCGTAGTTCTCGCTTTAGATGTTGCCAACGCATTAAAATCTAACGTCAGTTCTGTACTGTACTTCTGTCATGTCATTTGTCATTTAACTGTCGTCAATTTCATGTTGTTTTGATTTGACGGCGTGTATGGGAATCATTTAATTTTCAAGCTTTTAAGAAACAATCTCACGCATAAATCGTATTATCCGGCAATTATTTGTTTATAAAGGAATTAAAACTGTGAGGCAATGGCTTCAGGACTAGAAAATTATGTGAATCAAACAGTGTCAGTGATAACTTCGGACGGTCGAAACTTCATTGGAACTTTAAAAGGTTTTGATCAAACAATTAATATAATACTAGATGAATCACATGAACGAGTGTTCTCTTCTTCAACTGGTGTGGCGCAGGTGGTGCTTGGACTTCATATAATACGCGGTGATAATGTTGCGATCGTCGGCCAAATAGATGAATCTATTGATAGCAGATTAGACCTTGGAAATATAAAAGCAGAACCGTTGGGCTCTATTGTACATTGATTACTGCTACGGATATGTAATAAATAAGTTTTGTGTACTAATTGTGTTTATTTTGTCCAACAATGTTGATACCGTAATTATTATTCATTCAGTTTAAATTTTGGTCTGCGGGTTTGGCAGTTATACTCATGTTACCTAATTACAATTGATGCTCCATCAATTGTATCATGGTAGGTCTATGTAAGACTGGAAATTTGATTGCATCTGTGAATGCAGCATTCAACTGGTCAATTATTTATAAATAAAAAAAATTAAGTATGTATTTAGTTTTAAAATTATTTTTTTTTGTAATGTAACTACAAATTTACCTTTTCCAGATTTTTTCCTTTACTTGTGCTAGTACCCTATAGGTTTTTTATTTCGGAACATAAACATCCATATATTTTGATTGCGTTGAGTTAGAAGTTTGATTTTTAAGGGATTGTAGCTCTGAGTATTTCATATTAATTTCAACTTGATAACCACACATTCCTGAGAAAAAGGGTCTTGACGGACGGACAATTAAGTGATCTCATAAGGGTTACGTTTTTCCTTTTGAAGTATGGAACCCTAAAAACTAGTCATTGACTTTTATTATTTTGATTCCTAGTATAGTATTGTATCTCATAAAGCAATGAGCTCTTTACTTGTGTTTACCAAGTGTACAAACACTGCATGCATGTGTGTGTGTGTTATGCACTGACATCTTTATGCACAAATTCACAGCGAGTTTGTATACTTAGATACCACAAGTAAAGCATTTGTCACTTTGTGAGATAAGTGGATTGTCTAAAGTTCTAGAGCTGTTATTAGAAATATTGGAAGTATTACAATATCTTTCCGTATTGTAGAAATTGATTACAAAAGTTTAGTGTACTAAAATTAAAATATATTAACATTAAACTTTTATTCCATACTATTTACAAATTCAATCAGTAAAATATTTACAAACTTCATTTTGGTGTGTTATTTACACAGTCCCGAATTATACAAAATAAAGTAAATAACAAAACAATAAAGAAAACAAAAATAAGTAAAAAAAAATTAATTACAGAAACATTCGATAAACTTTTGAGGATCGTCAAAATCATTTTCTAGTCACTGATTAGATGTATACGTAATTTAATTTGTCAATACTATTATATTGCACTTATGGTCATGATCTTTACTGCAACATCTTATTTAAAAGCAGTAAACAGTATGAAAAGGTGTCACGCACATCAAATACTTCAATTGTCAGCCTGTGATATTTTAATGTGCTTCTGACTGGAAATGTTTCATTCTCAGGGACTCACCCCCTTGAGAATCCAGTTAGGATACACACAACACATTGCTATAACAAATATTGTCAAATGCCATAGTGTGCATTTGTCTAACTGCTAAGATTTATTTAGTTGCCATATTACAGACAGCTTGCAATTTGTATGTGGTTCTGGCTGTACATGTTTCATTCTCAGGGGATTATGTACCCCTTTGAGAATACAGTCAGGGTGTCAATAACTACAGCAATTGTTTCTTATTGCTAACTCTGCCATATGCATTGGATGCAAGTCATCTAATTTCTAAAGACTTAGGGCTGATTTATCCAATGCCAGATAATTTTATCGGAGGAATAATTTTGAATTTTTGCCAGTTTGTTCATACAAAAACTGTCAGACGTTAATTTTATTCCATGAATAAAAATTATTTGTCGATTGAAAAATTAGCCCTTAGGTGTCATTATTCAATAAACTTACAACATTGAACAAAAACAATTTTCTCATTTACAGTAGGTACATACCATTTGGACATGGTAAACTTTTTAAATGTTAGTTCACATTTGGTAACTATAAACAATAGACATGAACAGCCATAAAATACTTAAACTGTACTACAGTTCTATCACATTTATTATCATATTCTGATATTTTGCTAAACTATGATTATTCCTATTTGTCATATTATGAGTAATCATTGCTGGAAGATTTGCTCACCAGCACTATTTCTTGATGCCTGAAATCAAAATAATTGAATTACTTATAAAAATAATTATGAGTTAGAGAAGATATCTACGACAAATGTACAAAGAATAGATAATGATGCCGATTCTCTTGTTCACACACTAAACTAAATTCAAGTTCAGTGCATCTTTTTCTTTCTATTTCAATAAGGGTTTATTTTTCCAACGCCAGATAGTTTAAACCGAGGAATAATTTTGAATTTTGGACAGTTCATCCATACAAAATCTGTCAGACGTCAATTTTATTCCATGAATAAAAATCATCATTCTGTCGAATTAGCCATATGAAAAGGACAGAAGATAAATATTAGTTTAGTCCTGTCAAATTAGTCAGCCCCTGACGTAAATTGACGTATTTTTAGTCGCCATGTTTTTAATCAAAGTCTATAAACTCTTTATGGAGTACCTATCTTAATTTGACAGGACTAAACTAATATTTATCTTCTGTTCTTTTATTAATGAAATAGAAAGAAAAAGATGCACTGAACTTAAATTTAGTTTAGTTTGTGAACAAGGGAATTGGCGCCAATGATTGTCTGACAAGAGCCAAATTGTCCAAATATGCTAAAATTAATAACAATAATGTATAATATTTGAATGCAAAACTTGGTCTTCTTTTTATTTATTTTTTTCTATTACTCTGAAATAATTATAGAAATAAAATATTATAAAAAGTGGGTTACTTTTTATAAATAGATAGGTAATTATTTCATGTTTTGGAATAAATTACAAACGCTGTCATTACACATCTCTTTCTTTTCTAAGCAGTCCGACAGTGAATGCTCTTTAAGTCTTGCCAGCGTCAGAAATGGTCCAAGTGCTCATGAGGAGCCTAACATATTCGAATTACCTCAATACTTCTAACAATTACACACAACTGTTTAAAATAATTACCTACAAAACTAGCTAATTATTTTTACTACAAAAGTACCATAATTATAGAGTCTCTCCCATACCTTTAACATAAAGGTCCACCTATCAATCTTCATTTGTAATTATTTCGATTTCTATTCCTTGTCTGAAATTTGTATGATTTTACAGGAATAAGTTTTATATAATCGAAATTCTAGTCTTGAAGTTATATTTATTTATTTATTACATCAATCACATATATGTACAGGGCGGACATAATGCCATTTTCTATATTTTAATTGTTTATGCTCATAAAATTCAGAAGTATACAGAACATCAAATAGCAACCCTAACGACATACTTATAAAAAAAAGTAAATTGCTATTTTTTTCGCAAATATTTGATAAAATTACCTTTGCATTTTTTCCTTGTATTTTTGTGTGTTGTATTTTTGGAAAAATTGTTTTCCGTATTCGAACGTCGCAATCATAATCGCGCATGCCGGTGCCACTTTAAATATCCGAGGTAAGAGACCCGTGAACATTCCTTTAAATCCGTGATTGATGTATATCGTCCGCGCTATTTCCTTCATATTTGAAGCTCTTTGATGGACTTTACCATCTGAAACAGTAACCACATCAACAAAACCAAAACAAAATACAGTCTGCCGGGAATTAATGATTATTTTACAGTTCTTGCAACTATAGTGAGGCCGACGAGAGAATGCGTTCTTGACTCCTATTAGTTTCTTACCAACGTAACCTGTCAGTGCGACAATTCTTGCAGTTAATAAAGATCAAATTCGCAAAACACTTCTAGCAGTTAATAATCCGTCCGCTCCGCCGTCCGTCCGTTCTGCCAGAATTGTCGCACTGACAGGTATTAGGAACGCATTCTCTCCACGGCCGGACTGTAAACCCTTCAGCCCTCATATGCACTAGCGGTCTGGCGGTTGGCCTAAGCGGTTTGGTTTGTTAGCTGCCCACAGTTGACCTCTAGTGTGCATGTGGGCTAATTAAGAAATTCAAACGTGAAACTTGCGAGGCGCGATCGAGGGGTGCGCGGCGTGGCAGAAACGTCGCCGCGATATTGTGCCGATGTACAGCGACCCGAATTGAGGCCAATTTTAAATTCTCATTATTATAGCGCTTGTCGCAGTAGGTATATGTTATGTATGGTCATGATAGAATAATTCGCTAGAAGTTGAAAAGGCGAGTAGATTACAAAATTATCATTACAAGATCCGCCAAGTCAAGTTGTACGTTAAGTCTCATACGGCTTAGCTTACAACTAGGAGGAGCGCAAAGCAGCTGAGATTGAATAAGTAATAGGTAAATCTAATTTTAAGCACGCCGAAGGAGCTGTTTGCCATCAGCGTCGGTGTTCATACAACTTTACACTTTATGACGCTGATTTCAAAGATAAGATTTTCTGATTATAAGCTATCAAAAAATGCTATGTTCTGCGCTGCTTGCAATCTTAAATTTGTAGCAAAAAGGGCGTAAACGGACAAAATAAAATGTTGCCAACCTGTGTATATTTCTTTTTCTCCTAATTCTATTTGTTGATGTGTTTTTACAACGTCAAATGGAAGGGTTATGAATGCCGCAAGCTGAAACATAAGAAAATAGTTTAGTACCTACTCTTAAACTCGTATTATAATTAAGTGTTTACCTACTAGGTACTTGTTTACTATCTTATGGGTTAACCCCACGTAAGATGGATAGTAACTTTATAATCTAGAAGAGCCATTCTTTATTTTAAACTGTCGCTAGGAGGCATATCATTTGCGCGTTAACCGACTGACGCTAGAGTGTCGTGATCGTGAACTTAGCCGAAGACCTAGCGAAGCGCAGGCGCAGCGCCGAACAAATATCAACCTTGCTCTTATTAAAATAAAGTTGAAAATAAATAAACTCACATTCACAGATCACCATGTAGAGTAAAATACATGAATATTATTTTGGAAAACTTACGCTTCCCGCGACTGATCCACAGAAGAAATTAAACAAAAATGTATTCTTTTCCGAGTCCGGTTTGTTAAACGCCTGTTTTGTTGATTCAAATGTAGTCCAATATAAACCTGGAAGTCACACGATACACTTTTTAATATCTGTGAGAAAAACATTTATTTTTTTCGGGATTAACGGCCTAGTTTCGAGTTCGTGCATTCAACCTTTAATTAATCAAAATATTTTATTTCACATAAACCTACATGGGCACTCATGAAACGTCAGAAGCTAGGTGCACGTTTCCAATTGGTCGTTTCCTATGGCAAACAAAGGGCAAGAAAATCTGCAGTCACTTTTTTAAAAATAATTGGCTCTTACCACAATGTTTTCAAATTACAGTGTTAATGGGTATGGGACAACAGTTTTGGCCTGTTAACACGTACAAGGTACTTACTTAATAAAATAGAAAATAGTCTACAAGGCCTACGAATTCGACAAACGATGTTTCGCAGTATTTTAATTCAGTAATTGAAGAGAAAACTTGTGTTTCAATTTATTAACTACTTATTCAGACAAGAAGTAGAACAGTTTGCACATGTTTACAAAATTAGCATCACAAAGCATCGCAGACAATGGTCCTTCTTCCATCTTGCGCTGCAGCTGTCACCTGTACACTTGAGGATCTTATGACTGCGTAAGCGAACGGTGTTTTCGTGGCTGAACACAATATTTTAATTTTTAGATTATTTGTGATCTTCTTAGCGTATGGATAGCCAAGCTCGTGACCATGTGTGTATGTTACGCAGAGTATATAATAATTACCTGAAAATGGTACATCTCTCAATAACGTCGAGCCCAAACCTCGGAAGACTCCTCTTAAGCCTTCATATTTTACAACCTGACGTAACGCATCTGAGATTTCTGAAAACCAAGGATTTTACAGTTTTTAACTACTTATCAAATAAGCATTAGCGTAATCAGACTATAACGTTCCCACTGCTGGGACACAGACCTCCTCTCCTCTCGATGAGGAGGAATGAGCCCTACGCCACCACGTAGGCCCAGTGCGAGTTGGAGTTTGTTTTCGAATTTTCGGTTCTAGGATACCTAAATTAAATACTACATTTTAATAGGTACTTTATTTTCTCTTTTTACCCTGCTCTGTTCCACTCCTTCAGTCTTTTTATTTTTATATACTGGTACCTATATTTTTTCTTCCATAATTACATCCATGTCTAAAAGACTAATTGTAAATGTTTTCTTTGCATTATGGATTTAAAATATTATCAGTATAAATAGATTATTATCTATTGTAAGTATAGGGGATACCTGGTTTATTGGCCTATTTGTAGGGTTCAAAGGTTCTGATAAACAATTTAATATGATGGCTTATCTGAACCTTACTTAATAGTCAGTGAAAACATTGAATATTGTGTTTTTTTGTTTCACTCTTCCGGACAGAATGTAGACGTCAGTCTAGAGAATTCTACATTTACCTACAGCCCATTACCACTCACAGAGGGCCCGAGTAAATACTAGTGTAGTGGTATCCACAACGCCACATGCGAACAACGCGTCATACTGACGTCACGTAAAATCCTGCGTCGCGCAAGTAGAGTTTACCGCGCAACTAGCATATATGTATACAACGTCCCGACATCAATCGTTGGGCAGTTGCCCGCCAGACACAACACCCGTTTCGCCGGAGGATCCTCCCTTTTCTATGGAGGATGAGCGAACTTTACACCCTGTTCCTCATACCTCTATACCAGCATACTCGATTAATAACAAAATGGAAGTTGTTAATTAGTTTGATACTGTTCTGCTAATTACTGCATATACAGAACTAGAACAATGTTTTCTTATCGTTCCAAGGATATTTATGTACAATTGTTATGCTCAGAATTCAATATAAGCTATGTTATAAATGAATCATATTCATAGAATATTGCATATTTTCATCATGATCTCAACTGTATTACTGCACATAACGGTACAGGGAACAGTCACGTTATTCTAAACTGGCTTGATTGTTCGAATATAACCCGCACTAAATTATAGCCGGCCTGCACTACATAAGGTTGCCTTCGTCGGACAACCTTTACAGTACCACACCCAAATCTAAACAAAGTTAAATCAATCGATATTTTAGTGGTTAATGGTTGCAATAGGCTGTGTGTGTGTGAGTAGCTGCGGAAGCGCCGATTTTCCCAACCGGCGAAGTGTTTAGACGAGGTCAAAGGTGTCAGCGGGTGCGTTACACTCGCCTTACGCTCCGTGTGCATATTTTAACCTTCCGCACAGTTAATACAGAACGGAGACCTTTTTTTTAGCATAAGTTTCAAGTTTACCTGCATAAGTCAACTTTTTGGATTGCATCTTTGTTCTTATAAGTTCTAGAGGACTGACAATTGTTACGGCTAACATTCTTGCTGTGGCTCCCGCTATCATTGGTATCCATAATGGTTGTGATGCTGAAATATATAAGAATAGATTTAATTACCTATGTGAATAAAAATAATTTAATGATCCTTTTACATTTGGTTCGCACGGGTGTATTTTTATAGGCGCGATTTCTTTTCGCGCGCTGGGTTTGTAACGCTATGCGGCAGACAGTTGAAAATCCTGTTGTGTTGTAATAATGTGTGTTTTCTTGACGAGCTGGGACGCAACCCTTGCGCAACCCAAACGCTCAAAACTGACAGTTGAAAATCCAGTGCGACAAAAAAAAATCGCTACGATAAAAAACCGGTCGTGCGTACCTGGGCTTATGATTGATTTACAGATTAGGCACGGTAGGTATTTAACCCCACGAAGATAATGATGTTAAAGCCGATTTCAAGATTTGCAGATAAACTTTTGAAACAAACAGGAATAATTATGTCAAAGATAAAGTAGATATTTTGACCTACTGACACTTCAATACATGATCATAACAATAATATTATTAATTACTGAAAAAGATAAGAAACAAATGATTTGGTTATGATAAGCTTTGGTCATAATCTTCTGTTTACAAAGTGCAATAGTGAACAGGCTAACGCCAGAAATGTCATGTAATCACTATTTGGTAACTTGGTAACTTGTAGATTCAAAGTCTTGGGATTTCTTTTTGAGATATTTTCCCTGCCTAAAGATACAATACAATACTGAATAAAGAAAACAATGATCTGTTCCATCACTACAATGACTAAAGCCACTCCCACTCGAAAAGCTGCCACACTGAAATGGAATTGGGCTGGACACATCTGCTGAATGTGGACTCCTTTAATAAAGATTAGTCCTTGGCAGCTCACCTTTGCCCAGAAGTGGGCATCAATGGCTAGTAAAAAAAAGGGACAAAAAGATAAAAAGAAAATCCCTTGTTTGTCTTGCAATCGGTTGTAAATCTTTAGCAGATTTTTTGTGCGGATCAACAAATTTTTAAAAGAAAATTTGTACAGAATTTTTGTATGTTCAGAAAACTTGTAATAAGTACAAAAAAGTGTAAAGTGCCAAATCATAGTTACAAAAAATTGTGAATAGTTTAAGGTAGCTTGTTTGCTTCACCTATAACCTTCAAGTCAAGGTGAGGAAACTCGACAAGTGATGTGATACAATAATGTGTGTATTTATATTATGTAGGTGGCAATACATTATGTACTTACCTATGTATTTTGTATCTCCTATCATTGTCATCAATCCAGAGAACAATAGAAGACGGAAATAAAATATTATTTGTTTGTGTGGTGGGGTATGAAATGTATAATTTAAGAAAAATACCATATCAATTATTTATAATAGTTAAAAAATATACATATAATTTTAGTACTTGTTTTATTACTTACTGTTAAGCATTAAATTATTGTATGTTGTTTTCATTCTATATCTCAGTTGTTCATAAGTCACGAAATAAATAACTGTACATGGAAGAGCTAGGACTAGAGTAGGACTTAATCCTGACCATAATGCAGGAACTCCTTCTACTTTGGCTATTTTATAAAACGCATCCTGAAACCATACAAACATTTCGTGAATATAGAGATCAGATTATACACTGTGTAGCATGCAGACCTTATAATTTATGGAGCAGTTACAAAGTTGAGACTAAAATTGGATTTTTACCATTTAACAGATTTTTTTTTTTTAAACTTTGCCCCACACTAGTAATTTCTCCTGTATTGTGCATGCATTTACAAACATTTAAACTCACATACACAAACAGCCAGACCAGGAACAACTGCTTGTAGGTCATACAAATATTTGTTCAGTGCGGGAATCGAACCCGCAACACACAGCGTAGCAGTCAATCGCTTAACCACTGCGCCAACCGTGCCGTCAACTTGAACGTCAATTTGAATAAAAATCGATGAGTGTTGAGGTTCCCACCATCCTGATTCCTGATTCTTTTGATCTACTCCCCCTTGGGGACACACGAAGTTGAAGTGATGGGAAAATGGTAAAAAAGAAAACTATGTTATACATTACCATCGTTCCACTGAAATGAACTCGTCTGGGTAACCATGGCGATTCTCCACAGGGGCATATGTGTTCCATAAGACCATTGCAATATAAGTAACATTTATTCGACAGCAATGCCTTCTGTTGTGCTTGCAGCCTTATTTTAACCACATCAAGAGGGGTCACTAAATCAGTGAACAAAAAGGTATACTCATATATTATGAAACTATAAATATTTGCACAAAAACAGAAAGTGAAGACTTACTGAATAACGAGGTTATAAGTGCACCGGAACATGCCGATGCCATTTGCTGGACTGGAGTGATCCGGAACTGAGGATCATCTTCACGAATCATGGCATTGGTTTTTGTCACAATCAATTATGATAATGTTCTTCAGAGTAACATCGGATCTTACCCCAATATTTACCGTGTTTTTTTCGGTTCTACAAATTCTAATGTCTGGCTCTGTCAGTGTCACTGTGTCAGTGTCAGTCTGTCATCAGTCAAATTCATTCGATTGTTCATAGAGTATAGAGTGATAGGATATCTGTAACTGTGTTACCAGAATTTAAAAACTTGGTATTGAATAACTGTCTATGAAAAATCAATAAAGTATTATATGTTTAAATCGACTAATTCAAAATAGGTCAAAATAAAAAAGGGACAAATACGATTTCTGTAGCGGTCTAGCAATTTTGTTTTATTTACGAAAAAACACCAAAAACATTCAACTTAAATAACAATGTTGCTTCGATGAGGAAGATAACATAATAATAACTTCTACGGGCGCACAGAACACTGGGTACATAATCAGCTCAGTCACAAATTCACAATCACTACCATGTTGTATAATGGCTAATTAGTATTAGCCGTTATTCAAGATAATGAAATTCAGTTGTTAAATGACTAAACTTCAAATTATTATCATTCATACTGAAATGAAAGAATAGAAGTTTAACATTCTTAGTAAGTGTGTTTTAGTTGACAGGTCTTTGAGTAGTACTCACTCACTACACTACTCTACTCGTACATCTCTAGTAATTTCAGTCAAATTCACTGCCACATGGATGGAGGGCGTCACTGAAATTATTTAGTGCATTTTTAATATTCGGTAATAAAAACTCTACACGAAAGCGGCGCTCTTTCCTGAGGGTTTCAGTTGTGTAGATGAAAAATACTTTTTGAAATGTTTACCACAGCGTCTAAATCTTTAATGTGAGTACCTTTTCATTTATTTTCGGAGTTTTCGGAGTTTTACATAACGTGACAGCTGTTTTTATATCGGATCTATAAACAAATTGTGAGCTACATAGTACTGAGATGGTCACACACCCATCATTCGTGAAATAGTATTAATATGAAGTAATAATCGCTTCAGAAACTACGGGTAACAACGAAATGCCGAATGGTATTATTATTCGTGCACGATTGATTTTAGCTTTCGTTCTCCGGTTACCCATAGTCGAACAAGTAGGTAAAGGAAGTAAGCGTTTCGTCGCTGCGATATTCTCAAGGTCTCGTTTATATTGTGGCCATACATACCTTTCCATTTATAATTAAATATTTAGTCAACTCATTAACACTGATTTTGGAAGCCGCGAGTGTCGTCGTAAGGGTGGAGCTCACGCTCATACTCATCGTCCTGTCAGTATCCGAAAAAGTGACTTCTCTATCTTTCATTAAAAAACTAGGTCTTTGTTTTGTCACCAATTTGCTTAAATATAATTCATATTATTTGGAGGTCTTTGCCCAGCAGTGGGATAGTAAAAAGACTTAAAATAAGATAATATTAAAGCTGTATAACATTGTCACTTGAGCTTTTTTCTTAAATAATTGTTAAAAATAAAAAGTAAGTGGTTGTGAAGAGGTCCATGAAATATTAGTATTTGCAAAAAAAAAATCCCAGTAGAAACATTTTCTAAGTCTATTAATTAAAAATTTTTGGGACTAGTCCCAAAATCGTTTTGAAATGATTTTCTGCACCAGAATATATTTAGTATTATTGTCATTGACATTGTAAAACATATCAGTGCCACCTTATCTGAATTTTCCGCATCACTTCATATCAGATTCTCATGTTAACATTTTGATTAGGACTTATTTATGAATTGTACACATCCACCTATTTTATAAATAAATCAAGTATGTATTACATATTTGTGTTTAATGTTAAAATATTTACATTACATTTCCTTTTTATTTTACTGAAAGAAACAACCAGTGGTCCACATAAGCCCTAGATTGAAAGAGCTCAAAGTCATGGCTGGAGGCCTTTGCCCAGCTGTGGGATGATGTGGGCTAACAGTAACAGTAAAGACTGAAGGGAAATCCTAAAAGACCTAACTTTAAAATTTCTCAAATAGATATGTAAAATTAAATGAGGGTTTTCCTGAGGCTACATAAATTGTGGTGTTGTCCTTATTGCTTTAATATTATTATAATACCTAAATGAATAGAGGTATGAGAAACAGGGTGAAAAGTTCACTCATCTTCCAAGGAAAAGGGAGGATCGTCTAGCCAGACGGGTGTTGTATATGGCGGGCAATTGCCTAACAACTGATGTTGGGAAGTATGTACCTCTATATGCTAATTGCGAGGTAAACTCTGCTTGCGAGATGCAGGATTTGCGTGACGTCAGTATGACGCGTTATTCGCATGTGGCGTTGTAGATACCGCTACAAATTCATAAAATACCAAAAACAAAGTCATTTAATCAAATTAGGCTGAGAATCAGCACTTTTCGAACGTCAAAATTACAAAAGACAGTCCCCCAAAACGCCTGCCCTTCACCACTTCCTAGTGCTATCGCTGGGAAGAAGAAGTAGCGCAACAAACTCCCCGGCGGCACAGGTGTCTGTTCAGTTAGTTAGTGTTGTAGTGTCATTCATAAAATACCTGTATTAAAGTAGCACTTTCAACATTAAACTAAGGAGGATTTATTAAAATACCATCCAGTCTTGAGCAAGCGTGCCAATCAATGCTTGTGCCTTCTCTGTACCATGTGTCTTTACCCTGCAGCGGGACAATCATAGGCTGGTAGCATCATAAAACTACCTATTTAGCAGTGGAAAGACAGCAGTTGAGAAAGCAATATTTTTGATTTAGGGCTGATTTTTCAAACATCTGATAACTTTATTAGAGGAATATTTTTAAACAATACATAATTAGGATAACTACTGATCCTTATTTATGCGAAAATAAAATAACAAATCAATTTTGTAATCATTAAGAACAGATTTGCAGTCCATAATAAATGAATTTTTGTACTGACTTTGACCTTGATTCAGAAAAATATACCTGGAGTCCACAACCTGTACTATTCGACCCTAATGTCTACTCTAAATATCATCTGCCAATGGCTTTGTTTAATTTTGAACACTAAGTGTTTACACTTACTATCCGAAATTCTTCAACAACAAAAATTGCGAGTACTTTCTATTATTAGTCTGTCCCAATATATTGTGAGTTGGCACCGAAGCTTTGTACCTAAAAATAGTATGAGATGATGGCCAGAGCAACAATAACATTTCGCACCAACAGTCTTCTATGTTGATATTTACCAACAATACTTAAATCGTTATCAGTGATATCGATATGATATGTCTTAATTGATGTGTACACTGACTCCTAGGCAAAATCATATCATCTATCAAAACTAGATAGGCTTTATCGCTAGTTTTAATCTATAAGTAAGTCATTTACCACCTCAATAGTTGCTAGTTTTGATTTTATATTTTATTGTCTGACTTGATGTATCTGGTCACATTTTTTTCAGTGTCAACATCAAGGAAAACAAAAGAAAGTCGTTATCTTTTATTTTCAGTAAGTATGTAAATTGTCTGGACCATTCTCATTCGTTACGTCGCAGCGGGCGTGGTAATTACGTAAATTACCTCACACTTGGATAATTTTAACTGAATACATCCATGCCAACAGTCAGTAAGGTGTTCTATAGAATTATTGTATGTTTTATCCGTTTGTATGGCCGGGGCGTTTGATAGAGGATGCATTTTTCGCATCCTCGCTCACTCGTAACTCGCCATCAATCTCTCGCTACGGCTTACGTACCTCGTCCCGTTACACACGCAGTTATTGATAGTGTTGTGTTCATGATCTCATTTCAGGTGTTCCCCGGGCTTAACAGCTTCGTACTCTCATCTGAGTATTTTTAAAATGTAAATCTCTTTTATCATTAAAACCAACAACCGTTTCGGTATTTCGCGTTCGTCCGTTTAGTTTCGATCTTAAACGGAGCTCAAGAGATCTTTACGCAAATCGAACTGAATATTCGTGAAACAATAGTAACTATTTAACTAGGACGAATATGTCTCAGGAAAGTTGTAATGAAAGAAACTGTTTCAATAGTATTAATTAAATGATTACAATAGATCTGGATGTAATGATATTTTTCCTTCATCTTGGCCATCCAGTAATGTGTCATGACTAACTGACTGAAATTGAAAGTCTCTTTGATATTCGCCAGATACAAACCTGTAATCTTGTAGGTACATTACATACCTACCCGAGCAATCGGTTCTTTCACCTTCAATCCATCAGAACAGTCTCAGACCGAGTCAGGACCGTCTGCAGTTACCTGCAATGTGCTCGTACTATATTTTCTGCGGCAATGTCAAGGCTGGGCCAGCGTCGCGGGCAACGCCCCTCTCAAACCCGTTATGATCCGTCTATTAAAACCAGCCAATTACATAACGCGAACATCATAAAAAGTAGTTACGGAAAGAGTTAATTAGTGTTAACAATTTGCGATGCTACTTTTGCACAAGCCTCGTCCAATGTAATAGTAAACTTGAACACCGAAGCTGACATTGAATAGGTTCCTTCCTCAAGTATCGATTACCATTGTTGCATGTTGATATCTAAAGTGTTACGATGTATTATCGATGTTACGGTTCGTATTTCATAAAGCCGTTATCGTTTCGCCGCGAGATTTAAGTGAGCCCATGCGTGTATGTGTTATTTTATGCTATAGGTATACTACCGAGATTATGATGACTAACACTTGGAAACCGTCTCTATGTCTCCCCATGGTGTCTACTCTCGTCATATTCTCAAATCTGATGTCTCAAAGCATATTTTGACTCAGATTTGATTCTGGTATGGTGAATATTTTCGGCTCTGCACGACAGAGCTTCAACTAATTCAAAACTTGCGAATGGTTGCCAAAAAATGTTGAATTATTAATCTATATTTTAATATAAACAAAATAAAATAATCTGGCGACATGTTTGTTTGGCGAAAAATTTTCTAGGTGCTCAATGCATCACTGACATACTTGGTTCCAGGTCGTCTAAATCTCAGGTCATGAACCTTACATTACATTTGACGCTTCAGTTTTTTGTTGGCACGTTAACACTGCGTAGAATGTTATGAAATCTGGCACGAGAAGCATTTAAATCATCGCCTACAAAGTAATGCTAGATTAAAATGGATTTAATGTTCATCTTGATACAAGAAGTAACACAAATTGTCAAAAGGTTTATTTCAAAATAATTAATGAATCGCAATAAGTTACTGTATTATAATATATAGGGTGGCAAGGACATCGGACACACAACCTGTTACCATGGATTCAGTACATGATTCTGGAACATCATGCGTTAATACTTTCGTCGATTATAAAAAAAAAAAAAACCAGCTGTTCCTTACATTTTAACCGCGTAGGTTCCATTGGTGTAGGAACAGATTTATTTTTAGCGAGGTTTCTGATACATTGATGTAGATAAGCGTAACGTAAAGATATAAATCCTCCTTGACAGTTACAGCTTTGTCGGAAATATGGAATTTCCGACAAAGCTGTAACCGTCAAGGAGGATTTTTATATTTTGTTAGCGTCAGCCCAGTGGCAAATGACGTAGCTGATCGACAAGCAATCAAATAACCGTCACTATTATCGTCGATCTTTAGATTTAAATGTCTATTGTCATATGATGTAACACGAGCCTTGAACGTGTACCTATTTGCACCGTAAAGGAGAAAAGTAAGATCAGTACATAATTTAGTACCGTTCTGGCATCCATCGTTTTACTTTTAAACGTCGTCGTTCCGTTCCTTCATTGATTATGTCTCAAGTAATTTATTTAAAGCAACGCAATTGCTGTCCAGATTTAGCTTCCCTCAGTGAAAGCAGGTTCTCATTGTACCTACCTAATATCAAGTATCATTATGTATTCATCATCCTCCTGCTCTCATCTGTATTCATTTGGAGTCAGAGTAGCAGGATTTCTTCTTTACATCCCTAACCTAACAGCTGTCAAATCTTCACCTGTTTTTTAACCTTGTCATCTTTCACACCATCCATCCTTTGTTTGGTCTTCCTCTGCTAGTCATCATGCTCTTAACTTTCTCAGGTCATGTTCCTCATTTCCGAATCAAGTTTCTGCTCGAGTATCTCTATGCTGTTACCACGGCTGTTACTGTGCTGTCTTGTCTGTTGTCTTGAGAAGGTAATGGTTGCTTCATATCCCATATATGGGTATCAATTTACTCTTCAATAGATGTTTGATTGTAAAGTCTGGGGACTTCGAAACGCATCTATTGTAAATCTTAATCCGTCTATTTAATTGAAATAGAACGTAATTGTGTCTTATTGCAGCAGTGCGGTGTCTTTTGTCTTTACGTTCAATTTACTAAATTGGCAAATATTGGTTTAGGCTACTTGCTTTTGGACTAGTTATCACAAGGTCGATCAGGTTGTATCACTGACTTTGCGCTTTTCATTAGTGATGAGATGCTAGTTTCGATCTTGTGACTGGGTAACGTGACAAAGATCAGATCAGTGTCAAAATAGATTTAATAGTTAATACAATTCACGGCCTTGACACATCGTGTCACCTGTATTACTGCTAAATTCCGGTCCAGGTCTACTTCACGGAAATCTCCGTCACTGCCCGAGTTTAATGTTCTTATATCCAAGGCCCACAGTTAAGCCAGTGAGTCATCGTTTTCATCGGAAGTTTGATGTTATACAAATCGCTCTCAGTGCTCTGTTGCTGTACTTGCTACAAGTGGTGAGAATCGTGATTTTCATAATAGGTTAAGAATTTCCCAAACTGACCACAGAAACTCTAATTTCCTTGTTTTATGTTGATTTCTTTATTTTATTAAGGTGAAACTTGTCTATTAAGTATTGATCTCGAGTTCTCAACACAACTCGAACACAATTCAATCGATTGGTTCTTGAGCAGTGCTCAAGCAAAATACGATCATAAGAGTGCCTCGATATCGACAAACACTCCTTGTTTTGGAGTGGTTTTAGTGCCTTATAAATTAACTTTCAAAGAGTTTTCATTTATAACTTTAATCACGTTTAAAAACAAACGTTCCATGTGGTAATAGCTTAACATATCAGCTTTTAATGTTCCCACTGCTGGGACACAGCACCACGCGGGCCAGTGCAGGTTGGTGTATGTCACATGTCTTCGAACTCTTAATAAGTAATAGCTTACTGTTACACAAATTCAATGTGTTATTCTGATAGTGATTTGTGTCGATTGACTGTAAATACTCATGTTTTATGTTTGGTAATAAAATTTGAATCATGTGACATCGGAACAGTTTATTGTTTGCACAGCTTTGATGTATTAGCTTTGACAATACATAATCCATATGCATGATTGATGTACCTACCTATTAGAAATTAACAACTAATGACTTTCTGTTTTGACTGAAGGTGTTAGTTTACGATGGTGAATTTAGATTCAAGCAAGTTAGCTAACATGAACAACGTGTGATTCAGTTAAATGTTTTTGACTGTGTTCATATCGGTGTGCGATTTCCTTATCATAAGAATCATTATCATTTAAATATTTCACCAAGGAAAGAATATGTCGTCAGGACTAATTTTATCATCTCATTTGGGTTAACATAGTTTACGTCATAATTATAATCTGTGTACGGGCAACCGCACATTCTACAATTCAGCAGTTCACGCCACACATTCATTTCAACTCATAATAATTAGTTCAGTTCGCCTTGGGCTATCAATGGGTAGCTACAATGATGTACCCAATGTGTACTTAATAGTATGTTTTTTTTTTAACATTGATACTAAATTATACAAACAAAATAGAGCAAAGATTGTAGACAATTAAATAAATTCTTGTCGATGTATATAATTTTTTTCTGGCTGACTGTGCCTATAATGGAAACAAAAGCTTTGTTATTTTATTCAATCTGAGCCATTGCCTATCAAAGCATAAGTTGGAATTGATTAAATGCCTATGACAAACTTACCTTATAGGTAAGTACCTGATTCATAGATCATGGGATAAATTGTGTTTAGGAAAACCGCATTTGTAAAGTGCAATATTATGAAGTAGGTGCATGCCTATATTATACTATTCTTGTGTAACGACACGTTACATAACCGCGAACTGCGGTTATGATTATGACGCACTCGTGAATGTGCAAACACCGGGAGTTCTGGCAGGGTGCAGGAAAATGAGCAATTTTTACGAGTTTTGTTGTAAATTGACTTTTTTGAACGTATATTGGTCGTTTACGGGCCAGTCCACAGTGTCCCTTATATCAAGCAAGGAGAAATGAATAAATATTGAATTAAAATTCGTGTGACAATTTGCCGAAAAAAATAACAAAGGACTTCGAAAAAAAAAACAAAATGGCGGCGGGTCGGATATGCCTTTCTATCCGACCTTCCGCCATTTTGTTTTTTTTTTTAGTTTACGCGCACGATGAAAGTAGTTTACCTACTTATATGAGTAGAGGACACTTATACAAACAAAAATGTTAAGTAATATGGTACCCTAAAGTGTCACATTCGCGATATATTTGGAGGTAAAGAAAAAAATGGCGGATGGTGGATATGCCAAGTTCCATAGAAAAAAATGTTCGAACCCCTTTAGAGGTGTTAAAAAGGCCTGCGGACTGAGTGAACTAGTTCATTGTTCATGTGCAATTTTTAAGCTGCATTCTTGTTACAGATGTTGTTCAACCGCTATAGGCCCACACAGGGCGCTGGCGTCCATTCTTTCGAGGAGCCCATCCATTGTAGCAGTGTCACTACAAAGCCGGGACTACCACGAGGTCACCGGCAACATAATCTGCCCCAATGTAGTCAGAGGCATCGACCACTTGAGAGATCCTCGTCTCAATAAGGTATATATATAGATATGTAGAATATCCACAAGTTGCAGTATAGTAGCCTATACATATAAAGCCTCTGCCGTTTTTTTTTAAATTTTGACGGTTTTAGGCTCAGTTTATTTCATCTGCACCATAATTATGTACGCTACAAAAACTCAGAACAACGAAAATGTAAGTTTGGATTCAGCTGCAGCTCTTATTTTGTGTAGAAACCGACCGAATCCAAATTGTAAAGTCGGACAGTATTTGTTTTAAAAACGTGTATACCTACTATTGTTGGGCTCATACGTAGTTTATAGGGTTCAGTAACTCCTAGACCACTTAGCCCGTCCACTGTTTGAGTGGGGCGATAGGCTACCAATATATTTTTTATGTCTGTAGTTCTGTACACTAGATCAAACCGGAATATTTGTCAACAGTAATTTTCCTTTTTGTTTAGATTTCCCTCGTTTTTCCTCAAAGTCGGTATTGAACTATTGAGCTAAATGTAAGGAAAAACGAATGACATTGACTATTGATTACAAAAGCATACTAGCAATGAAATTCGCTTCGCTTTGAAATAGGTTTAAAAAAAAATACATTGAGAACCTAGTTATTCAAGCTAGTTTAGAAATTTTGGCAGGGCGCAGAGATTGCCTCTCCCTCACGCGCTCCGCCTCCTCCTTTGCGAGCATTACTGCTTCGCAGAAGGAGGTGACGGCTTCCCATGCACTCTCGTTCCGTACCATGGCCTGGACCAGGGCCGGACGCGAGAGATCGCCGCCGTGTCTTGAATACCTTTTGTTAGAATAACAATATGATTCCCAAATTAGTTTCCGTAAATATTTTCCCCGGTAGTATAAATGACCCTATTGGCGTGATAGTAAAATTACACACACGATTAGATAAGATAACCATTTTATTCGTGAAAAACTCACATAAGTAATATCTAGATTATAATGAATGATAAAATAACGTATGTTCTTTTTTAGGGGCTAGCTTTCACGCTGCAAGAGCGTCAGGCGCTCGGGATCCATGGTCTTTTGGCAGCCAAGTTCAAAAGTCAAGAGGAACAGCTAGAAATATGTACTATTTCCATTGACAGATATGAGGACAACCTCAACAAATATCTCTATCTCGTCGAGTTACAGGTGACTAAACATGATACAGGTACCGTTGATTCTGTGAAGTTATTTATAGAAACTGGGTTTTGGACACAGGGTCTGGTATAGGGTGGTTATTGTACGAGTTCTAGTTTGAGATCTGAGTTCGAGGTATGAAGCTTAATGCTTAATGGATTTGTTGAATTAATGTACTAAACATGAAGAGTGGATCTTTATAATTACTGTGAGTATTTTTATGGCTTGAATTTAAATTAAGTTTTGGGTGTTAAGACTGACAACGGAAAAATCATGGACTGGGTTGATAAAATTGTTTTTTTGGTGGTGAAAGGAATGTTTAAAAGGTGTGAACAATCATTTCGTTTTTTTACTCATAATAATAAATCTAATGTTTTTAATACTGCCATTGCTTGAATCACAGCAATAAGCAGTCTGGCTAATCGTGTTGGCCTTGACCTAAATTCGTCATCGATCCTGTTAGACCTATGTGTAACGGTATGTTTCGGTGTTAAAATAGAGGACTTGAATGCAGGGCCTTTAAAGAACTAAATATTTTGTGTTTAGGAACTTGTATATGAAATTATTGGTGTGTATGAATCGTGTAAAATATTGTACAGCACATTATAATACCTCTGTCCAACTCCAATTTGAAAAACACATTGATAAATTATTTTAATATACCAACTTTATGTACGCCGAAGTACAATGATGAATAAATTAAATGTTTGTCTGTTTTTTGAACAGCGCCAATAAATTATCGTTTGAAATGGCCTAAATTGAAAGAAATGGCAACATTTTCGCTATGGCCGCGGAAACGGGTCACAGCATGCTTACTTGGGGAGGAGTTTCATTGCTGTTTGACCCTGTAAAATACGTGAATTTTTACTTACGTATTAAGTATGTGATTTTATTGTTACACATAACAGAACTTAAGGCCAATTCTCGTAATTAAAAACGTTCAAAATCTAGTCGCAGTCTCATCTCGGCGACAGCCATATGTCAAAATGTAGGGAAATTAGTGATATTTTTGACAGATTTGTGCAATTAGCTAACACAAATATAATTAAGCATGTTTGTACCTAAACATTTAAGCCCGGTTGCACCACAACTCCCTACTTGCGTTTTTTTCTGTCATCTTCAAACGCTTGACAGAACCAGAACGATTTTTAAACGCGTTTAACCCTAAACGCATTTAGTCATATGTGACTTTAGTGTATGTATGGTTAAAGCAGGTTAGCGGATGATTTGTTCAATTATGCACAAAGGATTGTTGTCAAGTTTGTTGTGCGCTGGTGTATAATTTTGCTAATGGCACCTATTACCTCTGAATCGTATTACATAAATAGGTGTCATTTATTATTTAAAGTTGTTGTTTGTGTTTACCTGATTTTCAAGCAGATGTCGATGTATTTTGATTTAGTAGATTGGTAATTGAAAAAAAAAAACACCTCAGCCAAGATTGTTCTTAGAAAAAGAACAGAAGTTATTTATTTGTGGTTCTCTTAATAATTTTGGAACAGTCCATAAGTTCGATTTTCAAAAACAAGTCCGTTTTTATTTTCAATTGGTTTAAAAATGATTGTACTTTTTTTACACTGCAACCAATAACGAGCACTACCTATGTGGAAGAGATTTATATCCTGATTTAATTTACTGGCATTAAACACCATAAACTTTTCCAAAATAAACAAGGCAATGTTTTTAATAATTTTATTGAATTATTGCAGGACAGAAATGAGAAGTTGTTCTTTAGGCTTCTTGCGGAGAACGTTGAGAAGTATTTGCCGATCGTATACACCCCGACTGTTGGACTGGCGTGTCAGAAGTTCGGTCTCATTTACAGGAGACCTAGGGGCCTTTTCATCACCATCAACGACAAGGGACATGTATTCAACATCATAAAAAATTGGTGAGTATTCATTTTTGCCCGTATGCGAGACAGCAAACACAAAGATATGTTTTCCACGCGTATCTATACAGGGTCAAATTAAATTAGCTAGCGAAACTCTTCAAATGTGACGGGTATCGTTAGCCAATGAAAAAAAAATGAAAATAAAAGATTTTCTAAACCCATATTTACTACTAACTGCACCACCAGTGGCCCATACCCAGTCAGCTGTAGGTTTTTGATTGTTTGTTTTATCGCCATTAGATGTCGATACGGATCACGCTAGCGGAGTTCTGTTAGCTAATTTAATTTGACCTTGTATGTATCTTTGTATGTGGGATTCTATACTCTCGGAGAATCCTAACGGCCCGATGGATTTTAATAAATGAGTAGACTATCGATATCGACACGTCTAGGCTGCGCGATGGTTGTCTATGGGCTTCTTAGGGCCGGCGCCCACTGGCGGCACGGCACGGCAAGGGATTTTTATGCGACGAATAGAAATATGTAAGTATAACTTAAATGTATGACAATAAAATTGAAATTTCAATGATGATGCCAAAGGACGTCGCAGCATGCCTTAGGATACCGCGGCATCATTGTTGCCGATGAAATTTCAATTTTATTGTTATACTTTTTAAGTTATATTTTCTGTTAGTCGCATAAAAATCCCTTGCCGTACCGTGCCGCCAGTGGGCGCCGGCCCTTAAAACCCATATCCTTATTATATCTTCTCTTTATAGAAACATGTTTCAATTAGCTGTTGTTTTTCTTTCGTAAACAAATAAGCTATTCTTAGCAGTAGATTGATTAACAAGATTTGAGATAATTTTCAAGTTATGAAACAACAAACTGAAGGTCATACTTAACAAAGTTCAAATTTCATTGCAACCAAAACTTATTAGGACCTTTTTGTTACAAGTGTTCACTCAAAAATCAACCTAGAATAAATTTCACTAAAGTATAAGTGGCGATAGAATATTAATACTGCTAGTGTCAAGCATTTATCAGTCTCTTCGAAATAAGGTATATTCGCTAGGATCAAAGCATTCTAATTTAATGTACGGCTATGAATAGAAACGGTTTACATTTAGCCTTAGGTACGTACATGTTGCGTCTACGTTTATATTCCTGGTTTATTTAAACAAGCTTGTTCTAGATCAAGACAATTATTCAACTATGACAGTTGTAATAGGTTTTCTCGATGTCAATTCATAACATAATGGTACTTAACAATTTTATCATACACTAGCTCCTGCCCGCGACTTCGTCCGCAAATTTTCTGTACCCCCGACCCTCCCCATCGGATCGTATCGCCCACACTATTACTTCGTTTTCTCTTAGCGTTCTGTCTGCCTTTTGGTTTTTTACTTTTTGCTCGACTCCTAAGGGTGCTGGCATGATATTATTTAGCCTATAACCTTTCTCAAGAATTGGGCTATTAAATGCAAAAAGATATTTTTAAATCCGACTGGTAGTTCCAGAGATTAGCGCGTTCAAACAAACACACAAAAAATAAAATACTACTTACTTGTTACTTGAGTAAAATGTACTTTATGTGTATATTAATTGTATACTTAATGTAAATGGTACACCACAGGCTACCTATATTCAAATTTTATTTATGTTTCAAATTGACGTTATTTCAAGATAAACAAATATCAACTTAATTTTAATGGTAATTAAGTTGATTTCAGAGTGACTAGCACTATTGAAAAAGTTATAAAAATGTTTGAAGTTGTAGCGTAAACTGAACTTTATTGTGTAGGAATTAAAGTTATTTTTATATAAACTCATATTTGTTTACATTTTTGGCGAATTTGTCGCGATTCAAATTTACTATACCTGTCTCTCCTTAATTTAATCCATCCAAAGGTTGTCTTTAAAAGATCGCTCTTAGCGATAAGACCGCCCATTGTGTCACCCTTTGTAAAATTTTATATACATATTTACTTTCTGTAATTTGTATGGTGTACAATAAAGAGTATTCTATTCTGTAAAATAACTCTTCAGCTTTATTATTAGTACAGTATAGAAGATAGATACCTGAATATACGGTGTAAACAGCTTATCTTGAAAAATAATTTGAGTTCTTAAAAGCATTAAGACAGTCTAGGTCGACCTGGATTGACCTAGACTGGTGAAGGCTAGAGAAAATCGATAGACAGCAAGAGCGAACACCGAATGACATGGCTTTAAATTGCTCAATAAACTTCATACTGTAGTTTACAGTCTATTGTAGTCTCGTGATCGGTGTTTGATCAGGAAATTTCAAAGCAAAATAGAAACTATGAAATAGAACAGGTGATACGGTAATATTATTAGGTAGACATTGTTCCTCGGGGTCCTGGAGTCCGGGGTCCGGGTCGGGAGACCTTGTGTCCTGAAACACAGGTTTCGGCCTAGCTTAGGCACTAGTCTCCCACAATATTGTAACGTGTATTAATAGCTTATTACTAAGCAGTACTTGTTGACTTTTAAATATTGTGGTGAGAAAATAAAATTTATTTTATTATTATTATTAACAAAGCATACAAAGGTTATGAAATAAATTTAAGTAACATTACTTCTTAATTGAAAAACGTCTTTAAGGTCTTTGCAATCTGCAACAAAATATTATTCGCTACCGTAACAAGTAGGTATGTATTTACAGAATTTTAATAATTAAAATCATCAATACGATCGTCTAAGTTCATACGACCCTATTGAATGACCATTTCATGAAATGTCAAGGCGCTTCCCAGGCATTTTAATACAAGCGGGGTAATTGCGTAACACTATCAGTAGCTTACATTTTGACAGTTCAACAACATTCATTGCGTTATTTACGTTGTTGAGCAGACGAAGTTTTCGAACATAATATGAAGCAATGAGTTAGCAATATCCTTCATAATTGTGAAAAGAGGGTGAAGGATTAAAAAATTCAAATCAAAATACTCAATATGTAAATTTCACAAAAAAATGCCATCATTATCTGGGGTAACTCCGAAATAAGGGGGTCTGTTAACATATTTGTTAAATAGTATTGAAACAGAGTATTGTATAACTACCGCTTTTCGTTGTACAACTAAACGTCCTTCAAAATTTTTGGGTGAACTTTCTTTCAAACCTAATTTTCTAATCGATATACTGTACTATTTGTACTATTGAAATTTCTCACGCCATCGCGCCACCCACTGCGGGTTAAGAAGGTCATGATTTATAAAACTGAAGGTCTGTTTACACCAAACGGTTTACATTCGATCCACACTCGAGCAAATTATTTTTGTATAAACAGGGACAAATCATTCTTTTGTGGTTTATCGATGCTAAAATATATAAATAGATATACATACTATTATATAACATTGAAGTGTATGTTTGCACACGAAAGTAATATACCTACGGTAGGAACTTAAAACAAAAAAATAATTTAAAAAATGTTTGTCTGTCTGTTTGTTTTAAAATGACTAAAGTTAAATGACTTTTGATTTTTCGGCTAATCCCCGAAACGACTGGACTGATTTTAACGGGACTTTCACTGGTAGACAGCTGATGTTAAAAGGTTTATCATCATAGGTGGTTTTTTTTATCATAGGTTTTTGCCACGCGGGGGAAGCGCGAGGCGTCATAGGAATATAAAAGAATTGTCTTGTTCTGTTTTGGTTTAATTAAACCTACCTTTAGAATGAACAATAGAAATTCTTTTTCAACAAGACATAACAACATTATGTAAATCACAGTAATGGCATTCGATATGGTTATTCATTCCGTATCCTTAACCTATAAAACAATAAAGCAACAATTTCTTTTCATCGTATGAAAATAACTCGAAGCAATACTTCAACGTTACTCTATCGTATGTAAACAAAGCTTACGTTGAATGAAAGTAAATTGTACCGTAATTGCTTCGTTTTACGATCTACTATGCTTTTGGCAGCTCCTATAGTAGCCTGTATGATTCATAGCCTATTTTTAACACCTAAAAGGGCCATTTTTATTAAAAAAACCATGTAAAAATAATGTAACCTATATGAATGAAGCAGTGGTGACCCAGTGGTTACGGCCCCAACTCACAAGTGTTAGGTTCGATCTTAGGCAGGCACATTACTTTGTGTAAATAATTTCATCACCACTACCCTCAAAACGGTGAAACGTGTTATGGATGTCCGAAAAAGCAACTAAGGCATAATGGCGCCGATTCCCTTGTTCACAAACTAAACTAAATTTAAGTTCATTGCATCTTTTTCTTTCTATTTCATTAAGAAAAGGACAGAAGATAAATATTAGTTTAGTCCTGTCAACTTAAGATACTCCATAGACAGTTTAGATGTGATTAAAAACATGGCTACTAAAAATACGTCAATTTACGTCAGGCACTGACTAATTTGACAGGACTAAACTAATATTTATCTTCTGTCCTTTTCTTAATGAAATATTAAGAAAATGATGCACTGAACTTAAATTTAGTTTAGTTTGTGAACAAGGAAATCGGCGCCAATATCAAGATGAGCTAATAAATAACAGAATGCTACAACTGACAATCCGTCTGTGCCAATAAGCGCAGTAGATCATGGTAAAATCCTTTATATTCCGCTCAATATCATTATTATTAAGCCGACCTTACGAGCCTAGATGACTTATAGAGTAAGAAGAACAGGGTGTAAAGTTCACTCATTCTCCATAGAAAAGGAAAGGATCGAGTGAGCAGACGGGTGTTGTGTCTGGTGGGCTACTGCCCGACGATTAATGTCGGGACGTTGTACATTATGCTAGTCGCGCAGTAAACTGCTTGCGCGACGCAGGATTTTGTGTGACGTCAGTATGATGTGTAGTTCGCATGTGGCTATGTAGATGTCGCCGCAGACTGGCAATATCGTCGTGTTTTCTTATTCTTTCTCGAAAATCAACAACAAAATAAAACATTCGCCAGGTTAGGTGGTAGCAGGGTTGACTGCTCATGGTGTGCGAGAGGTACATTTAATTACGGATAGCCTTGAGTAGACTACTTTATGACATCACACCATTCATAAAATCAATGTTCGTTAAGAATTTATCCCCAACATTCCGCTCAATGTATTAAGTCCACGTTCGGTTCCCGATCTTACGAGCCTAGATGACTGATAGATAGATCTTTGTGTTTTCTTGTTTTTTCTCGAAAATCAGCAACAAAATAAAATAAAAATATTCGCCAGGTAAGGTGGTTGCAGGGCTGACTACTCCTGGTGCACGGGACGTATATTTCAGGATTGCGTAGTGGACTACTTTATGACGTCACACCATTCACAAAAATAAATGTTCGTTGAGAGAATAGTTGCCACATTTACAAAAATAACAATACCGATGTAAAAACCGGGCTTTTTTATTTAGCGCAATCTTAAAAGTAACATTTTTTTTAGGCCTGAACCCGATGTCCGTGCGGTAGTCTTCACTGACGGAGAAAGGATTTTGGGTCTCGGGGATCTCGGTGCATATGGCATGGGTATTCCTGTGGGAAAGCTGTCCCTATACACTGCCCTGGCTGGTATTAAGCCCCACCAGTGTCTCCCCATCACTTTGGACGTGGGCACTGATAATGAGGTAGCGTAATGTATAATTTATGTATCTACGTTTTTATAATGTCAAGGCCAAACTAGTGTCTATTTTTGAGAATTTATAGTATTTTAGTTTCCTTGTTTCGTTCTTTTGGTTTTGTTTTACATTGGAATTTAAAAAAAGGTGAATGTATGTTTCTTCTTCTGTACGTTAGGAAATCAAATTGTGAATTCCAATTTTATTTAGGACTGGTTTTTAAAAGATTACAAGTGTCTCAGTATTTTTTTTTTTTTGCTTAACGATTCCATCCAAAATTGTGTTGAAAGTTTATGTTTAAATAGATATCCATACCAAGCCACCTGAACGACACGCGACAGTGCGATTAATGAAAAACTGAAAGTAAAAAGAATAGCATACGATCATTATAGAACCCTGCTTACATTGACTGAGTAACTAAATAAACAATTTCAGAATAGTTTCACGCGCGTAGTAAAAGCTGCAGATATAATATTTTAGAAAATTTAACTCTACGTGTTTTGATAAAAGGTTTATTTTTCAGGATCTCCTAAAGGACCCGTTGTACATTGGTCTCCGACAGAAGCGCGTACGAGGCAAAGAGTACGATGAGTTTATCGATGAATTTATGGAAGCTGTCGTCTTGAGATATGGGCAGAATACATTATTACAGGTGAGCTATTAATATGTTTTTACTATATTTACGAAGTAAAATCATAGTAAGGGTTTGTATGAGATACAGGGGTGTATTTTGTAAGTGTGACGGATTTGCCGATACAGCGAAAAATACTAAAAGGACTCCCGGGGCCTGCATGCTTAACCCTTTGGGTATTACAAGCGTGATGATATGTAATGTTCTTCTATCTTTCTGTTCGAGCCGATGGCAAATGTACCATCGGCAATTAGTCGGGCCCATTGGGTGGCCGCGCCACTTATGTTATGCTAAAACTGTGTCATCCGTCACCTCACACATCACCGTCACACATCAGGTCCAGTTGAAAACCAGCGTCAGGCACCAGTTGTCTGGTATTTTTGCTGAACTGGGCCTTTTTGGTGCAGCCGTGAGGCACACTTTCCTGCTAATTTCTTACATTGGACTTTACACTTTATATTTGAGTTTTATTTGTTGCTATTTAATGTATGTATCTGAGGGGCAATTCTCGTAATTTTAAGAACGTTCACAGTCTGATCTCAGTCTCAATCTGTCAAAAATACCTCTAATTTCCCTACATTTTGATAAGTTTTTGACATTTTTTGGTCGCTGAGATGAGACTGCGACTAGATTTTGAACGTTTTAAATTACGAGAATTGACCTTCTGGTGTATTATGTGTCTTTTAGTTTGTGCTAAATAAATGTATTTTCTTTCTTTCTTTCCATAGTAATCGAGAAGGACATTGATAACTTTGTTCATATCGATTTTATCAATTCATTATCATGCAATTAAGTTATCTTTGCGCGTATTTAATCCTTGATTTAAATCAGTTACTGAATTATTGACGTGATTATATATCGTATTAGGAGGTCTAAACACTGAATTATGTCAAGATAAGATAGAATAGGTCGCACAGAAGGTCAAAATCAAATCAAAATCGTTTATTTGTGATACATGGGTTACAATTACATGCAGGTGTTCATTACATTAATTAAAAACTTAAGGTGGACCGATGACCTTGTGAAAGCCGTAGGAACCCGTTAGATGCGAGAGGCACAGAACCGGCCAAAGTGGAAGTGCTTGGGGGAAGCCTATGTCCAACAGATGACGTCTTTCGGCTGAAATGATGATGATGAAGTCGCACAAAAGTTGTCGACACATTTTTTGTTTAAAGAAAAATACCTATAGAGGGCCCGCGAAATTAAAAAAAATAATAGACTTCGCGGGCTACCCTGGCGGTTTCGTCAAGCCCCTATTGGCTCACTAGAAGGTAAAGGCCTCTCATCCCTTACTGCTGTCTATCTAGAGCTGTATCTCCGTCTGGGCCTGCCGCGATGACTCTTGCCATTTCGTTCCATGGGGTCGTGAGTATACGAGACATATCATCATCATGAGCCTACAGCAGTCCACTGCTAGACACACGCCTCTCCAATTGCACGTCATTCAGCTCGATTCTCGGCAACTCTCATCCAGCTGCTACCAGCCACCCTGCGAACATCGTCGCTCCACCTTTTTTTTTTTTGGTGCCCGCAAGGCGGCGGCGTTCTCCCTCCTTTGGAGGGAGTCCTCCCAGATAGGGGCCCCGTAGAGGGCCATACTCTTCAAGATGCCGGCGTAAAGTTGCCTGCATCGTGCGCTGGGCCCCCCCAGGTTGGGAAGCAGCCACGACAGCGCACCCGCGGCCTTCAGCAGGCGCGGCGACAGCCCGCTAAAATGTGGGCCGAAGCGCCACCTGCTGTTGATTACAAGGCCCAGATATTTTATCTGGGCCTTGACCTCGATTCTGACGCCCTCCACGAAGATGTGGGCGTCAGGTGGGGGGTGCTGCCGAGGTCCGTGGAAGAACACGGCCTCGGTCTTGTGCAGCGCCACCTTTAAACCTAGGCGGCGGATCCTCGCCGCGACCAAGGATCCGCCCGCCGAGACCAGGTTGGCCGCCTCCCTGAAACTCCCCCCCGGGCGGTGAGGAGAGTGTCGTCCGCGTAACAGACGACACTCGTGCCTCGGAGGAGAGTTCCCCGCAGGAATCGTCGCTCCACCTAACCTAAGGGCGTCCTACCTCGTTTAGTTTGTAGTTTCAAATTATAACATCGAATAGTTTTAGAGAAAAGGGGCTTGTGGCTAAATAATAACAGCCGCACGGGTCGATCGTTCAGGTTAAGCTACGCTTGCCGCGGTTGGTCCGTGGACGGATGACCATCTTTATATACCAAGACCCCTCCTTGTCTCGGAAAGCACGTTAAACCGTTGGTCCCGGCTGTCATTCGTGGATCTTTGACAGTCGTTACTGGTCGTCAGAAGCCCGGAAGTCTGACAACCAGTCTTACCAAGGGGTATCGTATTACCCAATAACTGGGTTGTGGAGGTCAGATAGGCAGTCGCTCCACGTATAATATTGGTATTCAGTTGCATCCGGTTATACTGGAAGCCGACCCCAACATAGTTGGGAAAAGGCTAGGCAGATGATGGAATAGTTTTAGAGAGTTAGTAACAGACGGACGGATATCCATAACATTACCGTTTTATTATTTTTTGCATGGAACGTTAAACACATGAGGAAATAAGTAATACCGTGCGCATTTTGCACACAAGCGTGCTTTACGTAACGTTATCTAATCCGATTAAAATCGTTTAAGAATTGAACGATTTGACAGCATCTGATAATTTCAAAATAAAGCTGATAAGGCACCGATATCTTTGTAGTTATTGACTTAGATTTATCGCTATAACACCAAGTAGGTATAATGGTTTAGATAAGACGTTTCAAATCTAAATATATTTTATATCACTATGCAATTATTAGATAGTTTTATTCGTTACAGGTGTATTATTGATAAGTTTGTATCGATTCTTTAATAAATAAATAACGAATTAAATTATTATTTTAAAAGTTTTATCGAGGGGCTTTTTTTGTGGATAGGAAATCATCAAATGAGGCTCTGGGTGGAGCGGAAGGGAGTGTCAGACTCTTACTGACTAAAACCCGCCCGTGTTCCTTCCTTAGCCCTATCTGTTCCAGGGCAGCGGTAACCCTTTCGGACGATCCCGCTACCCTTATCGAGTGGCTCGTGGCTAAATAATAACAGCCGTAAGGGTCGATCTTCCCTGTTCTGGTCCCGAGACCCCTGCGTGCATCGGAAAGCACGTGAAGCAGTTGGTCCCGGCTGCCATTCGTAAATCTTTAACAGTCGTAACGGGTAGGTTAGTTAGAAGCCCGAAAGTCTGACAGCCAGGCTTGCCAAGGGGTATCGTGTTACCCAGTAACTGGGTTGTAGAGGTCAGATAGGCAGTTGCTCCATGTAAAATGTGTCCTTACCTGTTTCCATGTAATTAAGTATTCAACCGCATCCGGTTAGACTGGAAGCCGACCTCAACATATTCGGGAAAAGGCTAGCCAGGTTTTTGATACAATTAGCGTCTCCTAACAAAGCTGAGTACCCAGTATAAACGAAAATTCTATGGTCTGGTTACATTCCAACTTAGTTGCAAGATCTGTTGTTCTCATTGTTATTGTTTTGTGGCCATCTGCCAATATTGTCTTGTAGTCTTGTCAATGTCAAGTCATGTGAGTTGTCATTGGTCTCTGGCCTTGACATCAAGCAATAGACAAAAGTGTCAACATTTTTATGCTTGAGTACGAGTGTTTTGACTATGTGTATCTTATGTCTTTTTTTGCTGTAATTGTGCGTTTTGTTTGTGCAGAATAAAATATTTTTTCTTTCTCTTTATCTGGTCAAATATACCCTCGACGCATTGTCCATCTTGAAGAACAGCAGACCTCCATGTCCAATCGTGTCCTACGCACTATCATGCAAAGCGTTCAGCATGCTAAACATCAGAGATTTCAACAGATATTTGTCATACATACCGATATAACCTTAAATTTTAAATAAAGTCATTATCGAAAAGGAAATGATTTTAGACGAGTAAGGGAAACATCGATTTTGTATGGAATGCGTACGCATCCGTTCAGCTTTACGACCGCGTACGCATTCCTTACAAAATCACAAAATCGTGGTTTTCTATGGACAAAAGCTGAACAGAGCTGAAGTGTGAGTAGACCCTAATGCATCCTTACCTTCTTGACTACTGCTGCCGTCGGCATGCGTAACGTTGCATCTGTCTTTGAGCATGCCGCTCGTGTGCACACTTCCATACGAATGAAAAGAGATTCACTGATTCGTTATAATTTTATCAATATATTTCCGTGTTCTAATGTAAGCATGTCCTTGTACGAGTAATGCATCCTACCTACTTGACGAGTAACTTAAACATGAATATCTATGATAAAATTCTTCTTATATAATCTACTTAATACACACAACACATAGCACATTAACGCAATAAAATTGTGTGATCACGACATGGCATGCTAGGGTCTTAGAAAAACCAAGGTGTCGAGTGACGTTAGCTCGCCGTACTGATGTCATTGCTATTGCTGACACATCTATGGCTTCGCACCTTCTTAACCAGCTGATTCTTACATCAATGTCACGGGCAATGGACGGTAAACAATATGTCTTCTCTAATCTCTCGTTGTCTGACTTTACTGTTGACTTTACATACAAAAATTCAACCAAATTTATCCAATGGTGTAGACTTTTCAATTTCAATATTAGGATGTATGATTGTATATGATAGTTCTTAAACCTCTTATGAGATGCCTCACTTTAGCTCGCTACCTCAATGTCCATGTAAAACAAATGCATGCCAATTTAAGAATTTGCATGCGGTTTTGATGATCACTTATTGAAGCCCATTTCGGTCGTACATTTTTGTTTTAGAGCCCAAGCGAAGCCGGGTTGATCGATACTGTTAGATAAATCACACAGCGAATTATCACAGCAAAAATAAAAGTTGTTTCCCAGCAATTATTTTTGCACCAAGTTACTTAGTTTGATGTACAGAATGACGGCTTCATGATGGGACTTTTTACACACTTGTATATCATAGGACACATGGAACCGGGAAGTATAGCAGAAAAAAAAAGTGGAGGGGGGGGTGTCTACCCGGAAAGTATAGCAAAAAGGGGGGGGGGGTATACCCAGCAGCGGGTGATACCGGGTTGAAATGATAATGATGATATCATAGGAAGTCAGGTTTTAATGACCGTACAAAGCGTATTGACGCATTACTCATTAAAATCATTTATCATTTATCATTTATCATTCCCGGTAATACCTAGTTACTACGCCACTATGAAGCAGTATTACACATTTGCCTGCCTCTTATGGAAATAGAGGCGTGATTTAATGTATAAAGAAATTATGCTTAAACTTCTACGTAATAAAAATAATATGTACGGACGCCAGCAGGTCAAGCTACCCGAAACTGTTAAATTTTCCCAATCAACCTTGACCCTTAATGATTTAGCGATAAAGTTGAAAATCTATTAAAGAAATTTGACAGATTTAGTAGGTTGATGTACTGGCGTCTGTACATTCAATCATTCACACAGACAACGCACAGTCTGAACCGCTGGTTCTAGAAGCATGAAAGGGTATTGATAATTTTTATATGGAGCCTGCCTGGCATGCCTGCTTCCCGCCATTTTTTTTCCAAAATGGCGGCCACGTATGAAAACTATGTCTATAAATCGATAGCTGCTATCAATGCAAACTGAAAACATTACAGGACCAAACTTCGTAAAGCGTCACGTTTCCGAGATATTAACGTTCAAAGGAGATCACGTGACATCCATATTTTTTGAACTTGCTTACATGTTAGAAATAATCACTCTGAATGTTTAAAAATATTGTAGGTACTTACGAATGAAAAGAGTTTTACTGCTTCGTTATAATAATATTTTTTCGGTGTTCTAATGTCAGCGTGTCCTTGACACGCGCTTACCAGATTACATATATCGTAATCTTTAGCTTAATCTATATTAATGTCAAGGTCGGCCAATGACCTGTCAGGGATAGGACGGAAAAGATTGCTTGCATTCATTTTGTATGAACATGTCCGGGCTACAAGCACGTCTAGTGTTTCAGGGTTGGAACCCTGAAACCCTTTTTTGCAATAATTTTGTGTCTAAAATATTCTGCATATATTATTTGTATCACAGGAAGCGACGCGCGCTTTACTTGTGGTAACAAGGTGTACAAACAAGCTGTGAATGTGTGCTAGAAGACGAGTAGCGTCAGCACATAACACACTTCCGACTTCGCCATTGCCTCGGCTGGTACCGAGAGCTCCTGCGTTTACATACACATTCACAGCGTGTTTGTATACTTGATAACCACAAGTAAAGTGAGCATCGCTTCGTGTGATAAAATACTTTACCGTGGTAATACAACCATGATTTCAATGCACAGGTTATTGCGCTACGCTCTCGTTACCACATAAAAGGCTAAGCGTGACTAAACGCACATTGTTTACTAGTTAACTAAGCGAGTTGAGTGAATTGAGGTTTTATCGGTACATTTTCTGTCATTATAATGTTAAACGCACACATTAGGACGTTCTATAATGAACCTTATTATCATAGTGTTTAATTGCAAACATGAAAAGTCGTTTGATGTCTACCTCGATTGTCAATGTATGGAAAAAATTGCTGTGACCCTTTCGATTTGCCTAATAATCCTCATTTTGTGCCTTTGCATTTTGTTTTATATACATTTTTAAGCAAAAAAAAATGTTTTACTTGCTCTTAAGAATTTATGACCCGGCCTTTTAGTGGAAATAATTTCCAGTTTTATCGCATTACAAATACATTAACATATTTAATTAAATGTTTCATAGATCGAATTATGTATTTATATTGTTAGCAAACTTGTTCTACATATAGACAGTAACATTAACATTTATGCACATTGCTGTGAAAATACGAGTAGCATTACATTACCAACATTGTTTTTGCTATTACTAAACTAACACATGCATTTAGCAGTAGGGTATTGTATGGGAGAACACTTCAACTGCAAAGTTAAGTTTGTCCTTCAATCCGACTTACCTTTGTCCTCATTTAATGGTTTCGAACCCCCCAGTGCGCCAGTCCGACTCGCATTTGGCCAATTTTCTCTCTCGCGAAGCAGAGTGGTCGTTGATTATGATTACTAATAATTCATTTTTTTCTTACCTTTAGTTCGAAGATTTCGCCCTGGCAAACGCGGGTCGTCTGCTAATGAAGTACCGTAACAAGTACTGCACTTTCAATGATGACATCCAGGGTACCGCCAGTGTGGCCGTCGCTGGTCTCATGGCCGCTGTCAGAGTCACCAAGAGGAAGCTCAGTGAAAACATCTATCTGTTCCTTGGAGCCGGTTCTGTGAGTATAAAGCTGTATTTTGTTTATTCTGAAAGAAAAGAAAAGACAGTTACCAGAACAATCGATTTAAAGTCAATTAATTAATTCAAAACTGAATTAGCAGAATATTTAATCGCAAATAACACTCTTTCTAAAAACTAAATGCATTGTATAGCTAAGTAAATGATAGTTGATGCAGCCACGATTGTGACTTTATGCCTTTTATGATTAAAAAAAAACATCTTTAAATCTGAAGTCAAATCACATGTGCATACGTAACTTGTCGCACACGCGTGTTTGAGCTAGTCTCGCGGGGAGTGTCTCTGCGATAGACAACCTCTCCTTGTGTAAACGAGGAGACGAATGAGTAAAAATGTTTAAAACATGTTTCTGTCTGTCATCTTCGAGACGTTTGACAAGAACCTTTCTTTTCAGAGTAGTCAGATAGGAAACGAAGAACTCATCTAGTTTAAAAAAAAAATGATTGACGTGTAAGTGTTTGGTAAAAACCCACTTACAGAAAATAAATCATTTATCATTTAAAGAGTACGATGTTTTAGATACTTTTTTAGATTTGTGGTGCAAACAGGTCTTAAAGTCCAACAGCACCTGCACCTGCCATCTAATTTCTTTACCACAATTCAACACTTGACTGGTAGAGAATGCCCAAGGCACAAACTCCGCCTTTGTGCCGTTTGTGTGATAAGTTTGAATAATTAAATAAAGTCAGCTTTATTCTTTTTTCTAACTTTATTTTTGTTTTACCAAACCAGGCTTCCAACGGCATCGCCACTCTGACGGTAGCCGCCATGGTTACTGAAGGTCTGACAGAGAAACAGGCTCAAGAACGAGTATACATGTTCGATATTGACGGCTTACTGTCCACCCGTCGCGAGGGAGGAGTGCCGGAACACGCGAAAGCATTCGGCAAGGATATCGAACCAGAAAAGGACTTTGAAGCTGTCGTCGCGAAGATTAAGCCCAGCTGTCTTATTGGTAAGTTACAACGCAAACTCAAAATTCAAGGTTTTTTTTTTTCGATTAAACTTTTTACAGGCATGATGATGCAGATGATTCTTATATTACAATTTAATTTATTAAAAAAAAAATAGTTGTAATTGAAAGTATCAGAAATAAAATTACCGGAAAAGAGACGGCAGTGGGCTGGCTAAGTTTGTCGAAAGACTGATGGCCGGTGGAGCAGAAGAGTCCTGGGGGTCTACTCCGAAGTAGTATCGGCCGAATGTTCGGCCGTTTCCTGCTACGAAGTTACTATTTGGTTCGGTCGGTCCCGATCCTACACTCCTACACTCTTTCGAATATTGACTATGGTCCCGACCCAACAGCCGATCCGAACTTTTTTCGCATTTTTCAATAATATTCGGTTCGGCCATGTGTCGGTCTGATCCGAACATTCACACTTTGCACTTCGGAGTAGACCCCCTGGAGCGGATCTAAAATAAATGTTCTACTTAAATAAATATATTTTCTTTCTTAATTAAAATAACGTATTTCGTGTAACAGGATGCTCGACGGTCGGCGGTGCGTTCACAACGAAGGTACTACAACAGATGGCTAAGAACACTGAACGACCTGTCATCTTCGCGCTCTCAAACCCGACCAGTAAAGCTGAGTGCACCGCTCAAGCTGCCTATGACAATACAGGGGTATGTTTTAGAAAAAAAAGAAAGAATAAATACTTACAAGTATTTAAGCAAACCGTACTGCTGAATTTAGGGGTCAACAAATAAAAAAAAATCTGTATTATTTTTATACGCTTAGAAGAAGTATTTACGGGGACTCGCACAGGAAGAACGCTAACTAACAACACACAAACAAAAAAAAAACAATAGGATAAAAACAAAGTTCTGTACGAGGCCAATGTTGGGAGGTTTTACAGTGTTATTAAAGTCTATTCAAATGTATGTTTCAAGTTGATGTTATTTCAAGTTAAACAAATATCAACGTTATTTTAATGGTAATTAAGTTCAAAACAAATATCAACGTTATTTTAATGGTAATCAGAGTGACTAGCACTATTGAAATAGTTATAAAAATGCGCAAACTGAACTTTATTTTGTAGGAATTAAAGTTATTATTCCATAAACTCATATTTGTTTACATTTTTGGCAAATAAATCGCGAATGCAGATTATTATTTATTTTTGTTGTGCGTTTCATGCATTTAAAGTCCAAACAAAATACCTAGACTAACTTTTACAGAATTCAGTATTCATGAATATAAACGAATCTTACTATAGGATCAGCTCTGAAATATAAACAAAACCCTGCTGTTCCATACAAAAGTGCAATGTGTTCTGAAAAAGTTCACAATATTTCTAGCGCCGCCCCTGCTTCACACTGTGTTTTTACTACTTGAGAAAACATTTGTTATAGAATTTTCTTTATTATATGTAAGTTTAATATAAATGTATTATACATACACACATAAACCTTTCGGAATTAAATCTCTTACTGATGGTGAAGGTTGCTTCAAAATCCGTTGCCTAATTTAGAAGAACAACATGGTCATACATATACAGCGTGGCGCTTTAGTGGCGACATTAATTTAATACACTAAGGTTACGCGTTTTAGTTTTATGAATGTATTTTAATTTAATTAAACATTAATATTTATTTATTTATCATCAATTTTCTAAAATAACATCTTAGAGCAACCCGACTTAAAGAACTGAAGCGCAGAGGGGTCATTTGCTGGGGTTACGGATCATAACATCGCATCAATGTAATTAAAACAAATATTGTGCAAAGAGAAGGCGAATTGAAGGAAAGAGAGAGAGCCTTATGTCGGCGAGCGGCGCAGGTGGAAATTTTCGAGTAACGATTTTTTTCATGTTGTTATAGTTTTTCTGGTTACTGGCCACTAGCCCTACCCGTGTGTCAAATTAATGTCGCCATTGTAGCGCCACGTTGTAGACACGACAAGCGACTAATTTATAGTATGTATCATCATTTATAATAATGTGTCATCATTTATAATATGTATCATCATTTCAGCTTAAAGACGTCCACTGCTGGACATAGGCATCCCCCAAGCACCGTCACTGGATATTTGTATACTTAGATATTACCGTTACATTGCAGGGCCGCTGTATCTTCGCGTCCGGCTCCCCATTCCCTCCCGTGAAGTACGAGGGCAAGGAGTACCACACCGGACAAGGCAACAACTCCTACATCTTCCCCGGAATCGCTCTCGGCGTCATCGCGACCGCTACCCACCACATACCCGAGGGCATGTTCTTGACTGCTGCTAGGGTATGTAAAGGCTATTCAAATATAACGGCGCAAGGATCTTTTGTCGCGTGGCCAAAATCGGAACTAACGCCGCCATCTTGTTTCTTCAATACAATTTCTGTGACAATTTTACAAATGTTTATTAACGACGCCCACCTGTCAACGTCATTCGAGCGATTCAAAAGATCTTTATAACACGTTACTTGTTTCAAATTTATGGACGTTTTTCACTTTTCTCTATTTGAATACAGAATCCGAGATAATTATCACGTTTTGGAACAAGAAACTTAATGTCGTACATGACAAAGTTCAAATTCCATCACAACTAACATCATTAGGATCTTTTTTGTTATGAACTGTCACTCAAAAATCAACTCAGAATACATGACGCTATAGAAGATAATTCCCCTTATTTATATTATAAACATTGCTTAAAGTTACGTTGCTTATTAGCGCATGGTTAAACATAAATTTTTGACGTTTAAACATCTCTTAACTTAGGGCAACTTTTAGAATAAGAGGGTACCTATATGCCTAACCTACTTCTATTCTATTCTAAATTTGTATTAATATTTTTGCAGACTTTAGCCGAATACGTTAGCGAGAATGACCTCGCCATCGGTCGTATTTACCCGTCGCTCGCGGAAATTAAAGATATTTCTGTCAATATCGCTTTGGAGGTCGCAAAGATGGCCTACGATGAAGGTACGTTATATAACTTCAATCTTATCATTAATACAGGCATTTCAGCCGACCTATTCTGTAAAAATCGCACGGTTAAAATCTAGAATCGGGTGGAATGACAGCTTAAGTTTTCACGGTGGCGTTTTTACAGAATAGATCAACTGCATCTGTCTAGCCTTTTCCTATGTTGGGGTCAGCTTCCAGTCTAAGGCTGCGGTTTCCGAGAAGAGCGGTGACCGCCACATTCGGCCATAATGTCCAAATCTAGAGCACTATAAGGTGTCAAAAACACCTTATACTGTCAAACACTGATGAAAATAGGTAACAGATTTTCATGACGTTCGTTTTACATGTGACGGAAATCCTCTTCTAGGAAACCGTAGCTTAAGCGGATGCAACTGAATACCAATATTTTACATGGAGCGACTGCCTATCTGATTTTGACAACCCAGTTACTTGGTAACACAATAAATACCCCTTGGTTTGTCAAACTTTTGGACTTCTGACTTAACATGGTTTCTGAGGGACAAAGGGGGTCTCGGCATGAAATGGATGGTCAGAAGAAGAAGCCATTCAATTAATAATTTCTTTTAGCAGTTTTTGGTTTAGAATAAACGAAATGTGGACAGGAATAAAGCATGGTACCTTTTTAGGGTTCCGTACCCAAAAGGTAAAAATGGAATCCTATTACTAAGACTTCGCTGTCTGTCCGTCCGTCTGTCCCTCCGTCTGTCTGTCACCAGCCTGTATCTCAAGAACCGCGATAGCTAGAAGTTGAAATTTTCACAAATTATGTATTTCTGTTGCCGCTATTACAACAAATACTAAAAACAGAATAAAATAATCAATATTTACCCATACAAAAAACGCGATTTTTTTGCCCTTTTTTGCTCGATATCAACAATGGCAACAGCCTACATGTTAGCCAGCTGCCAGCCTACCACTTGAAATATGCACAAAATACTCAGTTGTATTTTTACTTTAATAATAAAATACTTAATAAAATTTAAATAAAAGAAATATTTAAGGGGGCTCCCATACAACAGACGTAATTTTTATAGATAATGGTACGGAACCCTACGTGCGCGAGTCCGACTCGCACTTGGCCGGTTTTTCATTATTTACGTAGATTCGTTATTCCCTTAGGTCTCGGATCAGTATACCCAATCCCAAAAGATTTAAGAGGGCATATATTAAGATGTCGGTATGATTTTCGATACGTAATTCACATACCGGAACAGTATGAATGGCCGAAGGAAGTAGTAAGTTGTTTTCAAAAGGTACAAAGGCCTGCTTCAATCGATTGTACATTTTAGAGCCTTGTTGTTCGTGTAGTTTTGATTTTATGTAACAAAAAAACTAGACTAGAGTTCGAGTAAGACATATATGTAGGTACTTACAAAAGGGTCTGTACATCGCCTATGACTTAAATTAAATAAATGCGCACTTACGCCGCCGCCGTTCAGAAGGTTCTTTTCACGTTTTAAAAGTCATCAAAAATATTACTGGCAAAAATTACAAAAAAAAACTGAGCCAAGAGCTATTTGCGCTCGTATTTTTGATCTTTGAATGGCGATGCCAAAATTTTAATTCTTACGTTGCATAGTTCTCAAAAATCCAAAAGGGCAAAGAAGTGATTTTATAACGGTGACATTTTTCGTTTTTATGTTGGAACCTTAAAATCAATAATTTTATTATAACTAATAATAAAAACGAGGCAACTGTGACTTTGGGCTTTTGCAGACAATATGTCAAACACTAGAGTAGAATAATTGATACAATTTCAAGTTTATTGTATTTTGTGCCGTAGAAAAAATAATGTACATTGTAATGTGTAATTTGTATGGTGTACAATAAAGAGTATTCTATTCTAGGACCTAAACCATTGTTGTGTAGTCATTAAAACAAAATTGGTGTATTTAGAATTCAAATTCAGTCGATTACTGTACCTTTAGCAACCGTACATTGTAAGGACATTATGAGGCGTTGGCCTAACTAGGCCAACGCCAAGTCAAAAAGTTAGTCAAAGGCGCCGAAAAGTCAAGCTGTTCTATTCAGTATTTCTAGTTAGAAATACTGCAAATTTTATTGAGTAAATTCTATTCAGTATTTCTTTTTAGAAATACTGCAAATTTTATTGAGTAAATTCTATTCAGTATTTCTTTTTAGAAATACTGCAAATTTTATTGAGTAAATTTCCACGGTAACAGCTTGACTTTTCGGTGCCTTTATTTCGTGGCAGTAAGGGCGGTTTTCGTAATTAAAGTGGTAATTCTGACGTGCAGTTGACCGCACCCAAATCAGTGATACGGGATATATCGAGCTCGCGCAAAATACAACATTTTCTTAATATTTTTATATTGTTTTTCTTTTAATTTTATTTAACAACATTATGTTTTGTAGAGCCGTCCAAATAACTTTCATCATTATTGTATCAGTTAGTTCAGTATAAGTCGTTGCAATCTAATTTGAATATTATCTCTTTTCACTAAAGTGTATTTTCTTTCACAGGTTTAGCTTCAGTCTACCCCGAGCCGAAAGACCTGATGAAGCATATACAAAACCAGATGTATAGCTATCACTACGAATGCTCTATGCCGATCGTGTGGGACTGGAAACCCGAAGAGAAGTTCGATGTAAGGCCCATAGAACCTGTTCCGAAAAACATTTAAATCAGTATTATTAAATTGTTTCGGTTATGTGTCAAATTTAAAAGGAAAGTTCGCTCGTTTCAATCGTAAAAATCCATGTAGTTACTGTATGAAAATAGGAACACTTCTGTGTAGTTTTACAGAAAGTCGATTTTTAACTGAAAGTATTTAATAAAATCCCGCCTCTATTTTCCGGTACGTTAGGCCGAGATGTACTATTGTACACCCACGTTTTGCCAACGACGGCATTTGAATTTTAATGTAATACGCGGAGAGCAAAGACAAGTATGTCAACTTGAATAATTAACTTTTACTTTTATCATAATTTTCGTAGATTTTTACTTGTTCAATCAAAATGAGATAATTAAATCATTAAACGTATCTTATACACATCCGACTTTAATTATAAAAGCCAGGCAGTATATAGATGGATTTACATTCAGCCTACGTGCAGATGACAGACAAGTTATAAATAATTTTAAATACGGGATGTTCGTTTCGGAATGTTGGTAGTAAATGCAATAAAGACGCGTTCAGTGCACAACGCCTTTTAATGGGAGTGTTCATGTTGTCCATGTATTATTGTTACAATAATTAATTTACACAAAGTATTTTATACCTCCGTAATATACATAAATATTTAATGTTCAAATTAGAAATCTTATATATTATACTATAACAGTTGGGTTTAACGTCCAGTTACTCGAATCTCTTGTTGTGTTTACTCTAATATTAGGTAAGGTATTATTTTAAAAGTATTATCTGTAAGTTTTTTTTTTCTTCAACGGGCGTTATTATTAAAGCAGTATTTCAGAATATATTCACAGACCACTGTACAATCTGTTAGAAACTCACAGAGTGACTGGACTAAATCCATATTTAATGTAGTGTTTCGACTGTATTCATCGTGTGCAAGTAGTGAGTAGTTGAGCATTTTAACATAATAATATTATAACATGTTATCTATAGTCTTCAGAGTGGAAATAATAATCACGGTGGCCTTTTAACGTTGTTTTTTAGCTTTGCTCACTAAATGTTACACAGTTGCAGTTCGGATTATTAGATTTTCGACTTTAAAAGTAGAGTAGTGTTATACCGGTTAAAATATATTTTGACATTGACTTATAAATTTTTTCAATTTACTTTACTTCGACAAGATTATAGCAATAGTTATTTATTGCATCTCTTAGTTTTCATTTAATTTTGTGATGCGGCGAGCTATTTATTTAGTATCATCTAACTAACATTATTTTTAAGTTGTAAATGAATTGTTTAGCAAAATGGGATGTACCTACTTAAATGTTGTGAATATTTGAAATAATTACACATAATACAATTTATGGGATGAAAGTTAAGAAAAGTCTAGTCACCGCAGCATCAAAATGCAGGTCATCTATTTAATATGCATTTCACATCATTATAATTAAATATGATAAGCATTAGAAAAGGAAATACAAACGAGAATATAATAAAGACATTTAGAGAGTAATCGGATAGAATGTCTAGGATTTATTGTTGAAATGTAGTAGTGGCGCCATTTAAAAATGTTTTTTATGAAGTTTGTAATTCTGTTACAGTAATAAATACCTACTCAATTATACCACACATCATTTTACACGCATTTATTTTATATTTTACATTATTACTATGTTTTTGGACGGTTCGGTATCCACTTTGTATGCCAATGTATCCGCATGTGTATAAAATGCTCTTGAATTCGATAAAACAATACTAAACAGTTATACAATGAGTTGCAAATATCTGCAGTTATAAAGTACTTCCTGTCAATGTTCCATTTTTCTTGGGGTCAGCGCAGAATATACATCAATTCTTTGGTCTCCCTCTTTCCCTCCATCCATCACCCTTGATAATTACTTTTATATTCATTACTCTCTGACTCGTATCCGTGCGGTCGCACTGGCGAAACATTCATATCATAAAATCTTTAAATTTCTGTTTTTGTAAATGTATCGACCCGCGTTTGCATGTTCTCACAACTTGTTGAACTGAAACTTGTTTGTCGTTTTATTTCACTTGACATGTTTTACCTAATAATTCAATGTAGTGCGAACTCAAATTCAACGAAACAAGTTGTGAGATTTCTTCCATGTCACAAGGTTCGAAACGTTTGCATGTATACCTAATGTTTCTGGTGCGAACGCATGGTTAGTCATACGCGTTTCATCGCTCCTAATTATACCCATGCCAAAAAACGGTTATCTTTCAACTTTAACTACGTACGAATAAAACATAACACGTAACTCGGTGGTTTTATCATTGTAAATTTGACCAAGTATTATTTTTGAGTTCAGTATTGTAATGATAGTGAGACGAATTTTTCGCAGAGCGAAATAAAATACAATGTTTTTATTTTAAGTAGTCAGTTATTTATGTTATATTACGTATCAGGTGATATTATGTGATTTACCTTGCTGTGACGATGTATAATAAAATTTAGCCTGCTTTACATGTTAAATATTTGACTTTATGTTGCATGAAACGGAACATAGGTCATGTTTTGGAAGCATCTTTTGTAAGTTGGTCAATTATCTGAAAATACTATTTAAAATCAGGATTTTATTTTTACACTGATTTTATTGCGTCAATTAATGTGTCACGTCGTTAATGTAATGCAGCTTTCGGATATTTGTTTTTTTTATAATAATCATTAGTTTTACTTACAAATAAAAATAACATTATTGTGGATTAGTTAATGCGATTGTTAAAATGAAAATTATAGATGTTACTCATTAAACATGTTCCAAAGATATTTTATTTTTGTTTTATTTATGACTTTATTTTGCCCGCGTGGAGGTCGGAATTTATGCCATTTATGTAAACGTACTACTGGAATTAAAAAAAGTATCCTATGCCTTAACTCGGGGCTTAGTCTATTTGTGTGCTGAACATCGAAATAAGGTGATAAACAACAGAGTTACATGCACATATATACAATATGGATGGTTTATTGGAATCAGGTGAGATACTGGTCCTAGAATAGCTGTTCTAAAGCACGCGTTTTACCACTACCTCACCTGGTTGAAAGCGATGATGTGGTCGACGATGGTGCACGCTTGCCTAAAGTAACTCATTCACGCCCGCCTGGAAGACTCCCAGGTCCACGACTCCGATAAGGAATTTCACTCCTTAGATGCATGCATACTGAATGTAACCCATGAGATCCTCTCGAAAGTCGAGAAACACTTCTAGGCAAAAAAAATACCCTCGGTTAAATACGCGGAAGAGTTTCTCGACTTTCGAGTTACTTTAGGCAAGCGTGCACCATCGTCGACCACATCATCGCTTTCAACCAGGTAAGGTAGTGGTAAAACGCGTGCTATCAACAGTAATAATGAATAAAAAAAATGTGGTAGGAGGGAGAGAGCTCTAACTTCCGCGCTGACTGTGTGTGACTAGTTTAGTTGGTGAACGAGAGCAACGGCACCATTGAGTGCCGCCATAGCATACTTACGAAGTAAATCCATGTGCATCTGGCTGGCCATCTTAAGGCGGTGAGAGGTGTATGTCACCTTTGTTAAGTGAACCATTCACCATTTTCTGGGACTTGTCCAGGCATTCGATTGCGTACATCATGATACGCTCATCAAGAAACTGTCACTACGGTATTAGGAACAGGGCTCTCGACCTTCTGACTTCCTATCTGAACAACAGAATTCAGAGGGTTGATGTTAATGGCGAGAGATGTGCAGGATCTGCGGTCACCATGGGCGTTCCGCAGGTCAATTGTAGGTCCATTCTTGCTTCAAATTTATGTAAATAGCTTACCTTATCATAATTATCACTTATGGGATTATCACAAGATTGTATTAAGTATTAGCAAATGACTCTTTTCTCAAATCGAACGTCAGCTAGTCATCTTTGAATAAGTTAACGATGCACTGTCTAAAGTTGTCCATTGGTTTACCTAATATAAATAATCTTTTCCTAAACGAAAAAACGACTACGCTCATTAAAGGGCTTTAAAAAGGGGCTTAATCCGTGGCATACCTAACCTTCCGCCATTTTGTTTTTTTTTTTCAAAAAGGTGGCCACGCATGTAACCTATGTATATACCTACCTAAATCGATTGCTGACATCAATGCAAACAGAAAACATAATTATTTAAGTGTCTTTCTCAGTTTTAATGATGGTCTGAGAGTTTGACTACCCAAATGTCCTTTCTTTAGTAGGTATTGTTCGTCGAGACGTTGAGGTCCTTATGCTCTGAGCTGAGCTACACGATTACTGACAAATTCTTGCACTGACTGCACGGGGCCTCTATCACAGAAGTCTCGACCATTCTTCTATCTTGGGCAGAATGTACAATAAATAACTTGAAAGTCTAAAAGAGGTATCAATAGCCTGATAGAAACTGTTCTTTAGAATAAGTACTGGCCAGTATGGCGCGACGTGAAAATTTCTCAGTTTCCCTGTCTATGATCTATGCTAATCTAGTTCACTGTCATTTTATAGGGCAGCTGGACTGATATTTTTAACATTTATTTTTTATATATATTTGTTTTACATAATTATACAACATGTCCGAAAGTTTACTTCTTAATTTGTTAGTATCTAGATCTTGTCTCTTACATTTGTTTATTCAGAAGAGTAATACGATATAAACTTGTGCCCCGCTCTGCAACTGAGTTGAACATATGAAAATAACCATGTGAAGGAAGATAGTTGAAGTGAAACCGCAAATCTTGATTTGTTTGCCAGTTCGCTCCCCATCCGTTGCACTATCACTGACGTAGCTGACTTCAAACCCCAGTTAGACTTATAAAATCAAAGCAAGTGTGCCTTGGGGTTGACTTCTGAAATATCTTTTTGAGGGTGATGAGGGTTGTATGCAAATGAAGTAACTTGGAACTGCTGGTTCAATTTGTTTTTTTATTGTAGCTACCATTTCTTCATGTAGTTAGTTAGTGTACTTACTTAGTTAATTTATGACTGTTTTCTTTTTATTTTGGCACAGACACAGCTTAAGGGTTGTAGTTTTCAATCGTCTAGCAAAAACAGTCTTCAACAGCATTGCAGAGCCCATTATGATAAACATTCGGAAATATTCCGACGATGGTACCTGTCCAAATACATTGAGAGGCGTTGACCATATAAGATCACCGAATCTCAACAAGGTACGTCAGGGAACAATAAAAGTAAACATAAGGCTGATTTTTCCAGCATCAGATATAATTTTATCCGAGAAATAATTTGGATTTTTTGACAGTTCTTCCATACAAAAACTGTCATGACGTCAATTTTATTCCACGAATAAAAATTATCTATCGATTGAAAAATTAGCCCTGGGGGTCTACTCCGAAGTGGTAATTGTGTCGTATCGGCCGAATGTTCGGCCGTTTCCTGCTACGAAGTTACTATTTGGTTCGGTCGGTCCCGATCCCACACTCCTACACTCATATTTAATATGGTCCCGAGGTCCCGACCCACCTGAGCCGATCCGAACATTTTTTCGCATTTTTCAATAATACTCGGGCACTGGATTTTCAACTCTCGGTGTTGAGAATACAACAGAGCGCATCCCAGCGCGTCAAAGAAACACACTGTTGGATTTTGAACTCTCGGCGCTGAGCAGTGCGCGAAAAAAAAACCACTGCGGGAAAACCGCGCCTGTGCGATCCTGGGCGAACTCCTTTATCGTGGCACACAGAAAGAAAAAAATACAGAGATAATGGTTGGTACTGCACATATTTATAGCTTTTTCCTTCGTGTGAATTACAGGTTAAAACTGATGTTTTTTTTCATAAGCGTCAATTGGTTTGTTTACAGTTTATGTGTTAAATTCAGGATATCTAAATGAAATACATAGTGAAAACTTTGTTTCTAGGGCCTCGCATTCACATTGGCAGAGCGGCAAACGCTTGGCTTGCAAGGACTTTTGGCAGGCTGTGTTAAAACGCAAGAAGAACAAGTGGAAATATGCACTTACTCACTGAATAGATTTAAAAACGACTTGAATAAACATCTTTATTTGGCTGAGTTACTGGTAAATATATCATAAAATAAATATAACGCCCTCTGCGTGTAGCATGTTTATAATTGCACCAAAAACGTTCAACAAATCAATCAATCAATCAATCATTTATTATTTGTAAAACATAGGTAATAAAAAAAATACAGATCTTAAAGGTAAATACAGTGCGCTATGTTTTGCCTATGGTAAGACATACAAATATGGGTAGTATTAAAGTTTACAGTAAAAATTAAAAAATGTCAAAAAATTCAAAAAAAGACAAAAATTAAAAAAATGACAAAAAATTAAAAAATGTCAAAAATTCAAAAAATGTCAAAAAATTACAAAAAATTCAGTAGGTAAATATCAAAGAAAGAAAAAAAAAATATTATTAATATTGGCACCGAAATTAGAATATGTTGATGTTACAAACTTAATCATTCAAGAACTCGTCAACCGTGTAATAACATTTGTCAATTAAAATTTTTTGCAAAGTTTTCTTGAATTTCTGAACAGGTAATATTTTTATCTGATCTGGTATTTTGTTATAAATTCTTGGAGCGATGCCAAAGAAGCTTTTATACATTAGAGCCGTTTTACATTTTGTGTGACATAATTGATTTAAGTATTTAGTACGCATAGGAGTTTTTCTAACATCTGATAATTTAACAAATAAGTGTAAATTAGTCTTCACAAATACCTAATGCTGTTTCTAAAATATACAATGATGGCAGTGTAAGTAGTTTTAAAGATTTGAAGAAAGGTACACAACTATCAGTTACTTTAATACTACACATTACCCTTATGCATCGTTTTTGCATTTTGAAAACTAGATCTCTATTAGTGGACTGCCCCCAAAAAACAAAGCACGAATAAAACAACGCAAAATACTAAGCTCAACTTCCTACTTCTACATTCTACCTACTTCTAAAATACTAAACTCTACAACTAAATTCTTCGTGTCTGCTGTCACATTTCAATGTGAAAGTAGACACGCAGAATTTTCAAAAAAAAGGCCACCTTTGACTCCCGTCGCCGCTGTGATATACCGTGAACGCATCACTTCATTTTAGCTCTCTTGAAGGAATTGATAGCTGCAGGAGAATAGTAATTCGCACGTAATAGTAGGTAATATGCTTGAATAGTACCTACGTGTATTATATTCACTGCTCCTGGTTGATCGTTCAGAGCACAACTCAAAATGCTACGTCGACGGCGTCGCTACGAGCTACGTCGTAGCCGGCATTGTGCTACATTGCATGGACTTCTTGTCTCGGAAAGATTGAACGGTTTATTTGTATGATCTATTCGGGGTAAACAATTTGTTATAAAGTTAACGGCCAAGAGCAAATCGGGTTCGCATAATTATTGTTCAGAAAATATTAACTTAAGAAAAAAAAATCTGATCTGATATTTTTTAAGTACCTATGTATTTTAAGACCTTAAAAAAATGTTTTTTTTTTCATATATCGCCTCTGTATATGGCATATCGGGACGCCACTACTTCGTCGTCATGTAAGATTTGGTCATTTTCCTTTTGCGAGATGAATCGACCATTTTTTGGGGTTCCGACCTTCTCAGGAAAAACTTTTTAAAGTCGGGACCCTAAGAATGCTCTGTATCAGCGGGTGCTGATGCTGATATTAATAAATTACTTAAATAAAACATCCTACTATAAAATTATTAGCAAACGTGATATAGGTACCTATTATTTTTAATAAAAGACAGAGAAAGAGAAGTTACTCAAGTTTATTTAATAATTTTATTACGTTTTGCTAAAAAAATATGTTTGTTATCAACATAACAATAATAAAAACATTTTTTGTAATATATTTTTATGCTAATATACTTATTATTAATAAAAAAAATTAGTACCTACCTAATGTATTTTTGTCCACTAACGTAAAATATTTCCATATTAAACTTTTAATTGGAGGAGAAATAATTTGAAAATGGTTTATGGACTACTTATTTGTCGTTATTACACTATATACAATAATTCACTAGGGTCCAACCAATTAGTTGACGAAACAATCGAATAATGCGAACAAGTCACAGCTTATTTTGTATAACCGTCTATGATTGGTTAAAACTCCACGTGACTTGCGCTAGTCCTGCCTTCAACGAACACGTTAAGACTTGAATGTCAGCATTAACAATCAGCATCGTTTGTCGCAAAAACCCTGCTCTGGAGTTCCAGAAACAAAGGCTGAATTTTATTTTCCTTTTTTTTCCCAGGATACAAATGAAAGATTATTTTACAAATTACTAGGTTCCGATATTGAAAAATTTTTACCGCTAGTTTATACCCCCACTGTAGGGTTAGCGTGTCAAAGATTCGGACTAGTTTACAAACGACCTAAAGGTATCTTCATAACGATACATGATAAGGGACGAATTATCCACATTCTTAGGAATTGGTAAGTTTATAATAACATTACATATATATTATATTATTATTATATTAACTGAACAGGATTTAATAATTGATCTCTGTCACTTAGTAGGTACCCACCTAAAATAAGTTAAGTTTGCTATTGCATGTGTTTTTCTCCCAAATAAAGTAAAAAAAAAAACAAACCTATCAGTCATGCATTGCTTCATACGATGGAGGTACAGTCAACCACACATAAACTTTCACTACGAAAACTGCCCTTACTGCTACGACATTATGGCGCTGGCAATGTCTAATTGCCAACACTGATGTGCGGTTAATGTACATAGGCAGGTACATACATACAGCATAGCATGTATCAGAAATGCGTGGTCAAATTTAAGGGTGTGGTACAGACCATCAAACTGAACAACTTTCTCCATGGGACCAACATCGTAATCGTGAAAAAATTATTAACTGTTCCGTACAAAATTTCAATACCTACTCGACCCAAACGATTACGATGTTGGTCCCAAAGTGGCATATCCGACCCGCTGCAATTTAACTTTTTTTCCAAGTTCCGCGAACGATGAATGTAGTATACATAATATATGGGGGTTGGTTTGGGTTCCATTTATGGGTAGGGAACACATGTACAAGCAAAAAATATCAAGTAATATTATGGTACCCTAAAGTGTCACGTTCCCGATATATTTGGAGGTAAAGATCGCCATATGATTTAAAAATTATATAAGATCTAAATTATGTGTTTTGTTTTAGTTTTCACCAGTTATTTAACGTTACCAGTTTTAGTAGGTATACCAGTAGGTGTAGAAACAAAATAGTGTTTCTTTGCGATGCGACGCGGTTGTGTGTCTTAAGTAATTAATTATAGCGGCTTTTTCCTGAAAATATTTATAATTGTTTCACAGCTTCATTCGAAGCGATATTATAGTTTTCTAATAAATTGTCAAATCAACCTGGGGGGTGACCACCACCTCTTACAGCAGTATTATTTTAATCTTACTTCGTGTGGGAAAAAGATGGAGCTATACGGAATGTATAGCTCCATCTCTTTCACACACGGAAGTAAGATTAAAATAATACAGAGACTGGAGACTATTATTTAATACAGTGGAATGCGTATAGATACGTAATTACTGCATTTTTAAGAATTTTCATTGTTCTCATATTGTGGTGATGTTTACCTCCAAATATATCGGAAACTTACAATTTAGGGTAGCTGATATCATACTTTGTAGGTAGTCTGACAAGGAAAATTAAGTATTTGGTTGGCTTCAAACAATCATTTTAAACATGAAAGTATTTAATCGATATCAACGAATAAATAATCGAACTGCCTGTGACTAGTTAAATATTAAAATGTGATCTTCATGCGGCGGGCGATCGCCTGCGACTGTGCATTTTCATTTTTAGTCACCCGCCGCATGCAACCTGTCGCTGCACGACAAAATTTTAAACCAACTGTACCTACTTTGGAACTAGCGATTTTAGTCACCTGCGTAAAGCCTGCATTAGCTTTACCGTTTCTACATTCCTATATAATTTTACTTTTTTTTTAATTTATTGTTTATGTTGCGTTTTTTCAGGCCTGTAGCGAACGTGCGCGCTATCTGTGTTACTGACGGAGAGAGAATTTTGGGTCTGGGTGATCTTGGTGCTTACGGAATGGGGATATCTGTTGGTAAGCTGTGTTTGTACACTGCGTTAGCAGGGGTTCCTCCCCCCCTCTGCTTACCGATCACTTTGGACGTAGGAACCAATAATGAGGTTATTAATTTTTATAACTACACTGTAGACATGTACACGTCGTAGTTAGCTAGCTTTGTATTTGTCAAACAGCACACAAAGAACTATGACCACTCTGCTAACGTATTTGGTTTTAAAAAATCTTATAAAACGTAACTTACTATTTATTATTTACCTTTTGCCCATGTTGTCATGGTATGGGCATGTGCTACGGAATGAGGAAAATGTCGCAAATAAAGTTTTAAGTATGAATGCTTTATGAGTACGGGATGACCAAAGAAACGATGGATGGACTGTATGAATGATGATAATGATAATGATGATGTCGTGGTATGCTCCATGTGCTACGGAAGAATGAGGAAAATGTCGTGAAGAATGTTTTAAGTATGAATGATGCCTAAACCAATGAAGAGTGAGACATAAAAATACCCGGGTGACGTCGGGCAGGAACAGCTAGTTTTACCGCTTGTGGTACACATGGTTTACCAGCTCGTCCGTCGTAATGAAAAGAATAGTCTACAAAAACTGGTGATCCGACAGACGTCGTCCTGTCAAAATTTCCATATGGTCTTGAGTCATGCGAAAATCCCATAGCAAAGGCTTTCGGGTTTTCCCGAATTTTCAAATGTTCAAGGCAGCTTTCCGTTTTTTTCCATTAAATCATAATTCGGACTATTAAGAACATTTTCATCAAACGAAAACTACCCAAATAAGTCCAGCAGTTCTCAAGTGATGCGTTTACCAACGAACAGCACTTCGTTTTTATTTTGTACTAGCTGCCCGGCCTTCGTTTTTATTTTATACTTCGGTCGCGTGGTGTCCTACCCTCTACCCTACTCTCTACCCTACTCCTACACTACTCCTATCCAACTCCTACCCTACTCCTACACTACTCCTACCCTACTCCTACACTACTCCTACCCTACTCCTACCCTACTCCTACCCTACTCCTACCCTACCCCCTACCCTACTCCTACACTACTCCTAAACTGCTCCTACCCTACTTCTACCCTATTCCTACCCTACTCCTACACTACTCCCACCCTACTTCTAACCTACTCCTACCCTATTTTTTAAATTTTTTCTCTGCGTAAGAACCATCCTCGTACTTAAAGGAATATTAAAAAAAAATAATTAGCGAAATCGGTTCAGCTGTTCTCGAGATTTGCGCTTAGCAACACATTCATTGATTCATTTTTATATTATAGATACATAGATTAAATAGACCGCGAGGTTTTTGACATGTTATATAAAATGCCTGTAGAATAAAGAGTCTAGAATAACTAGGTACTTATAACACGTTTTAACTGAAGTGGTAGTGGATTAGCCATGTTTGTTTGTCAAAGACCGATGGCCGGTGAAGCAGACGAGTCCTGGAGTGATGATCGCGTATTGGCAAGCGTAGTGTGGGTCAGCTATGTAGATGGACGGACGACCTAAAGAAGGTGGCTGGGACAGACTGGATGCGGAAGGCGGAGGACAGGGTGTTGTGGCGCAGTCTGGGAGAAGCTCATGTCCAGTGGTGGACTGCAATAGGCCGAGTTAATTGTTGATTGACACGTTTATGAATCTAAATATTACAGTATTAATAAAAACGGGTGTTTCTAACTAGCTTAGTTTTTAAGAAATACATAAAAATCAGGGCACACGTAATTTTGTACAAGTGTTTTCATACCTTTTCAGAAGTTGCTAGAAGATCCGTTGTATATAGGTATTCGAGAGAAGCGAGTTCGAGGCCAGGAATTCGATGATTTTGTTCAAGAGTTCATGGAAGCGTGTTGCGAGAGATATAGCCACAACATACTTATACAAGTAACTTTTAGTTTCGTTACAAATTCTATGTTCCTAGACATAGTTATATATTATATATACCTTATTCATTTGAAGCATCCGTACCTATATGTACCTAGGGAACGCAATCTCTACTCAAGATTGAAAATTTGAGATCTCGCGTGCTAAGTCTGGCGTCGAGATTGGCCATTCGTTTTCGTTTTCGAAATCAAGAAAATGATGCGTTTTTTTAAATCGAAAATTATTCAAAACTCAAAAAACTCAACACTCAAGTAATTTATTTCAACTAAACCAATTACAGGCACTTTTGAATTGTCAAAGGGTCGATAAGTCAGAAAGATGAAGCTAGTTGCCCATTCCAAAGCGTAGGTACCTATGGAGAAGAACGGGCAAGAAACTCCACGGACACTCTTTTAAACCATAAAATTGTTACAAAATATTTGATTACATCATTCGTGTTGAAATTAACCATGTGAGAACGATGTAGAAAGACGTGCACGTTAAAAGCGTCCGTCATAGAAAACATAAAAACAATTCAGAAATTAAAATAAGCCGTGGCAGCTAAGAGATGACCTACTGACGGCGCCCGTTCACGAACATGACGTATGGATCAGCACCATCCAGCTCAACCATTTTGAAGGGAACTTAATGATCCAACACACACGCCACCACCAGCGAGACATTAGAGTGAGCATGACATACTCTCAGCCGCCAGGGCACATTCACGTCAATGAATGACGTACCCAGTAAATGGTAGCTTTATAGCAAGTACACAGTGCTCACACGTGTGCTATGCAATTATACAATACTAAGAAATTGAGTTTATACAATGCAAAGATAGTTTTCTCCAATGTTCAGCAACTCCAACAATGTTTACGAATGCTAATTAGTTTATGCGCCCCTGGAGCAGGACCAGCCGATCGATTCTGTAAAAATCTCACCGTGAAAAGTTAGATGAAGTGACCTTAGAGTGAGCTGTTTATAGTGTCAATCCCTAGCATTAGTTGGACTGACAGCTCACTCCACACTCACTTCACCTAAGTTTTCACGGTGAGATGGTTACAGAATCGCACTACAGCATTGAGCCAAGCATTTTTGTCAGCGATGTAATTAATCCCCTAACTTATAATATGCTTGGCCACATAGTGTCCGTTTAATACAAGATTTAAATTTCGTTTCATTCAGTTGGAGTATGTGGGGAGGAATTTTATTGTTACATTTTAAACAGTACCCCATGAAGGATGAGTCTACTTTAGTCGGTCTGAAACCTGTTTGAAATAAGTAATTGAATAAATGGTCCTATAATCTTAAAATGAAAACTACACCTATTTACGGTAGTTGTGTTATATTTTGTAAATAAGAAAACTTTAATCGAAATCGAATCCCTTAACAAAAAAAATCAACGCTTATTTAAGTAATAATCATCTGCGCTACGCTTACATAATGCAACACATCCGCGCACAGTCATCACGCACACTAATTTGTATGCTCCAGATGACTTCCCAAGAAGCTAAGTCGCGCGCGCTCAGTCTCGAAATCTCGAGGTTTCAAGAAAGAAATTGTCTCCCTGCAAGATTGAATCTCGAAAAGGCTCGAAATTTTCTCCCTTTTTTCGAGATTGCTTTCCCTATTTGTACTTGTACAGTCAACAGCAAAAGTAGATGTTCAAAATCTGAAATTCAATACTAATTAACGGAGTTCGCGTCAGAACTGTGTGGCGTCAAAGTGATTCAAAAGTATGACACTGAGTCTGACATACTTTTGAATCACTTCGACGCCACACAGTTCTGACGCAAACTCCGTTCATTAGTATTAAATTTCTGATTTTGATCATCTACTTTTGCTGTTGACTGTACATACCTAAGCACTTTACTAATATCCTTTGAAGTAGGTGCCCGAACTCTGCATTTTTAAGTATAAACGAATAGATAGAAAACTATTGTTCAAATTTTACCATCTATATATAATAATATCCCTGGACATTTCACACAGCACCATTTGTCCCAAGCTAAGCAACCTAATGCTTGTGTTATGGTAACAAGATGGCTGATAAACTACTTATATACAATTTTTTTTTTGTTTTTGTATTATAGATAGAAACACACCCAGACTCGGAACAAATACATGTAGGTCATACAAATATTTGTTCCGTGCGGGAATCGAACCCGCGACACGCAGCGCAGCAGTCAATCGCTTAACCACTGCGCCAACCGTGCCGTCAAATATAAATGTATTATTGTTAACAGTTTGAAGATTTCGCCTTGTCTAACGCTGTTCGCCTTCTTAACAAATACAGAAATCAATATTGTACGTTCAATGACGATATTCAAGGTACTGCGGGTGTTGTGGTCGCTGGTATGTTCACTGCTTGCAGAATCACCAAGAGGAAACTTAGTGAAAATACATATTTGTTTCTCGGAGCCGGTTCTGTAAGTTTTATTTAGGTAATACGTACTAGGAATTCATTTATCCGCTAAGCCGTTGGTCCCCGATTCGTGGATCTTAAACCGTCGTTACGGGTGGTCAGAAGCCCAAAATGTTGACCATCTGTCTTAACAAGCCCTGGGGTATAAGTGCTGCAAGTATTGTTTTTTTTTAACTTTAATTATTATAAGGCGCTAATGAAGGGCGACCTTCCTATTTCACTAAAGCGCAAGCTCGTCGACATGTGTATCCTGCCTATCCTAACCTATGGCGCTCAGACCTGGTCATTCACAGAGGCTCAGAAGTCCAAACTCAAGGTTTGCCAAAGAGCGACGGAGCGTAGTATCTTAAAAATTAAACTCACCGACCAAGTTCGGAACACCACAATACGCTCCCAAGACAGGTATCGCCGATGTTGGCGGCAAGTCTGCGAGGCTGAAGTGGGACTGGGCGGGTCACACTTATAGGATGCATTCAGACAGATAGGCCAAAGTCTTCACACAGTGGGTGCCTGAAGACGGGTGTCGTCACCGAGACAGGCCTAAGAAACGCTGGCGTGACTCGTTCCTAACCGATTGGATGGATTAGGCACAGCACAAGGAAAGGTGGAAGAATATGGGGAGGCTTTTGCCCATCAATAGTTATTAGTTAGTTATTTAATCATTTTTATTTTTTTATTAGCCGTTAATGTCCCACAGCTCGGCAAAGGCCTTTAATAATTATATAAGAATAATATTTGCGGATGAAATCAACGGCTTATAAGTAGTGTTCTTGTTGGAATAGTACATATACCTGTGTTATAATCTTCAGGCAGGCGTTGGTATTGCAAATTTGATATGCGATGCGATGGTACTTGAAGGCGTATCAATGGATGAAGCTGTAAAGAAAATCTACCTATTTGACCTCGATGGTCTGTTGTCGAATAAGCGCCCGAGTGGTATACCACCGCACGCTACCAAGTTCGGGAAAGATTTACCACCGACGAAGGATTTTGGAGATTTCGTGAAGACTATAAAGGCAACTGTACTTGTCGGTAAGTAAATATCGTCTATATAGCTAACTGTTCCATTAAAAAAAAAAATGTGAATGCAGTTGTACGCCAGTCATATCGAACGTTAAAATCGCAAACTAACGGCTAGTTCTGATTTTTTAATATGTTGTTAGGACCATTACCAGTAGCGGATGTCCAAGTTTGCAGCCTCATATCATTGCTAATGGTCAATAACTAACTATTCGTTAAAAAAATAACCATTGACCATTCGATAAACTAAAAATTTATCAAAAAACACATTTTGCAAAAAATTAAGCATTAGTTACTATTTTTAACCAACTACGGATCAAGAAACCGGTCCTAAGTGACTTTTTCGTTGAATTCCGTTCGTTGAGATAAGAGATATTTCGGTTACAACCGCAGTAATAACCATGTTTCTCATAGTTTTTTCGAGAAATACAAACTTGTTTTTACGGTCGATAAAATCAACACTGTGCATGCGTAAATATTAATTTTAATTATGGAACCCTTCACTGTGCGTGGCTGACACGATAGTGTATACCGTTTTGCCATCTTAACATTACAAGCTCGCTTGTTCAAATTGGAATTTAGCAAGTAGGTAAGATTGAGTGTATATCTGAGTCTCTATGTTGTGTTTTTAGGTGCGTCGACAATGGGAGGTGCCTTTACGCCTGAAATTTTGCAACAAATGGCGAAAAATTGTGAAAGACCGCTAATCTTTGCACTTTCAAATCCAACGCAAAAAGCAGAATGCACACCTCAGCAAGCTTATGACCAAACTGAGGTACAGTACTTTATAATATAAATAGCTTCTTTTACGTTATACTGGGTGTAAAAATGCCCATCGTGCAGGCAAAATAGCAATTGAAAATGTGTCATTTTCGATTCGACAACCTTTCGAATGTTTGTGGATAGCTATGATGGTCCAGTACAAAAAAAAAATGATCTGTGGAGCAATTTCCGTATTTTTAAGAACGTTCGCTTTCTAATCTCAGTCTCAATCTGTCACATACATTTTTGATAAGTTTTTGACATTGATAGTCGGTGACATAAGATTGCGACTTGAATTTGAACGTGTTTTAAGTACTTGACTCTCGGATTCGTTAAGGGTATTTTTGAACTCTGTATAAAGCATTCGAAGTTGTGTGTTGGTAAAAATAAGAATTTATTTAATAGATAATATTGTTTTAGGGTCGATGCATATTTGCTTCTGGTTCGCCTTTCCCTCCAGTTAAATATAACGGGAAGGAATATCACACAGGCCAGGGTAACAACTCCTACATATTTCCGGGAGTAGCGCTCGGAGTGCTCACTTGCTTCGCTCATCATATTCCCGATACCATGTTCCTAGCCGCAGCCCAGGTAATTCCCTCGTCTTTATCCGGGGAAGACACTTGTTCGTATTTTCACGTAAGTAGATAGTGGGAAGGTAGTTGAGCTATTTGTGAAGGAGCTCGTCACGGAAAGTAATACCACCATAACTATTTATGCCGCCTATCTGTGTGCCTTTCATCCAAATCCGTCCAGTAGTTTTTGCGTGAAAGAGTAACAAACATCCATCCTCACAAACTTTCGCGTTTATAATATTATATAGTAGATTAATTGGGGGTTATCCGAATTTGTCTGTTTTTTAGAATCAATTTTAAATGGTCTTAGTGTTTGTAAAGTCCTGAAAAAAATACATATAATTATGTCATAGATACATCCTTGTATTAGGAAAATAACGGTTCAAAACACGATAAATTGTAATTTGCTCGATGAAAATATCCGAAACACGGTCGCTTTCAAAATAATATTATATTCCCTATTTATAGCAAGAAATAATATGAAGATGGCATGTACCCATGAGGTAATCGTATTTTATAGGGAATCTACAGTAACACTCAGGATTTTTGAAAATTTTAACAAGAGTTCCTTTTGCGCATAGACAAGAAAGGGGTCATATTATATTCAAGGTTCTGTTTTACTACCTCGTCGGAATCCTTTAAAATTGAGCAATGGCTCTGTGCCTGCTGATCGTAGTACTTTCTTTCCAGAGTTTAGCGAAAAACGTTAGTGAGGAAGATTTAGCGATTGGCCGACTCTACCCATCTCTCAACAGCATCCCATGTTTATCTTTAAAAATAGCTGTGGCCGTGATTGAGCATGCCTACGAAAAAAGTACGTATAAACTAAGTTCACTGTTACCTTATTTTTCCATCGCCAGATAACTTTTATTCGAGCTATAAAATTGACGCTTGACACTTGACTTTTTTGTTTGGACAATAAATATTAAAAAAAAAGACTCTTTGGGTCTACTTCCAGCTAGAGAATTGAAAATATCATCAGGAAATACTTGCGTTTTATTCTTTTACAGGGCTTGCCGGTTTTTATCCCAAACCAAAAGACTTAGACAAATTTGTAGCTGATTATATTTACAAAACTGATTATGACTGCCTCAAACCAGATTTTTATGACTACCCGAAAAGCAAAATTAAGGTCAAATCGATACAAGACATGATTAACGAACAGTAAGTAGTTATTTATGTAGGTAGAAGTATTAGTACTACAGTAAACTATGTACTTTAGATAAAAAAAACATAATATAATAATATTAGATTTAAAAATCAGCCCGACTTTTAATATTCAGATAACCTTTATCCGAGGAATTTATATAACGGTTTGACAGCTTTTGTATAAAGAATATGTTAAAGGCTCTCCCCCACAGACGCGTTATTATCGGTTGATAATATCAGATGCGTTATTGCGATAATGCGTCTCGATTCCTTGCCACATATTATTATTATAATTTATTTTAGTGGTCTTTGACATATATCGGGACCTTTGAAAGGCGTACTAGGGGCCGAAGCCAACTCGCAGAGGCCCTTTACACAATTCTAAATGATGAGGAGGCAGCTACCGACGATTATCCCTGTATGCACCATGCAAGTGCACCCAAGGACACACCCGGTTGGTGCAGGACTTAGGCACGGACCGAGGGGGGGGGGGGTCGTGGGGGTCATGACCCCCCCCAAAATCATTCAAGCTGTCAAGAGTCTGCATGATTTACTTGCCGTACTAACTTAAGTTACTAACTTACTACTTACCCCAAAACCTTGGGCTGCGACCGCGCCTGGCAGGACTATTGTAGAACATGGAAACAAAAGATGCTGGGCTATGGGTTTGGGTGGCTACAGTAGATCGCCTTGAACTATGGAAGGTCTATGTCCCCTGCCTGACCAATGATAATTATAATATTCACAAATGAAATGGCAGGGGTGACTTGCACACTCAATAATGGGCCCCCGAAAACGGTCGCTAGCACATAGTGTCGTAACGACAAGGGGGCAACATGTCCTGAGGTGCTTATGAGGAGTGGAGAGGTATTTCACGGCTATCAGGACAATCCCGTAAGTACGGTCAAGATCCCCACCAGCCTTTTACTGAAATACTTCCTTCCTCCGAGCACCTTTGCTCTTGCGAATCTCCACTCAAGCCAGCCAATAAAGGCAAGAATGAGGTGGGAGCTCTGTTCCTCGTCAGTGTTCACTCCAGCCGGTCACTAAAGGCAAGCCAGAGGTGAGGAACAAGACTTCTCCCGGGAGATAGGGCCCGTGGGGTCGCTACTGCCGAACAGCTCGCCGCATGCTGCCCTGCGGGTTCCTGTATCTCTCTTGGTCTGGCTTCTCACCCTAGACCTGATCCAGCAAAGTAAACTCTTCCGTCACAGACCTACAGTTTAGAGCGCGCCAGCCTCACCACGACATCAACGTAGAGATACAGCGGTGGGGTTATTATTTTTATTATTAAAAGCCTGTGATGTCCCACTGCAGGGCAAAGGCCTTGTCACATAGCTGCGTTTTTATCGTCCGATATCTTACGTGTGCGTGTAACCTACACTACAGGCCCCCCGCCCGCTCTACACGTTACTTCGGTATTAACGCAGGTGTATGTAAGATCGTATGCGTCCTAATACAAAATGTTCTAAGAACTCATTTCAGAGTGTCGCACGACGAAGGAACGCAAGCGTCTTACTTCTATTGCATCACAAAATTTACTGAAAACGAACGCAATAACGCATCCGATATTATCAACCGATAATAACGCGCCTGGGGGAGAGTCTTTAACTGTCATATTTATTCTTCAGACAAAAATTATCAGACTGTTGAAAAATCAGCCCTTATTTCAGAAGACTAATAAGTTAAGCTAAGTTTTTCAAAGTTTCCTCTCTCCTACGATTTCGCTATGCCTGACAGGGTCCGTAATGATCCCATTTTTAAGGTTCCGTAGTCAACAAGGAACCCATAGAGTTTCGCCATGTCCGTCTGTCTGTCTGTCCACGGTTTAGCTCAAAAACTATTGGTACTAGAAAGTTGTAATTTGGCATGAGTATACACGTTAATGGCGCCGAAAAAGTGGTCAACAAAATTTTTGAAAAAACCAATTATTTAGGGTACCTCCCCTACATGTAAAGTAGGGATGATATTTTTTTTTTCGTCCGTCCCATAGTGAATGTGGGATATCGTTAGATAGGCCTTTCAAAAATGTTAGGGGTTTGGCAAGACCGTTTTTTGATTAAGTAAACCGTTCGTGACTTATCAAGCTTTAATGTACCAATTTTCGTTAGAGTCAAGTCCCCCCCCCCTCTACCAACTAAACGGTTGTAGTTAGAAATTCAAATGTCACGGCAGTTGTACCTATATATAACGAAGTTCAAAGGAAAACTATCACACTTAAGTGGGCTTTACAAGTTTACGAGTAATAGTCGACCAATTGTATTTGACTCGAAAATTTCGTACGAAACTATCAGTCAGCGAATACGACCCGCACTTGGCTGTTATAAAAACTACGGAACCCTACAATGTGCGTGGCCCGACACGCACTTGACCGGCTTTTTTAAGTTACCACGAAGTACAGTCACGACCAAAAGTTTGTATACACTCGGCTTTATTCAAAAGCGATTTACTCTTTGATTTTTTAATGAAATTTTATGTTGTTACGAGCATAGCATTTTCAAAGCCTTAGGTTTATGTAATGTCGTATTTCAACGTTGCATTCGTTATTTCACGAAAAAATCGTAATTGGAACTTGCCAAGTGTTGACATATTGGTGCTCGTGACTGTACACACTGTGGAATACAGATAAAGTATTGAGTACTTAGTCAAATTATTGGGCAAATTAACCGATAATTTTCTATTTCAGTAAAAAAATGTGAATACATAAAATGCGAAGAAACCATTTCCAATATATTTTAACGAACTACTTTAATGATGTCACGGATACAGTGAATGAGGTTGGTATCCATCTCATTTTTGATCAGTAATCATGTTTAAGTTAGTGACAGGCTTGTAAATACGTTTCAGGGTTTAAACAGGTTTCGGGGATTTAGGCGCCATCTCATGTCATGATGGCCCAGCGGTTAAGGCCACCTCTCATGCACAAGGTTCAAATCCGGCCAAATATTAATATATCTTTGACATTACTGACATCGGTGAAGAAAATCATCGATCGAATGAATATGCGATGTGTTGAAAGTTCGATCAAACAAACATTCGATATTTTGAACACTCGATGTATTGAGTGTACGATATATTGAAGGTTCGATTTATAGTGGTCGATCAATTGATATTCGATTATTTGGCATTCGATTTGGCATCTAGTATACCCACTTAATGGGTATAGTTAATACAAGTCTGAAATGGTGGATGGTGGACTAACTGGGTGGATGGGTGACTGTTATCATTCACTAGTAACATAGACTAGGGTTCATTTTGAATTTTATGTTTTGAGGCCATCAATATCGATTAGTCGACGTCGATCGATGGCAGTCTGGTTGCCGACTAGTCGACGTCGATCGATGGAAGTCTGTTTGCACCTTAGCTCGATTCCCGGCTACGTTAATCAATAATGAGTATGTAATTAACACGCTTTTTTTATCATGCTTGTTACATAGATCAACAGATGCAAGGCGGTTGACTGTCTACACCCTCGAAGAAAGTAAGAAAATTGCAAAGTAAAGAACTTCGGCCGTTCGATTCGTGCAAACAGCAAGTGTTTTTTATAACATTGATGACGCACTAGAAGCTTTATGAATATGACGGAGTTTATTATTTTTGGTTTTTTCGACGGTTTTGGTATAACTTTTTATACGTTTTGTGTATAAAAGCTGATATAGAACTATTGAACTTTTTTTTTATTGGTATATAATTTTATTATAATAGACTTAAATATAAAAAGTTGCATCGCTTTTTGATGGCTATACACGTTACGGTCGAAGTTTACCAGTACGGGTGTAGGAAGACCGGAGCGTCTATTGAAATAGACCTGTGCAGTTCCTGAAACATATGTACGTGTATATACGTGTCATGTGGGTCGTGACCTCTCCGGTAAACCGTAGAGTGTCTGCCATTAGGTGCACGGCATTCCCTCCGGTTCCCCTAATCGGACACACAGACACACGAAAATAGACTTTGTTGAGTAATACTATGCTGAGTGTACGTGAAATTGTAGACGGCCCTGGTAAATTATTTTATGTTTATTATAAAAAAAAAACAACTCATGATTCAACCATTTTAAGTGTTTAATTTTAAAATGAAGTGAATATACTCGTAGACGCAGATTCAAAGTTTTTAAAATTGCAGACTTTTATCAATCTTTCATAAATATAATAGTAAATTATCATACAAATATTTACACAAGAAATAACAATATTTAAACCTAATTTAACAAAGGGCTGATTTTTCCAACGCCAGATAATTTTATCGGAGGAATAATTTTGAATTTTTGACAGTTCTTCCATACAAAATCTGTCAGACGTCAATTTTATTCCACGAATAAAAATTATCTGTCGATTGAGAAATCAGCCCTAAATCTTACTAAACTAAAATATGGCGTCAAAAATTTCTCGGCAATTTCGCAACTTTTGAGTCGTAAATTTTAAAGACTTAGATTTAGATGTTATATCGATCGATCCGATTGTTACATCCGATATGTAGAATCCTATAAAAAGGAAACAATTTTTATCAATCTATGAACATCTGTTAGCAACACATAAACTACTTATTTACCTACTTATTTTGTAACACTTATTTTACTAATAGTAGAAGAACATTTGTTAGGTTTAAGCAACACATAAATCATATATTGTTATTTTTCTAATGAAGGTACACTGCCACAAGGTTTTTTTAGACGTGGACTCGGTAGTCACACCAGCAGCGTGTGACTATTCTTTTCCTACTATTTTTTTCCTGTTTGTCACGCTGCTAATATTTCTACACCATTTACCGTGTTGTCATTATCAACTAGTGCGGTGAAATAAATGTTAGTTTCAATAAAGAAAACATGATTGAATTCATAATTCAAAATATTTATTCCATCGGACCACCAATGGGCCAAACCAATGGGTCTTTTTTGATGGCAAGTGACATCTCGGCAGGACCAGACGGAGATGGCGTGATGATCAAGCGGGTTTCTTACAATAAAACTGTTACTAAGAAGTTTTGAATAGAGAGAAGTAGAAAGAGAATATATTTCTATGCGCTGCAGTGGGACACCAAAGCCTTTTTATAGTTATAACCTTGCAGGGCAGCTTTTGGCAAGAAAACTGAGATCGCACCTCTTTCTTGGCCACCCTTGAAGGAAGGTAGTATTAAGATGTTGGTATATAGGGATCATAACCGATCACTTACACCGGAACTTACTTTTTTTTGTTTTTTTTTTACTACTTTGACATGCTGTAACTTTGGTCCCCCCCTGGGATGCGGCGACTAACTCATTTTGATGATTACTGAATAATAAACAGACGTTGTTCTGTCCAAAGAACAATGGCCAAATTAATGTAGAAGCTGGACCTGACTGTTTTTCATGTAAAAAACAAATCTAATGAGATTGGTTTCATATGCGTCATTTCGTATGTGAAATAAAATTAATAAAATAAAATAAATATCCCTGGACATTTCACACAGCACCATTTGTCCCAAGCTAAGCAACCTAATGCTTGTGTTATGGTAACAAGATGGATGGATAAACTACTTATATACAATTTTTTTTGTAAATACATACATCTTATAATAGAAAAACACCCAGACTCGGAACAAATACATGTAGGTCATACCCTAAGTTAAATCCAAAAAAAAAAATCCACAATAGGTGCGTTTTGAACATGTTATTCTAAATAATTTTCAAAGAATTACTTACCACCCTTTGTACCAATTTTTTTGTTTTGTTCTTTTTCTTGTCTGTATATATGTGTGTACATAAATGGTAACTAAAAAAATAAGTAATGCTGAAGTAGAACTAGTTAGGTACCCAAGGATAATATCGGGTAATAAAAAGATATACATAAATAAATAATAAATAAATATACATCGGGAATATTCGTAGATATTTGACAGTCTTTACGGGTACTATGTAGTCAGAAGTCCACAAAAGTCTGGCAACCATTCGCACAGGGGGGGCTGTGTTACAAAGCAACTGGGTTGAGGAGGTCAGAGAGGCAATCGCTCCACGTAGAAAAACTGGTATTAAGGGGGCTTACCACCATATCAGGGCAGAAGATGAACTGCACTGATTTTCTCTTTTTTTTTTAATTTGTCTTAGGGCCGATTTTTTTCAACGCCAGATAATTTTATCCGAGGAATCATTTTGAATTTTTGACAGTTTTTCCATACAAAATCTGTCAGACGTCAATTTTATTCCACGAATAAAAGTTATCTGGCGATGGAAAAATCAGCCCTTAGTCATAGAACAAAAAGCAGTACAGTTCAACTTCTGCCCTGCTATTGGAGCTGGCGGTAAGCCCCCAGCTGCCTTGACGTAATAATAATAATAATAAATGTGGGATGTGGACTCAGCGATCATTGTGCCGATAGTCGTGACAGCCAATGGTTTAATAGCCAAGAGCCTCGACCATAACCTGAGGTGGCTTTCGTTGGGCAGCTGGATCAAGGGTTTGATTCAGAAAGCGGTACTTCTGGACACGGCTCGCATCGTCAGGAGGTTCCTCTCTCTGGAGCCCTGACCACCGGTAGCTTGGACCCTGTTCCCGATACCGGTGGGCTACTATTTTTTATATTTTTAAATGTTTTTATACTTTTTATATTCTAATATTAAACAATATAACTAATATGTGTTTACATGTAAATAAAGAAGATAATAAGTTTATTTATGCTTCAGTTTACAAAAAACTGTAACCAACCGGTTAGCTTGAACTTTTATTCTCGTCGCTTTGGGCAATTTTATATAATTTTCATAAATTTTGATATATCTCCTGGGACTCTTTGCTGGTACTGGCCTTCTGGGTCTATGGTATGTACCATGTTTTATCTTTCCATGACATAAGTTACGCGTCAAAACTAAGACTTGATCTCAGATTTTATTAACTATTTTTATTTTGGAAATGTTTTCAAGAAGTTGGAGGAACATTTTGTGAGTGTTGTTGTGCTGAAACTGAAAGTGTATTTAATTGTTGTTTTCTTTTCGTAGATCGTAATAATTTATTTGTCGTCATATTCTGTTGTGAATGGTTCTGACGAGTAAGCTTTCTGTCAAATGTGGTTATTTCCGCTGGCATTTATTTTTGAATAATAGGTCCCTTGCTTTAGGTATATTTTTGGCCTGTCTATGAATGGAGTGGTGTTCTTAGTAGCTGAGGAGGGCCAACGTTCAGCTGTTTAGTATAAGTTTTTCAAATTGGCACCCCTAAGATGCCCCTCTGACCGAACGTTCAGAAAATAACCGACTTATTTACTTTTTGACTGCTTGGTAGGTTCAAAAACAGTACCAGCACTGCATGTATTAATTGCTGGTCGTCAGTGAGGAAGCTGAAACAGCAGAAAAATGCACATTTTTCACTAAGTGCTACAAAATTTGTTGTACCTGGCGATATAGTTGCTTCAAATTTGACCAAAGGCATCGACCACTTAAGAGATCCGCGTCTCAACAAGGTATGTAATGAAAAATGCATCAAAATTGAGGTACCATTTATTGAACATAGGGTAAAATTTTACTGTTTTAACATATAAGGTTAAAGACAGCCCCGAAATTATAATCAAATCCTTGAGAGTTTGAAAATAGAACCAGCGCAACAAGTTCTGCAGCAATACATTTCCGACTGCCACTTATTAAGTTTCGGGACTGCCTGGCTTCCTCTCAGGCTGCGGACACGAAGTCAGCGGGTGCGGGGCGGCGGCGGCAGCTGCGCGGGGAGTGGCGTACGAGAGATGCGCACCAATCTATCCGTGCCCGACATTGTAGTAGTAGATTTTTGACAGGACACCGATATGGAACAACAAAGATTTACCTATACCATAAAAATAGGAGGGTAATTAACCAGTTATGGGAAGAAATAAAAAACACTACGCCGCTCTAGCGCCGCGCGATGTGCCCGCTGGTTTCGAGACCGGGTCTGCGTTGCCGCGCCGCTACCCGCTCCCGCTGACTTCGTGTCCGCAGCCTTACACATAGTGGTCTCAGCAGCTACCTCATAATGGATGCTTTACTTGTTTAATAATCAATCACCTTATCGATATTTCTTTAAAGATATTTTTTGTTCGCAATTTTACCAGGGTCTCGCGTTTACTTTAGCAGAGCGCCAAACATATGGAATCCATGGTCTGTTATCCAGCGAATTTAGAACGCTTGAACAGCAAATGGCTATATGCAGATTATCAGTTGACAGATACAGAAATATGTTGAATAAATACATGTATTTATCGGACTTACAGGTAAATGAGAAAAATGTTGTTCGTAGAAAATCCTACCTACTCTTCTGTAGAAGTTGCTAAGTCTATTATTTACATTGTAGCACCTACTCTAGCTCTTATCTTTAATAGTTGTATTGACAGTGGGGAGTTTCCTGACCTCATGAAAAATATTAAAATAACACCTTTGTTTTAATCAGGTAGTACATCAGACCCTACAAATTATAGACCTATTTCTGTACGACCTACCTTTAGTAAAATTTTTGAGGAATTAATTTTAGACCAAATGCAAAGATTTTTTAATAAACACAAATTATTACATAGCATAGCGATGCTTTGGGAATCTTTTGTGATTTGTCCAAGGCATTCGATTGCGTTCTTTACAAAACGTTAATCAGGAAACTCCGCCACTACGGAATCCGGAACACTGCTCTGGATCTACTTACTTCATACTTGAGTAAAAGGATTCAAAGCGTTGACGTTAGTGGAAAAAGATCTCCCGGATCTATAGTAACAATGGCAGTCTTACAGGGCTCAATTCTTGGTCCTTTCTTGTTTCTTACTTGCCGTACGGCCGTACCTCATAAAGGATAATCATAATATAGTGTTGTTTGCAGATGTCACTTCACTTTTGTTTAAACTTAAACGTCAGCAGCAAGTTACTGACGATGTAAATAGCGCGATCTCTAAAGTAGTCCACTGGTTCAATGTTAATAATTTACTTTTAAACGAGAAAAAAACCAAATGCATTAAGTTCAAGCTACCTCGCGTTAGGCTGGTGAAAACTAATGTGTTAATAAAGGGCGAAGAATTGAATTCTGAAGACAGCACACTATTCTTAGGCATAACTTTGGATGCTAAACTTCAGTGGGGTCCACATTTAAATAAATTGTCAAAAAAGCTAAGTTCCGCAGCATACGCTGTTAGAAAAATTCGTAATTTAACTGATTTAGAGACACCCCGTTTAGTGTACTTTAGCTATTTTCATGGTGGAATGTCGTATGGTATTCTATTGTGGGGAAATGCCGCTGATATTCCGACTGTCTTTATTTTGCAGAAGCGAGCTTTTCGATCAATTTATAAATTATGTCCGAGACACTCGCTCAAAGACAAATTTAAAGAGATTGTTATGACTGTGCCTTCTCAATATATTTATGAAAATATTTTATAGTTATGCCCATAAAAATATAAAATTGTTTAAAAAATACAGCGATATCCATGATATAAATACTAGGAATAAACACTTTGTTGTACGGTACAAAGGCGGACTACATGTAATGCACGCGAAGTGCTTTTAAAATGGTGTACCACTGTTCTTCTTTATTTTTTCCTTCAGTGTACCAGCAACAGTAATAATACGCGATGTTGCGCCAACTCTGAGTTTGCGCGTTTTGTGATCTTAAGTCCCCCACAGGCGCGTTATTATCGCTCGATAATATCGGATGCGTTATTGCGTCCCGATTCCTTGCCACACAGCTGCGTTTTTTCGTCCGATATTTCTAACGTGTGCGTGTAACCTACAATAATCGTTTGTTTTGATTAATATTGTATTCCGTGTTTCCTACATTTCAGGATAATAATGAAACATTATTCTTTTGCTTAATAAATCAAGATTTAAACAAATACATGCCGTTGATAAATACTCCAACTGTAGGGATGGCATGCGAGAGGTTTGGTCTTATTTACAAAAGACCTAGAGGTCTTTTTGTAACTATACATGATAGAGGACATGTTATTGATGTTTTGAAGAATTGGTGAGTCTTGAGGTTTTTGTAATTTATGGATTTATCTTGGCCTAGTTTGAGATGATTGATTTTGGTCCGTTTTACCAAAAGCAATCGAGGCAACGTTACACCTTGATTACACGTAACAAGTACCTACAGTGGCCAGACCACAGATCTATTGATGAGACAGTACCAAACGGGTAGCGGGATCGTCCGAAAGGGTTACCGCTGCCCTGGAACAGAAAGGGCTAAGGAAGGAACACGGGTGGGTTTTAGTCAGTAAGAGTCTGACACTCCCTTCCGCTCCACCCAGAGCGGGAGGGGTCATTTGATGGTACCAAACAGTGTATTCGGTAGGTATACCTACCGCAAAAGGATTAGTGACTTTAGTTTGTGATCTTTATTCATATTGTTATGAAAGTATAAAATGCCTTTACAACACCCATGCCCATGTTACCAATAATTGTGGTGATATAATTGCACTCTGCTTTTTCGGGATTTACGTCATTCACCAAGCAGTACACTCCTGAATGTACGTATCTCTAAAATTTTTGGTAAGATACGTTAAAAAACAGAAATTCATTAGATCGGTAGTGTGGCGCTCGCCTTGCTCGTCACGCCCGCTCGCTTGTCATTCGCTTCGATCGTCCCATCAAAGGAAATACATAATACCAGCCTGTGCTAGTTTATTTTAAAATCTTGACTACATATGAGATAAATCTAAGACGAAATTGTACTACATTTTAGGCCAGAACGTGACGTCAGAGTGATTGTGGTTACGGATGGAGAAAGAGTGCTGGGTCTCGGCGACCTTGGGGCACATGGTATGGGTGTATCCCAGGGAAAGACAACACTGCTCACAGCCCTTGCTGGTATTAAACCACATCAGTGTCTGCCGGTCTGCCTCGACACTGGGACCAATAATCTGGTGAGTGAAACTTTGTGCACTACCAAGGTACAAAGGCGGACTAAAGCTTTAGGGCCTAAAGCATTAAGTTCACACAACCGTGTGACACTGGTGAAGTCTAGAATGCCTAAACTGTAGGCATTCTAGTCTTCGCCAATGTCACACAGTTGTGTGAACCAAAGGCGGTGGAGTGATAACATGGCAGGTTCATTGTTTGTGTGATAAAAATTGGTGCCTCATTGGTTTTGCACAAGTACGACTGTTGAGCGCGGAGTCCTGAGTTCGATCCCCAGGTCGGGCAAATTGTTATTGAGCTAACAACACACTGAGCATTACTAATTTCTCAATTATAGTAGTCTGAAAATGGGCTAGGTTCATGGTAAGAGATTGGAAGCTCGTGTGACAATATATGGGGCTTAAAAAATAACTGACAAAATGTGGGTGTACTGTACATGTACCCCTGTTAACTGCATATTCCATTTATCCATACCAAAAAATCCACCTTATGGTAAATTTGCGGAAACGCATGTCCGAGAATCCACCCTATATCCAACTAAAGGCTGATTTTTCAATCGACAGATAATTTTTATTCGTGGGATAGAATTGACGTCTGACAGATTTTGTATGGAAGAACTGTCAAAAATTCAAAATTATTCCTCCGATAAAATTATCTGGAGTTTCGTTCCCGCGTGTCCTCCATAAATTGGATTTTTTGGGGTGGATAAATGAAAAACCCCTGCCAACTTCTTTGGGGAATATAAGCGTGATGTAATATGAAAATATTGTATTTCAGTCGCTTATCGAAGATCCTCTTTACATCGGCATTCGAGAGAAGCGGTACCCCCGCCAAGCTTATGACGAACTCATAGAAGAGTTCTTGAATGCGGTTCAGAAATTATATGGAAAGCAAACCCTTGTGATGGTACTTGCTTTTATTTTTCAACAACGTACTTTTTAAAGCACACAATTTTTTTCAACATACCATTTTGTTGACGCGTGGTCACGCCGACAGAGGGCGCCTTCTAGTTTTCCGAACAAAAAGTTACATACTAACGCAACAATCACGCATTCGCGCGTCTGTCACTTTTGGTTAGATCGTGAGCGTCCAGCATAATCAGCCTATAATGTTCTCACTGTTGGGACACAGACCTCATCTCTTGGAGAGGGCGTAATCTACCACATGGACCCAGTACGGGTTGGCAGACGGACGCTCACTACTGCTTAAACTACCCTCTGCTTATGATTGCAACAATAAACGTTAATGAGAGAGATCCAGTAGGGATCTCTCTCATTAACGTCCACATCCATACTAATATTGTAAATACGAAAATAACTCCTGTCAGGTCTGAGTGTCGGTTACCTTTTCACGCTAAGGCTTGAACAGATTTCGTGACATTTGGCACACGGAGAACCATGACCCGGGGTAGGATATAAGATATGTATATGTTTGTCTCGGTAGTACGTTCTCGTGAGACAATTTGCGACATCAACGCGGGCGAAGACGCGAGAAAAAGCTAGTTCTTGATAAAATATACCTTTACAGATGGAGGACTTTGCTACACAAAATGCTCATCGCCTTCTGAACAAATTTCGCGATGATCATTGTTTATTTAATGATGACATTCAGGCCACTGCCGCCGCGGTGGTCAGTGGTCTCATGGTTGCGTGCCAGAAGATCACTCAAAAAGAACTGAAGAGTCATACGTATATGTTCGTTGGAGCAGGATCTGTAAGTTTTTGCTTCTATTTTATACTAGATAACCCGGTGAACTTCGTACCACGTGAGATGGATGAATACAAAATTTTGTTTTTTTTTGATTTTTCGGCTATTCCTTTGGGTTTTTCCTAAACCACACCAGGCGAGCAAAAAGAAATAGATTTTTTTTCGCAGATTTGCATTTCATTTGTGTCTTATTTTCGTGGGCTTAATATGGGTCATCGGAAACTCCTGTCATATTAAAAACAAAAGGTTAAATCCTTATTAAGATAAAGATTATTTATTTCTCCAAAACATGAGTATACACACATGGCATGCAAGATGTGACAATAAAAATTAAGTACAAATATAAATACTTAAATTTGAATCGAAAATGTAAACAAATATGAGTTTATGGAAAAATAACTTTAATTCATACAAAATAAAGTTCAGTTTACGCTACAAATTCAAACATTTTTATAACTTTTTCAATAGTGTTAGTCACTCTGAAATCAACTTACTTACCATTAAAATAAAGTTGATATTTGTTTAACTTGAAATAACGTCAATTTGAAACATAAATTAAATTTGAATATAGGTAGGTTATTACATAAATATCAAATAATTACACTATCTATTTATAAAAGTAGCTTAACGTTAAGTAATGATTAGCGAATGTTTAACCACACATTTTTGTCGTTTGAACGTCTATTAACTTTAAGCAATGTTTATAAATAAAGAGGTATGTATTTAGTGCTAATATTATTTCTTTCGAGTTAAGACGGGCGTTGGTATCGCAAATTTGCTATGCGACGCGATGGTGGAAGAAGGCATTTCGTGTGAATCAGCTAAAAACAAGTGCTACATGTTTGACATCAACGGTCTACTTTCACTGAAGCCGCGCATAGAAATACCACCTCATGCAAGAAAATATTTCCGAGATTTGGACCCAGAGACGAATTTAATAAGCTGCATTAAACGGTTTCAAGTGACATGTTTGATCGGTAAGACTTTTAATATTTTGACCACGATTGCGATTGCAGAGATCATGTAGTTATAGGAATACGGTTCTATGAAAAGGAAATATCCTCCCACCAGGCGAGGGGTATTGTGGCAGGCCAAGTAGCTGATGCCGCCTCAACTCTAATGGTTTCATATTACCATAAACTCGGTAAATTATAGACCGGCTTATCGGATTTGATGGCCATATACAGTGTTTCATTTCAGAAACAAACTTGCTTGTCTATGGTTTAAATGGGAACTTTTTCTCAGGTACGTCAACATCCCGCGGTGTGTTCACACCGGCTGTGTTGAAGGAACTGGCTAAAAATACCGAGAGACCCGTGATCTTTGCGTTGTCGAACCCAACTAGTAGATCCGAATGTACCGCTCAAGAGGCTTATGAATACACACAAGTAGGTAACATAGGGATGCGAATATGAACTGTTTTTTTTAAAGCATGAATGTGTATTTGTTCCCGAAGTACAGAAGCCAGCACATCAAGCTACAACCTTATGTCAAAGTTCTTTAATAGATTTTCAACTTTATCGCTAAAGCATTAGGTTCAAAGTTGATTGGGAAAATTTGACAGTTTCGGGTAGCTTGATGTGCTGGCGTCTGTACCTGATCCTTATGATAATTCTCTTGCCCATATCTGTTAATTTATTTTTAAGAACAGGCCTTCGATAAATTTTATTCGTTCACGTTTTGTTTTAAAAATGATCTTGTATTTTTATCATTTTGCCCAACCCATGGCAAGAAAGCCTAGCTCCTATCTATACTAAAACAAACTTACATAATTGGATCTGGTAATTTCATTAAGTGTGTGATGTTTTGTGCTATATAAATACAGTTTTTGGTAACTTAAGATTCGAATATATTTTTAAACAAGCAGTGCGCTGGATGGGATTTCCCATCGGCAAATGTGACGAACTTCCAAACAAACTTTCATTCCTTATTTAACCCATTTATGGGACGAATTTTCAAAAATATTTGTATGAACTACAAGTAGCTGTTCCGGGTCTGGCTGTTTGTGTATGTGAGTTTAAATGTTTGTAAACGCACCCACGATACAGGAGAAATTCCTAGTGTGGGGAACGTTTTTTTTTAAAGTAAAGTTAAATATGTATAAAATCTGTGTGTTTTTAAGCTTAAATTAGCAACTGTAAAATGTTTCATGATTTTTCGCTAGGGTCGTTGCATTTTCGCTTCGGGCTCTCCATTTCCTCCGGTCAATTACAAAGGTCAGCGGTACTTCACTGGTCAAGCCAACAACTACTACATCTTTCCTGGAGTAGCACTGGGCATGATCGCAGCAAATGCGTTCCGTGTTACTGACGCTATGTTTCTTAGCGCTGCCAAGGTAAAATAGTTTTTAATCGTCTATCATATATTATTCTGGTGTATTAGTTTGAATGCCTCGTTAGTCTAGTTTTTCAAGCTCGACTGCGAAGCGTTGTCCTGGGTGATTTACTCGATAGTAGCATCCGAGTCTGGACTGTTAATGGCAATGCTCTTGCACTCTATTACATGGGACTTATAACAAAAATATAAAAACGTGTAATGCAACTTAAAAATTGTGTCATACATAAATTGAGGCAGCCACAGCAAGTAACAAAAGTACTTGGTCGGAGCTGTCTCACTCTTCCATTAAGTGGCAGCTTAACAATGATGAGGGTTGTGAGTAAATAGAGGTTTTATTATTATAACGCAGCTGGAAATGTGGATGCCCTTTGCCTTATTAGTGCAGTGGAGCGTAGATTAAATAAAAATAATCCTTTTCGAATTGAGATTTGAGTTCGAAGGTTCGGAGACACTGTCCGACATCTGGCATCTTCTTTATAAACAACTTCCCTACCAAATGTTGTTTGCGCGATGCAGAACTCTGTGCCGTCTGTTTTTGCGGCGCCATCTACATCTTTGAGTTGACTGCCTGACTGTGTAGTACTTTTAAAGGCGTACAGGTGTCGCTACAAAATTATCCTATAGTAACGTCGAAGGGGTGAAGCGACATTTTAAAAGGGATTTTAACATTGAAATAATATAGTTTGACTCTTATGGGTTTACTGTATTATAAAAAAATATTAAGTGCCCTTGTTGGCAACAAACTATATTATTTCAGCGTTAAAATACATTTTAAAGTTTCGTCTGGATTCACCCCTGCATTATATTCACCCCGTTTGTAGGTAATACTATATTAAATTGTAATAACTACTTTAATGTCCGAGTAATGTAATGAAATTCCTATTTGACTTTTGTAATCTTTACAGACTTTGGCAAGTAATGTCCGTGACGAGGATATTAAACTTGGTCGCATCTATCCTCATGTCAATTTCATGTATTCCATATCTCAGTCTATAGCTGCTAACATTGTTTCAATGGCATGTGACCAAAGTAAGTGTTTTATGTATTTTTGCATAATAAATAAATAAATAAATATCCCTGGACATTTCATACAGCACCATTTGTCCCAAGCTAAGCAACCTAATGCTTGTGTTATGGTAACAAGATGGCTGATAAACTACTTATATCCAATTTTTTTTTTTTTGTAAATACATTCATATTATAGATAGAAAAGCACCCAGACTCGGAACAAATAAATAAATAAATAAATCCCTGGCCATTTCACACAGCACCATTTGTCCCAAGCTAAGCAACCTAATGCTTGTGTTATGGTAACAAGATGGCTGATATACAATTTTTATAAACTTATATACATTTTTTTTTTGTAAATACATATTATAGATAGAAAAACACCCAGACTCGGAACAAATACATGTAGGTCATACAAATATTTGTTCCGTGCGGGAATCGAACCCGCGACACGCAGCGCAGCAGTCAATCGCTTAACCACTGCGCCAACCGTGCCGTCGTTCGTCGTCCGTGACTATAATCAGCCTTTATTGTTCCCACTACTGGGGCACACACAGGCCTCCTCTAGTGACAGGGTGACAGGGAGTGCAATGTAATCCACTACGCGGGCCCAGTGCGGGTTGGTAGATGTCACAAATTGTCTTCGAATGTTTGGCTATAGGACATGCCGGTTTCCACACGATGTATTCCTTCACCGTTTTGAGAGCAGTGGTGATGAAAATTATTTATATAAAGTAAAGCGCCTGTCTGGGTTCAAACCTACGACCTACACTCGTACGTCGCGGCCGTTACCATTGAGCTACCACTGCTCTTTATATGGCTCACTGTCATTTATTATTGACTACATATTTATTAATCTCGGAGATACAACTATATTGTTATCTATAAATTTATAATACCTTGAATTCCATACTTAGTTCAATAATTATTTATTTTTACAGATCTAACATATTTATGCCCGAAACCCAAAGATTTTACGTCGTTCGTACGAGAACAAGTATACGAATTTAAATATCCGTCGAACATTCCAAGTTTCTATAATTACCCTGAAACTAAATCAATTATTAAACTCAAGAACATCGAAGTTCTTCACAAAGCTCTGACGTAAGTATTTATAATTTGTTTTGTATTTATCTTCATTAGTGTTTTGTTTTTATGTGTGTAGCCAGCGAGACCAAGCCTTGGAGAGTCGTATTATGTACGGTCAAAGAACGATTATGTAAATCTATTTTCAAACAAATTCCTGTCCCAAATAGCGTGCCTTTTCAAACTGCATTTTCATTCAAAATGTTGGAAATAACGTAGCCGGTAAATAAGGAGCAAGTAAAAATTTACCTGAAGGTGCTTAACATATTTATTCATTGACTGTACCTACTGCGTTATCTTAAGTAAGGTGAAAGAGGACCTCATAATCTACCTTTTAACATTGTGATCTAGTATTTTAATACTGCTAACCATCATCTGCCTAGCATTTTCCCAACTCTTTTTTTTCTCTTTTGATGATAGCTGTCACTGCGGCCATTATCACCGCTTTTCTAGGAAATAATTCTCATCGCTAAAGCTACGGTAGCTTTAGTGATGAGAATCATTTTTAAGGAACTTTAAGAATATCTCTTCCTTACAGTTCACATAGAAGGAGGCGGCGACCAAGATGTGAACCACCAATTTTATTATGAACTCAACGTGCAATGATATACTATTTATAAACTAGTTAAGTTCTGGCTTCGAGACAAACTGTTTTCGCATTCGAAGTCCAAGCTTCAGGTAAGTATCTATGGTATAAGACATTTTTTCTCAAAAACAGAATACAATTATTCCCTTAGAATGAGAAACACTGGTTGCATACTTATAAACGTTCCTTGGAACGAGTATCGGAACGGTATGTTTTAAGTTACGGTGTGTTAAGTTATCACGTATGTAGCTACAATATTGTTAATCATTGACGTATCGTTATGTTGTTAAAATAAACTATGCTAAAAGAGATCGTGTTTAGAAGGATTTTTTTAAAATATTTTTTCTTTATGTGGGTAATCTGCAAAAATATTGAGACCAGTTCATAAATTACGTATCGAGACACAGTTTCTATCATAGTTGCTATTGTAAGCATAATTACTTTCCGACTAGAACTTACCTACCTATACATATAGAGCCGAGAGTGTACTTGTACTCCCAGTCATTATAATCATTTTTTTTGTGCTGGTCCATTCCTGGGAACCTTCTGGATACGGAGATTATTGAAGGTCAAAATTCCAAATGTTACTGAGGTTTTTTGATGAAAACAAGGTTTTAATGTTATAACACAACTTTAAAAAATTCCTGACCCCTGCCCTGTTGCATGCACCCATAAGCACCATGTTTTGCGCGTGTTACATTGCGCACTACCGCAAACAGCAATTTTTCACATGAAAAATAAAAGTCGTTTCCCAGCATTTAGTTTGTGCAATTTTACTAAGGGCAGATTTTTCCAACGCTAATTAATTTTACCCGAGGAATAATTTTGAATTTTTAACTGTTCTTCCATACAAAATATGTCGGACGTCGACGACTATCTGTCGATTGAAAAAATCTGCCCATAATCTGATATATAGAATGCGTACTTGACGGCTATGTGATGGGTGTTTTTTATACCTTGTATATGATGAAGTTTTGATTACAGATTTTCCTGCAAAAAAGAGTTTAGGCTATTTTTAAGAAGGAAAGAGGATTTGTGTGAGTGGATGACAATGCACGTATGCCCCGTTTTTCAAACATGTAATAAACTGAAACCAATGCGAAATAAAACCACAACTCACCCAAGAAGGCTAAAGATCGCTAGTATTTGCCAAAGATCGTTTGGCGTATAGTATGATTATAATATTTAAAGTGTATCTACGACAGCCAAATCAATCCGTTTTCTTTGTCCTCTTGATACACTCAAGATTTCTCTTTATTTTTGATTTAGAAGAAAACTAAAAAGTTTGTTATAATAATTAGATACCTACATATTTATAATTTTCTATTGTTAAAAATAAAATAGCGTTATTAATAAGTTTATGTATTTATTTTGATTTAGTAACTTGTCCAGGTGTTATATGACCCAGTGGGTCCCGCTTAATGGCAAACGACATCGCGGCAGGCCCAGACGGGGATGGCGGGATGAGCTGGACTCCTTTAATACAGATTGGTCTTTGGCAGCTCTGGACAGAGAGAGGTGGAAGGAGAGGGAAGCCTTGGGACATTAATGGCTAATAAAAAAAAAACTTGTCTAGGGCAATGACAGAATGCGTTTGCAGTCACTCTCAGATTTTTAATTTGCTAGACTAAAATGACAACTAATGGTGCCGATTCCCTGTTGTTCCCGATTGTTCATAAACTAAACTAAATTTAAGTTCAGTGCATCTTTTTCTTTCTATTTCATTAAGAAAAGGACAGAAGATAAAATATTAGTTTAGTCCTGTCAAATTAGTCAGCGCCTGGCGTAAATTGACGTATTTTAGTAGCCATGTTTTTAATCACGTCTAAACTGTCTATGGAGCGTCTTAATTTTATTTTTTAATTAAAAATCTGAGAGTGATACTAAATACGTTTTTATCTATAGTGGACTTCTTTTGACACATTCTATAAAAAGCAAAAACTCACTAATTTCTCCGTAATTATATTTAAGGATAATATAGGCAAATCAACAAACCACTAACTAATTCGAACTAAAATACAGTTTATCTCAGAATAGTGAATATGTCACTTAGTGACTTCTTGCAATAAGCCGACGAAATAATGTCATGTTGACAAAAAAAGTTCAATCGCTGCTCATTTTTAGTCTATGAAGTTGAAAATCAGAGTTTCAAACATATTATCATCATTTTAGAAGCTAGGTATAATGTTGTTGTTAATGTTAATATTTACTACTGGTTACTGGTATGTCTTACTGCTGGTTACTGTTAGCCTGCATCATCTTACTGCTGCCCTTTCCCCATAACTTCCAGCTTTTTCGATATGTCTCTTTTAAGACATACCTAATGTCTTAAAAGGAATTAAAAAAAAAAGAAGACATGTGACATTTACCAACCCCTACGCGTTGTGAATTACGGCTTACTCCGTTTCACACAGAGGAGGTTTATGTCCTAGCTGTGAGAAAGTTATAGGCGATAGCTTAACATTATAAATATTTAGTGCTTCAGGAAAGTTTCACTTACGTTAACTCTGCAAAGTTTGCCTGTTATGGATTAGGGCTAAAATAAAATGAGAACTATCTGACTTGCACGTCATGTATCGGACAGGCTCGAAGTCGGTCGTCTAACTGGCACAATATCCGGGGTTATCACACGACACGCCAGCTGCTACAGTGTCGATTACACTGGACCGTTGCCACCGAAAATGTTTGCTATACACACATAGCATGTTATAATCGTGTCATATGTAGGTGAGCGTGTTTAGTTGTTCATACAAATTGGTACACCAAAAGTTTTGGGTCGCGTTCGATTATAGGTTTCGACTGTTGGAATTGGGAATATTTTTAATTGTAAATTTTATCCGTTCTATGTTTGATATTACGGGATTGCGTTCATTTATTAGGGCGGGTTGTTTCACGTCCACTTGACGCACGCGTAAACGTGAAAAATGGCGCTAACTGTCAACTGTTCAAATTAAAGAAAGAAAGAAAAATGCATTTAGTGGTATTACAGAAAAATTTATGAATTAATTAGAATTACAAAATTATGGCCTTGTCGTACGTCAAATAATAACGAGTACGTTATCGTTATTATTTGACGTACCTACGTATGTTTCGTTAACCAACCGTTTGAAACAACCGGCCTTAAGATAGATACGTCATTCTTCTAGATAGTTTTGACAAGATCCAGTATTCAAAATGATCCAGTATTCAAAGTTGGTTTGGTTGTCGTGGAGGTCCTGACGCCTCCCAAAATCATTCAAGCTGTAGAGAGTCTGCATGATTTACTTGCCTTACTAACTTAAGTTACTAACTTACTACTTGGTGACCCCCCCCCCAAAACGTGGGCTGCGACCGCGCCTAGCTTGCATGATCCTTTAATGTTGGCAACAGTAGCATCGCATCGACAAACTTCTTAATGGCGGCTACCACATTCCTTCAGGCCAGCCGCCATCTTTTCCAAAACTATGCCATGAAAATAAAACACGTTTAAAGGCTCAATAACTCAGCACTTGCCAACAAAACATGCAGTAGTAATATGCTCCATGACAAGCACCTTTGGAACTCAAGGATTTGTTATGCAAAAATTGAATTTACGAATTCGCGAATGTAGAACAAAGAACATGTAATAGTCATACATCACTTGCCACCTGTCTCGGCTCGCTACACGTTACCAACGTTTATTTTACTGCATGAATACAAAATCCCCTTTTCGGCGGATATGTTGGAACAGGACGCATGCATTGTGATACACTTTGTTAACCTAAAGTTTTCTAGTTAAATATTCTGGTGGGATCTTTACCGGCTGTGTCAATATATCATGAACATCATTAATGACAACGAGATACACCCACCATTTTATTACTGTTTCCGGTCCAGCACTTTTTTGCTTTCTCTATTGATGACCTTTCCATAATTATGTCGCCAAATAAATTAGTAGTTATGACTTTTATACGCACAACGACTTATCAAGCTATACATTTCCAGTATAAACTAACTTCTTAATGTACGAAAATTCTATACAATGCGAGGTCAGCTAAAACTGGAAATGTATAGCTTGATATGTCGTCTTGTGTAATCCCACCGCTGATGGGTACATTTAATCAGAGGTGACATCCCCAACAAAAGTTATATAACTACAACTAACTAATTACCCTCAAATTATCAATCACACATCAAATGAGTACCTATAGGTATCGCGAGCTAAAACTATAATTAATTAATCAACTAGATTTTAGTTGGCCGCGTGCGGGCAAAATATTCAATAATTTACATACAATATACCTATTGATTTATTTAACGGCTTACCTATTTTCTGTAACACAATTCATGGGGGCAATTACTATAATGCAAGCAGAGGGGCAATTCTTGCAATTTTAAGAACGTTTACAGTCTGAAGACCAATATTCTCGTAATTTAAAATGTTCGAAATCTAGCCGCAGTCTCATCTCGGCGACAAATGTCAAAAACTTGTCAAAATGTAGGTAAATTATACGTATTTTTGACAGTTTGAGACTGAGATCAGACTGTGAACGTTCTTAAAATTACGAGAATTGCTCCTCTGATCTCAGTCTCATCTCAGTCTCAATCTGTCAAAAATACTTTTAATTTCCCTACATTTTGGACAAGCTTTTACATTGATTGTCGCTGAGATGAGCTTACGACTAGATTTTCATCGTTTTTAATTACGAGAATTTGGCCTTCTGTTTCCAGATGACATGCAGAGTATGATCATTCAAACAATCGCTACACTCAATGTTCATACAAAAAAGTACATTAATTTGTGCCTTGCGTATATCTACATATGTAAATGTTACAGTAACTTAAATATTAATCGAGCATCCACTGTTCATGATAAAGACAAAATGATGCTTTTGCCCGAATGTCTGCAGAACGTTTGCCTAATATATCGTAGAATATACGATACCATACCATGCTATGAACGCCTCAGAAATAATTGATTCGTTCGTGATTTCTGTCTGTGTGAATCACGGAATAGTCTATTGGACATCATTTTATATTAAACTTGCTAACACGGCATGCGTTGCAACGCCTTTTTTCATTTTTCCATTTATAGGCAAACGAAGTGCAACCACCTTAAATGCGATCGATGTTATGAAATAGCTGTCTGCGTTGAAACTGTCAGGTATATACCGCGTATCGGAAGACGTATTGGAAGGTCACCCACAAGGTGACTTTTTGAAGACTGCAGGCATCCGCTGGTTGCTAGAAGCACAGCATCGGCCGAAGTGGTGATGTTTGGTCCCGGGAGGCATGTATCGACTGAAATGATAATGATCTTTTTGAAGCGATTCTCTAAATTGGTTCCAGTGGTGGTAATTGTCAGAAGAAAATGCAAACCACTTAATATAATAATAATTCCCTTATTCTTCAAATAATAAAACGGACAGGATAGGTCATTACACCGTACATATTTCTTTAATTCCCCAGCTCAAAAAGTTTAAACGTAGTACTAAAATATGTACACAGACTAGACTACAAGCGAGTTTTTTGTATAACTTTCCTCTGTCACGCACATACCCTGCGGAATAATTAAAAGGTGCCTATGCCCTCGCACAGTTGTTGCGGTGCGCCCATATTAAACTTTAAAATTAATGTTGTGCTCTCCCCGGAGGAGTGTATCAACATAGAATCCCACTTAAAAGGTCGAAATCCCATCGTGTCCTGTTGTTTTCATCATTCTAGAGGGAACCACAGAGCCTTAATAGTAAATAATCTGAGAGCTCTTCGGCTGAAGGTAATCGATGACCTCAAGGAAGGTCTTTCTGTAACCACTGCTGTGACCATAGATTACATTTCTATGGCTGTGACCGAGAATGTATAATTTTCAGTAGTTTAAAAAATGGAGCTGAGCAAAACAAAAAAAAAAAATCGTTTTTTATGTACAATTATCATCATCATCTGCCTAGCCTTTTCCCAACTATGTTGGGGTCGGCTTCCAGTCTAACCGGTAACAGCTGCAATACCAATGTTTTACATGGAGCGGCTGTCTATCTGAGCTCCACAACCCAGTAACTGAGTAATACGATACCCCTTCATAAGACTGGTTGTCAGATTTTCTGGCATCTGACGACCAGTAACGACTGCCAAAGATGCAAGAATGGCAGCCGGGACCAACGGCTTAACGTGCTTTCCGAGACACGGAGGGGTCCTGGTATGTAATTACGGTCACCCATCCACGGACCAACCGCGGCAAGCGTTGCTTAACCTGATCGATCGACCCGTGCGGCTCTTAGCCACAAGCCCCTCAATATCAATGTGCTATAACCTTTATACCAATATGCACATTATACATTTAAGTACAATGTTTCTAAGGATCATTTTTCCCGTCCGCTTGCATCTAATAGTGTCCTATTTATTCAACAACATTTTTCCAAGATAGCAGCGTTACAGCTCGAAGCATGATATTTTGTAATAGAGACACTGCAGATGAGGCGATTTTCTAAAACAAGAATATACTGAACTACATGCGCACAGCGTAAAATGGAACGGGCTCCTTAAATACATATTCTCTTTAACAAAAATATAGGAAGATAATTATTTTATAGGTAAGCTGCAGAGTTAGCGGTGGAAATTATGTTTGAAATTCATCAAGTGTAGGTACCTAGTTTAGAATAGTTTTATTGATATGGCAGGTCTTAAATAGCGGAACCATTATCCTTGGATCCTATTTCAGTCTTATCAAGCAATTATTGGCGGGAATGGCTTGAATAGACAGAAATGAATGAAAATGTTTATAGCGAATGGTTATGGTTGTGCTAGTAATAAAAGATAGAAATGGACACAGAACAAAATGCGTTTATAGCACTGTGTGACTGACTTAATTAAATCACGCTTTTTTGTGACTTAAGTAGTTAATTTTTACACAGAAAAGCGTGGCTTTAGCGTGGGCTTAGGTCACACGTGCTATAAATAGTATACGATACGTGTGACTTACGGAATCCTACTAATATTATAAACGCGAAAGTTTGTATGGATAGATGGATGTTTGTTACTCTTTCACGCAAAAACTACTGAACGGATTTGGATGAAATTTGGCACACATCTGTAACCGGGATTAATATATAGGATACTTTATATCCCGATATTCCTAGGGGGATAGAAACATATGCGGGTGAAACCGCGAGGCGCAGCTAGTCTACTACAAGTGTTCTTACTATTAGTAATATACTATTTTGACTATTATTAACAATCTGTTAAGGGCTGATTTTTCAATCATCTGATAACTTTATTCGAGGAATAATTTTGAAATTTTGACAGTTATACAAAAACTGTCAAACGTCAATTTTATTCCTCGAATAAAAGTTATCTGGCGATGGAAGAATCAGGCCTAGATCAAACTTTTACGCATTATGTATATATTTTTATTAGATTTTCAAATTCCGAAATTAAAATTGATGTAATGACGGTTCTAGTCCTAATTACTTGTGTCACGGAACTCACGGAACAAAAACCACATCGCATCATTTGTTAGTAAAATAGGTTGAAAACAAAAGAAGGTGCAAAATAATAGCCCGTGTAAAACCGTTCTCTATACATAGTTTTCAGCCTTTTCACGTCAGTTCGGCCGTCCACGTTGAAATAATGGCGAATGCAAAATAACCTAAAACGTGAAGCTCATGACTGTGCGCTGTAATTATTTCCCACTAACTTCAGATTACAAGCCATTCTAGGTACCATCAAGTTGCTTTTGTATTTCGTTAACTTTACACTTTTGTTTGTGGATTGCAACTTCATTTTTGTTACAGGTCTATTTTTGTTTACAGGTATATTATTAAACTTACTTAATACAGGTATTCAGCTGAATCCGGTTAGACTGGAAGCCGACTCCAATATAGTTAGGAAAAGGCTAGGCAGATGATTTTGAAGTCTATTATTAAACTGCCTCGTTGGTTAAGTGGCCACAAGTGCTTCTGCTGAGCAGGTCCTGGGTCGGATAAATGTTTATTGAGTTTTTCCTTCTGGAATTTCCTAGTAGCAGCCTGTAGTCATTGCGCCCGGTTGATGGACATAGGCTAGCTCATTATGACGTGGGACTTAAACATAACCGAAATGAGTGTGTACTATAAATATACACCTCCGCCTTAGCCTTCAAGGAATACAATGGTGAAGTTTGTTATGTATATTTTTAACTGCACGGTTTTCTGTACGTTCTTTATTTTATTATGCTTGCATTAACACCCTCTTCGATCATTTTTCTCTCAACCATAATGTCACATTTTTCTTTCAACCATAATGTTACATTGTTGGGCAAAGGCCTCCGCTGCCTCTTTCTGTCCGACCTCAATATTATAAATACAATATATTTTTATCATAAAACCCTAGGTAATCGTATCGTCGAAACTATGTTTCGTACAAAATATATTGAAACATTATTAAAAATACCTTTGGACACAAGTTTGATTAATTAAATTTTCAGTTCGCTGTTTCAAAGTTTTAATCGTATCAAATAGGTAAGTCCTTTGTTAGGAAGTAAAACGTTATTTTTTAGTTTTACCAATCGGATTATCGGAGTTTAAAAAGCGGATTATAGATAATACTTGCTTTTGCCCATGGCTTCGCCCGCGTGGGTGTCGGAAAATATCCCACGGGAACGTACTACAGGGATTAAAAGTACCCTATGTGTTAATCCAGGTATACAATGTATTGATTCAGTAATACACTGTTATCATATAACTCCATTCGTTTGCGTGGCGCACGTAAAGCTCCCAGTCGTTATGACTTTTTTTGACATCTTCAACAATCATCGTCATATTTCAGCCAATTTACAGAAAACCTTAATTAATTATAGACCTACACCTTCCTCATGAATCACTCCGTCCTATGGTGAAGAAAATCGTTCTGTAGTTCTTGTGTTTATCACGTTCAGACAGACAAGCAGACGCGGCGGGGGACTTCTATGTTAAATATCTAAATATTTAGTGAAGTAATGATAGTATATTATGATTAAACATTTTACAGCTGGTTTTTAAAATTATAGTTCAAGCCTAGAAGCCTTGACTGACCCAAGCATTCCACATTACTGAAAAATACGGACTGTTACTATTACTGTTACCATGCATGATCCCACTCCTGGGCAAAGGCTTCTCCCCATGACTTCCAGCTCTTTCGATCCAGGGCTAAAGTGGACCACTGGTCGTTTGTTTTGTCCAGTTTATCCCACCATCTTCTACGGGGTCTGCCGCGACGCCTTCTAGCTGTGTCAGGACACCCTTTTGTAATATTTTCATTAATTCATTCATCCCATTAGATCCCGTCAAACTAGCTCAAAATGTCTTGAGGGAATGATACAAAATTATTTTATGTATGTACCTTGGTAAGCAGCAGCGCATTTCCCGTACTTCTATTCTTGTTAGTCCACGTAATTCTAAAAGTGCAAAGTTCCTACATTATAGTGTTCCGTATAATTGTGTCGGCGTTCCATCCGTGTTGTGGAAGTGTGCACTGGCTAAATGGCTGAGAACTGCCAGCTACAGTACAGGAGTACACCCACAGGACATGCAGGTAACACACTGTAGGTTTTACCTCTACTATTTGTTGTAGAAAGAAATGGTGAAAGTTCTTAAGTCGTGTTTCGCACGGTAACAGTATACACACAGTACAATGTACATTACAATGTAGAATTGTCTATAGTACTTCGTTTTGGACACATACCTTTAAAAAACGATGCATTCCTAATGGGTAAAGTTGAGTCACCATTCACCACCATTGTATGGAATTGAAGCAGTTTTATCATATCATCATGGAGTGTGTCCGGAACGAGCCGGTAAGGCGAGATTTAGAAAGAAAAGACAGAAAATACGTTTATTTACGGCAAACATGACGCAGAGAAAGAATACAAAAAAGAACAAGTTGTGAGTAAATATGCGTCGTGAATAGTATTTTATAGTATGTGCGAAATTGGGGGATGGGAACGCGTTCTTGCTGCTCCTGCTTCGGAAGCAGACAGGATGCTGTACAGGCTCGTAAACATTGGTATTCGTCGCAGAGGTAGTGTAAAATAATTTTGGGTTGTGTAGCAATATTTAAAGTTGATTTGTAACTATGAGGGAGGCATAATCAGCCTAGATTAAAACCCTCTTTAAATAAATAAAGAAAAAAAAATACATTCAGTAAGAGGAATCATAGCTTCTTAATTGCCTGTGTACTTAATAAATAAAGAAAACATATAGAATAAATTGTTTCAGTAAGAGGAATTGCAGCTTTTTGCTGGCCTTTGTACTTTTTGAGACAAGTACGGATACTTTCGCACTTTTTTAGTATCGAAATGAAGAACATCATTTGAGTGGGTCACGTGTTTTAAACGTTTTTTACTTGCGTTTGCGATCCGTTTTGAGAGCGTTGAACTTGGGATTTTAATTACACAATTAACGAAATGTTCGACTATTATAAGATTTTTCACTACAGTTTAGATTATTGAACTATTCTGCGCAAAGTTTAAATTATGAATTCTGGAAGTAGGGATTATTTTTAAATTGCTTAGTAGATGAATTTTGACTTGATCAAACGTTACTTTTCGGCCTTGGCTTCACTATCAAATTCAATTCGAAAACCTGTCGTGAACGTATGGTAGGGTTACGTGACCATAAACTAGACTGACAATGTACGGCTTTAAAAGTAGGTTTCTGTCTATGGGTCTGTAGTACACTCTGAAATACTTTTCTTTACAAACAATTTGGTACAATATTGGTAAGAACTCGATTTTTTTATTTTAAAAGTATTATGTCTGACCTTTTCCCAGGAAAAAGCCAGTACAAGCTAATAACCTTCTGAAAGATACAAACACTTGCATTGTTTTAAGTTCATTTGTCGTAACAACCGTCAAAGTTATTATAAACCCTTTATCCGATCGGAGAGGGCCTTACTACCTGAATACGTTTTTTTTTCCACGAACCCCATTAACTCAATAGGTTAGAGATAATGTTTGTGAGTTTGTATGTAGGCGGTAGGTAATCATCATAACTACTGATCCGATCCCGAAAATTCTTTCACTAATGGGAAGCTACAGTTTTGCCGAGTGTCATAGGATATACTTTATGTTAAAGAAATTTCAAGTGGTCGAAGTCACGGGTATATGGTAGTACACAATAATAAAACTATCCAATTAGGCCTTTCATAAGTGTTCAGTTATTTGTCACGAATAGTCGAACCGAACATGAGTCCTATGGCAGCAATTATGGTAAAATATTCGTGACTGTAACACATAATGTGAAACAAGGGAATACATAACCTTTTTGTTATTGGCGCTTGAAGTTTTAAGAAGTGATTATTTTGGTTTTTATATTTTATGGCGTGTAAAACGGGGTGAATTGGGATGCAGGGGTGAATCGGGACGAAACTTTAAAATGGATTTTAACGTTGAAATAACATAGTTTGTTGCCAGAAAATACCTTAATGAGTTTACTGCTTTTTAATTAAAGATTAAGTGTCCTTGTTAGCAACAAACTATATTATTTTAAAGTATAAATCCACTTTAAAGTTTCGTTCCGATTCACCCCTGCAAACCTATTCACCCCGTTTTACCGTAATATTTTGATTAGGCAGTCTTTTAAATGAACGTTCGGTTACATAGAGTCTTCGATATCGGAAAGCATATTATGGAACTCAAATAGGGCTGGGCAGGATACCTGGCATACCGCAGTGATGACAGTTGGAGTACGACTGGAAGAAGAGATTTCGATCATCCGGCGGCGGGATGGGCAGACGACATTGTAGCCATAGCGGGCAAAAACCTGGATGAGGCTGCGCGATGCTGGATGGAAGCGTGGGGATAAGTACAACAAGAGAGGCCTATGTCCCAGCAGTGGGTGAAGTCGGGCTGTGGATGATGATGACGATCTTAGGACTCGTGAAACTGAACGCGATCATCAGCACATTTGCACCGCGTTCAAGAGCTATCAGTGTCAATGTTCCATAACAATAATGCCAGTGATAGCACTTGAACGCGGCTTAGTGCTAATACACACGAGCGGCACGCATCAACGGCAGAGGTATCTGCAGCCGCCGCATGTATACGGCTGCCGTCGACAACGTGCTGCTCGTGTATTTGAGCACTGTACTCAAATAGACGAGCACTACGTGGTCGACGAGTGTCGACAGCTGCCGTCTACACTCGTCGGCAGCTGCAATTGCCTCTACCGTTGACGTGTGCCACTCGTGTATATGAGCACATAGGTGTGCTGATAGCGTTGAGTTTCATTGGTGAGATTCGCCCTTACTAAGTATTTTAGATTTCGTCCGAGTTTAAATATTAGTCGGTTACAGTTTATGTAAGAGTAATTAAACAAATATTCTTAAACTATCTAAAGAGGTTCATAATTACTTATAGATGCATAAAATAATGTTGCTTCTATTATTAATTAAATTCTTGGTAATACGTTGTTTATCTAATAAAGTAATTAATTTTCACTATATTTATTTACTTTCTAAACATTTACGTTTATTCAAATTAATGTAAACGTGATACATTATAATTTCAAACTTCAAAAAAAATAAACTTAATATTTTAGATTTAACTAAACGATCATTGTTTGAAACTGAGCTGTTTATTTTACATCAAAATCGGGATAATTATACCTAGCTCTCTTTGTTTATTTTTTACTAGCTTTATCTCGCGGTTTTGCCTGCGTGGAGGTCGGAAATTATTCCACGGGAAGGTATGTACTGGTATGTACTACCGGGATAAAAAGTATCCTTTGTACTAATCCAGGCCAAAATATGTGTGCCAAATTTCAACCAAATCCGTTTTGCTGTTTTTGCGTGATTGAGTAACAAACATCTAAACATACAAACTTTCACATGTATAATATAATGAAGTAATGCGTAATGTTGATAGCTAGCGTATGAAAGGAACATTATTTTGACCTATAAAGAAAATTATAAGCATATAATATTGTTATATAATAGTTTATATATATTGTCTCTCATAAATACAGATTACTCATAACTAATCTAGCTAAGAGAGCAGCAATTCTCCCAACAATTCGTTCTACAGACGCCAGCACAGCAACCAACTACAATCTGTCAAATTTCTTTAATAGATTTTCAAATTTATCGCTAAAGCATTAAGGTTCAAGGTGGATTGGAATGACAGCTCACTTCACCTAAGTTTTCACGATGAGATTTTCACAGAATAGACCAGCTGTATCGTCACTTGGAATGATTTTATTCTGATGTGTCTATGCATCTGTACAGAATACACCCATGATTATATCGTCAGTAGATACCCAAGGTTTGCTAAGAGCATTGTAACTAACATCATTATGGCCTTCACGACATCGTAACGTGAAAGGTATACGTTCGGATTTACGCTTGCTACGTCAAAAGAGATTGTTTGCTCATGAATCATCTCAGGAGGATCATACATCATAGAGAGAGGCATTGAGTACCAAGTATTTACCGCCATACGATGCTCGATTGTGAATAAAGGATGACATGACTTATGCTTTTTATTACTTGTAATGATTAGAATGATTTCCTTCAAACTTGCATGCTTGCACCACAAATCAGTAAATACGTTTAGCGCGCAACGTGTTTAAAACATCAGTCTGTCTTTGTCTTTTGACTTCAAACAATTGTATGAAATAGCATGATTTTTTAAATTATTCTAGCGTTACAGTATTTTTATCTCACGAAGCAGAAAGCGTTTTGCTTGTGGTTACAAAATGTACAAAATACTAGCTAGAACAAAAATTTGACGACATCTGACATCCATCAACTCGGACAGGGCCCGCGAGGTGGATTATAGCCCACTGTCTCACAGAGAGGTGTGACCCAGTATAACATAACTCCTGTATTCCTCGAAGGGTTAGGCAGAGGGGCAGCTATAACTGAGGTATATCTATGATTTCTATCTACATACACCCACATGTGTCCTAGCAGTCGGGACATTATAGGCTGACTATATTTAAGCTAATTTCCTTAGTAAAATTTAAGTTTACCCTCTTTGGTCAGCTTATATTACATTAATTAGAGTTCGCGGTCACTGGCCATGCATGGCCAGTGCGTGACTAAGCATGGCCCACGCTACTACACGTAAACAAGCCGCAGTTTAAAATATATAGTGAACACGCAATCCTACATCATATACCTAACTAATAATATAGGCGTACACGTCTGTATGTTTGAGTATCAATATTTAACAGATTCAAATAATATAATTTTTATGAGCTGTAGGTACAGGGTAAATTTTTAACCAATGCGCAAAACGAATCCACCTGCATTGAAATTTTTCGCGAAATAAAAAAAAAAATGTTCTTCCATACATTTTGCCCGCTTACTCAAAATCAAAATATTTTATTTCACATAAACCAACAGGACACTTATAAAAGGTCAGAAGCTAGGTGCACGGTTCCAATTGGTCGTTTCCTATTGAGAAGAGCCGGCTAGAAACTCCACGGTTACTCTTTTGAAAATAATTGGCTTTTACAATGTTTTCAAATTACATTAGGTATTGGAGGACAGCGTAGGCCTGTCAACAAGTACCAGGTACTTGATAAAATATAAAATGGTCTACAGAACTAAAGTCTACAAGGCCTACAAAGTCCTCACATTTACAAAATATAGAAGAATCCACCAAAAGGACAGATAAAATATAAAAACCTATTAAAACTAAGTGACATGACTGCCATTACAACCACTATTAAAGAGTTGAAACTAGAATTCGAATTTGTCAAAGAAGTATGTAAAAAATAAATAAACATCGTATTTTGAGAGCAGTTAATGGTGCCAGGGAAGCCACATGTTGTTGGTCTAGAATCAAGTGCTGAATTCATAGCTACAGTTTGCGCACTGGTAAAAAAATTATCCTGTATAAACGGCTGACTCATTGGTTTAGCGGTCGCAAGTGCTAGAGCTGAGCATGAGGTCCTGGGTTCTTTTTTATCCCAGGTCGCGCAAAGTATTATTAGGTTTATCTATTATAAGGATTTTTTAGTAGCAGCCAGAAGGCCAATTCTCGTAATTTAAAACGTTCAAAATCTAGTCGCAGTCTCATCTCGGCGACAAACAAATATCAAAAACTTGTCAAAATGTAGGGAAATTAGAAGTATTTTTTGACAGATGAGACAGATCAGACTGTGAACGTTCTTAAAATTACGAGAATTGCCCCTCTTGAGTCAGCACTCTAATTGCGTAACACACAATCAATCTCAATCTGAATCATTTTGAAGGATATTGCTAATCCATTGCTACATATGTTTAAAAATTTTTTGGTACCTTCAGAGTTCGACTACGGCAGTTTCTTATCACCTCGCAGAAGAATCTAGGGATGAATGCTTCGAACACGTCCATTATATAAATGGCTGTCGTGAGTTTCCCAAATCAATCTGTCTATTTAGCGTATCACGTGATTACAGCCTGTGAGCAAAGATATAGTGATTGAGTAGTCTGTGGATCTTGTGTTGGATATCTAATAGTTATAATATTTACACATGTTATTTACCTATATTTATTTATTGTGAACGCATTTAATTTTAATTTTATTCTAGCCAAATTGTTTTAATTTATTCGCACCAACAACGTCACTATTATTATAATATTATTCATTTACACATTATATAGGTACAGCATGTAACTTTGTAAATGATATAAGAATGAAGTAATCAAAGCATAATACGAACAAGAACGTTTCCCAATTCAAAACTTACTGTAGAATACATAATTATAGTGTCGGGTATAATTACAAAGCTTCACTCTGCACTTAACACTTGTCACAACACCAATTTATCTCGTCTTCTCGACGTCCGTGTGTCACAGCAGGGATCCAGCAGAATATCAGCGTCAGGTACATTTGCCTGACACATGCTGAGCTGGTCTCCCATTTGGTGCAACCTTGAGACGCACACCGCAATGTGTATGTGTTGTTATTAATTTTATTCGTCATAGTGTCTTTTATTTCGATATTTGTGTGTTTTTCATTTCGTTTTTTTTTATCGGCACCTTTTTTTATATTATAATCATGTGGGTATTTTGGTTATCATCTAATAGTGTACTTTTTACTGTGTCGTGCTGTCTTTTTTGTGTGCGCCCAATAAATGGTTTATCTATCTATCAAAAAATGTGTCATGACGTGTCTGCTCAACAACGTAAATAACGCAATGAATGTTGTTGAACTGTCAAAATGAAACCGATTCCGATTGATCGTGTGTTACTCAATTAGGGTGCTGCATTTTTGCCCGGTTGGCAGTAGGCTCGCACCCTATTACATGGGTTTTAAACATAACTGGCGAAATGTCCGACCTCCACGCGGATGAAGCCGCAGGCAGAAGCTAGTAGGAATTATAAATCAAGTAAATGTACGATGAGTAATCTTTTTTAGTGGATTTTAAAACGAATGACCTTCGAGTGTAATAAATTAGGAAAGTATTATTATTTCGTGTTGCTTGCGTGTTACTTTTGGTGATGACATAATAATTGTCCCCTCGTGTTGGTTATCCACGAGTACGTATTGATTTGAGTTATTCGTTTAGTTAGCTTTTATTTGTATTTCGGTATTTTTATTAATCAGTCAGTATATCCGTCCTCAACATTTATTTATTTATTTATTTATCACATGTTTCCTTTGCCATTACAGATAAATCTAATGCGACAAAGTAACTTAAAAATATACTTAACCTTACTTACTTTACCTTACATGCTACACAATACGTGGCCCTTGTGAACTCACCCAGTGTACAGGTGAATAAGTCTATGGCATCCGCCACCGTGTAGTCGCCATAGTAACTGAGCGGCAATTCTCGCATTTTTAAGAACGTTCGCCTTCTAATCTCAGTCTCAATCTGTCAAAATACCTCGTTTTTGACATTGATTTTCGCTGAGATAAGATTGCGACTAAATTTTGAACGTTTTTTATTACGAGAATTGGCCTTCAGAAGGGTAATTCTTGTAATTTTAAGAACGTTCACACTCTGATCTTAGTCTCAATCTGTTAAAAATACCTCTAATTTCCCTACATCTTTGACAAGTTTCTGACATTATTTTGTCGCCGAGATGAGACTGCGACTAGATTTTGAACGTTTTAAATTACGAGAATGAATCGGCCTTCTGATCTCATTGTTTTGTTAGCCTTAGAGATTAGAATACAGAAGTGTTACACTAACACAGTTTTAAGTCCTATGTAACTAACAATTATTATGGATTTACTAACACTAGTTAAACTTTGTTAGTAATTATATACACTCGTACTCGTATAATTACTAACAAATTGGATTTTATGACCTGAAAAATAAATAAACGATTAAGATGATAGGGACAGTCGGATACATTGACAGAAAAAAATGTTCAACTTGAATAAGAAATCCAAATTAGCACCAATGAAGTAAAAAATCGTAACTGCAGGAAAAATTTATTTATAAAAATCTTTTCGCCTAATGCTAAAACTTTTTTTCCCAAATTAGCATGTAATTAAGGAGTACTTTTGAGCCCTAATCTAAAAACTTTGTAGGCTCGCAATTTAAGCCTACATTTTCGTTTTTCTATCACTTAATAAACTCAATTATAGATGATTACAGTTTTAGCACTAAACCGCATGTGAGCCTTAGGGTGGGTCTTTGGATTTAATCTATAATTTTATGGAAATTTTTCAAATAGGCGACTTGTACGTTAACTTACAAAAAATAAAATTATTATTACTGTTAGTTTTGTACAAGTAATCGTATCCTGTTAAAATAATTATGCCAATTATTAAAGATAAACGCTTAATAGTACCTAAGTACCTTGGACTTTTTTTTTTACCTATTTACCTCGTACCTTAAGTTTTTTAAACATCTGGCACTACGTAAAACTTCTGTCGAAATTAGTTCCAATGCGTATTTACTTACTTTACTACTCACTTTTCTCATTTAAAGGGATTATGTTATGTTACACAGTTGGAAAACACCCTTTTTCTTCCCAATCTTCATTCTTACTGCAAACAAATAAGGCACACAATTCCTTGTAAAGTTGCCTCGGGCTGTTTGAAAATTGATCACGTTTTTTCACGGTTACCAAAAGTTCCAAATATACACATTCAGAAGAATATCTCAAATACTTTTAGACTGAAATTCATCAATTGAAAGAGTTCCTAAAATAAATATTGAAAGTATATTCCCCAGTTTCCAACTTTCTACCTTATCCATTGTATCCTCAAAGTTACCAGATTCAAGGTTTGTTTCAACGATCTGTCAAACGCAGATTAATCATTTACGAATTTGCCATTTCAACCTTCATTACTTGACTCAAACAGAAAATAAGTACCCGAAAGCCTACTAAAAGGAATGCTTGTGGAAACTCATTCAGTTCGACTCGGTCGTTGTGAGCGTACGGACGCCTACGCCGTAGCAGTGCTACGCCGTAGCTTGCTATACGTGTCGCGTGTTAACTTCGTTCGATTGTTAAAATAAGTACAGTTTATGTTTATAGTTTAGAATAGGTCTGTAGTATTACGAAAATGTAGAGTAATATTTTAAAGTGTTTTTTTAATGAAACAATGTTCAGTGACATTAGAGGAGGGCAGTGACTGAATAGTGCACACGGTAACCTACTTAAATGCTTCGTCATAAAGGGGAGGTAAGTAATGACTTCTATATTTAGTTGCGAAGTTATACTAATGTTTGAAAATGTGTGTAAAGTTGGGGACAGACTAGAGTTTAATTAGAGGCAAACTTTATAGCCACAAACTGAACATGGTTTGAACATGAATTTAGATTATACAGGGAACATTTTAAATTACTTCAAAAATTATGTTGAAGCATAAATAATTACGTTTTTAATTGATTACTTAATTATCGAATAAGAATATCTTTGTATGAATATTTAAATAGTTTAAGTTGCTTATATCCTATAGTAAAATGATAGAGGATGAAATACATAGATTACGGAAACAGTAATGTACGATCTTCAAACCATGGAAAAATGGTTAAGGATTATTTACCGGTTTAGAGTATCAATTACACACTGCATAACCAACATCAAACATAGCTAGTCAAGAGGCGGATCAGTGATATACAATGTTAGTTCAAAAAAACAAATGTCAATTATTCAACGCATAATTAAACTGTGTTTACAGTTTCGATTTCAGTACGCCGACTACAATTTGAGAAATGCTAATTACTCTAGGACATGTCGTACGTAAAATGGGGGTTAGTTAGTCTGCATTTCAGATTAGTTTTTCAAGCGTTGCACGCTAGTATCGCGTTAACACGGTACAACTTATATGTCAGCGTTGTATAAATTAAAGGCCATTAACATAGTGTCTTTATACAGGTTGTAAAAAGACCCATCACGAAGCCGTCATCTCCTCATTCTGTACAGCAAGCTAGGTAACTTTGAGCAAAAAAATAATTGCTGGGAAACAATTTTCGGGTGTGAAAATTGTCTCTGTTCGCGGTAGAGTGCAATGTAACGCACACACAACTTGCTTATGGGTGTATGCAACGGTACGGACGAATGTAGGATCGTCATCTAAAACTAGTTTTCGTAAAAAACGGCAAAAAAAGTTGGAAATTTGACCTTTAATACCTCCATTACCAGAAGGCCAATTCTCGTAATTGAAAACGTTCAAAATCTAGTCGCAGTCTCATTTCAGCGACAAAAAGATTTCAAAAACTTGTCAAAATGTAGGGAAATTAGAAGTATTTTTTGACAGATTGAGACTGAGATCAGACCGTGAACGTTATTAAAATTACGAGAATTGCCCCTCAGAAGGTGCCCAGGTATGATCTAGTGCAAAAAAAATGATCAAAATAACGGGAAGAACAAGTGACTCTCGGCTTCTTAAAGCGTATTTTTTACATTCGTTATCAGCCACTTAGCGCTGATTTTTTGATCCGTAGTTAACTCAACCAATTGTTAAAAATAGTAACTAATGGTAAAACTTTGCATAATGTATTTTTTATCAATTTTTAGTTTAACTTATGATATAATATAATTGCTAATGGTCAAATAATTAACAATTAGTTAAAAAAATAAGCATTAGACAAACTAACAATTGATAAAAAACACATTTTGCAAAAAAATAACCATTAGTTACTATTTTTAACAATTGGTTGAGTTTAACTACGGATCAAAAAACCGGCCCTTACATTCAGCCACTTATGGCTTTTACTACGTGCTTAGATAAGGATCAAAATAATAAAAGTTATGGAACATAAAAGCAGCAAAATGGGCATATATGTCGGAATCGTGACCTCACATTGCAACTCGTAACTAATGCATAAAATTATACACTTACGCTTTGCCAATGACTTCATCCGGCCGATATTATCCTGTGGGAATTTTGAAAAATCTGAACATCCCGCCTTACGTTTTCACCTTTCCAAGTCTCCAACTAAGCTTAATATTATTAAAACCTTTGCTCCCGGTCGTCATTCGTGATTCTTTGACAGTCGTTATGGCTCGGGTCGTCATTAGCCCGAGAATCTGACAGTCTTACCTGGTTACTGGTTGTGTAGGTCAGTTTGGCAGTCGGTCCATGTAGATGAATAGACTGGAAGCCGTCCCCAACATAGTTGGGAAAAGGCTAGACAGATGATGAACTTAGCTACATATCATGCTTGTGCCAGGAGACACTTCACGTCAGTGCAACCTATCGTTTGCCAGTTCGACACTTGACACGTTGGGCTATCGCCCATTGAATACCCTTAAGGGCTGCCCTAAAACTTCCAGTAATCTATATACGGCAATAAGGAAACCCCTTATTACTGTGATGCTGTCCATTCCTTAGTCAGCTTCTACAGTTTGATTTTATCATCATAAAAAATGAATAAGCCAGTTTAATATCTGAAAATAAATTGATTAATCTGAGATTGAAATACGGCAACATTAAAGTAAATTTCAACATTTTTATAGAGTTAAGAAGGACTTATTAATCAACGATTTCTTATCAACGTTAAAGTTCATAATTATGACGGAAGCTTTTGGTAAGTCTCATAATTATTATTTTTGTAAAATATTTTTTAAGGTGGATTTGTTATGTATCGGTAAAATTGGCTGTGAGAGACGAGAAAATATATATATATTTCACAAAATAAATACGTTTAAAATGCGTAGATGTCAATCATTAATAAGTAGTTTTTATACACAATCGTGTTCAAACTTACTTTCTATATCATTCCCCCAAGTTCCTCGAATTTAGTATCGTCATGTTCGTGAATGGGCGCCGTCGGTTGCGACTGGTCATCTCTTAACTGCCAGGGCTTATTTTTAATGTTATATTTTAAATTATTTCTTTTTTACATTGTTCTCACTTAAAGAAGCAATAAAAATAATGTACCTATAATATCTTGATTTAAAAGAGTGTCCGTGGAGTTTCTTGCCCGTTCTTCTCCATAGAGATCTACGTCTTAGAATGGGCGACTAGCTTCAACTTTCTGACTAACTGACCGACTATTTAATTTTGACAATTGAAAAGTGCCTGTAAATGGTTTAGTTGATATAAATGATTTGAAATTGAGTTTAGATATATTTATCTAATATAAAAGTTTATATTATATGGTCGTATTTTTATATATTTTTTGTGTGTACATAAATAATAAATTCATTGATTTCGACGTGACAGACAGGCAGAAATACTTTCGCATTTTGTAATGTTAAGTATGGAAGTATGGATAAGTTAGAGTTTACAATATCTACAGAATTAAATACGTGAAGCACAAAGAAAAAGAATAGCGATATATAATAATATGAGGTTCCTCTCTCTACCTACACCCCTGACTGGTACTTCCAGACGTCAGTGGCTATGTATTTTTATAAAAATACTAGCTTAGCTCCGCGGTTTCACCCGCATAAGATTCGATCCCGTGGGAATATCCGAATAAAAAGTGTTAATTCTGGTTATAAACTGTGTGCCAAATTGCATCCAAATCCGTTCAGTAGTTTTTGCGTGAAAGAGTAACAAACATCCATCCATAGTCTGTGCATCCATCCATTCATACAAACTATCACGTTTATAATGTTAGTAGGATTTAACTGCGATAGGCTTAAGATTCAGAGCACACAACCAAACACCATAATAATGAAGCTCAAAATGCCTTCACAACTTATTAAACGTCTAAATGTTTCTTCAATGTATTCTGTGCACGGATTACACAAACACCTATTTAGTTTTCAATGAATCTTTATTGAAATTCATAATGTACACATAAAGGTGTTGAGTATAATCAATATAAACTAATATGGACCCTGTCGGGCACAACAAATTTTCAATAAGTAGAAGATAAAAATAACGTTTTTATAATTTTCGTTATTACTAAATATTTATTTTATTTCCTTTCTATCTGTTTTTAACCCCCGACGTAAAAACGACGGGGTGTTATAAGTTTGACGTGTCTGTGTGTGTGTGTGTGGGGGGGTGTGTGTGTGTGTGTGGGGGTGTGCGTGTGTGTGTATGTCTGTCTGTGGCACCATAGCTCCCGAACGGATGAACCGATTTTGATTTTATTTTTTTTGTTTGAAAGGTGAATTGGTTTACAATAGTATTAGTTATTATATATTATCACTCATTTATTCTCTAACACACACACATACAGTACAGGCTAAGTTAATCTATTTATTTATTTTTGTTTTAAATTGTATATAAATATTGCTTATTTAATTATTTGCTTAAATATTTTATATTGCATGCATTACATACATACATTGTGAAACGGGGTATTTCGCTTTATAAATCTCGGGGGCTGTAATCGGTGTTTAAAATAAAAAAATGAGTATTCAATTTGTTTATATTTTAATCATAGACACTTATAATATGTAGTCTTCATTAATTGGGTTAAGTATAATGTAGATCAACTTAACAAAATAGTGTACTTACTACTAATCATAAGTCATAACCATTATGAATTAAATACAGCTTCAGCAAAGCGTGTATCTTCTACGGAAGTTACAAGAGGTTGATCATAAAATTTTGCGAAACAAATTGAGTTTCTGGTCCAGCCAGCAGCGGTCTTTTTATGATTTCGATTGAGGCACCTGCACCCTAATTGCGTAACACACAATTAATCTCAATCTGAAGGATATTGCTAATCCATTGCTTCATATGTTCAAAAAATGTGTCATGATGTATTGTGTCTCCTCAACAACGTAAATAACGCAATGAATGTTGTTGAACTGTCAAAATGAAACCGATTCCGATTGATCGTGTGTTACGCAATTAGGGTGCTGCTCTATTTATTATATTTAAATTAATACCTAATACGAGTATGTTTTTACTACTTCCAAGCGTTTTAAATTCTATGCACAGATTTGACAAACGCCTATTTACTAATTCTATGCACGGATAATTTTGATGTCATAAGGCATTATCTCGTCTAATTATCACCAGTGCGTTAACGCCCACTGCTTTTACATGAACCTTATTAACATGAGACCGCTTCAATTAATTGTTGCGGTAAGGGAGCAACGCTTGGCTTGCCAATTTTGGATTGGCGATTGCAACATATTGTTATTAGTACCTACGTAGTATGCTACTTTAGGTATAAAGTCTTGGTTGGCTAAAATGGTACTTAGTAGTACCTAGTACCGAAGCAAAAATAAATAGGAAGCATTTTAAACGCAATGTAGTATTCTTGTTACTATGCCACTATTTAGAAGAGGTTGAATACCGAGTTCGTATTAATTTATCGATATTGGTATTTAAAAAGTGTTCATGGCTATACAGTGCAAAGCAATATCACCACAAAAGTGGCTGGTCTCGTCAAATAAGTTCTTACTTCAACAATTAATATAAGTAAATCGATACTTTTTCATCCAAATTTTTTTAAAGCCCTACAATTAAATCAACAACTAAAGTGCATTTAACATATTCGCGACACAACACTAACGTCGATAAGTGTTCGAACAAGCGTGCCACATTCACCGTTCATTCACAGTAAGTGCATGCAGCGACACACTTTTATCACAAATCAAGTGAGACGTAGCGACAATGTTGTATGCTGTGGAACATAACCGGAGTGCACAATGGAGTTATGAACAACGCATGTCTGTTACACCGAGGTGATACTTGAATCCGGAAGGTGATGCTATTGTGTTACTGGCTTTATAAAGTTATGAGCTGTGGCTTATAAAATAAGATTAGAGTAACTTAATGGTGAGGTTTCTGAAGAAATTTCCAAACAGGTTCGACCATGTGATGGCACATGGTTGAACCACATTTTTGTAATAAGAACTTAGCTGGGATAGAAATACAGTCCTTTATATAAAACTGACAACTTATTCCGGTACTAAGCTGTAAGTTTTGTAACCAGAAGTTTACCGTAGTTGGAGTACAGACAGAAAAATATTTTATAATAAAACGTATCTCATAGCTTTGGGATCTCTCACTATCTTTTGATCGAAGCTTGGGACACAGACAGACGGCCTTACATCAGAGGGACAATTCTCGTAATTTTAAGAACGTTCACAGTATGAAGGCCAATTTTCGTAATTAAAAACGTTCAAAATCTAGTCGCAGTCTCATCTCGGCGACAAACAAATGTCAAAAACATGTAAAAATGTAGGGAAATTAGACGTATTTTTTACAGATTGAGACTGAGATCAGAGTTCTTAAAATTACGAGAACTGCCCCTCAGATCTCAGTCTTGATCTGTCAAAAATATCTCTCATTTCCCTACATCATCATTCATTCATTCATCACTCGTTTCATTCGTTTCGTTTTTGACATTAATAGTCGCTGTGATGAGATTGCGACTAGATTTTGAACGTTTTTAATTACGGGAATTGGCCTTCTAATGTTTGCTAATGCATAAACATACTCAGCATATTACAATATTCCCACTGCTGGAACACAGGCTTCCTCTCTGTGACTGGGAGCAAGTCCCGTGCGGGTTGCCGATGATGACAATTATAACCGTCTCCGTACTCTTAACCTCATAACTAGTGACTCGGACCTATTCTGTTGTTCTCTGACTCACTCAGAGAACAGTTCACAAAGAATGAATTGTTTGTAATACGTTACAAAATGTAATTATAATAATAGTAATAAGTTAATTATAAGTTAGGATAGTTTAGATAAGTACAGTACAGTATCGCATTAGGCATTACCCTGTAATGATAGACGTAAGTTGGAAGATAAATAAATAATAATAATAGGGGTTAAAGGTTAAAGTATGAAATTGCCGTTTTATTGTAATAGATACTTCGAATTGACATAGAACCTTCATGGTTTGAGATTTTTGAGTGAAACTTTTTTCACATGGTACCTATGAAGTTCTTCTTTTAAAAAATGTGCAACATTTGATTATCGACTTTCAGTTGTTTTTTTTATTCAGCTTAGACAAGAAAGATGAATACTTCGAAATTTCGAGTTATTTTTGAATACGAGTTCCGACGCGGAACTAACGCGGCAGAAACAGCTCGCAATATCAATGTTGCGTTTGGAGAGCGGACTGCTAATGAACGCACCGTGCGATTTTGGTTTAAACGCTTTCGTGATGGAAACTTTGATTTGAAGAACGAACCACGTGGAAGACCGCCCACACAGGTGAATAACAATGAATTGAAAGAGACGGTGGAAGCCGATCCGAGCCAAACTACCCAGGAATTAGCGGCATGGTTTAACGTTACCTTAGCAACAATATTGACTCATTTGCGTCAAATCAATAAAATAAAAAAATATGAGAAATGGGTGCCTCATGATTTGAGAAACCGTTTTAACTCTACAGGAACTGCAATTAGAAACCATTCGTCACCCTCCGTATTCGCCAGACCTTGCTCCAACGGACTACCATTTTTTTCGTGATTTGGACAATTTTCTACGTGATAAAAAATTTTCTTCTCAGGAGGCAGTACAAAATGCTTTCACACAGTTTGTCGAATCTAGATCACGAGAGTTCTATCGCAAAGGCATAAATGACCTTCCCATTAGATGGCAGCAATGTATAGATAATAATGGTAATTATTTTGATTAAACAAAAATGTTAAATTAAAAAAAAAACGAATTTCAATTTTTCAGTACAAATCGGCAATTTCATACTTTAACCCCTAATATTATATCGAAACTATAGTTGCTGTGTGGCTCTAGGTAACAGCAAATATATTTCAATAGCTTTTGACATCTAACAACGACGTCCATCCATCTATAGGTCGTTGGTTCATATCCGGCTCGAAGGACCAATGTTAACTTCTTGTATTTGTTTCTGTGGACTGTATTCTCGCTGGTAGCTTGATTAAAACGATTTGGTGATTAATACTCTTTTTATTACTCACTGACAGGTGCAGGTTATTACAGTTAAACACACAACACACGTTAGGTAGCTAGCGGAAGACCCTTGACATCCGATCTTGACGTTTATTCTAACACAGACTAAAAATAATAACTTTGTATTGCAATAAACACATCCATAGGTACTAAAGGTTCATGGTGTCACGTTTGCTGGTTTTTGTCGATATACAGGATATTACACGACGATGTAACATACATCCATATCTCCTACACTTCATGTTCTCTTAGTACATCCATCACAATGCCTTCATATCTACATTGTTGATTGTTAATTAAACAGAAATATGGATGTTAAACGAGTTGTTGAATAACATCAATTCCGTACCAATTAACACTGTACGTACTTTAGTGTACAATGTTAAAAGATAATTAATTCTGACTGTACTTTGTGGTCTATGGGACTGCCTCGGGGGGTTTTATATAGTTCACGTAGAAATACTTCCTTATTGTAAACTTGGGTTTTCTGTTATTATTAAATTAAGGGAGTTTGATTTATCTTTGGTGGTTTCTTATAGTTTTCAATTAATTGCTTCGTTATACGTCACTAAGTGAATTTCTCAGTAGCAGTCTGGTCTCCGGATTTGTGCCCGGTTAGTGGCAACAGGCTCGTCCTCCTCTTACATGGGACTTAAACAGCACCCTAATTGCGTAACACACGATCAATCGGAATCGGTTTCATTTTGACAGTTCAATAACATTCATTGCGTTATTTACGATATTGAGCAGAGACATGACACATTTTTTGAACATATCAAGCAGAGGATTAGCAATATCCTTCGAAATGATTCAGATTGAGATTGATTGTGTGTTACGCTATTAGGGTGCAGAACTGGCAAAATGGGGGTGTACAGGTACACCTCGGCCTGAACCCTTCGGGGATTACAGGCGCGATGTTATGTTAGTATGTTATATAATTGGCCTCCTTGGTAATAATCTTCATTATTCAGAGCAATATAATATTTTAAAATATAAGTATTGTACTATCTACCCAAGAAAGCCAGTTACACCTACTCTGAAGTCAGTACAGCGATATTCTTGACGCTAACTTTCTTAGCACCACGTCACGTAAGACGATATTTTTTAAATTCAATAAGTTAGATAGCGCGTCTACGACACATCATAGTTACTTTGTATGTAATTGAATATTTTTATATAGTGTTTGGATACTTTGATTGATTTTTTTTAAACTTTATTTTTACCTACTACTTATGTAGGTATTTATACCACTCGTTATTTATCCATTACTGCTATCTTACATCCTACTAATATTATAAATGTGAAATTTTGTACGGATGGATGGATGGATGTTCGTTACTCTTTCACGCAAAAACTGCTGAACGGATTTGGATGTAATTTGGCACACATATGGTTTTTAACCAGGATTAACATATAGGATACTTTTTATCCCGATGTTCTTATGGGATCGAAACTTATGCGGGTGAAACCGCGGGGCGCAGCTAGTACATACAAAACTCACCCCTTTTTCCCATGGGGCTGGGCAAAAATACAGAACGCCACCTGCTTCGTTTACTTTTATATATCAAAAGGCCGATTCCCGTTATTTAAAACGTTCAAAATCTAGTCGCAGTCTCATCTCGGCGACAAACAAATGTCAAAAACTTGTCAAAATGTGGGGAAATTAGCCGTATTTTTGACAGATTGAGACTGAGATAAGACTGTGACCGTTCTTAAAATTACGAGAATTGCCCCTCTGGTTATACACGCACGCCGGTTGCCAGCACTGTGCACCTGACCTTTCTGAAGAACATCACCAAAAAGGTCGGGCGGGCGATCTAGGGTGTCCCCTCGCGGCGTTTACATCTGGTTTGCTAGTCGCTTTTCATTCATCTTCTCAACATGACCAAACCACACTGCCGTCCTATTTGGTTGAAAAAATTCTACGATGATAATTATTTGTCAAACTTGTCAGACCTACTAACCACGCCTGGAAAACGGATTAGTGATCACAATCGGTTGTCAGAAAGATGATGGTTATCCTTTTTATATGGATGGTTATTTCCTTTAGTTTGTGACTTCCACAGTACTTATACTATTCCATTCTATAGAAGGCCTTATTGGCTATTAAAATCTACCTACCCCATACTTAAAGCCTGATTTACACATAATCAACTTACAATGTTCCCACTCCTGGGACAGGCACAGTATCATCTCTTCGATAGGGAGTGTGCTGTAATCTACCACGCGAGCCCAGTGCGGGTTGGTAGATGTTACATGTCTTCGATTTTTTGGTTCTCGGACATGCCGGTTTCCTCACAATGTTTCGTTTCACCGTTTTGAGAACAGTGGTGATGAAATTGTTTACCGACCGGCTCGTAAATGGCGGCTGTTACCACTGCGGCATCACAGCTCTCTGATTTACACGGTGCAATTAAATTCCTAGTGGCAAACCATAATTTCAAGCAACAATAAAAGTTGCACTGTATAATCAGTGTAAATTGGACTTTTTGATAAAATAAATGATTTTTTTTCTTATTTTTACTTATTTAAATTGACATGCTTGTTTGAGTGACGTAATATTATGATTTTTTTTATTTATTGTGATTCAAATGATTTGACATTAATTCGTAAAATGGAGTTATAATAATATTATAATTGTTATTTAAAATTATATTAATTGACAAGTTGCGCCCTACGGTTTCAGCCGCGTAAGTTTCGACCCCGTAGGAATATCGGGATAAAAAGTAGTAAGTTTTATATGTTAACCCTGGTTATGAACCATCTGTGTGCCAAATTTCATCCAAATCCGTTCAGTTGTTTTTGCGTGAAAGAGTAACAAACATCCATCCATCCATCCAATTCAAAATTATAGTAGGATAGGAAGTAGGATTATGACTTGCATGCCCATGTGACGGCAGAACATGGAGAACTAACTTCTATGACAATATCTATGTACCAATTATTTACCCATGTTTGCAAATAAATATATGATTTCATTTGAGTGTTTAGACGATGCAAGTAAATTGTTGCCTTCATTTTATTGCATGCAAGAGGCAAGAAACTTGCATCAGGTAAAAGGGGCTTAACTCTTCGGAAGAACATAAGTGTGACGTTTATATTTGTCCATAAACAGCTTTGCTAACGCTCGAAGACTCAAACGTTTTGCCGTAACTATCTCGTTAAGGAAAACCTTTAAGTAAGCTATTAGTTTGTTTCAAGTAGCTGATGTTAACGCGTAAAGTTTCCCTCTCGAAAATAATATATGCTTTATGGAAAAACTTAGAAATATTATGTTACTTTGTCAAACTTTTATCGTGTTACTTGGAAAACGATTATTTGAATACTAACACATTTATGTGTATAAAATAAAAAACATGACAATTTTATCCGACTATGATTACTTCGAAAAATAAATATAAACTTGATTTCTTAATATGACACCGCTATATTGTTTTTATTTTTGTGACGTCATAAATATAGATTTGGATTGTTTTTTTTTTACGTCATAAATATAGTACTCGTAGATTGGGACCGTGGCTGGGACACAGTCTAGATAAGTAAAGTCTAATATACCTTCATTTGTTGCAATCAGTGCTATGTTTTACGAATTCTTTTTTGTGTGCGTGTTCTTTTTTGCGTCATGTTTACCAGAAATAAACGTATTTTCATTCTTTCTTCTGCATCATTGTTATTGCACCTAGCAACACAAACCAAAGTAAAGTTAAAGAACGAATCAAATTCAGCAGGTGATAAATCTAAAGCAACAATAGAAACTGTACTGTGTGTGTTAGAATTAAAACTCAAAATACATAGCTATTCCAAATTTTAAGTGGTTACTGCGTAGTTTTTCAAAGAGTTGAGCATATTGGCGTAACATACACGACGTGCGAACTGTTTCGTATACTTCGAAACTAACTCGCTTATTATGTAACTTTGAAAACTTCTTAAAAGGCGTACCGCGTCAGTTACCTGCCAATTATTGCAGTACGTGGCAGGGTTGCAGGGATTTAGGAAATTTTGTGTTTAACCCGTTAAATGTTGTAATTACAGACACAATTAAAAAGTCAATATGTCTCACGTGGATCTACGTTCCGACATATGAAGGGTTAATCAGGTTTTTTGTAATTTGTGGTGGCGGCCATCTTGGATTTGAAATTTATCATAGTGTATAGTATTCTACTAGTCAAGCCCTTTCATTTGATACCCATATTGAGGGAGTTGTGAAAAAAAAAATTAATTCGCCATTTTGTGGTGGCGACCATCTTGGATTTGAAATTTATCATAGTGTATAATATTCTACTAGTCAAGCCATTTTATTTGATACCCATATTGAGGGAATTGTAAAAAAATATGTAATCCGCCATTTTGTGGCGGCGGCCATCTTGGACCGATTTTTATCAACTTATAACATCCCGTCGATTTTGCGTCGGGGGTTAAAAACAAAATAATATCCTATGATATTCGGCAATACTGTATTAGCTTTCCATTAGTGAAAGAAAAAAATCGGATCAGTAGTTCCGAATATTACCCCCGATATACAAACTCACAAATAATAATAATAATAATATTGATGTAGAGCAGTGGTGGTCCAGTAGTAACGGCCGTGACTATTACGAGTTATAGTTCGTGGACAGGCGACTTACTTTGTGTAAATTACTTTATCACCACTGCTCCCAAAACGGTGAAGGAAAACATCTTGAGGAAACCGACATGTCCTAGAACCAAAAATTCGAAGACATGTGTCATCTACCAACCCGCATCGGGCCCGCGTGGTGGATTACTTCACTCCCTCCCATAGAGAGGAGGCCTGTGTCCCAGCAGTGGGAAATTTATAGGCTGATTATGTATTATAATATTATTTATAGATTGACAAAGTCACATTAGGTACAACAAAAATAAAATAACCATACGCGACAAAAGATGTGTTAATATCTAACATTATATTCCTTCCTACGTTAAATTCTTGAACAAAAAGCTTCCGCGACCATTAGATAATTACTGAAACTTGTCCTCACATTTGTTTATCAAGAAAGTCGGTGGTGGCAGCTTAATGGTGTGTTTCCGACAGTAAAATTATGTTCCTGCCTAGTGGGAACGAAACCTGCGGACACAGCTTACAATGAAAACTTTTAATATCATCGGCGAAAGCAATGATAATAAAACTTTTTATTGGTTTTCAGACCGGAATAATGTAGTCTGTCTATTTATAGGCAATCTATTCGAACAGCTGGTACTGCTAAATGATAAACTTCCTGAGGATTTTAGTTTGATGAAGTATTCATGTTTATTTCAAAATTACCTATCTTTTTAAACGCGTGTAGATGCGTAAGTACTCGTAACCGGCGTAGGTACGTGTATGACCAGAAGGCCAATTCCCGTAATTAAAAACGTTCAACATTTTGTCGCAATCTTATCTCAGTGACAATCAACGTCAAAAACTTGTCAAAAACATAGGGAAGTTACAGGTGTTTTTGACAGACTGAGACTGAGATCAGACCGTGAACGTTCTTAATATTACGAGAAATGCCCCTCAGATGTATGAATGTCAACGAGTAGGTAACCCTACCCCCATGGGAGGAAGGTGTGAGTTTATGTTATGTCATAAACGCGTTTTTCAGGTAAATAGTTTGGAAGTAATTACTCCTTTATCAACCTGAAAACTGAGTGGTTAAGGAACACACACGGAAAATTCCTCTCTATCGGAGATTCATAGCTCAGCTCAGATTCAGCTTCAACTCAGCCGAAAGACTTCCAATGCCTGACATTGACGTCCCCTAAGTATTTACTACAATAGATGTCGACTTTGGAGTCTCATCATATTTTTGAAGATGGTTAACCTCTATCTAATTCTAACTCCTTCAGTTTTACGTACACCACATTCAAGAACAGGATTATAGGCAACAAGATGGTATAAAACCTCTTTTTATATTCCATTTTTATTTTTCTTTATTTATATTTTTACATCATCGTTTGTTTTTTTTTTTACTTTAAGTGGCATCACGTGTATGCACAAAGCTAAATAAATATTTTATGACTTTAGGGAGGGCCCTAAGTTGCTGGTGAAAAAAGCTGAAAAAAGTTGCTGGGCAACCAAGTTACTCGAAGACGTCCCTTCCCGACAAACACCAAACAGGTATTACGTACATGACAAGGTACCTATATATCAAGCAATACGAGCACACTTACATTAATAGGTTTCCAACCAAGGTTACTCCCATAGGGAATAGTCCCATTAAATTAAGTACCCACCTACTAGGTCATTATTTTACTATTGTAGCGAATATTCAGCCCCCGTACAACTGAGCCACTCGAGACTGGTCTGGCACAGTTCTTTTGTTTTTTTTACCTGTTCAATATTCCAACTTGTTTTATTTATAAATAGCTGGAAGCTTGGAAATTATTGTTTCATTGTTACTTTAGTTTATCTTGGTGATTTGAGTTGGTTGAAGTTGGCTATTTTGGTTTGATTAGATTTTGTTTAATTTGGTCTTCGAATATTCTTACAATTTTAGCATGGTTCTTGTAGTCAAATAAATAGGTTAACTGCTAAATTCAGTAAGTTCGTATTTAAAGTTTTTGAAATCACGACTTCTGCCGATCGATTCTGTAAAAATCTCACCGTGAAAACTTAGGTGAAGTGAGCTTAGAGTGAGCTGTAGTGTCAATCCCTAGCATTCATTGGTTGGAATTACAGCTCACTCCACGCTCACTTCACCTAAGCTTTCACGGTGAGATGTTACAGAATCGCACTGCTGTAATACTTTTCAAGTAAAAATTTGGTAACTATTTGAAAAACATAGCGGCAGGTCTAGACGGAGATGGCGGGATGAGCTGGACTCCTTTAGTCAAGGTTGTTCTTTAGCAGCTCTGGACAGAGAGAGGTGGAAGGAGAATAGGGAGGGCTTTGCCCAGCAGTGGGAAATTAAGAGCTAATATTTTTTTTTAAATAGCCTTTTTTTTACTAGATCCTAGATTATACGTAGTACGATTATACTAAATATATCAGCATGAAATGTAATAAATTATTACACACATCATCTAAAAATAATAAAATTAACTTCAATGTAAATCATATTTGGAAGCTTCCAAATATCAATAACTTACGAGTATTACGAACACTTCGTAATGCTCTTGAAATCCTCCTTTTGATTCATTCGCCTTCTACGACCACTACCCGTAAGGGAAACTACAGAGAAATACATGTGTTTACTAACCTTGTCGTGTCTGTCCGTAATCTGACGCCGACTAACTTCACTGTCACTTCGCGCGTTATCGGGTGTAGGGGACAGTTTGCGTCTCGGATTGGGGACAAATAGCCCAGTCTGTGAAGTGTGACTTCAGGTGTATCGTATGAATTGTTGTACTGCTGTTTGTTTAAATAGAGATTGTTACTGTATGTAGGTAGTGCGAGGTATTTTTAGTCAATCGAAAATGTTCACATATTCCTGTTTTTGAGAGTCATTCAAAACATCATCACAAGTAATAGGGCTATGCTTTGTTAAGAAGTTGGCTAAATCTTGAGAATTTTGCAACTGTATTTTTACTAAGTTTTAGTTCGTAACAGATTATTTAAGTTCGTATTAGTTATGATCAACTATTGCCTACATAACATACATTCATAATCAGCCTATAAGGTTTCCCACTGGTGGGACGCAGGCCTCCTCTTTCTACGAGACAGATAAAAACAACAATTTCCGATTGACAATAGGGTAGATTCCTGAGTAAAAAAATAATAATTATATTTAGTCCGTCACTTAGATTATCGAAAAATAATGGACACGTATGTTTTTTAATCAAACAAAAACTGACAAAGATAAAGCGCGTCAACATTTGGGAGTGGGGGGTCGTGACGTCACGCCATGCTAAAAAGCGTAGCAAGGCGTGAAGTCACGCGGAACTTTAACGGGCGATATCTTCATAATTTTTTGTATAATTGACAAAAGAAAAAATACGGGTCCAATATTTTTTGATAATCTAACTGGCGGACTTATTCGATTTTTTTAGGAATCTAGCCTAATGAATACATGTTGCCTATAAAGTATTCAGATGCGGTTCACTGCTGATAATAGGCAGTCGAAATATCGTCGTCATATTTCCAATTTTAATGAATTTGTCATGCTCTGCTACATGTTCGATTTATTAATTAGTGCAATGTATTTAAAAAATACACTTGCAATTTTTTTCACGATTGCATTCCACCACTCGCAAGCGTCGAGCATACCCAGTGGTTGCAAAAAAAAGTGGAATGACTTTATGAATATCCGAATCCCCGAGAGCTCGTAACGAAATACTTAAAAAAAAAATGTAATCAGCCAGGATGATATCGATCTTGCACCCTTGCGGTGTAACGTGACTGCGAATATTATTAATGGATTCTAAATTGCCTTTAAAGCATACTTCCGCGACGAGCCGAACGTGTCAACGAGGTTACTTTCGCAAATGGATTAAATTAATATTTGTGTACAAGCGCCGTCTGTGACGTTGCTTGGTTTTGTGTGATAGGGAAATTCGGATGGCATTTCCAGTTTTAATATGACCTTATGTAATGTCTATTAAGAAAATAGAATATAATGACTTCCAAAATGTTTGACTTTATTCGATTTTGTTGAGAGCGCTTGTATTTTTGTTTGATATTCACACTCTCGTCTAAGCTGCAATGAACAATTAAGAGCGTAGCAGGATACCTATTGTCGATCCACCTCAATGATTTAATCATTTTTGACACCCAGACATACAATACCTATATAAATGTCGCAGCGTCAACTGCACTCATCCGCCGTTTGGTTATTAGTAACTTCATCTAATTATTACTAACCGGAAACGTCAAGTAGTACCTACACTTGTGTGAGGTCGATATAGGAAGTGGAAACACTGGGTTGTTTTGCCTTTTATAAAGTATCACAATTGGTGACACTTTATTTACATTACAATCTAGCCTATTAGCTAATAAGTAATTTAAATATAACTTAAACTGCTAAGTAACTATATAATTAAGAAATCGTCTAATAACGTCTTTCTTATTCACTATAAGTTATGGGTAAGACACTTGTTTCACGTGTTCTTTATAAGATTCAGCACTTGCACTACTGTTTGAGTTCACTTACACTGCACTAAACTAACTCAAAAGGTTTTACGCTTTTTAGTCTTCGCACTAATTCAGTGTTGTCAAGGAGTTGGATCGCCTCGACATTCACGTGATGATGAAGTCTGTGTTCATGAGCTTCGGCATATTTTTGTATAACAATGTTTACGACATCCATCTTGAGGTCGTAAACATTGTTACACTGTGTTGACGGCCGACTTGTCTTTTAGGTAAACGTTTTAAGACGATAGTACTCACGGAGCTGTTTGATTTTTGTTGACGAGACGCGCTTGGAAAAGGTTGTCTTGACATCCCATATCGAATTCACCGCGTTTCCATATTGTAATCTAAACGCAACTACCTAATCAAGTGATATTTTTGTAATTAGTGAACTTCAGTGCATTAATAGACGTCTTTACATAGTGTTTTTACTACCATTTCGGTTACCCATCATTTGCGTCAATTCTGATAACGAAGAAATCAAATTGCTTTCGTTATATACATAGGTTTAATCGCCAGACAGTCAGGCAATCAGTTCCAGAACCAAAGCATTTATTAACTAAATGTGTATATTACGCGTAACCTTAATTGACGCAATCACATATCCGTATATCATGCACATAACACAATAATGGCGGGTCGTGTAAAATAATTACACATAGTTTGATTTAGCTGATGAGGGTGGCTATAAATGGGCCTAGTATAAACACAAACAAAACTCAAAATTCATGTGGGCAGCACGTTTGTTCATAATCCTAATGTGTTAGAGGCTTTATAATTTACAGTCACATATTGCATGGATGGTATTATGGGTCCGACTAACGATAAAGTCTTGCTGAAATGTATTATGGCTCATTTACATAACTGCTACAGTCTGAAGTGTGATGAAATCTAATCGCAATTTAATAAAAACTGCAAAAGTGTTTATCAAGTTTTACGATAAGCTGCTCAAAAATAACAAACAAAACGAAATAAAAGAACAAAAGAGCATCCGAATATACACCAAGTAATGTATAAGTAACATAAATATTGCACATAACATAACGCCTGTAATCCCCGAAGGGTTGCGCAGAGATGTACATATTAGTACTGCAGTTACGAGCACTATTACGTCAACACTTTCAATAGCGATTTTTGCGTGAAATAACGAAAACAACAATGAAAACCGACACATTGCAAAAACCTATGGGTTCGAAAATGCTATGTTCGTAGCAACATAAAATTTCATTGAGAAATAAAGGAGTAACGCTTTTGAATAAAGCTAAGTTTATACATACTTATGCTCGTGACTGTACACACTGACATCGACATTTCGCCAGTTATGTTTCAGTCCCATGTAGGAGGCGAGCTTATTGCCATTAACCGGGCAAAGATTCAGACTCCGGGTTGTTATAGAGAAATTCCAGATAGAAAAACTCAATAACAGTTTGCCCGACCTGGGAATCGAACCCACGACCTGATGCTCAGCAGTAGCGCTTGCGACCACTAGACCAACACACAAGTCCAATCTCACACAGTCTAAACAGTTACGATAACCCGCTCAAGATTAACAAACAAAACAAAATAAAATAACAAAAGAGCATCACCTGGCGGCGACCTCTCGCGTCCGGCCCTGGTGCAAGCCATGGTCCGGGGCGAGAGGGAGTGGGAGGCAGTCACCTCCTTCTGCGAAGCAGTCATGCTAGCGAAGGAGGTGGCGGGAAGGCTGAGGGAGAGAACCTCACGCCTCAGCCGCCGCGGGAGACGCTCCGGGCGTCGGGAGCCGCGTGACGACTCCCGGCCACCGTAGGCGCGGGCCTGCGGGCGGTGAGTAATGGGTAGCTCACCGTCCGATCAGGACCAGGCCCGTGCCGGACGGCGCGTTGTGTTCCACGCGCGCCTCAAAGAGATGTCAGCAGAGGACGGGGCCCCACAGGGCCGAAGCCTGCCGGGGCGGCGGGATTTTCCGAAAGGTTAACCGCTGCCCTGGAACAGAAAGGGCTAAGGACGGAACACGGGTGGGTTTTAGTCAGTAAAAGTCTGAGACTCCCTTCTGCTCCACCCAGAGCGGGAGGGGCCATTTGATGATTTCCCATCCACAAAAAAAAAAAAAAAAAAAAAAAAGAGCATCACCTTTGTACCTATATTTCCGTTCTATTTTTTCTTGGCTGTTTTTATATAAATGGTCAAATAAATAAATTATAAATAAATAAAAGAGCATCAGAATAATCACCAAATAATGTGTAAGTAAATCTTAGGTACTACAAATGTCTGGACTTATAATAATTATGTGACTATATTATTATGAATACAAATGACAAATAGACAGCGCATTGATTAAACTCATAATTCGCCATCAATTCGATTGGAGACATACAAAGAAAGCAAAGCCAACCAGGCCTTGATTGATATAATGCTAACTCATAACAGACATCCATTATTCCATAGACATCCATTTATGAAAATGACATGGTATTACGTTCTAGGTATGGAGGAGCTTGTTGGCCAAGTAATAACAGTCACGCATGGGTCGACCGATCAGGTTAAGCAACACTCGCCGCGGTTGGTCCGTGGATGGGTGACCATCTTTACATATCGAGACACCTCCGGGCGTCGGAAAGCAAGTTAAGCCGTTGGTCCCGGCTGTCATTATTGGATCTTTGACATTCGTTACGGGTCGTCAGAAGCCCGAAAGTACCAAGGGGTATCGTGTTACCCAGTAACTGGGTTGTGGAGGTTTGATAGGTAATCGCTCCATGTAAAATACTGATATTCAGCTGCTTCCGGTTAGACTGGAAGCCGACCCCAACAGCTAGGCAGATTGACTAATTGGCAAAGAGCTAGGCAGCCCTTTCCCAACTACGACCGGACTAGTCAGGTACAACTAGGTTAACAACAACTAGGTTGGGTTGAACTATTGTGTTGGCACTCACCACAGAAGATAATTAATGCAAACAGCCTGAATTCTAGAATTAAATTCAACAAATGTTTTCACAAATACCAAACAGTTAATTGTGAAATCTAATTGAAATCAAACCCCAAATTCGATTCAGTTTCAAGTATGGACGCGACAATACATTGGAAACTTTCGAGCTTTTAGAATAGGCTATTAAAATCAAAATTCGGGTGAGTTTTGATTGAATAACAAAACAAATTTTCATTTACTCAGCTAACTAAACTTGGATTATAAATTATTGGATATTTAAATGTTTGAATAAATTAAGGAAGTTTCTAACTAGATAAGCTAAGTATTTATCTACTGATGGAATGTTAAGCGCTATTACGAACTTAATCTTCATTGTTCAGCGTGACTTATAATCTCGTCTGAAATATAATGTTTTGAAACTATTCGTAACATTTATTATACAACAAAAGAGACTTGATGGATGGAGGACTATCTATACCCTGTCCATTAGTTAACCGTTTTTTGACAGAGGGGAATACGCAAAACAATTATATTTTTTTTATTATTTACTCGTAATTTCTGGTATTATACTCGTAATTTCAGTAAGAAGTCATTTAAATAAGTTAAAGGCAATTTATATATTTATTTTATTACGCATTTTAAAGTTTACTTTTATGTAATCTGGAATAGTTACGTTCCTTCTAAGGTAGCTATCAGAAAACGTTTACCAGTAGGTTAACTGTTTTTTGGGTAACAGGGTATACTCAAACTTTCTTCGAGCAAATGTAGCGATTTGACTCTAGGGCCTTGTCTGCTAACTTGCTTAAATTATCTCCGCTGTTGCTGAGACTTTGATTTGTTCTCAACTTATGAGTTGAACTAAGCATTTGTCAGTAATCATGCTTGCACTGACTGGACTCGTCCACTCAAATCTGTGTGGTTCTTACCTCAAAAGACCATTTCAGGCACTAATCTACAATGGCGCCGATTCCCTTATCAACAAACTAAACAAAATTTAAGATAAGTGGATCTTTTTCTTTCTATTTCATTAAGAAAAGGACAGAAGATAAATATTAGTTTAGTCCTGTCATTTGTCAAGTTAGTCAGCGCCTGACGTGAATTGACGTATTTTTAGTCGCCATGTTTTTAATCACGTGTAAACTTGCTATGGAGTATCTTAATTTGACAGGACTAAACTAATATTTATCATCTGTCCTTTTGAAAGAAAAAGATGCACTGAACTTAAATTTAGTTTAGTTTGTGAACAAGGGAATCGGCGCCATTGTGTTCACATGATCTGACCAAGATTATGTCTGGACTTTTAAAGAAACTTTGACCCTTGAGTTTGTTTCGCCATTTTTTCACAGGATAGTCAGATAGGTAATGTCGACTTCATCTTGCTTATTTTTCTCCTTTTGATTCCTTTATCCTATTAACAGAATAAACTGTTTCTTTACAGTTCATTTCATGACACACAATAATCTACTACAGACACCTGCTACAATCTTCACATAGGTACTCCTTCGTTTACGTTCATACAACTGATAGTAGCAGTTGTTGTGCTTTATTTCTGCCTGTCCCCATGGGAAGATGGCTTGAGTATGAGTATAAAATTGTTTATGATTATAAACATACTTCAGCCTTTACCTTAATCCTTTCCACGAATTGACATCACCCATTAGTATTCGAGAGTTGAAACCATACGGAACCTCAGCAAATAAATTTTATTCATAAGTTTGATCCCCTTCATAATTACGATACCCCTAATTGACGGTGACCGGAATGCCGTAGCGGCATAAGGCTTAATTCGTTTCGCGTGACTGCTTTGATTCCCGGATGTGGACAAAATTCCGCGTCGTGTACAAAATGTTTAGCAATGGGTGCGGTAAGCTTTGGGTCTAACGTCGCTTGACAAAACTGCGTTAGTCGGTAAGCTCTGTAACTTGACTTTTGGGTTTAAAGAACTTTATTTCTCATAAGAACATAAAATTATATAGTAAATACAATAATAACAGTTCCTTTATAATGAGATATACAGGTATATAACTAGCACTATTAACATTAGTTACCTCTGGGTTTCTGGAGACATTATGTTACAGGCTTATTAAATTCTGTTTGATGTTACTCGTATTTCAAATGTAATGTGTTGCCATAATCTGCGTTTGAATGTGCTTATATTGTCACATTTTTTTATCTCCTCCGGTAAACTATTGAACAGCCATGCGACTTCAACTAATATTGTTTTCTTGCCATAATTACTGCGAGCGTGCGCTGGTTTTAACTGGATTTTGTTTTTATTCCTTACGTTGTATGTTATATTTCTCTTATGTAGTTGTATGTTTGATTGAACAGATGTGGTGTGATTTGTTTAATAAGGACGCAAGTGTAGTATATGTCCGAAAGGGTTACCGCTGCCCTGGAACAGAAAGGGCTAAGGAAGGAACACGGGTGGGTTTTAGTCAGTAAGAGTTTTTTTTTTTTTTTTTTTTTTTGTTTTTTTTTTTTTTTTTTTTGGATGGGAAATCAAAAAAAACTCTCCCTTCCGCTCCACCCAGAGCGGGAGGGGTCATTTGATGATTTACAATCCACAAAAAAAAAAAAAAAAAGTGTAGAATATATGTAAAGATGAGTTAGTGTGTAGTAGAGTGTAGAATATGTAGATATTGAGTAGTTTGGTTTTTTTGTACGAGTATAATATTCTTGTCGGAGTTAAATAATGATAGTGAAATAATGTTTTTATGATTTTCTTTTGGGGGGCTATTTGTAGTGGGTCCAGGTATGTTTTCGTACGACTTTTTTTAAAGAGAAACTTTATTTCGATCGAAAAAGCTGGAAGTCACGAGGATAACACAGTAGTAGTAACCATTCTTCATATTTTCTAAATTCTTAAGATAATCTTAATATGTGACATTGTTATGTAAGTAAGAAGGTAAGTACTCGTAAGTTCTACAGTTAAATACTCTTGCACTCGTTTAGAAACTCCAAGGAAACGAGAACCTGTAGCCAACTTGGGCCTCACACGCAACGTTCAGCACCATAAAACCAAAATGTGTGCTATTATTAGAAAAGTTTTGGAGTACAGTACATTCGGTTACCACATGTAAAGCGCGCGTCGATTCGTGAGGTAAGAATACTATAACCTTCGGCGACCTATTCTTATTGGTTGCTCTGCACTGTAAGTTGGTCATCATCATCTGCCTAGCCTTTTCCCAACTATGTTGGGGTCGGCTTCCAGTCTAACCGGATGCAGCTTTTTTACATGGAGCGACGGCCTATCTTACCTCCACAACCTAGTTACTGGGTAATGCGATACTCCTTGGTAAGACTGGTTGTCAGACTTTCGGGCGTCTGACGACCCGTAATGACTGTCACAGATCCCCGAATGACAGCCGGGACCAACAGCTTAACGTGCATCCCTAGCCACGGAGGGGTCTTGGTATGTAAAGATGGTCACCCATCCACGGATCAACCGCACCAAGCGTAGCTTAACCTGATCGATCGACCCGTGTGGCTATTATTTCTTAGCCATAAGCCCCTCAAGCACAAGCCCTCTGCACTGTAAGTAGGTAATAAGACTACATATTTAGGTACCATAAATGAGATTCCTACGCAAACTATTGAACTGTCTGAACTACTACGCAACTACTGAACTGATGATGTCTTCCACACTAGATCAAGCTCTTGTGGAGGCCAGAAGCAATGGCAGTAATAGTCAAGACATGAAAAGTCATAACGCAAGAATATGAAACATTTATAGTTGAAATATAGGTTGAATCAAAGGTACTAAGACCGTTAAAACACTTGAAAGGCCAGTGCAGAGAAATATTTCACATCTTTCATCTGCCTTTGTCCGGAGAGCTAGACATAACCCTATGCCCTGGCAGGCAGGCTGCCAAATGCACTAAAGACTGTGCCGGCGATTCTGCCCTGTCTAAATAAATTATTGTTATGCTTTATGGTAGGGTTGACACTGAATTTGTAATATTTAATGAGTTTTAAGACTTGACCAATGATTTGCTGAAGGTCGCGATAAGTCAGGTGCGAGAAACACAAGACCGGTCGAGGTTGTGAACCTTGGGGAAGCCTTTGTCCAGGATTAAATGTCTTTCGGCTGAATGATGAACGAATTGTATAGACACAAATTATTTTACTCCTGAGAGCAGCGACCTTATTGTGACGAGAATAAGATCACAATGATTTTGACAGACTTGGCAATGACAGAAACACAACAGCAACCTCATTAAAATGAGAATAAAAATCACTGTGATTTTGGACATTAATGCAAAATCAGAGGTGTGAACAGAATGTACCCAAGAGTTAACATGATAGGAAGAGACAATCTCACAATGAAAGAGTGTTCATAAAGTCTACTTTATATAAATCTCGTTGCGCCTCGATGGTACATTGCGTAAGTACAAAAAAGCTAAGATTTATGTAAAGCACCCTTTCCTCGAAAGAAATAAAATGAATCATGTATTAGAAGCATCTGTTGCCACCATAGATATAGTACATTTCTATGGTTGCCATACACGATTTTATTAATGTATGATGTAAGTATGGCCAATTACCTCAATGATGAAGCAGGGCCATTATGCACTTTAGTCATTTCGAAATTACACATTATTACCTAAAGTGGCCTTTGTTATAGGGAAACTAATTTAGGATTTATTCAAACCACAAACATCAAGCCAGTCGATGGTAAAAAGTGGGAAATTATTGGCGATTGAACTAGTACAATTTTAAAGTCTGCAATTTTTTTCAGTAAAATCCAATTACCTACATGTTACCCAATCTAAAAACGGTACCTACCTAAAATTTTAACTTTCATAAAATTACTGGTTTGTAAAACTAATTTAATGTCTGTCTTTAGTAGAAAAAGGCTAGAGGAAATCTACTAACAGTGCAGTTTCCTGGCTTTTCGTTACGCAAACACAAACAGAAAATACAGAGCACCAAATCCAAATCCTTGCCCGCTCGCAGGTAATACTACTCTCACATTAATGAACACGAAAATCTTTCTATCCTTTGTGTAATGATATCATATCCCCTTTGTTTACATATTATGCAAATTATCTTTATCCAACAGAACAAAGAAGCTATCAAACCTTCGTTTGTGTGTCCCATTAATCAAAGACGAAATTTGAAGAAATTAGATTTCAGAACGTGTATTTCTTTATTTTATTTTTCTTATGCCTTTCATGATACGAACTCGTAATTACGGGTAATGCGAAAAAAAATAATAGATCCGTCGATATGATGGATATATGAAAACACTCCGACTCGATTTGATTGTCAGATTATTTTTGTTCATTCTTTGAATTTTTAAGTATGTAATTTGGTATCGATTATTTATTTGTGTCCCTTCAGATGCCTTTATAAAAGGATTTAATATGAATCGTTCATAAATATGTAGAGTATGTTTGATGAAGAGATTGCAATTAAATCGATACTTCCTAGATAGAGAAAATGAAATTTTATATCGATCATTTTTGAAGGTGAATATCGGCCTATTTGTACAGGTTTTTATTTTAACTAGTGCGCATACTGTAGCCATGAATTAGACTCTAGCGTAGAAATTTTTCGTCGGTAATCAAAAAAAGGTCAACATGGAACAACCTTTTTAGGGTTCCGTAGCCAAATGGCAAAAACGGAACCCTTATGGATTCGTCATGTCTGTCTGTCCGTCCGTATGTCACAGCCACTTTTTCCGAAACTATAAGAACTATACTGTTGAAACTTGGTAAGTAGATGTATTATGTGAACCGCATTAAGATTTTCACACAAAAATAGAAAAAAAAACAATAAATTTTGGGGATTCCCCATACTTAGAACTGAAACTCTAAAAATTTTTTTTCATCAAACCCATACGTGTGGTATCTATGGATAGGTCTTCAAAAATGGTATTGAGGTTTCTAATATCATTTGTTTCTAAACTGAATAGATTACGCGAGAGACACATCCAAAATGGTAAAATTTGTGCAACCCCCTGTAACTTCTAAAATAAGAGAATGATAAAACTAAAAAAAATATCATCATCATCATCTGCCTAGCCTTTTCCCAACTATGTTGGGGTCGGCTTCCAGTCTAACCGGATGCAGCTGAATACCAGTATTTTACATGAAGCGACTGCCTATCTGACCTCCACAACCCAGTTACTGGGTAATACGATACCCCTTGGTAAGACTGGTTGTCAGACTTTCGGGCTACTGACGACCCGTAACGACTGTCAAAGATCCACGAATGACAGCCGGGACCAACGGCTTAACGTGCTTTCCGAGGCACGGAGGGGACTTGGTATGTGAAAATGGTCACCTATCCACGGACCAACCGCGGCAAGCGTAGCTTAACCTGATCGATCGACCCGTGCGGCTGTTAAACTAAAAAAAAAATATGATGTACATTACCATGTAAACTTCCACCGAAAATTGGTTTGAACGACATCTAGTAAGTAGTTTTTTTTAATACGTCACAAATCGTAAATTGTAATAAATTGTACGGAACCCTCGGTGCGCGAGTCCGACTCGCACTTGGCCGGTTTTTTCTAATAACAGACGATAAATTTCTACGCTAGGGAGTCTAGAATCATATATTATGCTGAATTCATGGTTACAGTTTGTGCACTGGTTAATTTTTTTTCCTGTATATGTCTACAGAAGGTACATAATTTTCCCAAAACAGTGACTATAAAAACCTAAACAATTTCAAGACACCCGCACGATTGCGACACAGTCATACATATTTCGCCTACATCTACGTTCAATATTGATTCCTCTTTGTCTTCCATTGAAAACTTTTTTCTACCACAGTTGTATGAATTGAACGGCAGAACCACAAAGCAAATGAATGCGGAGCTCGTGAAACAAATTGAAAGAAAAAAATACGATTCGATATTGAAACAGGGAACGAAAATATGCGCGACCGCATATTCGCGTTAGGAAAGACGAGACTATAGAAAAGATTTTTGACAGTTCTGCCGAGTAGGACTTTCAATGGGACCGTTACTTTTATTCTCGTTCTATTTTGGGAATGTTTGAAAAAGGCATGAATGCCAAAAACAATTTTAACACTGCCTGACGCTCCGTCTTTAATGGTTTGGCCATTAAAGACGGAGCGTCAGGCAGTGTTGCAGGGTAACAATGTTTTACCAGACTGTTAAATACAGTCTAGTAAAATATAGTTTCCCTTTTAGCATATTTTTTGTAGTGATCTAGTGACACCATGACAGCTATGGCAGATTTCTACTGCATGCTAATATAATATTCAGTCAGACCTTAGAATAACAAGTAGTTTGACGCTTAAATGGAGACCGCGTATCGGCAAGCGTAGTGTGGGACGCGCCCCAGCTAGATGGACCGATGACCTAAAGAAGGTGGCTGGGACAGACTGGATGCGGAAGGCGGAGGACAGGGTGTTGTGGCGCAGAAGTTGACTGCGATAGACTGAGGTAATTGAGGCACTTAAAACAGATAACACCACGCCTGTATAACCTGGGGGTCTACTCCGAAGTGCAAAGTGCGAATGTTCGGATCGGACCGACACATGGCCGAACCGAATATTATTGAAAAATGCGAAAAAAGTTCGGATCGGCTCAGTTGGGTCGGGACCATAGTCAATATTCGAAAGAGTATAGGAGTGTAGGATCGGGACCGACCGAACCAAATAGTAACTTAGTAGCAGGAAACGGCCGAACATTCGGCCGATACTACTTCGGAGTAGACCCCCTGAAAGGTTAGGCAGAGGTGTAACTATAGTACCTATATCCATATTTCACCAGGTAGAAACACGTTAGGCACTTATAATGATGCGCATAAGAAAATAGTTTGATACAGCATTAACTATGATAATGGTTAAAGAGACAAAAATTAGTCCAGTTTCTCTGGGTTTCCTATCAAAAATGCACTGGTATTCTCTGCAAACCGTACTTATGGCTACTCAAGCAGGACGGAAACCCATTTTCTTTAGACTATAAGATAGAGTCTAGCCATTTTAACATTTACATAGCTTACGCACGCAGAAATATTTCCATAACAACATGAAAGTCCGGGCATTTGCCAAACGCAATGAACGTTTCCCCTTTGATACTTATTCGAAGACTACGAGTATAGAGTGCATTTTGCCTCTAGTCGACGCAAATAAATTTTCAAAGCGACACACTTGACATCGGAGGAGCTATGCGGAAGGTTGCCAGTACTTTTAATTAAATGTGGTAAATAATGAAAATAAAATAAATGAATTGACTGGGTACGGACTTTTTGTAATATTATTAGAAAAAAAATGAGCCATGCATAAACGTTTTTTTAAATGTCTAACTGGGTCGAAATAAACTAGTTAGCGAAACTCCGAAGACGTGATGGGTATCGTAATCTAATTGACTATGATGCTAGGAGCTGGAGCCTACAGCTCCTGATGAAATATAATTATACATATATACGTTGATTTAAAAAAAGTAAAATCCATTGTTGACAGCAGCAAAAAGTGCAATTATTTTCGCTGGGGCTTTAAACGTAAAGGCTAAACGCAAATCGAAATATCTACTTGAAACATCAGTATTTTTGTGTACCTAAACTTCACAGACGTGATTGGTATCGTAATCTCAATACGATAAAACAAAAAAAAAAATTCTCAACTCGTACTTCAAGTAACTACACTACTAGCGGTCGTTGAAACCATACACATATTATCATATCATTTTTTTTCTGTTTCATTATATTTAGATAGGTATCGCTACCTAACTCGTCTGCGTAGTTTCGCTAAATAATTTAATTTGACTCCGTCAATGGTAGAAACATTAAAGACATATTGTTTACATTTAAAAGGTATAGTTTAGGTCAATGTGTGTCAATATTTCATAATCATTATTGTATTGTCATCAGATGGCATAAACAAAGGTCGCCAGTTAAATCAAATTGAATTGATATTGAAACATTATCAGTACGTTTATAGTGTTAATTAAACTCGGATATTGACAATCATGCGGCTGTTGGTTGGTTAGTTAAAATTTTACAATAATAATTATTTTGTTTGGTGTTCAGTAATGGACTAAAATTTTGTCAACTACATTGTCGTAATAATTTGACACTTCTGTTTAATGAGCGCGTTTATAATTTTTAATGTCACAATATTATGAAAATGTGTGCACGTTTTAACGATATCGTGGACGATTTAATAGCGTCTTCACATATTTTACTTCCCTGTGTTATCGTAATGCCATGACGTGGATGTAGACGTCCACTATGATATCGTCAAGTTAGTAATTATAACAGTGCATAATGGGTCATCATATTACTTATTATCGTTCGTATGATCTTTCAATGCGTGCTTAGGAATTCAATAATAACGACTTTAAGGTTGGAAGATAATCTTTAATCCGGTATTGGTCACGGCAGCGTAAAGAAACGAGCGGAACGTGATAATTCGATATAGCTAACCCATTTCCTTCTGGCTATTCGTAAAACTATTAGTTTAGAACTGAAAAACAGCCCGGAGTCTGGATATGCGCCCAGTTGACAGCAATAGGATCGCCCCCTATTAAATGAGACTTAAACATAATGGGCAAAATATGGGTGGGCTAACCCTTCGGGGATTAATTGTTGGAGTTGAACATTCTTGAGCACAAATTGGCCTAACTGCTTATACAAAATTGAAACCTCATGCACTCTTTGTTGTGCCTTTTACAATTTAAATTGCTTCGTAAATATTCAATTTCTTTTTTCTTGATTCACTCTCGAATAAAATTCGCTGTCCCGTTTACGTCGCCTTTGCCGCTAGTGACAATAAAGTATTTTGCAAGGAGCTAACGTAGGTATTTAAGTTGCAGACACCTCTTTGATGGATTTTTCTAACGTTAAAGAAAGATTTGATAAGATTATCCTCACACATTTTGTATTGAATTGAGAATAAGCATCAAAGCGAAAATATTGAACGTGGATTCACTATGTTGGCTTTAAATCCACAGAATAAATAAAATACTTTTTCAATTGTTTTTCAATCGAAGCGCGATTCTGAAATCAAAACGAACATAGTTCCAACTCTATCCTTTTGAAAACAATACATTTTTGCGGGTTGTATCGAATGTTATTCTCGTAGAAACTGATATGTAATATTTGTTGTGAGGGCCTCACAAACAAGATTAGAGTCGGGGACGTGCCTAAGGCCGGCGGTAAATCTAATTGTGACTCGTGTCGGGCGGCGATCGACGGATGAATCCACCAATGGACGCCTGTTATTATTTACATTTTATTTTTGATTGGAACCCTTTCATTACGCATCGATTTGGGAGCGATTGGACAAGGTCGTACTGTCAACATTGTTATGACCTTTGAATGTCACCGAAGTGTTCGCCTTTAGGGTTATTTGTGTGTGGCTCCCTTTATGTTACTGGTGGTAAATATTATTTTCTCAATATTATTTACCTATACAGTTAGAAAATATTGAAGATCTTAGATAACTATCTATGCTGTTAGGTAATATGTACGAATTAAGACGCTTAGGTACTGCTATTATATTTAATTAACGACTAATGTTAAAGTAACAAAAGACAGACAGTAAAGTAAATGAAAATCTTCGTCGTCTTTCAATTGTTTTTGTGCTCAGTTCATAAATTCCATAAATTGAACCTCACTTCCAAAATCTCAATTCACCTCTCTTGACTCCCTTATTCTCGGCAACTCACTCAATATTAAATACATAAAAAGAAATAAACGATTACGTTGACTCTAAGGCCTTTGAAGATACAAAAATCCTAAACAAACATACTTGTGGCCCCTTATGACGTAGGTATGGGTTTCATCGGCACTGAACATTTGAACAAGTTTCGCGGACCAACCGGCTGAGGTCGAACGTGACGCGGGTCTGAACGAATAAACCGATACTTCCCGGTCTTCGTGCCAAAACGGTGGAATAAGCCCTCAGCTACCGTGTGGAGCTAAGACGCGGGCTAAATGGATTAGAACTTGGACAGAATAAGGGTAAATGTGTACTGTGCTCTTGATTGAGCCTGTGTTAGTGTTGATACTTACGAGTTTCCGAGTTTTAAACTTGTTTACGTTACCTTTTAGTGTAGGGTGGCAAACGGCATAACTATCGCAGTAGGTGTCTAGTACTTAGCTATAAAGTAAATAAAAATCAAATACATGCGCATATTGAATGATTCCACTTCAAATATTGTCCGGTGAACCAGTAAAAGCCAATCGCAGTCAACTGGAAAGTTAGAAAATAAACACAAAATATACAAAAACATGGACGCTTTTTGTTCCCAATGCTTATTAATACAATAAAAACAAAAGAAAAACTTGTTATTTTCTGTCTGTCATAACATGTTTAAGAACTTATTTAATATCTGAGAGTAAAATCTGAAAAACTTCGATGCCTAAGTTCTGAATGGATGGTAAAAAGAAAAATTATCCCTTTGTGGTTAGCCCTCGGGCAACGGTTTACAGGGTTGGTCCTTTCAAAGAAAAAGTCCGTAGGGTAAAGTTCAAATGAGCGATTTTAGTGCTTCTCAAGGCGGAATTAGAAGGAGAGGATATTTAAAATATAATAAAAATAATCCGCGAAAGTAACAAGGTTGGAAAGGGATAAATTTATGTCTTCCAATTGGCTGCTCTGCCGCGTACCCCAGTTTTTCACTTGTTTAATCTTTTGTAGGTCACTTAGGGCCTTATACGGATTTGTTTCACTGATCCGGGGTACTTTGGAATAGATACGGCTCGGACATGAACACGATTTTCTGAACAGCATCATCCATCTATGTAGTGTGCAAAAACGATACTCAATACTTTTATTGCATATGTTTTTTTTTAACTTTTATTGTATTTTTTTAGATGCTGTAATGTAGCTGTCATAAAAATTGTTCTTCAATGAATTATATTAGCGAGCGCCTGAGAGGACATAATGCCTGGTGATCATAGAGTAAAGACAGTTATTTACCGTGTAATACTGCCCCTTTGGTTACACTATAAACCTATCATAATGTATCTGCTTTTCAGAACCACCATAGAAAAAGACCTTATGTTGACACGGCAGAATAAAATGGTCTTATTCCATTTTGATCCCACTTATATAAAAAAACTTGATCGAACATATACGCTGTTTATTAATAGCATAAGAACAGTAGGTATATACGAGTATGTATAAAAGTATCTATTCTTTTGTTCCCCTGTTCTTTTGTTTTGCTAGTTCTTTTGAGCCATTGAGCACTCATTAGTGATTCTTTATGATAGTTCAGTTTTACTGAAGACGTTACTAGTGTGGCGATGATTGACGTCATTCTTGGATTTAAAATGATCATATTATCAACTATCTATGTCTTTATTAGCGCCCCGCCCCTGCTTCGTCCGAGCTTTACGACTTGACAAAAAAACGTTTCTTAATATTTGTAAGTTTGAATCAGAATCAGAACTTTATTTGCTTCGAATGTAGGTACAGGCATAAGACCCTATAAGTACATAAATTTATGAGATCGGCTACAATCTACCTTGCAGCGTGCAAATTATTACATAAATTAAAATATTAATAGAAACAAAAATAATGGCAACATAACAAAACAGAAATTACAGTTAAGTCAATTAATAATATCATAGTCTTACATGGTCAAATTTGCAATTAATTATAACAATCATAATCCGGATAAATTTATATCATTCAGAAAGTCTTTTATTGAGTTTAAAGATTTGAAAATGTTTACGGAATAATCCTTAAAATCATGAGGTATTTTATTATAAATGACAGATCCCATTGTCTTATTACTTTTCCTTAAAAGTGCTGTTTTGTAATTACCCGAATGTAACAAGTTCTTGTATTGGGATCTCAAGGGGCCATTGTGTGTCCATAAATTGGACAGTGACGAAAACAAGCTTATATTGGTTTTTACAAAAATTGCCACTTCTAATATGTACAAACATGGAAAAGTCAGTATCCTCAGAGACCGAAACACAGGTGCACAGCTCTGCTGCTGTCTGTGCTTTTAAGGTTTGACACAGATCTAATATACCGTTTCTGGGCCTTAAAAATCTCCTCCCTCTCACTACAGTTACCCCAAAATATGATTCCAAATTATAACATTGACGCAACCAGCCCATGATAAGCTAGTAGAAGTGTATCATTGCTATGTTAGTGTGATAGGTTATACAGTACGTAGGCTGATTTATTTAACTTCTTACATACGTCATCGGCATGAGCAGTGGTGGTCCAGTGATAACGGCCGCGACTTACGAGTTGTAGGTCATGGGTTCGTACCCAGCCAGGCGCTTTACTTTGTGTAAATTTTTCATCACCACTGCTCTCAAAACGGTGAAGGAAAACATCGTGAGGAAACCGGCATGTCCTAGAACCAAAAATTCGAGGACATGTGACATCTACCAACCCGCACTGGGCCCGCGTGGTGGATCAGCCCACTCCCTCTCGAAGAGAGAAGGCCTGTGTCCCAGCAGTGGGAACATCAAAGGCTGATTATGTATACGTCGTCGGCATGCGGTTTCCAAGTCAAATTGTTGTCAATCAGGATGCCTAGAAATTTCGCTACACAAATTGTATCCACTTTTTGAGCAATATAACTAACATTTATATCCTCAGCGCGTATCCTTTGGTAGAAGTGCATCACTTTTGTCTTTTGTAGATTTATTATTAAGTTATTTGTATCAAGCCAATGTATAATTGATTCTAATGTGTTATTAATTTCCCTTTCAAAGTGTTCTTTATTGGTGCACTTAACTATCACTGTACTATCGTCTGCTAATAATACAATGGGTGTCCGTGTCTGTCGTTGCAAGTCATTTATATATAGGAGAAATAGGGGAGGTCCCAAGACACTCTCCTGCGGTACACAGTATTTAACCTCCCTACCGGCTGATGTATATCTAAGCTCACATTTAGTTTCATCTGTTTGAAAGAAATTGTATATTGCCATATTAATATTTCAATATTCCTAAAACCCATTTGTTCGTTGCATAATATATTATGTTTGTTTAAAAATGTGTATATTGATTCGTAAATAATTTTCTCACGTACTTTAGATAATTTACGGATTAACGCTACAGCTTATCAATTCTGTAAAAATCTCACCGTGAAAAGTTAGGTGAAGTGAGCTTAGAGTGAGCTGTCAATAGTGTCAATCTCTAGCATTAGTTGTAATGACAACTCACTCCACGCTCACTTCACCTAAGATTTCACGGTGAGATGGTTACAGAATCGCACTGCTGGTCTATAGTTGGACATTTCCTCTTTGTTATTCTTTTTATGTATAGGTTTTATTATAACTCTTTTTAGACTATTAGGGAAAATACCCGAAACAATGCTCCTGTTCATAATTAAAATGTGACATACAGATGGAGCTATAATACTACTAACGAATTTAAAAACCTCTGTGGTAATACCGTCATAGCCGTGACTTTTTGTATTTTTGAGACTTCTGATAATTCTAGTTATGTTGTCAGATATTATTATTTGATATACAATATGTTTATTCTACACATAAATCTTTCGGAATAAATTCTCTAAATGTTAGTAAAGACACTCAGACATACTCGAAAAGCTATTTTTATTATGTATATATTAGATGTTAACATACATAATTATGTATGTATATACTTCAAGAGTGATATCAGTTTTAAGCTAGGACTTATAATATGAAGAGTGTCGGCTAGTAGGCAGGTAATGTTTACCGAAAATGTAATATGTTAAAGGTCATACTTGATACTTGAAATAAAGTTCGTCTTAGCTCAGGGATCGGGTTTTTGATTGCTGTAGGTTGTTATGTTATACCTACCTCATCATCATCTGCCTAGCCTTTTCCCTACTATGTTGGGGTCGGCTTCCAGTCTAACCAGATGCAGCTGAATACCAGTATTTTACATGGAGCGACTGCCTATCTGACCTCCACAACCCAGTTACTGGGTAGTACGATACCCCTCGGTAAGACTGGTTGTCAGACTTTTGGGCTTCTGACTACCCGTAAAGACAGTCAAAGATCCACGAATGACAGCCGGGACCAACAGATTAACGTGCTTTTCGAGGTACGGAGGGGTCTCGGTATGTAAAGATGGTCACCCATCCAGAGACCAACCCCGGCAAGCGTAACTTTACCTGATCGATAGACCTGTGCGGCTGATATTATTTAGCCACGGACATATTACACCTACTATTATAAAATATACTGATTTTGCAAGACGTCGATGTCAGACAATAATAAGTCCCAAGTTTTATTTCAAGTGGCCTTCTACATACAGTGGCGGTTAGAAGACGAACGAACGATACGGTACGATTTACGCTGCTAATGAATTAATGGCCGTTGACTGTACATTAGATAGGTAAGCCTTTTCAGATCAAATCCTTAATGGAAAACTCAATAACAGAACTTGCAGCAGTCGCGGTGCAAGGTGAGTAGAGGTGGCCCAGTGCCATGTTCCCCAACTTAGGAGTTGTAGATCGTGACTTCGAACACAGGCAGGTACTTTACTTTGTGTATTTAATTTCATCACCACTGCTCTCAAAAACGGTGAAGGAAAAGATCGTGAGGAAACCAGCATGCCCTAGAACCAAAAATTCGAAGACATGTGGCACCTACCTGCACTGGGCCTGCGTGGTGGATTATGGCCCACTCCCTCTCATAGAGAGGAGGCCTGTGTCCTAGCAGTGGCAACATTATATTAAGATTAATATAATGGTCTAATGATTACATGCGCGACTGCTGAATAATCGGCTGATTACAACCAACCAACCAAGCAACCAAGCGGATTGTCACGACCAAGTGTTTGTAACTTTCTAATATGTACCATATTTAATTTCCAACCCATCTGCCACATATTGAATTCTTATTTCCATGAGTTTAAAAGCGAGTTTTCCTATGAATAACTTTCATGACTTCACGTTACATTTGTTTTATAATGCCAAAGGAACACACAGTCACGTAAGCGAAGCTGCAGCCTTAGCCAGTTAGAAAATAAATATAATGAACTCATTCTACAATTCTTTGTCAAGTCCTAAGTTCCTAACGAAGAGACAATGCCTGCAGACATAAAGTGGGAACGTGTTAAGAGATACGGAAGAGCGTTCTCTTATGAACATGATTAATATTAGGAGTTACCGCCAGAACTGACTTACATAGCTGCAGTAAGAAAGTTAGCTGTAAAGTTCTTATAAGTACAGTCTTTACGATTTGAGTTAAATTCAAGAATGGAGAATGTTTGATGTGTTTTTCGGTTACTGCAACTATTTCAAACCTTTTGTTCGGATCCGTAAATGATAATGATTTTGGTCTTTTAACACGGGTGAATCTCGAGATCGGCATATTTTTTGCACAACTACGGCGAAGCAAAAAGGAGGGTTATTATTTTGATTTTATGTATTTAGCAATGATGTTTTGAATCGTAGAATGTTCAAGGCTTTTTGTAATGCATTACGATTTTTGTGTAGAATTTGAAATTAGAATTGTTTACTTAAAAGTTTACGAGAAAAGTAACAGTCTGCTCTTTAATGCGATTCTGTAAAAATCTCACAGTGAAAAGTTAGGTGAAGTGCGCTTAAAGTGAGCTGCCAATAGTGTCAATCCAAAATAGCATCAGCTGGAATGATAGCTCACTTCACCTAAGTTATCACGGTGATCTTTTTACAGAATAGCACCGCTGAAAGGTCATAGAGGTACCTACATTATTATTTATATTTCCAATTATTTTCCGTAGTCAAGTCACTTATAATATTAATTTCGGCACTCTCATCAAATAATCATAAACGCTCAAGTTCTAAGAGAAATCTAGAAAACAAATAATTATATTATTATTGTGTATTCGTAAATAATTTATTTATTATATTATCTCGCTGTTACTACATCAGACGGGTAAGTATAATGACGGCTTAAAAGGCGTAAGAGACACGAGCCCTTGTGTAACTTACGCCCATTTTGGCCTGAGGTATCGATATGTCAATCAGCCGCGAAGCCTCTTATGCGAAGGATAATCTTGTCATTTTGTTCGTGATGTCTCTGTTCCGACAGGTATTATTATATTTACTTACGTTCCAAGCCAATCTTACTTACATGATGATATGACGGGAAAGATACAGTGACAGAATATCAGGCACATTTTCTAGCTATGTGACTCAATGTGTAATTTTATCCCTGTTTTCTGAAATATCAGGCAAAAATATCTTTCGATGTATTTACGAAAATATTGGCCTTAATTTATGTGTTGGCTGTTATTCCTTTGAATGTTTTTTTTAAAGAAAATATAAAGTTTAGTTTACACACTTTATATTTTGTTTTAACTAAAATTTTTTTGCTGTACAAAGTGAATTAATACGATGAAAAACTAGGCCAATATTATCATAAACAACACATTTTCCTTTCACTAAATCTGTTTTCATATACTTTATTTATGAATGACTTTCAGTTTCAAAATACTTTGTATATTTTTATATTTTCCGGTTTCGTGTGACGAGGTTCGATGTTTTCTTCTCATTGACTGCTCATGGAGCCGTGTGACATAAACTGAGCTATGGTTTTTCCTCTTCATGATAATGTTTGATGCCCTACTTATTTCTTGATTTGCTCAATTTGTACTTTATACCCTGTCCATTAGGTAAACCGTTTTTTGACAGATGGAACTAATGATTGCAGCAACACACAATACATTGACGACACATACGGTATTCTAATGTCTGTAAGAAGCCATAAATAAGATAATTCAATAAAATATGGCAGTCTATATACATATTTTATTACGCATTTTAAAGTTAACTTTTACGTAATCTAAGACAGCTGTCAAAAAACGGTTAACTTATTGGACAGGGATCATTTGATAATATGAAGTCTTGGTTGGTTGAAATTGAGGTTTGGATCAAACCTTTTTGGCAGAGATTTGGCAGAACTTTTCTTTTCCGGCTAGCGACAGGAAAAGCGATACATTGCAGAAGCAGATAGATATAACACAAGGTTGTAGTACTGGCTGGCTTAGGGATGATCTCAATAGCCCTTAATATGTTTGCACATGAAAATATACTCCGATCAGTAATATGCAGCATGGAATCAAGATTATGGCATTACCTCCATATTATAAAGGTCGTATGTTGAGCAATCCAAGTATTACGATACACGAGAAAGTTTATGTTGACCTGTATGATAAACTACTAAGGGTAAACTACTACGTCATTTCCCTTGGGGGTCGTTTGGGGCGACAAATTGTTGTCTAACAGTAGAACGTTGAGTAAGATATCTGTGAACTAATAGTAGTTATGAAACCGGGCGCTGCAACGGCTACTGAACTGCATTATCACTTAAAAATAAATGCTATGTATGTAATAATTGGGTACCTATTTGATAGAAAGAAATAATTCCAGAATATATTTCAAAACTCTGATATTGTCACGTACAGTCGGTTAACCGCACTTCCAAGGTAACAATTTGAGCTTTGGGACATAGCTATAAGAGTGTTTTTTACCGAACGACAGCGACGAAGTCAATAAACAATTTAAACGCTACGGTCATGGAAACCGAGTTCGCGTCTCCTTTTTATGGATCGGCACTTCACGTGACCAGAGCTGGCTCGTTCTTTGGCCAAAAAATTAGCGCTATCATTGTTTTGCGCACAACAACGTGGCAATAATTCCAGTCTTCTAGGCACGTTTTCGGATGACAGCGACGCGGACGAGTATTTCGACGCGTAAGTGCGGTTATTCCATTTACCATTTTTGCCGATTTCCCGGACACTTAGGGGGTTATTCAATTTATCCACCCCAAAAAATCTACCCTAAGGTGGATACGCAGAAATGTATATCCGAGAATCCAATCTCTAGGCCTAGTTGGATTTATCCAACTAGGCCTAGAGATTGGATTCCTACCACCCTGTAGGGTGGATTGTTTTTCCATCCCAAAAATCCACCCTGAACCTACAAATTATATATATTATGTATTTATTTGTATAGTTAGTTAGTTATTCATTTAATTTAATACTTAGTCTAAATAGCTAATTGTGTTAAATATTGTAAAAGAAGCAGATAAATAAATTATATTCCGTTCCTGTTAACAGAATTACAACAAGTAGTGGAGAACGCTATCCACCCTCCAATTCAACGTAATTTACCCCTGGTCTCTATTTTATCATCTCTTTCCCAAATACATTGAACCACGTGAAACACCCGACATATTTATATAGCAATACACGTCAGGCAGGCTCGGATGCCCTCGGATAGTCTACTGTTAACGCTGTAGTTAATCTTCTTAATGAATTTTCATAGACAATTCCAGTTCATGCACAATCCATTCATGACTGGCGTTCAGTGTCACTGAACAATGGGGACGCGTATTTCAACGATGTGGAGACCCTATTCTGGACACGGGATTAAATATTAATAACATAAAACTCGAAATCGGATTGGCGATAACGGTTGGTCACTGGAATTAGGATACCTATCTATATAAAATAGAACTGCCCCGTTGGTCTCGTGGTCACAAGCGTGACTGCTGAGCATGAGGTCCTGGGTTCGATTCTCAGGTCGGGCAGTCTTATTGGATTTTCCATTAATAATTTCTTAGTAACAGTCCCGAGCTTGGAAGTTCGCGGTGTGATAACGACTTAACGTGCTTTCCGAGACACGGGGGGGGGGGGGGGGGGTGTCTCGGAAAGCACGTTCAGCCGTTAGCCCTGCGCCTGAACTCTCCAGTCGAGTTACATGACGTGCCATCCCATCGGACTATTAGAGTGAGGGAAGGGAGAGCGCACCTGTGTCTGCGCACACATATTAGTGCATTCTAATATCACCCGCGCCGAAGGCTAGTCTCCGTTGAGATTGCCCGCCATGGGCGAAATATGGTCTGGAGGACTATTACGAGTGCGTATTATTTAAATACGACAATCTATAATGACCATACCTGTTATTGAAAAAGAGGTCATTTCCGTGACTTCGCGACAACACACCAAGCTCACTGCACTTACAGATTTAAATAGACTTCCATTGTTTTGGCAACGGAAGCGAGGCATTATTTCATTTGGCTATCTTGGTAAGAAACAATGATAATGTAGTCCAAGTAGAGGGGATTAAATAAATGCTTGTTTTCTTTCTTTGAACCCGTTGCTTAAATTCTTACTCTTATTTTAACTTTGAACTTTTCATTTATTATTTTCTATCTCAAAAAGATTTTACCTTTGTGTGGAAAAAGGAATTCGTATGTGATGTTTTGATATAGTACCTTTAAGGATTTACGTAAAGGGTCCGCATTGAAAAAATCCACAAGACTTTCCTCCCGGAACCCTAATCTTTTATAAGACTCGGAAGCGATTTATCGTAGAGAATTCCCTCTAAATATTCCCCTTTCAACATTCCATTGCCGTGGAAGGTCTAGTACAAATACTGGATACACATACAATTTACGTTCATTTATAATCCATTGCTGTATTTCTGTGACATTTCCACGAGCGATTGCTCTAAAAACCAAATTGGATTTGAAGCAATGTGAAATAACGTTTTTCTTATTTTTGTGGAGCTCAGAATAGTCCGCCTCGTTGATGTTTACGTTTCAACTTGACATTTGCTGTAAAATGTGTTGCTATGTGAAATTAAATCTTATGACGAAAGCATAAGACTGTTTTAATGTGAGAGGCAAGATATGTCGACTTTTTAAGTGTTAATCCTTTGTTGGTGGGCGTGGAGGTGTTTTACTGGGTTACAGTTTCAAGATTTGTGTTAGGCAGTTCAGTTTACATTTCGTATTGTAGAATAATGGTTTTAAAAATAAGGGGACTAAATATACAGCTTGTATTATTTCACATACATAATATAAAGTACAAACATATTGTACATTATATTGTATTATTATTCCCTTTATTTATTTACTTACTCATTAAATATATTTTTATAAAAAAACATGTAAAAATATTAAAAAAAAACCGGCCACGTGCGAGTCGGACTCGCGCACCGAGGGTTCCGTACAATTACAATTTACGAATTATGACGTATTAAAAAAAAAACTACCTACTAGATCTCGTTCAAACCAATTTTCGGTGGAAGTTTACATGGTAGTACATCATATATTTTTTTTAGTTTTATCATTCCCTTATTTTAGAAGTTACAGGTGGTTGACACATTTTACCACTTTCGAAGTGTCTCTCGCGCAAACTATTTAGAAAAAAAAGATATTAAAAACCTCAATATCATTTTTGAAGAGCTATCCATAAATACCCCACACGTATAAGGGTTTGATGAAAAAAAATTTTTTGAGTTTCAGTTCTAAGTATGGGGAACCCCCAATAATTGTATTTTTTTCTATTTTTGTGTGAAAATCTTAATGCGGTTCACAGAATACATCTACTTACCAAGTTTCAACAGTATAGTCATATATATTTTTGGTGATGGGTTTTTGGTACCTACAATATTGTCTACTGCTTTCAGTCCGCTGTTTGTGAACGGAAAACATGCGTCGACAGTGATCTGTGAACTGACCGTTATGTTTGTGACAAGAGAATGTATGCGAAACTGATAAATGAGTGATGTATGGGGTACATTGTTTGTGTTGTATTGTGGTGCATGTATATTCTATTGTGATGCAGTTTATCTATGGCAGAAATAATACAGGTTGGCATAGCGCAAATTGTAACCTTGAATTCAGCACATGATTGTAGACATGTGTTTTTTTGAAAACCCGCCAAAAAACCCGTAGCGTACATATTTTTATCATAGAAAAGTGCGAAACTTACGCGGAGAAAATGTATGGAGCAGCAATTTTTCTTTTTCTTTTTTTTTTTCAGAATCATGTACTGAATCCATGGTAACAGGTTGCACGTCGATTTCGCTGCCACCCTGTAAAGGTACTTTTGGTTCTATAAAACTTTCGAAAAATAACAGAACTATCAATTGCAACTGTAACTACTGCCAGAACGTCAGATTGTTCAGTAATTTTAGATGCACTGGGTTAAAACAAAAGTATTATGATGGTAAACCGCGGCTTGTATACCGTCCTCGTCCACCCGTGTCTAACGTAAATGCTGCGCTAACCTAGAGTAGCCTAACTGATAACCACTTCAACAAATTGCAAGTTGTTCAATATAAGGCTATCAAAATTGCATTTAAGTGTTGCGCTAACCAACGAATACCATTTCATTTTTATTTATAAATGTGTATATATAGAAAGGATTCAATCACAATAAATCCAACAATACGCAGATTCAATGACCTGTGAACTGAAAATAGAAATCAATTTAGTTTTAAATTGAAACAGTGACTACATTTTAGGCAGGAAACCACTTCCGCGGTTGAACTATTCATGACGATATTCGTTTGTTTAGAATTGAAATATTCAATTTGTGTTATTGACTGTGATATGTATACTACATGCAGGTTGTGGAGGTCAGACAGGCAGTCGCTTCATGTAAAATACTGGTATTCAGCTGCATCCGGTTAGACTGGAAGCCGACCCCAACATAGTTGGGAAAAGGCTAGGCAGATGATGATGATGTATACTACATGCATACGAGTACCTACCTACTTTTAATTTGGGTTCATAGGGTACTCGTACTGATATCGCTACCATTTACGGTCGTATAGAAAGTCTAACAATCCAAGTCCCATGGATGCTTAGGCTTACGTGTATGACACGTACCTTAATTGCGTAACACACTATCAACCTCAATCTGAATCAGTTTAAAGGATACTGCTAATCCATTGCTTTATAACCAACCAACTGGGCCCGCGTGGTGCATTACGGCCCACTCCCTCTCACTGAGAGGAGGCCTGTGTCCCAGCAGTGGGAACGTTATAGGCTGATTATTTTATGTGTATTGCTTTATAAATGGGGGCTTTGTGTGGGGCAAAGTTAAAAAAAAAAAAAAATGGTCTGCTCAAAAAATAAAAACCCAATAAATGTTATTGAACTGTCAAACTGAAAGTCATTGGTACTGACAGTGTGTTGCGTAATAGAAAGTTTCTGCTAAAAAAACAACTATAACGTCACCATACATACGTCAATAATAGAGGTAGGAATAGAACCCCAAGGTATTAAACACGATTAAAACCAAATGAACTCCGAGAAATACTGCCATAATAACATGGATACTCTGTATTATTCAACTCTTCTACTATCTAGCGTACAAGACTATGTACTTAAAACCGTCTGCATCGAAACTTTCTTAGCATATACAGCAAGAGCATTTTCTTCGTAATTAGTGAGGGCGGGTCTATTGTTTTAACGTTCGAGCCACTTTCCATTCGCATTTGCCTCTGTTCCCTGCCAAATGGTTTAATTTTTTCTTTTTATTGCTGTTCAGCTAATTTCTCGTTCTCAAGTTTTATGATATAATATTTTAAGTTTTTGTTAGCTCTATTAAAATTATGGGGTATTACTGTTCGGAATGTTTACACTTATTTTCTTTTATGAGCTTTAAAATTAAACGTTGGTGCAGCGATAAAGCGATGGTTATCCAATTTGTTCTTAGGATTCGTGCTTGTTCCATAAACTCTTTGTTACGTAATTTAATTTGCCATCATGTGAAATAAAATATTCTTTTTCAATATTCCTGCTAAGTTGCTGTTGTCGCATGTCGGAACAGCAATATGCAAAAGCTATCACTCAGTGGATCCCAAATGGAAAGAATCGACCGCGCGACAGGCCCAGAGAGATGGCGGGATGAGCTGGACTCCTTCGGAATTGGCCCACAATCGCTGTAGACCAGGAAAAGTGGAAGGAAGTGGGACAAAATAGGTTCAAAATAAAATAAATAAATAACCTGCTAAGTTAGTGTATGAAACCTGGGGGTCTACTCCGAAGTGCAAAGTGCGAATGTTCGGATTGGACCGACACATGGCCGAACCGAATATTATTGGAAAATGCAAAAAAAGTTCGGATCGGCTCAGTTGGGTCGGGACCATAGTCCATATTCGAAAGAGTGTAGGAGTGTAGGATCGGGACCGACCAAACCAAATAGTAACTTCGTAGCAGGAAACGGCCGAACATTCTGCTGATACTACTTCGGAGTAGACCCCCTGAACAAAAGATTGGTCCTTTTTATACCCAACAATAATATAACGCACCCTCTTAAACACATTCTTCGAATCCTCGTTACAATTCCTCCAGAAAAACTTGGTCATACAAATAGTACATTCCCAGTTCGTTTCTAGGTCGCAGGCATAGTATGTCAACAATAGGGAATGGCTGGAGATTAAGAACGGAGGCAACTGTAGCAAGATATGCACGGAGTGGGCCATGCACACAGTGGGCCACGCACGGAAAGTACTCCGCGTTAAACTTGTGTGATATCCGCTGCCGTGCCGTCAGCCTTAATGAAAGGAGCTTTTTATGTTTTCTTCGAAGCGCCACGGGAAAATCTTTTGGAAGATTACTGTTAATCGCAGGAGACGTACGTTTTGTGTAGGTGTACGTTCAAGTTTTTTATTGAGGGAGTTTTTACGTTCATTTTGATGCACTACCTGCTGGAAGACAGATGTTTGTGTTGTGATTGCGTGAACTTCTAAGCAGGAGGCATAGATTATATTATTTATAGAATATCAATCGTTCAAAAATGGCTCTTATTGTATGTACACTTTTTAGTATGTATTCAAAGCATATTAAAACGTTTTATAAGTAGCATTTTTGCTAACTAATGCCGTATGCAATGTATACTCCCCTCACGAACGTTTAACGTAGCGATATAATGGTAGCAGGCCTTTGTTCAGCAGTGGACGTATACGGCCTAATATTATGATAATGACGTAGGTATGTAAAGTCGGTATTTGTGTTGAAATCAGGGCTTGAAATACCGGTATTTTTTGGGAACCAGTACCAGATAGCCTTGGTGTGATACCGATAGTAAAGTAGTACCTGTACCTACTATTGGTACCGGTACCAGACGCAGTACCTGTACTATCAGTATTAGTAGGTACTGTGTGTGCGTGTGGTACCTTTGTTAACCTTATGTATTATATATGTTGTAGTTGTTTATTATCCCTTAATAAATAAATTAAAATAAAATAATGCAGTACCAAAACCGGTACCAAACAATTTTTTCCGTAAGTTAGAGAAACAGATATAGTACCTATGTATAAAAGATAATATATGCCTTATGTTGTGAGGGTTGGGTGTTAATGTGTTGTTCTCGATTCTGTTTTTGTTTTGTTTTTAATGTGTTTTTAGCTTTTAACTTTTGATTGTTATTTTTTTTTTTCATTTTTGACATTGTTTATTTAGTTTGAATGTATTTTTAATGTATTTGCTATGGGTTAAATACCTGAAATAAACGGTTATTATTATTATTATCAGGCATTAAATTAGAAAAATAACTTCAAGGTAAGGCCAACCGTACCAGATGCCTCGTACAGATATGAGATTTGATATCACTTTTGACTTTTGGTACCGGTACTTGTTAGGTAGAGTACCGGTACCCGTCTGGAACCGGTAACCTGGTACCGAAATGGCAAGAACTGCTAACTAACGACACAAAACCTGTACTTTCGGTATTGGTTCCAAACTCTGTTCGTAGTACAATTTCGTGTACCTCCCTGCCTGGTTCTATGTGGAATTATTTTAGCGTTTGTGCCACAAATTATGTAGGTGCGTGCACGTTACCATGTAGTTCCCATTAATTAGTTAATTTGGTAATTAATGAGTGTGTTAGGTAGTAAAGGAAGGCCACAACATCCATCTTTGCCCAAAGGTCAACATTTCCCATTCTAGGAATTATTTGCCATTAGCTGCGTAATGTGATAGTAAAGATAGTAAAATGGAGCTGATAAAAGATAGAAAAATAGAGACAGTAAAAAGATAGTAAAATGGAGCTGGAAAACCTGAAAATACCAACACACTTTAAATCATGATCAGAAGGATTTTGATGAAAATTTCATATCGTTACTGTTTGAAAAATTCATCTGCTCGTTAACGTAAATAAAGCTATGAATATTATTGAATTCTCAAAATGAATTTCATTAGATTTGCAAACGTGATACGCAATTACCCCACAGGTTAATATAGTAGTGCAGGTACTAGTGCAGCTACACAAACTGAGCTGAACTGAACTATGACCACTTAACGATTTCTTACTTCGACACCACGTCACTTCCTTAGCTGATTCCGCCAATCTCGCGTTGATTTCACGCATTATCGTTCATTGTGTCAAAGAGAATAAGGCTCTGGTGCAAAGCGGCGCAGCAGTGTTTATGTGCTTCGTGTGTTGCGTCTCATACAGAATCGAAGACGGGCTATAAAAATCAAATCATTAGCACAGACTGCGCCATACCGCGCCCGCGTAATAGCCCCTTACCATTTCCATGCGGTAAAAGTAAAGTTGCACCAAGTTCAAATTCCCCCCATCAACATTAACACGGGAAGGAATATCAAACTTGTTTACTTAATTCGAAACACAAACGACACAAAATAAATAAAGGAAACAAATAAAGTGGTTTGGCAACTCTGGTAAGCTCACAGTGGATGGAGTAATAAAATGTAAATAGCTACAGAAGTGTTAAAAGGAGTCGCGGTAAAAGTTTAGCTCACGCGAACTTAGCACTTGATGGCGTCCCTCGGAGTTAAGGGGTGGTCTAAGTTAATAGAGGTTGCGATGGCGACAGACTAAGAGAGTTGACGGCACGGTTGGCGCAGTGGTTAATCGATTGACTGCTGCGCTGCGTGTCGCGGGTTCGATTCCCGCACGGAACAAATATTTGTATGACCTACAATTAGTTGTTCCGGGTCTGGCTGTTTGCGTATGTGAGTTTATATGTATGTAAACGCACCCACGACAAAGGAGAAATTCCTAGTGTGGGGCAACGTTTTATTTAAATAAGAAAAAGAAAGAAAGAAGAACGAATTAGGAAACGCGAAGCAAAGTCGCTAAGGCTCTGGTTTCTTAGGAAAGCGGTTCTGTCTTGTTATAACAGCCGTCATGAAAATCTGTCATTTTCACCAGTATTTGACATTAAGTTGTCAAAAAAATGTTCTGCTTATGTGTGGCCGTTGACCGCTTTCTTTGGAATATACGGAGTATCAATGCTGTCTCTTCTACTCTAGTCGGTCGGTACTACATTTTGAGCTATCGGACATCGGTTTTGGTTGATATTCAGCGATATTATAAAATTGGTTTCATTTTTTCTCCAAGGCAGGAATGGCAGATAATGGTAAGGTAGACATGTGTTGTTTTTTATTAGTGTGAATGATATAAGGTAGTATTATGAACCAAAATGTCTTTCAATTTCGTGGCAAAAACCATTTTTATTTTATGAAAAATTGCATGGACCCTTGCATTGCATAAATTATATGTATCTATACCGTCACATGCAAACTACGCATCATACTGACGTCACACAAAATCCTGCATCGCGTAAGTTGAGTTTACCACGTGACTAGTATAGGTATATACAACAGCCCGACATGAATCATCCGGCAGTTGCCCACCAGACTCATCCCCCGTCTGGTTGGAGGATCCTCCCCTTTCTATGGAGGATGAGTGAACTTGACTCCCTGTTCCTCATACCTCCATCCTCACACCATGAATATGCATAGACATATCTACTGAAGAGATAGTAAACGCTCTTAATTATAACTTGCACCAAGACATAAACGGTTCCCCCTAGCTGGTGAAATCCGCCACAAATGGTTTCAGAGAGAAATATAAGTATTGGAGTTATATTGAGTCAGAAATTATGACGATTGTATTAATAAAATCTCATTACGTTTTCGTGTTTATATTGCGATGATGATAACGTTTTATTGTTTTGACTAGGATTAGGTACGAGTACCTACCCTTAAAATAATTTGATAAGATCATAGTACAATCACCCTATAATGTGGGTTACTGCTGGGATACAGGCCTCCTCACTGTGAGAGGGAGTGAGCCATATTCCGCCACGCGGGCCCACTGCGGATTGGTGGATGTCACATGTCATCGAATGTTTCGGTTCGAGGACATGCCGGCTTCCTCACGATGTTTTCCTTCACCGTTTTGAGAGGTGTGGAGATGAATTTAAATACGTATAGTAAAGTGCCTGCCTGGGTTTCAACTAGCAACTCATAAGGCGGGGCGGATGCCACTGGGCTACCATTGCTCGACGAAATCATAAATGAGTCACAAATATTTCAGTTTTGAAGTCAACCTCACCAAGGTCGTCTGTATATTTCAGCACTTACTTTATTATTAAAATATTTTCTATTATCAAATCCATTATGAATCTGTAATGGCATAGATTGAAATAAATGGCCTTCATTGCCTAAAACAATGCGCTCAATTATTTTTCTGACGGAGAGTAATCTGTTCAATTATGGCGGATTAAAAATACATTTGGCAAATGGAGAGTAATTTTGATGTTATAATGAAAATATTTTTGGATAGATTCTTTCTTTTGGCTTTATTATTATTAACTTGCTAATGCTGAACTAGGGGTTCTTGCTCGATAATTAGTTATAGAAAGAAAGAAAGAAAATACATTTATTTGCGGTAAACATGACGTAAAACACAAAAAAATAAGAAACGGTTGGGGGAAACATCCATCACATCCACGCAAAACGGCTATCGCTCAGCATTATGCTGCGACCCTATGCAAGACAGAGGCCCAGCGCTGGTTTTCAGCGACAGCCGGCGGTAAAGATAGTTGTAGCTATTTGTTCTGTTCATTTTAGGCGATTGGTATGTCACATGCTTAACATAATCAGCGTATAATGTTCCCACTGCTAGGACGCAAGCGTTCTATCTTCGAGAGGCTATAACCGATGGGCTATACACCTTCCACGTGGGCCCAGTGCGGGTTGGTAGAAGTCACATTATTATTATTAAAAGCCTGCTCTCTACTCTCCTTCCATTTCTCTCTGTTTAAAGCTTCTAAGAACCAGTTCTTGTTGAAGGAGTCCAGCTCATCCTACCATCTCCGATGTCACATGACGTGTTCGAATTTTAAAACAAATTCCAAGATGGTTGAGCAATGATTATAATTCAAAATGAAGTGCTGTTCGTTGGTAAGCGCATCACTAGAGATCAGCTGGACCATTTTGGCTATTTTTTGTTTTAAAGTCCAAATAAGGTTTTTATGGAAGAAAAAGTTGCAACTTTTGTCTGGAAAATTCGAGTTTTTTGTTGGGAATTCAATGGGACAGGACAACGTCTGTCGGGTCAGATAGAAAAAAAAACCGTAAAGCTTGCTTTTTAGACGTCACATCAATCACTATAAAATGGATAATGCATAATAACTAATGCATTAAAAGCTGGTGTTTATATTGAATACAGTCCAACATTAATACTAACACCAGATTGTAAATTGCTTGACACAATGACGTCATTGAATAAATATGACGTAGTAAATTATACCGAGGTTCACTGCGAACCACGGAAATAGAACTAACAGTATATTTCCAGACAAGCTTCCTAGTTTCACTACCCGAATGAGATTCCCTTTGGGAGTTGTAAGAACTACAACTTATAAGAGTTTAGAATCTGGAGTCTTAAGGGGAAGAAAGTTTTGTTCGTATGGATTTCTTACTCTATTTTCTTGTACTGAGTAGGCAGTACTGGTTGGAAAACGGGTATTTATTTTGTTGTTATCGAAACACGTAGTAAGGTTTCAAACTTTGGCTATACCTTCATATTAGGTACTAAAATGGTGACCTAAGTAAAAAGAAATAGTAAAGAAATAGTGTGTGTAAAGTAAACAAATAGTAAGGAAATAGTAATGAAATAGTTGTAATTTGACTTTGTAAGAAGACGTTTGAAGACTCTGGGCTAAAGGGGTTTATTTATAAACGTTGTTTAAAGTTAAGTAATGATAAACGACTGTATAACCATACATTGTTAACGTTTAAACGTCTTTTAACTTGAAGGAATGATTATAAATAAAGGGGAAAGTGTTTAACACCAATGTTCAGACAAGCAAGACATAAGGCACACAAATAGGCCAGCATTATGCTGCGACCCTATATAAAGCGCTCTTCCTCTCTCTACCTATTTAAAAATTTGCTGTGCTCGACAGGGTCCATAATTGTTTCTATTATTTTCTTTTATTTACCACCTGTAATTGTACATTATGGATTGCAATAAACGATTTGATTTGAAATAATCCAGAGTTACAAAATAGCAATTCACAAACGTTTAAAAAATACCAAGACATAAAACTTTAAGAAAAGGTACACCTAACAAGAAACAAAGCAACAAAACGACACCGTGCACTTTCCAGTCAATTAACTCCGTTGACACACTGTACTAATGAAAATGCTAACTAAGTGAAATGTCAAGCGCATGATATATTGACGTTCAGTCGCTGTCCATCCGAGCTCACAATTGTTCCCAATTTACAACATGGCTGCGATAAAATTGAGAATAAAATGCCCTTATAATATTTCCCTCTTTCAATTTTCTAGCGGATAAAAATCGTTGTTATTGATTTCGGTTCATGAAGCGAACCGTATTTACGGTTATGTTATCCATATGAAAATTCTATTGGACTATCCGAATATCAACACGAGGATATTTTGTTAATCTCCTATAAACCGAGCAGCTAATTGCCACATTTATAGCGGGTATTTATTGCATGTACGAAATAGATTAAATGCATTACCCATTTTTGGTTGTAATGGGTTAGTGCTTGTTGTCATTCATTGGCGCCGATTCCCTTGTTCACTAACTAAACTAAATTTAAGTTCATTGCATCTTTTTCTTTCTATTTCATTAAGAAAAGGACAGAAGATAAATATTAGTTTAGTCCTGTCAAATTAGTCAGCGCCTAACGTGACGGATTTTTAGTAGCCATGTATTTAATCACGTCTAATTTGTCTATGGAGTATCTTAATTTGACAGGACTAAACTAATAATTTATCTTCTGTCCTTTTCATAATGAAATATAAAGAAAAAGATGCACTGAACTTAAAATTAGTTTAGTTTGTGAACAAGGGAATCGGCGCCATTAGTGACCTGATGACATGATAATTAAGTACAATAAAAAATAAAAAGTATAAAGTAAAGACATGAGAATAAAGGCCCAAAAAACCATTTAAATGAGAATAAATTATTTAAAGTCCACGTAACCAAGCTCCACCTACCACCACCTCAACCGGTTCAACCTACTCAAGTAAACTGCTTCGTAAACCGTTTCGTCTAGTTTCGATCGTAAATACTAGCAAAATCGAGTATGAAAATAGATTTTACAGATAAAAAATATATTCTTTAAAACACCACCTTCATTTTACCAAATAACTGCTATGAAAGGTAGTTGCACGTACACGGTGCAGTCCATGACCTACCCACGCCCCACCTACCTTCACCTCAACCGGTATCCTACCTACTCAAGTAAACTGCTTGGTAAACTGTTTCGTCTTAAATGCAAACAAAATCCAGCATGATGGTAGATTTTACAGATAAAAAATATATTCTTGAAAACACGTTACCCACCTTCATTTTATCAAATAACTATGCAAAAATACTGAGCATTTCTGAAGCCATCTAGATTACACAGTCGAATAGAGCGAAATGCCTAGATTCCGAAATTGCCTACTGAATTCATAAACAGAGAGTTTTCTCATTTCCCCTTGATAACTAAATTATACATCGAAAATTGCGTTGGCTCTGTTCTCAATAATGATAATCAGATAAAACGGAATTCGTTTGTTTGTAACATTAATTTTCTGCTGATTATACACGTGTATACCCCACGTAGGTACTACTCACGTACATTTTGTTTTCGCCCTTCCTTATCTTATCGAAATTATCTGTAGAATTATCGGATCGTATATTTTTGTAATCAGGAAACTCAACTTCGGGACTTAATCAAAATACTTAGAGGCTTAACTTTGTGCAAACTTTATATTGACACTGTGGAACAGATAGATAAATAAAACATTTCCATGTTAAAATGTATGACTTTTCACACTATCGATATTGCTTCCGTGATACTTCGGAAAATGTGCATTGAAATGAAAACGTATCAAAACTGGAGATATCTACAACCGTATGAGATGACACTGACTAAATAATAATACTTTTCCATCTAGGATTTTGTTTCATTACGTTAGTTAAGTAAATTTGTACCACAAAGCAAATAAATATTCCAAACGTTTAATAATATTCATTAAATTAACGAAAAGTTGCATATTTCAGTCCTATTTACAGTACTCTATCTCTAACCCCAGTAAGCATATTCACAGCTAGAACAAATGAAAGCTTGATAAATATTTCACAACAACTTTCATCTGATAATGAATTATTAACGCCCCAACATTTGTCTTAGAAATTAACCCTCGCTTAAGCCCACAAAGGTGTTCTATTTGAATTTACAACTGGAATGTAGGTCGCTTTAGTATGAGAGCTATGAGCTACTGTGAGCGTTATTAATAACGGCATAAGCGTACACCTGAGCTGTTTGAGAACTATAAATAAGTCGTTAAGTTAGTCCATTTCTGTCAAGCTGACGGTCGAATGAACTTTGGTTGTGTCGATAGCGTCTTTTATCGACTAAAGTTTTCTGATCGATTCTGTGTTCGGTTCTACAAAGGTCTGTATATTTTTAGCCTTTGCACGAACTGGTGTTCTCTTTTTATTTTCGCTTTGGAGCAATTTTATATAGGCGTAGAGCTGTGGTATTGCTGGTTTCGAATCTTTTAATAGTTTACCTTTGTCGAAATTCAATATTGAAGTCGGATAAACCTGTGGGCTGTTATTACTGCACATACTAGAGCCTTGATATTGTAACCGGACGTGAGATGACAGGGCTAGATACACAGATGTAATATCAGACCGAGCTGTTCGAAAATAAAAAAAAACGTGCTGTCAAGAATTGATTAACAGGTTCTGCCACAGCTTTTTCTTTTGGGCTTGATGGTTTTTTTTTTATATTGGGCCAAGTAGCTGCCCGCGTTTATCGCTAATCCTACCTTAATGCTGATGTTTATCTTTGACGTCATGACAGCTTAAAAAAAAAACACGGTATCGGCTATCCTCCCGAAATAGTTTATCGAAAACTATTTCCTAATTTCTATTTTTACTCGGCCAATACCCCATTAATTGACTACGTAGAAAACAAGCCTGCTTCAGAATCTATGTGGGCGTTAATTACTAGTGGTGAGCGTGAACACCTGAGGTGTTCCAGAACTATAAATATCTACTATGTCCATTTCTGTGGAAGCGTGGCGGTGAAACGGCTAGGCCGCAATCGGAAGGTCGCAATTATATCCACTCGTTGACTATAACGCCCTGGGGCGCTACTATGGGTTCGTCTGAAATTTTGTTTATAAAATACTTTCTAACTGGTTTAAAGAGACGATATATACCCCAAGGCCCACAACTTAAGTATCGTTGTTTTGCGCGCTCCCATAAACAGCGACTTTTCACACAAAAAATGGGTCGTTTCCCGGCAATATTTTTTACCGAATGTTACTTAGTTCTCTGTACATAATGCGTAAATAACGGTTATGTGATGGGTCTTATTCTACCCTTTATTTAACAGGGTTCTTTTTGGATAATGTAGCTACATGAAGTAGCTTTTTATGTTCCTGTAGAACTCTAGTAACAATTTCCATAGGTGGGCAATGATTCATTGTCACTCTTAAGGAAATGGAGGCCACAACCATTTAACACAGTGCTTAATAAAAGCTATTACGACTTTGTCAAGTATTCATCGTAAAATTTTCTACCATTTTAAAGAACCAAGTAACTTTAAACGAGTTAATTTCCCTCATACATGCACGTAAAACCGACGAGTGCTCATTTTTTCTTAAAGAAATATTTTTGTATCGCTAAACGAAACAGAAAACTTTATACGAAGTTTCAAAAGTTCCAGATTTCGAAGAGTTTCGTGTTGATTTTACAGAATGTTTAAAAATTCAAGATACACCTGTATTATTCTATTTCAACTTTATACAAACCTTCTCAGAGTTTTACTGCAAAGTAAGCAATTCAAATATAGAATTCGAGTGTTCCCTAACCAATTCTCGCTTCCTTTTCACGCGAACAAATTCGCATCGAAAAGTTTAAATGGCCTCTATAGTAGGGGTATTGTTATGCCTGAATGAACTTTCGCACCCTCAGTATAGACCGACCGAAATAACTATGCACATGAAAAATAGGTAGTTGGATTTTGTTCTTTACACCTTTGACTTAGAATTCTATTTCATCGGGATATTGTATAGGGATATACTTGTATCTAAGGGTAAAACCGACTGGCTGACCGTAATGGTTTCACATTATAGTGGTAGTTCTTTTAATTCGAAATTGTTCTGCTTTATTTGTGTTAATTATTTTTCGTTTTGTATTATTTTGTTTTGGGCGGTAATGTTCATTTTAATGAAAAACGACCTTGTGAAATTATCATAATTTAGGGAAATATCAATTTTTATTCACAAAATGAGCATGAGAACAAAATGAGATTCGCTTAGTAATTACGAATTCGAAGTGCCGTTTTAAATTAGATGAGACAGTGAATTTCTCGAAAAAAAACCTGCAAAGATTTTGATTAAAGAGATGCCCATTTTTAAGGACTTTTGTTCATGATACTGATTAATTCAAACAGTAAACACATCAGAGGTAAGATGAATACAGTTGTATTTCCAAAACCTTAAATTATTTGAGTAGCAGCTGAACATTTTATATGCTAATTGAAATCACTTTAAGACGGCGAAGGCCCATAAAAAAGGTTGTAAAGCTTGTCTGAAATTCTTTGTGAGGCTATACGATGCTATGGACATGTTCGTATATTACAGCCATTAGTTGTTTGCTTTTAAAGCCGGGCTTAAAGACGTGAAGGAAGTAATTTAAAGATATCGCCTAATGGTTTGTTACTTTTGTAAGGGAAATTTTTTACCGATTCTCTAAAAAACTAATTGACCTTATAATGATGGACACTTTTTAAAGTTAATGAACCTGTAAAAAATGTATGCGGTTCTTGTGATGCAAACTTTTTGAATAATTATTGTGCCTTTGACATATATCGGGACCCTGGGATCCCGAACCTTTGGAAGTCGAAGCCAACTCGCAGAGGCCTATTAGACGCACCAACAGACGATTATCTCTGTATGCACTATGCAAGTGAACCCAAGGACAACCCCCGGTTGGTGCAGGACTATTGCAGAACATGGAAAATAGCATCTTTATACTAAATGTATGTCTTTGTACAGTAAATGAATGCCATAGAGAATTGATGTGTGTTTGGTAGTGAGAAATGTTTACTATTATTGCCCATTAGAGAATTACTCAGTTTAAGTAGAAGTTCCTATGTGTCACATAAATTTAGACTTCTGTTAAGCCTATACGGATAAAACGAACTTTTACTTTCTTCTAAAATAAATTCACAGGCCCTAAGTACGAACGCGTCACCTAAACCTAACGTAAAGAACGATTTTGTAATAAAAAACAAAGTATTCTATAGAATTTTGGTTTAAATTTTTGCGACAACCTATACATACATTTGGATGAAGTCTTAAAACTAAGTAAATGTTACGAGTATGTGCGCAACGTGTATTTAAATTTTGCGTAACATCCCACGCCTCACGCCTTGTTTCCCCAAAGGGATGGGCAGAGGTGTAGGTGTCTATAGTAAACTCACATTTCACCAGTTATGTTTAAAACCCATGTGATAGGGGGCGACCCTAATGTCATTAACCGGTCACAAATCCAGACTCCGGGCTGAGAAATTCCAGATAGAAAACTTAATAACACTTTAACCGACCAGGAAATTGAACCCAGTGCCTCCTGCTGAGCAGTACTGCTTGCGACCACTAGAGCATTTCAATTTCAAAATCGTTTAAATTTACGTTTCGTTTACGTCGCGCGTTCGTGCTAAGGCCTGTGTATTTATTTTAGAAAGATAAAAGTGGATATATCCCTAAGCAATTAACAGAAGTCTAAATTGTTCGTACTAGGCCCACGGTTCGTATAGAGATAATCTCATTTACTATTGAGGTTCTCGTTTGAAAGGTTCAATGACATCTTTATTTTATAGATGCGGATTCAAAATGGCTGTCTTTAGAATGGCTAATGAAAATTACAATTTTTTTTGCAGATTATTGACAATACCACAAGAGTTACATTGATTTTGGTTCGACTTTTAGAATCCCCTTTGTTTTTTTTAAGTGAAAACTCCTTTCACTTTACGCTTTTTTTAATAGTGAACGAAACTGAACCGTCTCTCTCGAGTTGGTGATGCTGAATCGGGTATACTCGGCTCCTGTCGTAAGTTGTCACTTCCATCGTGCGGTCACGTCAAAAAAAAAAGTCAGTTTGTTAGCACACACATTGTTTTAATTGAGATGATTGTTTATCTTTTTTAAGAGGGAGGGAACAGAGAGTGCTGCTGTGTCTCCGCACATATTTGTGTATAGTCTCCGTTGAGATTGGCCACAATGGCCGAAATACGGTCGGGACAATTTTTTTTTTGCCTTTTTGACTAGCCCTATTTTATTTTTTCATTTATCTTAATAAACTATATATATTGCTTGTTTTTCACGTACATTTTATTGTAGTTTATTGCAAATTATGACTAAACGATTGTTCGAGGTAAAAAGTTATTCATCTAATAACAGAGACATTCCCTAATGAGGTTTTCTTTCACAAATTGCTTGAACAATGCTGTAATTATGCAATCAGTTAACAAAAACAGAATGCACTACACGGCTAACAAAAACGATTCCTTTTAACTACACGAACTCTACCTCCCTATTTAACACGAACACTTATTCTTTTCTTAATGAACAAGCCCTAGTTAATTAGTTTCAAGATATAAAAGGAATAATATAAAGGCTTTATGTAATAATATAGTTTCATTTACTGGGTAGCGCACGCGATAGACGCCCAACACTTTACCCGAAGTGCGTGCTTATTATACCGAAATGGGTGCGGCGACCAAGTGAATATCCACGTATACCGTTATAATGAAACTCCTCACGCAACGATTCATCGACATTAGTGAATCTAGCCTTTAGAACATGTTGGATATTACGCTTTAAATTGCTCTATTCTGAACCTAATGCGAGGAATCATAGAGGTCGAGTTTGATTGATGATGTTCTTCAAGCATTCTTCGCAGTCACGAACCATTTACAGAATGCTGTTGGTTGGCTCATGTTATTCTTTCTTGTAATTTTATTCATTTTCTCGTTCTTGACAAAACCTTTGTTGTGTAGTCTTTCGTAAGTAATGCAATTTGTTTCTCCTCTCATCTCCGAAGTATTTCAGTTCTCGGACCTCAGGTAACTCAACGGTCACGTCTAACGAAATAATAAATTAGAATATTCAAACCTTAATTTGCAGGTAAAGTGAAAAATAAACGAAATTAGCTTTACCGTTAACTTAGCGCAAAGTCGACCCTGTTAGAGTAAACGCGCAAGGACGGGGTTTTTATAGGCTGGTACACAAGTATTGACATGACGAAGGCGGTGCGGCAAGGATTTAGAATGGCATACGACGCGCGGCTCGTTTTGCATTGGTTTAAACCGGCAGAATACGAGAAAAGCATGTAAATTACATCTACCGCGTCATACGTGAATATTTTTGCTTTTTGACGCCATTATCGGCGTTACTTCGACATTTGCATGCCCGTTTTGCTTCCTAACGCGAGTTTGGCGGTGTATATTCACACATATGTTCCAGATTCCAGCTGAAATATGTTTGTTCAAGCATTGATCTGAATTTGGTTGTTTTTTAACGGTTGCATGTTCTTTTGTAAACGTAAATGGCAGTCTACTATACGTTAACGTTTGTCAGCGCCCCGCCGCGTAAGTTCAGTGTGCAACATGCCTTAGTTGTAAGGGAAAATCTACTAGCGTCACACTAATTGGGTGCTAAAGTAAATATTTAAAAAGGTGAGCGGGAAAACGTGAGGTTTTAACTTTTCAATTACGTCAATTAAGAGTGCCGAGCGCAGCTGTGAACAGAATTATTAGGTGTAGCCATTTTTGTAAAAACACAATTCATTCTATATAAGGAACGTCGTTTTGTGAACGCTTAATTAAGTGACTTCTTAAATGAACTAATAATTCAGGAAAAATGGCTACGTTTTTATTGCTTATTAAAATTTATTGTATTTTTATTTGCGACGTGACTTTGCAACTTTAGAATATAAATCTAGCTTTTAGTTTACTTACTCGCCATGTTAAAGGGAAATCAATTTTCAACATTTCCCAATGAATTTTATGAGTATTTTGCTGCAAAAAGTGGATAAAACCAAATAGAATTTATAGAATAAACGCAGCACGAATTTTGCTGGCTAAAGTTTGGCACGCTTGTTGAAAACCTATGCTTTTGTTTTCTCATTGTTTTGAACATATTTCAAAAACTTACCTACAGCTTTTTCCCCGAAAGAAAATCCTCAGCAATTCGCAAAACATACAATTACCTACTTTTATAAAAATGCAACTTTATCCATAGAACAAATTATTCAAGATGACGTTGTACAAGTGGTTAAATGAGTGTAAATAATTTCTGGATAAAAATGTTGATGCCTGAAAAATCCCTGAAATTTTGCATGCTATGTTTTATCCTAGCTAAACATGTTTTTTTTCCATTATAATTTTGTAACATGGTTTATGCAAATAAATGATTAATTAATCCTACTAATAATATAAACGCGCAAGTTTGTCAGGATGGATGAATAGATGTTTGTTACTCTTTCACGCAAAAACTACTGAGCGGATTTGGATGAAATTTGGCACACAGGTAGTTTATAACCAGGATTAGCATATAGGATAATTTTTATCCCAATATTCCTACGGGATCGAAACTGAAAAGCAGGTGAGACCGCGGGGCGCAGCTAGTATTATTATAACGGAAACGCATTATATTCCCTACAACTTTAAAAAATCCTGTAAAATTCTTCAGTGCGACGAAGTACCACGGGACGTGACAAGCGAAAACGTTCGTTTACACCAAACAATACATTAAACGTATCACTCATTGTCGGTCACGTGAACCAACCAATTGATTTCCATTTACATACAAAGCGTTTTACCGCGATTACTTTGTATACCCATTTATTACTTCCCCAATGAACTGTGAAAAGAACTCTTTTTAAATTACAAACTTTTTTTTTTTTGTAGACGATTGATTTTGTATTCGAAAAGGTAATACGGGTGATAGCTTTGATTGTTGTGACTGATTAAATACCTGAAACTTTTATAAACATAAAGGATTGGAGCTATTTTAAAGACTTTGTAAATTTTTGTTTTCTATGGACAAAAGCTGAACAGCTGAGCGATTCTGTAACCATCTCACCGTGAAAACTTAGGTGAAGTGAGCGTGGAGTGAGCTGTCATTCCAAATAATGCTAGGGTTTGACATTACTGACAACTCACATCAAGCTCACTTCACTTGAGTTTTCACGTTGAGATTTGCACAGAATCGACTGGCTGAGCTGAATAAGTATGGTTAGTTCGAGTAGGTAATCAAATGGGTCGCCATTTAATAATTGGAGATTATTTAAAAATAAAACCTATCCTAATAATAAAGCTGAAGAGTTTGTTTGTTTGTTTATACACGCTAATCTCTGTACTACGGTCGGGTCGGTCGGTACGGTCGGGTCGAGTCGGACTCCAAAAATATTTTTGGCTTTGATAGCCTAATGTTCCTCTCGAAACATCACGCTACGACTAATAAGAGCTGAGCAAAAAGAAGAAAAGTCAGAGAGACACGCTAAGCGAAAACAAAATAATAGCGATGGGGAGTTTTATAAAAACGTGGCTGTTATTTTAGTTTAGGCATTGTGTGTCTTATGTCTGCCATGCGAACGAAGTCAGGGGTAGGAGCTCTTCCGCTCAGCCCAGAGCAAGAGAGGTCATTTGATAATTTCCCACCCAAAAAAAAGGGGTAGGAGCTGGTTAAAGAATTTGACTGCATGGTTTGCCCAGTGGTTAAGCGATTGACTGCTGCGCTGCTTGTTGCGGCTTCGATTCCCGCACGGAACAAATATTTGTATGACCTACAATTAGTTGTTCCGGGTCTGGCTGTTTGTGTATGTGAGTTTAAATGTTTGTAAACGCACTCACGACACAGGAGAAGAAAACAGAATGACACAAAACGTAAACAGAAACATCACAAAAACCTCAATAACTATGTTCGGTGGTTAAAACGCTTTTAAGGTAGAAATCGCTTCTTATATTGAGAAACTATAAAGGGACACTACAATAATGTGTTATTCTTGTTAGCGTGTCGACATCAATCTAAATGGACTCGGCCCAGAATTCGGCCACTTGTTTGGCGCCATCACCAGCGTCCATCAGTTCCTGTAACGTGCAGCTGACAGGACACGCAGGACACGATATTAAGTGTCCCATCGTTTGTGGAACAGCACCACATTTACACTCAAAGACGGAATCGTCTATGAATCTTCACCTGAACAGGTTTTCCTTGCTTCGGCCAACCTGGGTCCGTAGTCTGTTTAAAGATTTCAAGGTTACCCAAGGTTGGGTTACCTTGGGTTGGGTTCAGGTGGGTGGAAAAAATGGTAATGTGTTTTTACCAATGTGGTTTTCCGTACTATTTACCTGATAAAGACGAATCCGATATAGGCGCATGGCAACTTTTTTCCTTTCTCGTCTGGTTATCGATACCTGATAGAATTGCTGTGCGCTCGTCGGCCTGTCAAGATTCCTTACGCAAGCAATTTGTCAGATTAACAGACACACGGGAATATGTGCTTACTAACACAAAATTTCTTTTATAGACGAACGGCAGTGCTATTCTGAAAGAACCCCTATCTAGCTCAAGTTAGCTCTAAGTGACAATGACATGCAGAAGCTTTGTATCTGCAGTATCTGTTTTGAAATTCTGTCTCAACGGAGAATACAGATTTGTCTTGAAAGTTTTACAGAATAGCACTGCTTATAGTTTTGGAGGATATAATGGAAACTATACTAACAATACGAAACTCATAATTCTCCTACACTTATCCCAATTTATTCGGGATCGACGCAACATGTATTTTTCCTCCATACTTCTTTATGAGTAATCATCTCTGTAGTCACTCCCTTTCTAGCTATATCAATTTTCACACAGTCTATCCATCGTTTCTTTGGTCTTCCCCTACTCGTATAGCCATCTACATTAATACTCAAAACTTTCCTGACGACATTTCATTTTTCATAGTCGACACGACTTCAAAACGAGACTTCAAAAAAAATACTATTCATGTATTTATGTAACGGTGGATAGCCGAATAGTTTGTTGAGCTGGAATCCTATTACTATTCAATATTGAAATGAAAGCATCAATATCAATTTTCCGACTGTTTGGGTAGCGTTAAACGTAGGAATTCTATTGGGTATTTTCTGATAATCAAAGATTTACATCGTAGATACGCCCGCGTCAAAAGATGGTCGCCTTACAGAAGGCCAATTCTCGTAATTTAAAACGTTCAAAGTCTACTCGCAGTGTCATCTCGGCGACAAAAATATGTCAAAAACTTGTCACAGTGTAGGGAAATTTGAGGTATTTTTGATAGATTGAGACTGAAATCAGAGGTTGAGGAGGCTTGGTATGGGCATGTGATGAGAAGGGACGAAACGCATGTAACTTGGAAAAGGAAACCAGACCCTGGGGATCTTCCTTGATCTGGCGAAGGCTTTTGATACAGTCTCCGTTTCGACGCTTTTGTATAAATTAGAGGCCTTAGGAATAAGGGGGACGCCGCTGAAACTTTTTGCTGACTACCTAGACGATCGTTATCAATGTGTTAAAATTGACAATATTAGTAGCGACGAGCAAAAAAACCTCCTTCCTGATTTATATCAACGATTTGTGTAGTTTAAATATTAATCAGGGCAAAATTATATCCTATGCAGATGACACGGCGTTAATATTCACCGCTAAAACAAATAGCGAATTGTACGAATATGCTCAAATAGGTTTCAATACTGTGTCTAACTGGCTCCAAAGCAACTTACTAACTTTAAATGCCGACAAGACAAAATATATTCACTTCTCCATCCGCAAACCGCATTTAAATATCACTAACTCCCATCTGTATGCCCATCATTGTGGACTCCGCTCAGTCAGCATATGTAAGTGTCCTTTTATCCTTAAAACATGTAACATAAAATATCTCGGGGTTCAAATAGACGAGTTGCTCTCTGCGCAAGTTAATTTTTGTTTTTAAAAAATTGCGAGCAATTGCAGATAAAAAACTAGTGTCACAAGTTTACCTGGCCCTAGGTCAATCTGTAATACAGTACTGTATTACTTCATGGGGTGGAGCACCTAAAACCTACTTACTGCCTCTTGAAAGAGCACAGAGAGCAATTTTAAAAGTAGCTAACTTCCATCCCTTTCTCTATCCTACAGATCTGCTATACAAATCCTGTAACGTGCTGACTGTTCGCCAGCTTTTCATAACGCACTTGGTTTTAAAACAGCACACCATGCTCTCCTATAACATTGAAAGTACTAATAAGAGACGGAATGATATTGTATGTGAGTCAAATGCATCCTCTAAATATGTCTTTGTAAACAGATTTTATACATTTTTAGGCCCATTCCTATACAATAAAATAAATAGGAAATTAGGTATCTATAAATTAAATAATTACGACTGTAAAAAGGTTATTCTGCAGTTTTTACTTGGCATATCATATACTGAAACAGAGGATTTACTTGTTGTCTGTAAATAAAACGTAATAGTAATATTAGTTTTTAAAATTAGTCTTCTCATTTGTTAATTATATATTTTAAAATTATAAGCACCCTTCTAGCCTGAAACACAGGTCTCCACCTAGTTCAGGCAAATGAGAAACTGTGTCATCTATAATTTTTAAGATAAGATATTGTAAATCTGCACCATTTTTATAAATAAACGTTATTATTATTAAAAAAACGTTATTATTATTATTAACTAAAAGAGTGATGAATATACATGTTGATGGATGGAGAGGGAGAGGAAGGCCGAAGAAAAGATGGATGGATTGTGTGAGGAATGATATGAAAGAGAAGGGAGTGAATGATAGCGTGACGGTTGACAGGGGAGAATGGAAGAAGAAAACGTGTTGCGCCGACTCCAAGTAACATGGGATGAGGGCAGGAAAATGATGATGAATGAGACTGAAATCAGAGGGCCAATTATCGTAATTTTAAGAACATTTACATTCTGATCTGAAATGAATGAAATTACTCTGTACTCTGTGGTCATGGAAACGCCATTAATATTGTGTGCGCTCACTTTCCTCAGAAGGTAGGTGTTGACATTTTTTCGCGCGACTTACTACGGTAGGTACTTAGTACGGTGAGGGCAAATCTAGTGAATGAAACCTTTGATCGCAGTTCAATTATTACATCTGAGAATTGAAATCCATTGAAGACATCGATTGAAGAGCAGCACCCTAATTGCGTAACACACGATCAATCGGAATCATTTTCATTTTGACAGTTCAACAACATTCATTGCGTTATTAACGTGTTGAGCAGACAAATTTTTCGAACTTATGAAGCAATGGATTAGCAATTGATTTGCTTCAAAATGATTCTGATTCCGATTGATTGTGTGTTACGCAATTGTGGGGTGCAGTTGTGTTTGTACCCAGACAGGCGCTTGTAAATTATTTCTACTGCTCTTAAAACGGTAGAGGAAAACATCGTGCGGAAATCTACATGCACTTAGAACCAAAAATTCGAAGACATGTGACATCTACCAACCCGGACTGGGCCCGCGAGGTGGACTGTGGCCCACTCCCTCTCACCGAGAGGAGGCCTGTGTCCCAGCAGTGGGAACATTATATGCTGATTATGTGAAGACATCGACTGGACCAATTATGAACTGAACCAATTGAGAATTGGACAGTTGGATATTTTGCGAATTGGACATAATGCGCCCATAGGGATCAATGCGGCAAATGTTTCTGCACTTTATTGTTGTCACGGCATGCAGCTACCGACTATTTATGTTCTGCGTTCGTAAGTACATAAAAGTCTGTTTTGCTTTTATGTTTTTTATTCAGGTGATTTTATCTTTTTGGGAAAATAGAGTAACGGGAAAAGGAAAATAGATTTATTTGTCATAGAAACAGAGTGCTTACTCTGTTTCTATGACAAATAAATCTATTTTCCTTTCTTACTTTTCACTTTTCCATAACCCATCTTAATACTGAATACTCTTGTATGCTATAACCCACAGCCATGAAAGAAAGGATTGATGTAATCATCATCAAGGGATTAAACCGTGCTCGTAAACGTTGACAAAGGAGGTTCCATTTTACGACAAACCCATGAAAAGCGGTGGCTCTTTAATGTTACCACAGGCGTTGTTGTCGCTAATCTTAGATTTGAACTAAACCTACTGATACTGCATAGGAAGTTTTTTCTGCTATTAAATAGGAGGGTTTTTAGTATCCCTAATGTAAATTAAAAAGGGAAAAAAGGCAGTAATGAGGACGGTCGCAAGAAATGAAAACTTAAAACTATGAAAGAACAGAACACCACCATTGTAGCTACAGATATACTGAAAAAAAAAACTGGTAAAAATTATTAAAAAGGGTTCAAACCTGGTGCGGTGACTTGGCGAAGATGAAAATGTAGTCTTTGTTCCTCAATACTAACATACAGGTTTCCATTACAATAACAATTACGAACACATGTATTTCAATAAACCCTGTACGTTTATTTTTATGCTGACGGTCGTAAAAATCTGTTAATAGATCTTAACTAGGTTATCCGAGCGGAATAAAATAAAAAGAGTAAGGGGACCAGACCGGAATGACAAAGTTTATAGTGGATCAGGCAGAATTAAAACATAATACAACCAGCAGGGGATCCGATCAGGGGATTCGACCGGAAAAACTCGTTAATATAAGTAAGTCAGTGACGCGAACCTCAACGCACCTAAAGAAGTTTTCACTTCAAAAAACATGCGAGTTTCAAGACAGCTTGAAGTCGCCTATAAGCTTGCAACTAGTGGTATTAAAGTCAATATGTTACACATGTTTGCGGAACAAAATTCGGTAGCATTTTCAATGTAATCAAGTAATAAACATACATCTAAACTTTTCCATTCATCATTAACCTACCCTTTTCCCAACCATGATGGCGCTGACTTCCAGTCTAACCGGATGCAGCTGAGTACCAGTATTTTAAATGGAATGACTGCCTATCTAACCCCCACAACCCAGTTATTGGGTAATACTATACTCCTTGGTAAGACTGTTGGTCAGACTTTCGGGCTTCTGACTACCCGTTATGACTGTCAAAGATCCACGAATGACAGCCGGGACCAACGGAGTAACGCGCTTTTCGAGGCACGGAGGGATCTTGATAAACTTTTACATTCATAAATCATAATATTAGTTTTATAAGGCACACTGACTTAAATGATAAGATCAATAAAATATCATGAGTAGACAGAAGGGCATCCTATAATAGTAGCCGAACAATACCTACCCCTAAACAAAGGCAATCCAATACCTTTATAATTACATTACAATAACAAAAGAACAACACAGCACTGATTACCCTACGTCTTTGTTTGCTAATTATAGTACTGCAACATTCTGTGTTTTATAAAATAATAAAGTAATTAGTGTAGGAAATACAAATTAACTTAGCGTATCATTATTATTCTAACCGTACTCGGGAGCATTACCTACTAGTAAAATCCACTATTGAGCTATTGTAAGATCGTTTGTAAGTATCCCACGAAGACTAGTCTACATAAAAGATGAACGGTAGGTCAAACATCTATTTTTGAAATAGATTTTGCAAAGAGACGGCTTTGAGGCAATAAAATGAATGGCCCTTTAGCCGCGTTTGAACTGAATTTGGCGCGAATTCTAGTTTCACGTTTATGCTAACCTGTGAACGAGTATGGCGACCTGAATGACACCTATTCGGGAACTTTAACATGCAGAACATTAGACTACATACTAGGTACGTAGTACTTAATGTACGATAGAATTTGCATTCGCATGTTTATTTATTTACTCGTGTTTATCTTTTGTTTTTAGCTGTCTGTAGCTTGTGCCAAGAGCATGTTTTGATTTTGATAGTTATGTTAAAAATATTTTAACAACTGCGTCGTAGTAGAAATATATCTTTTAAAGAATAGAAAATGCCAAATGAAACTTTTGTGAGACATTTTATTTCTTAAATCTAGTTGTTCATTTATTGACCAACAAAAGTTCAAACTCAACATTTGCCAGCGGGTAATGGAGCGCAGTATAATATGTGTAAGGCAAACGGACCACAATCTGAGGTACATACTACAGGCCCTTAAAAACACCAATCTAAACTTCATAACTAAGTAGCGGATGTTGGAGTAAAAACAGCCAGGTTGAAGTGGGAGTTTGCCGGTTACGCCGCACGAATGCATCCGGAGAGATGCCTAAGATCGTCACGTCGGACTGAGGGCTTTGCCGTCGAGGTAGACCGCGGCGAAGGTGATGTGACGATCTGATAATGTTTGCGGGGCCAGAAACCACACAAAATAGAGAGATTTGGAAGAAAAAAGCGGAAGCCTATAATATTCCCAGCAGTGCGACACAAAACTTGCTATTAAAAAAAAAACTTTGTCTAAGGATATCTTTAGACGAAACAATTGGAACACTTTTCCGGAAAATTAAAACCAATGACTTGATAATCTGTCTCGCCCATTGTTGCTCAAAAACAAGCGAATGCCGAAAGAAAGGGCGTAACGACCTTTGACGTTTTTCCGAATTCCTTTCTGATTAAACAGTTTCATTGTGTAACCGCAACATTGTTCGTTTATATGAAGTGATTTACCAAATTTCCTCAATCGTTAAGGCTTTCATGTCGATCGCAATTTGTGTATTGTTGGAGTCGGCACGCGATACATAACTGTGTTTTATTATTTTTTAAGCATTTCTTTTATTGTGAATCATGGTGAACTGTAGTTTTTATACAAGTTCAAGTGTGCTGTTCTAGGTCTGTGGGATAATAATAATGGATGTATTAAGGTCATTGTTGAATAAGAAAATGATTTATTGTGAAATTGTGACTCATCGTTTTTCTTAATGAACAATGTAACGTTTGATAAAACCAACGTCTGCGTTGCTACATTTAGTTTTTTATAGCCACAACCAAGATTGATAAATGATATTTCTAAACTATTATTATAAAGAGAAAATATTTGATTTTTTGTATGTTTGTTTGTTATGCTTTCACGCTAAAACGGCTGAACGGATTGGGATGAAATTTTGCACATGGGTAGGTCATGACCTGGTGAAAGACATATGCTACTTTTCATCCTAGATCGCAGGTGACGTCGCGGGCAACAGCTAGTATTTCTATAAATTGGTTAAAAACACATTTATTTATTTCATTACCTTTTTTTTTTTTTTTTTGTCGCTGAGAAATGCTTTATGCATGCCCGCCTCGCGGGGGACGAGACGGGGTATGTGGGACTCCCTGTCGGAATGACAGTATACCCACTAAAACTCAGCGGTGTTCCCTCATTCGCCGTGATGGGAGGGCCACGGGAATAGGCATAGCCTTTACCTCCATAGCCCTCCCGGCGCATGCCCGCCTAGATGATATGGCGGGCCCCGCATGCCCCCCACATTGGGGGGCTACGGGAATGGCCGGGACCACCTAGCCATTCCCGTCCAACACTGGTGGAGGCCTGTGCAATGCAGGCAACGGTGCCCCCGCACCCGTTGCCCGCTGGCCCCTACGCCCGCCTGATGTAGGCTGCGATGTCGCCCAAGCGGCACCACAACCTACCCGCCGGCCGCTACGTCGTCGGCTTTTCCGCACAGCCTAGACGAGCGGCCGCTCCTCGGGTTCCTCTTAGCTTCACCGTGGCCCAATCCACCACGGCTACTGAGCCCCCCCGCCTCGACAATGCGGGAACCCACCGGGGGGGGGATTTATTTCATTACCTACCTCAACTTGTTTGATTTCGATGTTTCCTAATTGACTACTCTTAGTAGAAAGACCGGAACAAACTCAGAGGTCTCAGTGTTTTGTCAAGACATAGTCCTGGTCCGGCAATGAGGACTGATTACGGCCTGAGATGGTCTTTTCAGGAAAGAATTATACAGATTTGAATGGAGCTGTCCAGTCAGTGCACGTATTTATCAGTAGTCGTGTAGCTCAACTCGGAAGATATTTGATGTTATGTTATACACTCAGCCAAATTTATTAATTCGCTTTCATATTATTTACGAACAATATTTCATTATTTTAACCTGTGTGCAGACCACACAGGTTAAAATAATGAAATATTGTTCACGTACGTAGTGCACCAACGAGCTACAAAGCCACAGTCATGGTTTTGAATAATTCTTTGACCCACTTGCACCAGAAACAACTGGCTAAACGCATTTAACCTTATACGAATTTGAAAAATCGTTGTGTTTCGGACAATCATTTGACGATGACTGAGACAGAATGGCAGTTTAAATACAGGGTTGTTTTAAATTGGCTAGCTAAACTCTGCAGACGCGACGGGTATCGATATATAAACACAATAAAATAAAAAAGATTTTGTTTTTTTGAGAGTTCAATGACTACTGTTAGTATTTTTTCTTGAAGTATGAGTTGAGAAAAGTTGTCTTGTGTTTTATCGTGTTTTGATATGGATACCCATCACGTCTGTGTACACAATAAAAAACAGATTTTTTAAACTGCGACCGATGACCAAAAATAATCATCAAATTAATTTATTTTTCGTTATCGTTTCCCATTGCGTCTGCGGAGTTTAGGTAGCCAACTTAAAATAACCCTGTATGTTTAACACTAAACGCATTTAGTGATTTGTGAAGCAAACTGCTTTTTTTTTTGGGTGGGAAGTCATCATAGGTATCTCTTCTCCTGCTCTGGGCTCTGAGCGGGAGGGCGTGTCAGACTTTTACTAACTAAAACCCACCCGTGCTCCTTCAGTTGTCTGTGCCAGGGGCCACGGTATCTCTATCGAAAAACCCGTGGCCCTGGCAGGCATCGGCCGAGCGGACCCCGTCAGTTCGTGCTGACATCTCTAGGAGGCGCGCGTGGAACGCGCCGCGCCGTCGCCGTCGACCGGGCCTGGTTCTTACCGGGTGACGAGCTGCCCAAAGCAAACGGGCCTTAGTCCCAAACGACAGTTTTAGGAAAAACCATCTGTTATTTATAACACGCTTAGAAGCTATTTTTAAACAAGGCTGCCTTCTGCTGAAATTAATAATTTCGAAATTGCATTTTTGTATGCAACGATAATTACGTGTAGCCTTTTACTATCATCTATATATAAAAATAATATTGCTTGCATTCTACGAAAACAACCCTGGAAAATAATCCTGCTAATGGGCGCTAGAAAAAGTTTACAGCAAACGAAGCAAATTAGATATTAGAATAGAAACAAAGCGAAAACGAGTGCATTATACTTTTTTCGATAAGTTTAACCGCGAATCACGAATACTGTATGTTTTTGCTGAATTTCCGAGTTGGTAGTAAAATAATATTAAATGTATGAAACAGTTGGACTACAGTAAAAAAATAATCAAATCAATCTTTATTTGAGAAAATGTTACACAGTTTTCGATGGATTAAGTGGAGGCGTATTTTTAGATTTCGTATAAATCTGTTTCATAGTTTTATTTAAGTCTAATTTGTCCGCTTAATTTTTGAACTGAAAAATTGTATTAAACTTTTAAATCTTTCCAAGTCATCATCTGCCTAGCCTTTCCCCAACTATGTTGGGGTCGGCCTCCAGTTTAACCGGGTTCAGCTGAATAACAATATTTTACATGGAGCGACTGCCTATCTGACCTCCACAATCCCCAGTTACGGGGTAATACGATACCCCTTGGAAAGACTGGTTGTCAGACTTTCGGGCTTGTTCCATAAATGACAGCGAGACCAACGGCTTAACGTGATTTCCGATTTACGAAAGGGTCTCGGTGTGTAAAGATGGTCATCCACTCTCGTACAAACCGCGGCAAGCGTAGCCGATCGACCCGTGGGGCTGATAATACTTAACCACGAGTCTTTCTAAGTGTACGACATAATATTCTTCAAGTGAAGTTTATTTATAACGCAAAATTTTAAAATAAAAGTATTTGAAAGCTAGCTAGCTGCCAACTATAGAATTAAGCCTTTAAGGTGCACTGAAACTCACTCAGAGTAAATAAACCCGTATTGCTTTAGTGTAACATAATTTCAATTAATATTTACGACGTAATTGAATGATTGAAGGGACAAACTGTCCAAACATAAAGTTACTTAATACAACAACGTATCTGTTAAAATGTGAAGTCCGAATGAAAATCATCGATACATCGGAACATACGGTAAACAATAAATACAAAGAAATTGTAGCATATCTGTTCGGATGATCGCAAATAATGTCGCTCGTTTGTCATTTTTCCATTAAAATAAACGCTTTACGGTTATAAACTCTGAAGTAGAGATGGGCAAAATTGAATGCTTCATTCGAACAGGAGTAGGCGATTATTCGACGGAAAGAGACGTGTTTTCGATGTAATATCATTCGTGTAAATCTTCATATAAATAGTAGTTTTTGTATAATTATTAGGATTTGCTTTAAGTTTTTCCATCGTGATTTGAAAATAAAAACGAAGAATTGAATTAAATAATCCAAATTATAAAGCGAGCAAATAATACGTAATTCCATTCAAGATTCGAAACAATTGCTATTATTCGAATTTCAAATGATTTTTGCGAGCATTTTCCTACCAAACAAATCCAATTCGATTGATATTTCGCTAAACCCATCACTATTTGGGTCATTTATCAACAATATGTAATTTATGTTATTGATAAATATTGTGTGTTGTACCCTGTGTTTACCTCAGTAATATTATGTTGGATTCCTGGTGATAACTCATTTGTAGTATCGCATTTACCAGTCATTGGCTACTCGCGTTGATAATTCGATTACCGGCTAAGAATTTAGCTGGGTGACTGACTTTGATAGTGGGTACATCCCACACATTGCGTATTTAGCTGTAAAAATATATTTTGGGATCAGAGGAATTTTACATTATTTTGGAAGGAATTTGAGTATCGTTTACTCATTATTTTGGAGTACCTATTCTGACCTTTTTTGAAGTATTTACCAAAACGAAAGGCATTTTTTTTTCTTTTTTAACCGACTTCTAAAAAAGGAGGAGGTTCTCAATTCGGATGTTTGTTTTTTTTTTTTTTTTTTTTATGTTTGTTCGCGCATAACTCCGTCGTTTGCCAACCGATTTGAAAAATTCTTTTTTTGTTGGATAGGGTATACTTTCCAAATGGTCCCGTGAAAATTTTGTCGAAATCGGACAAGCGGTTTTTGAAAAATCAACAAAAATCACAAAAATTATCACAACAAAAGTGAAAAATAAAAACTTTTTTACAAAAAAAAAACAACCGACTTCCATAAAAACACTACAAAGTGAAAAATAACTTTAATTTCGGAAGTCGGTGGCGAAAAACGAAATAAAAAAACCAAAGACACCGACTTCCGAAATTAAAGTTATTTTTCACTTTGTAGTGTTTTTATGGAAGTCGGTTGTTTTTTTTTTTGTAAAAAAGTTTTTTTCTAAGAACAGAAGGCATGTAGTATATAAGTAGTCTGACGGTATGTCAACATAAGATCATATTGTCCGGAAATAAATCAGTGCTTAACCAACCTACGAGTGTTTCACTACATGGTGGCAGCGGTGTGCCATTTTTACATTTATAAGAGTTAAAACGGACTTGAATCTATTTTATCTTGGTGCCGTGATACATATTTTTAGTGAAACGTAAAAATATTAATGGAGCACTCACGTCCTCCAGTGGAATTATCGCTCGCGCGACGCGGCCGCGCGATCGGACGCGTGCCGCGTGGCACAAATGGCGGGAGCTGTTCGAAGTTTTTCTGAAAGCATCTGGAGTGACCAAAGAGCCTAAAGAAGTCCAGGCTAGTTTGTTGGTTAACGTCAATGGATCAGCTGGTTATGAGGCATATACAACGCTTACGTTCGATGAAGGCGAAAGTGAAGACTACATAAATTGTGTATTGAAAAAGTTTGACAACTATTTCGGCTCAAAACCAAATATCACAGTAAGGCAGTTCTTTTTGAAGTGTTAACTTCTTACGGGAGGGTAAACCGCTTCGTAACGTAACGCGTTACGGCGCCAGTCTGTCTGGCTTCCCTTTCTCTCACGCATACGGCAGCGGTAGGCAGGCTCTTCCACTCTCACTTTAACCATCAGCGCTAATCGTATTTCGGACAGACGTTTCCCCCTCTCTCTACTCAGTGTTTATTATACCATATATATGTGTATACCATAGATTAGTTTAAGTTATCACTTCTGTCGGGCGTCCCGAGACGCACACGTTTTTATTTAAAAATATAGTTTCATAATATAACATTACGCCTGAGTAGGCAAAGGGGCTCCTAAGCCTATTGCCATATTGTATTGAGGCGTGAGCCTACTACGGTCAACCGGGCACAAATCCACACTTCGGGCTTCTTCTTTGCCTGGCCCTTTCCCATTTTATTTGGGGTCGGCCCTCCGTTTCATGAATCTCCAGGTAGTTCGGTCCTGGGTCGTCTCTTTATTTACTTGGGCTTCTTTGAGGTTCTTATTTACTACGGACATCCATGTGATTGGGGGTCTTCTTCGTCCAGAAAATCCAGACTCCGGACTGCTACTGAGAAATTCCAGATGAAAAAACCCAATCACACTTTTCCCGACCCGGGAATCGCACTCAGAACCTTCTGCTTAAAAATATAAGTAATAAATAATACCAGCCCATTGTTGTCCCATTGGTGGGTCTCTTCTCACACAGAGAAGGCACAAGCATTGATGACACTTGCTCAAGATGGGTTGGCGATTTCAGCGCGGTGTCCTGCGTGAGCGACGAATACGACGCGACGCGACGCTGCTAACGCGACGAACGCGATCAACTCAACGGCATACCCTGCTTGCGGCCTATATGACAGTCTGCGGCGAGACGCGACGTAACGCGTACTTGTTTTGAGGGCGACCATACCATACTTTTCCATGATTTGAGAAGTAATGACCAAAATCACGTAGGACTTTTGTCGCGTGTAGCATCGCGTCGCATTACGTCGCGTCGTGTTGCGTCGGGTCGCGTCGTATTCGTCGCTCACGCAGGACACCTCGTAAGTCCAGGTTTCCTCACAATTTTTTCATTCACCGATGTCAGTTATGTCCAAGATAAACTTGGGAAGTCTATATGAATTGAAAAGGTCACATTAGTTACCCGTTTGTTGAACCCACCACCTCGTGCATGACAGGCGATAATTAACAGAAGAAAAATTTGATAAATTCCATACATTTGATCGCGTAGGTATTCTTTCACCGATGTCAGTAATCTCCAAGATAACCTCAGGAAGTACACATCGATTGAAAATTATGCATTGGTACTTACCCGTTTTTAAACCCACAACCTCGTGCATGAGTGGCGGGGCCTTAACCGTCGCGGCATTAAACTCATTATTGAATATTCTACGGCTGCTATATAATAGATCTGTGCAATCTATCCTCCTGTATCTACATCTGTGTTAATGTGGGTTTGGTTTCCGCAGTTAGTCCTTCAAGTGGACCATTGTGCGTGGGCCATGGCAGCCGTCGGTGGTTATACCAACCAGCCCACCTCCCTCCAGAAGTTTATTATGTATCTACATTCATAAAGATTAAATCGAAACACACACGTAGCATAAACTTTTAAATGAGTCCGCTATAATTTCGAGTATATATGTAGTTACATATCTAGCTTAGATCTATATACTAAATCGGATCGCGTGCGGCAGGCGTGACTACGAACTCGCACCGCATTCTCTGGGGCAAGTTCCTAAACATTTTTAATTGTTAGCTCATTAGGTTGCGGATTATATCTTTTCTATTTCGGTTTAACAAAAGGTTATTAACATTTGAACCCTTTGATACCCTATAACCTTAAAGGCTTTGAAGTTAAAAAGTATTCCGTTTGAAAAATATTTTTGTTATTTGTGAAAAGGATTTTCCATCCGTAAAAATTACGAAATTTCAGACAGTTATTATACAAGGTGTCGTTTTGGATCCTCGTCAAATTGAAGGTGACTATACGACTGTCTACTGATTCTCGACACGAATCAATAATAAAATAAGTAGGTTTTTTTTCTAATTTTCGGAAATCGGCATGTGTGGGCATGACGCGCATTTTAAAACGCGGCCTGTGTGAGACTGCACTGTAACTGCCCTTTTACACACACATAAAAACGCGGCCGCTTATACGATACCATAACGCGAATTCTGTTCTTTGAAAGTGGTGTATTCTGAAATACTGTCAAACTTAAATAACTAAAAAAACAAGTATGTTTTCATTATTTACCAGGAATCGTAATTTTATTTGATCATTTATGTCTTTCATAATAGCCTCCTGAAAAACAACAGCTTGTATTTTAATCCCCTATTCAAATCCAATTTGGGATGAATTTTCAAATATCTTATTTTAGTGCTCACTTTTTTTTATACAGGATGGCACACCGACAGTACTCATATACAGTATACAGTTTGCGCGTCGATGTCCCTGCCACTCTGTGTAAGGCCCAAGAGGTGCAAAATTTCATGCTTCTGGACCCAGTGGCGCTTACATTAATTATTTACTAACCAACAATTATGCACAAACAGAAGACCTACTTATTGTCTGCAAATAAAACTGCTAACACGCTATTTTACTTTTATTTACCTAAGTTATAATTTAGTTTTTACGTTATGCACTTCTTAGCCTGAAGCACATGTTCAACCTAGTTCAGGCAAATTAGCAACTGTGCGCTATTTTTAATTAAGGTAATCAATGTAAAATGTGTTCCCTTTTTTATAAATAAACGATTTATTATTATTATTGTGCGTTTGTCAGTGAGTTAATGAATTTAAGATTTTTTAAGGGAGTTTTTTTATTTGTTTCAGGATTGCACAGTTTGAGGCGATGTCGGGTCGCCATGGGGCGAAGTGGTAGTGCGATGGAGGTATGTTCTGATATGTTTTCACTAAATGGACATAAACGATGTTTATCGGCTGTACTTTGACTTTTCACTTATGAACGAACTGTTTTCTCTTAATTAATGTTGGATCTAGGTACGTACTTAAATGGGTTAAAACGTATTTATAGTGAAAATAATGAAAAGTTGCATTTTATTCATCTACTTATAATTTTAAATTGTTTTATTTAAAAGTTTCTGTACAAAAATAATCAAATTCTGGAAAATGCACAACGATTAAGTAACATTCTACAACACAAATAACTTGTCGCTTTCTCGTTAATAAGCAATTTCGCAATACAAGCCTTTGAAGGAAAATATTATTACGAGGCACTTTAGAATTAAGAATCGATTCTTTATCAAAGCTACTCGACTCGGTAATTGGTTGCATCGAACTCCACTTCCATATCCGATACTCAATTACTGGCTAAAGTATACACATAGATGCGAACTTTGTCAACTGTCATACGTTCACATGCTAATTAGGCATCGTAAAGTACTGTTCATTTGAGCTGTAGCAAAGGAATCAACTCGATATAATCGATATTCCTTTGTGCATGTAGGTATCGATTAATCGTTCGACGTTTGAAACGATAAAGTAGTTTGGCGGTTGGACTTGGAACTTGCAAATTGAGATGATTCGATATGTTTAGTAAGTGTCATGAGTATGTAGGGACGGCTACATTAATTGGATACCAGCTACAAATACAATAGTATTTCTTTATCATAACCAAAGACACATTAATGATGGTTTGGTACCATTTCACTTGCTCTCCCTACCTCCAAACTTAACCAAAACGAAACTTACTGACATAGCCGCGGTGATTGCCCGAAGAAAGTAACAATGGGCGGACCACATAGGGCGTAGAATAGATGGCAGATGGGGTAGAACAGTGCTGGACTGGAGACCGAGACCTGGTAGTAGAAGTGTGGGCAGACAGCCGACAGACGACCCGGTCAAGGTTGCTGGATGACTCTGGCTTAGAAAGGCTAGAGACAGAGAAGAGTAGCGTGCATTGCAGGATGCCTACACTCAGCAGGCTAGCGAAGGGCTGAAGAAGAGATATATCCACAAACATCGCCAGTGCACAATGCTTATACTAGACAGATTAAAATCTTAAATTCACAATCTCCACTAGCGAATTAAAATGTATCTACATGCACATGCCAAGAAGCGTTCAATCAACTTCGACAGAAATCGCAATAAATGATTTAATTTCTGTAAATAGATTTGTACAAACGCTTTTACACTTCAATCACATTTTTTTTTATTTAAACTAAATGACTTCGGCAATGTAAAGCGATCTCTTTTAATTTACGCGAATCCACTCTTTAAATAATGAAATGAAAGATCTCAAGAAATGTGTCTGAACGAATGGGTATCTATTCCTTCAGACATATTTCTCGAGATCTTTGTCATTGGAGGTAGTAAAACTATACATAACAAAATATTTATCTCTAAAATGACCCATTAACAACAAAGCAGCTTAATATTATATCCTTCCCTATTGTTAATAGTCCCCATCTTCTTGTTTTCCCTACATCACTATTATTTTGCGACGAATACGGCTGGCATAAAAGTGGTCGTTACAAGACCATTAAATGCTAACATTGTCCGGCGTACGGATTTTCATAGATGTGGCAATGACATTCTACTTTTATGGAGTAAACACCTATTTGAATGAGGAAGTGATTCGAATTTAGAACGGTTGAGTTTTTTTTCTTTGAAGTTTGAGTCTGTTTCCTAATTATCGCGTTTGTTTGTCGCTCAGTTGTTTGGGAAACTCGAACGCGCCCTGTGTCTGTGCGGCGATGCGTTCAGGTTCGCCGAACGCGTTCATTACGCAACTATCGCTTACTAGGAGACGGCCAGAGAGTGGATCCAGACAAAGTTTATCAACAATCTTTCTCAGCGGTCCAACTCATTTGCGTCGCATAATGTTCCCACTGCTGGGACACAGGCCTCCTCTTGTGAGAGGGAGTGGGTCATAATCCACCATAGAAACCCAGTGTGGGTTGGTTTGCATTTTGCGTCGGATGTAGCTCAATTTGAGCAGTGCAGATTGAGCTGTATATATTTCTCCTACGCTTCTTATTTCGTTGATTTGATTTAATAAAAAGTATCTAAACGTGTCCTCGAAATGTATTGAAAGCTTATTATCCATAAAAGCTTCAACCACTGAATATCAAAACACTGTCTTACAGAATAAAACATTCACGAAATAAAAGGACCGCTCCAAGTTCCAACGTTTTATTTCTCAGGGAAATATGTTTGAATATAATGTATCTTTATTAAAATGTCTCTGCACATTGAAATGAAAAAATAACACATAACTGAACGTATTCCAACTGCATGTTTGTTGGAATAACGCCAGTTACTTATAACCAGTTTAAATGCAGTCCTTATGGGTTCCCGACGCGGGTCGCGAACTTGGCCGCCCCTCTTTTTCCTTGCGGATCGACTGGAATTCCAAACGGAATCTGAATTAACTTGGTACTTTAGATCCGGTCAAAGCTAGTAAGGTGTTGATTTGTAAAATGCTGTTAGACAGGGTCTTGGCAAAATTAGTGAAATGTTTTTAAGAGGATTTTTTTATTTTTTTTATTTCTAAATGGGCTTACCCTCGATCACGCCTGATGTAAGGCGATGGATGAGATCTATGATGGAACGAGCGTGTCCAGAAGATGCCTGTTCACTCTTGCTTTGAAGGCAGACGTCGCATCGTTATTCATTCTGAGGCCAATTCCCGTTTCTAAAAACGTTCAAAATCTAGTCGCAGTCTTATCTCAGTGACATTCATTGTAAAAACTCGTCAAAAATTTAAGTAAAAAAGATATCTTTTTGAAAGATTGACACTGAGACTCGTATGCGACGTTCTTAACAATACGGGAATTGCCAATCTGCTCGCTTGCTATGAAATGGTATCCGTCCGTTTACTGTAGAAAGAATAACGAATAATCGAAAATAGAAACCTAAAAGTATTTTCAACATAACAAATCCCAATGCTTCGAAATCCCGAAATTAGATTCACAAGTAATTTAATTTCTCTTTCGAATCCTTTATTTATTTATCATTCTTTTGGAACACTTTTAACAACTTCCAACTTTAGACTTCAGGAAACCATTAACTTTCGTTGCATTTTCGACAAACATCCAAATCAAACTTACTTATATTTACCTACGAAGCCCAAGTGTGCTGACCACCCGCATCAAAAAGAAAAAGATAAATAGGAAGTAGAATAAAGTTCACTGAATAAAAAATGTTCAGGGTACATTCCAGAGATAAAATTACTCCTTGGGAACTTTCGATTGGGCCAAAAACTTTTTTAATATCAACTTTAATGATCTCGATTTTCGTACATTCTTAATGAGAATTTATTATTTACCAGTTTGTTCAGAATCGATTGGTGTTTTTTTATGAAAAGTAGGTATTTGCTCATTCAATTGGAGACGGTTTTTATACATTTTCAGGATGTGGGACATCCATCAAATTATTATTAGATCTTTAAAAAGTATTGCTGCACAATGAACACTTATGAAATATTAAATAAACGAGGTGTTTATCTAGGACGCCGACATTATGCACATTTCCAATCGAGTTTGTATGGTAGTAAAAAAAAATTAAAACAGCATACATCTGGAAAAACGGAGGGTCATAAAATGTAACGAATTTTGTAAACCACATAGATATCTGCATAATTATGACGTAGTACTTATAAAACTAGGTTTATGATGTAGGTGATTATAGTTACCGAGTTTTATAAGTCTATAATCTGTCTCATTTTGTATGGGAAACCGCTCATTTCATCTCACTTCCCATGGACAGGTTTAATTCAACCTATAATGTTCTCACTGCTGGTACACAGGCCTCCTTTCTTCGAGAGGGTCTGGGCTATAATCTACCACGCGGGCCCAGTGCGGTGGTAGATGTCACAACACGTGTTACTTTTTGATACCACGTCAGAACTCAGTCTCACACACTTTCGTTTGATTTTCCATACCACAACCATCTAATTCGGACTCCCTTACATCGAGCTTGCAAACACAGACACCAGTTAACTCTAAAATCTCAATTTCACGTGTAGCTTACTTGTGGGATTAATTGTGAAAGGGATTCGGTTGCAGATAAACGTGCGAATTTGGATGGATCGTAGTCGTAATTCCGAACATAACAGTATCGCCACAGAATAGGCACAGAAGGTACAGAAGGTACAGAAGGTTGGTTCCATACAAAGAGCGAACATGCACACACATATACGCGTCTACGTACAGCGAGCGCAAGTGACCGCAACGTGCGTTGTCGCATCGTTGCACTACCGATTTTGTACTTTGTAACGTAGATAATATTATATTATAATTATGCTTATTATAAAATATTTATATTGTGTTAACTCTCATGTTAGGATATTTATTTACCTTTAAGTACCTAGATTACTCAAAAGTGTTTCACCACCCAAAAAAACCTTTGACATTAAGGTTTTTGTGATATTTCTGTTTATGTTTTGTTTTATTCTCTCATCCTACTAATATAGTAAATGCAAAAGTTTGTATGGATGGATGGAAGGTTGTTACTCTTTCACGCAAAAACTACTGAATGGATTTGGATGAAATTTGGTACACAAATAGTTTATAACCAGGATTAGCACTACCTTTTATCCCGATATTCCCACAGGATCGAAGCTCATGCGGGTGAAACCGGGGGGCGCAGCTAGTTAAGAAATAAATAAAAAATTGCACTCGTGGCAGTCATTTGTTTAACATACATAGTTTGCTCGATCGCTGTATGTATGCCTGTATGCGTCTATGTGTGCATGCAACGGTTTTTACTCGTGTCATGGGTCTGGCCTTCTGTACCTATATACTCTGTGATAACAAGCTGTGTAAATTACATTGTTTGTCAAAAGACGTATTCGGGTCACGGCAGTTTTGTTTGGTTTCGCATCAGTTTGATGTGTTGTGTTGAAACCACGTAAATAAAGGTGTCTCTCTGCGTGTTTTCGGGTTGGTCAGGGGTTTTTTAATACCCGGGTACGGCCAGACTAGAATAAATAGATTCGTTTTTAACATGAATTTTCATGTAGGTACTGCGTCATATTGGAAATTGATAAGACCTGTGTACTATGCCGACCAAATCCTGAAATTAGTACCCGTCTGATCTACATATCATAATTGAATTACCGTTGTCACTCGCTAATTGGATTGCAGGGTTTTGTTGACATTTGCTTCGTGTATGTATGACTTATATTCAGCTGCGTCTAAGATGACTGATATCTGTTTACATGTTGATATAGCTGTTTTTGAAGCTGTGAAAATGTAAAAAAACAAAACCCTACATCACCAGGCGTTAAAAGTAAAAGACCACGGAAGTAAATAGAATATACCTTATAAAGGGAAACCAAAGAAGAAGAAAGAAGAAGAAGAGAAGGAAAGAGTAAGTGAAGACCAAAGAAACGATAGATGGATTGTGTGAATGATGACATGGTTAGAAAGAAGGTGACTACCGAGATGGCGACTAATAGAGAAGTATGGAAGAAAAATACATGTGTAGATTGGGATAAGGGCAGTAGAATGATAAAAGGGAAACCCGTCAGAGTTTCTAATTAAGTTGTCCATTATTTGGTAAAAACAAAGCACCCACCGACGTTGTGAGCGTGGGCTTGGCGCTTGGGTATTCTGAAGTTTGCGAAAAAGTGCTTTAAAATAACGGTGTAGAGCGGCGCTTGTCAGCGGAACATCCTCGGGTTCTAGTTATGAAACTGTACCGAGAGAAGGAACATAGATACTGCGATGTTTGTGGGACAAGCTCATAGAAGACAGCGGTCTGAAAAAGTTCATCAGTTTTAAAACGGCATGACGTGGACTACAGATTATGAGGACAGGTAGATAGGCAGCTGGGTGTTGATATGGTGCTGTGTCGTAAACTACGCCCACCTCCTATTCTGCCCTCTGTGCCCTACATGTAGTCAAAGTTACCTCTGCGCTGCCACCGGCGACGACGCCGCGCCGCCATGCAAGTGGCGAAGTTTTGGACCACCAATATTTGAATTATTGCAGTGTCAGCTTCAGCAGATACGAAGAAGAAGGATAGGTACCTACTTAAAATCAAAAAGCGTCTTATTCTTAAAATTGAAATACGTTTGAATATTTTAACTCAAATGGTCTTGACTCACGTTAACACGCGAGTGAACATTCAGTCAGTCATTCAAGAATGTGTAGTTTGTGATAGTTTAAGTTATTATGGGAATTATAAAATCACCAATTTTAAAATTGGAAGACGTACCCTGCATCTCTCAAAGTTCTAAAAGCGCAACACTTTATGACTTGTCCCACACTCCAGAAGCACGGCAGCGCAGTTCAACGTTCGACAAACGATACTCCAAGTTCCAAACTCGGTCCCGCTCCGTTTTGTTTGTCGTTAAAAACACTGGACCAGATGAAATTGTTACAAAAACACTTAAGCATTTTAATATTTTTCATCTTTTTCACTGGTACAGACTTTTCTTGTTAATGTTTATTTTTATTCTCTGCTTAGCTAAGAGCTGAAAGCTGTACCTAAGTACTACTAAAGTGTAATGATGATTAAACTGAGCATTATTATTATTGTGTCAGAAAAAGACTTTAACGTTAATTTGTTAGAGCAACTTTCGGTGGGAGAAATGAGAGAGACAAAAGTACGCAGTACTAAGCACGTATTTAATGCTAAAAGTAATACTTTTTAACTCTTTATTTCAGTCACACTCCATCGCTTTTTTGCCAAAAGCGATGCATTGCATTCGCATTTGCCAAAGAGCGATGGAGCGTATCATCTTAAAAATCAAACTCGCCGACCAAATTCACAACACCACAATACGCTCCAAGTCAGGTATCGCCGATGTTGGCGACAAGTCTGCGAGGCTGAAGTGGGACTGGGCGGACCTATAGGATGCAAACAGACAGATGAGCCAGGGGGTCTACTCCGAAGTGCAAAGTGCGAATGTTCGGATCGGACCGACACATGGCCGAACCGAATATTATTGAAAAATGCGAAAAAAGTTCGTTTCGGCTCAGTTGGGTCGGGACCATAGTCAATATTCGAAAGAGTGTAGGAGTGTAGGGTCGGAACCGACCGAACCAAATAGTAACTTCGTAGCAGGAAACGGCCGAACAGTCGGCCGATACTACTTCGGAGTAGACCCCCTGGTTCGGCACACCTGTGGATGCCTGAGGACGTGGGTCGTTACCGAGGCAGGTCTAATTTTAAGGATCGCTGGAGTGACGATTTGCACTCGTTCCTAACCGATTGGACGGAGAAGGCACAGCATAAAAAAATGGGACAACATAGGTTTACTGAAAAAAAATATTCAGTCACACTCTTCATAAATCATAATAACATTTTTAAAGGTTTTCATTGAAACAAAGCAGTGCTATTGCATAACATTTTCAAAATAGTGCCTAAAATAGTAGTTCCAATTGCTTTTATTTTTATTACCTTTGTTATCTACAATGATTAATCAAAGCGAATTCAGTGTTGTGCTTAATTGATTTCGCTATGTTCGTTGTTCAACGGGTTAGGATTTCACCCATGTTTTGTATTAACACTTTATTTTGTTGATAAAATAAAATGTGGTTTGTCACTGATTTTTTTTGACAACAACTGAACTGTAGCCCTTTTGATGCGTAATACTTTCAAAACATTTGGATTTATGTTCTTATTTTATTTCATAGGAGCCTTGTAACTTTTTTTCATAGGTTAGCAAAGCATGGCATATAAATAACCGTTAATGGGCTGTAATTCAATGTATGCACCTGTAATTATAAGGGGATTGCCCTTATAATTACAGGTGCATACATTGAATTACAGCTCATTAACGGTTATTTTAACATCACTGTCAAAATCACAGTTTTCTTTATTCTGGTTACAATAAGTTTGCTTTTGGGTTGCTGCCACTAACGAGGCTGTCAATGTCACAATGATCTTTATTTTCGTTACAATAAGGTTGCTGCTGTCAGAGGTAAAATAACTGTGAACGGACTGCAGTCGCTTTCGCAGCCCAAGATTTTGGGGAAGGTCACCAAGTAATAAGTTAGTAACTTAAGTTAGTAATGCAAGTAAATCATGCAGACTTTCGACAGCTTGAATGATTTTGGGGAGTATCCCACGCAGGTTAGCAAAATGTATTATTATTTAACAGTCGAGGGTTGTTTGAGAACGTTGAAAGTGACAGGCTGTAAGCCTCTGTCAACCTGAACGGAAACAGATATCTAAATTAAAATTATAAGGTCTAAATTTAGTTAATTATTGGAAAATGGTTTTGTACGTGAGTATTATTTATTATATTTCAACAAATTGGCTATTCAGTGGGTGTCAAAAGGATTCGTTATGACGAACCCTTTATACAAACAGTTATTACTGTAGGGGTAATTTACGGGTTCCCTCTATCTGGCAGAATCTTGACGCTCCGAAATTTATTTGGCATAACACACTTGGCATAATCTTCTTCAAACGAATATTTTTAAAGCATAAAAATGATTTAATATAATTATTGTTTGGCCGAATGTTTATATGTCCGAATTTACAATGGCATACTTTTAAGATAGCAGAATTTTATTTGGCATAATTACCTTTGGCAAAGTTAAAATTTCGTATAATTTCGTTTAGCATAACGTTCACTTCGCATACTATGAAAATGGCAGAATTTCGTTTGGAATAATTTTATTAGGCATATTGCCATTTCTATATAATAGCATTTTTAACCTTAAATTAAAATATTGTCGTGAAAAGTCAATAATATGTTGTGCTACAAAAGTTAGTGACAGAAAGTGGTGAGCCTTAAAACCATCTGTGACGATAAGCTCACGTGGGACCGCCGGAGCCCCGCAGCGTCGGAGCCATGACAGAAACCTGCTGACAGAAACTGCTGAAACGGAGCCTGCTGCTTGCTGCATGCATGGTGAATGAATGAATTAATTTTCTGTAATGTGATAGATGAGTCTTTCAATTACTGTGGATATGAAATGTATGCCAAAAGATGATTCTACCTGTAAACTTTCTGAGATATGATAGTACTGCCTTTTAGTGACTATCGATATGAAAGGTTCTACTTTTTAATTATTATGGATATGAAATTTATGCCTAAAGATGATTCAAACTTACAAAATTATCAGTTTTGAATGTATGATAAATGAGTGTTTTCCAAACGATTTTCTGCGAAATGAACTTTATGCCATGCGCTGTTATGCAAAATAATATTATGACTAAAAAAGTTCTGCTATAAAGGGTAGACCCGTAATTTACTCATAAATTAAAATACCTACGTCAGTAGCTTTCAGAATATTTCTTGTATTTTTGACTGCTATTAACTTCGTATGTCCCAAAAACACTGTTTGAAACTGTAAACGTCTTCACTAATATTTATCCAGAACTATTTTAGAATCATCGAAGACAGTGCAACGAAAGCTTATTTGGAGGATTCACCTTCATAAACACTTCAGCTGATAAGATGAATATATTACCAACAAAATTACTCAAATCCACGTCAAAATTAAAATTATAAGTGGGTTCTCACTCAAACCGCAACTTCCACAATTGTAGCGACAAAGGAAAAAGTTGGTTCACTGAGGGGATTTCCAGACGACACAATTCATCCCAATTTAGAATTCAACAGAATTACCACACTTATAGAGTTTACCACGAAGTTCTGTGTCTCGACGCCGTAAGTGCCCGGATTTTACAATGAGCGCGGAACATTCAAAACTTCATGTAGGTTAGTAAGTAACTTAGTCAATTTTCATATTACGTTTATTGCGATGTTTCGAAATTAAAGTACTTGATGGTGGAATGAGCTTTTTGTTGTTTTCGAGTTGTTGTCGGGTTGTACGGGGAATACTCGCTCACTTAAATCAGTTTGGAAGTCACCGGGTGAACTTATGCGTGTGTCGTTTCGCTTTCTTTTGCAAACTTTTACATTAGTTTTCGACGAGGGATAATATTCTTTCCATAGCGATCGAAGCAAGGCAGAATTGATTAACTAGTAAGCGAGTATTTCCCTAACTGCCAAACCAACTCGAAAACAACAAAACCTCATTCTACCCTCTTCTAATATTACCTATGTTGCAGTCTAATATTAGGTAGGTATGTTACAGTAGGACTAGAAGAGTCCTCTAAGTACCAGGAGGAATCAAACAACTTTTATGACTCCTTTTAAATTATATTATAAGTCTTTACATTTTGTTCACTAAATAAGCCCTGACAATTCTAAATCAAAATCCTAATTAGAATAGGTATATGACACTTGCTTGAATGTTCGAATGGAACCCGCGCATAAATATAGCCAGCCTGCATTATATGAAGCCGCCTTCGGCAGACAACCTTTACAGTACCATGTTCCTGAAGTTCAACAAAGTGATTCCCATTCCAAAGCTATATCGTATCTTAACGTCAATAGTACATGCCCGGTTACCAAGATCCTCCACATAAGAGCGGGTTAGGAATCTCATGGAGGCCCAACTATCTACAGTTGGTAATGCCATTGATTAGTAATGAATAGAAGCAACATCTATGTATGTATCTAGGTACTTTACTTCGTGTGTATAACGATGCTGTGAAATGGTCTTGGTTCCTCATCATTATGATACAACCAACGTTCTCCAATGCCAAAACAGAGATATCGATGTGGTCGATTATCAAGCGTTGATCGCTTATTATGAATGTCGATACAATAAAACGACGGCACGGTTGGCGCAGTGGTTAAGCGATTGGCTGCTGCGCTGCGTGTCGCGGGTTCGATTCCCGCACGGAACATATATTTGTATGACCTACATGTATTTGTTCCGAGTCTGGGTGTTTTTCTATCTATAATATGTATGTATTTACAAAAAAAAATAAAAAATGTATATAAGTAGTTTATCAGCCATCTGGTTACCATAACACAAGCATTAGGTTGCTTAGCTTGGGACAAATGGTGCTGTGTGAAATGTCCAGGGATTTATTTATGTATTTATTTAATAGTACAATACTGACTGTGTAATGTAAATTATTTATTTATTTAAGATCTTTAATAAAAGATATTACTTACACATTATATGACACATAAATAATTGACAACATCAAGTAAGTAGGTGTCCTCCATCACTTAGAGGAGATCACAGAATGCTCAATGAAGTTAACTACTGATAAAGTGGTGGTGGGTGTTGTGTGTTGAACGTCTCATACGCCTTGAAACTGTAGGCTAGTATATAGATAGCTTACAAACCTGGAGTTTCACTTCTGTACTTTCTTAATCTTTGGTAATGTTATGCTAGAACTCAGTTGTTAATGACACACGCTGTAGTCACAAGTAATGTTACTTGAATACCAATAACAAAACGAAATATCCCAATCACTGCTAATGTTATAGATGTAAACGTTTATGAAGGTGTTTATGTGTTCTTAATTTACACTACCTAGTTTTTATTAGATTTCGGACGAGTTTGAAAAAATTACTACTTCTACCCGCGACTTCGTTCGCGTGTTTCTCGCTCCCTGACCTACCCCGTCGCATCGCATTGTCTGCCCTCGCTATAACTTTATTTTCGCTCAGCATTTTTTCTGACTGATTTCTGAGATTTCTGGCGTGATTTAAAGTAACCTATAGCCTTCCTAAATTTTTCAAATCCGACTGGTAAACTACTATTACGACTGGTTCCAGAGATGAGCGCGTTCACACAAACAAACTCTTCTCGCTTTATTATTAGTATAGATTTATCAGTAACAGCAAAACTATAAATAAATTTAAAACTACTTTAAAGCAAGACTGATCAGAAATACTCTTATCAAACTAATAAACGGATTCCAACAAAGTTTACCAGCAGAGATATGAACTAAGTTTAAATCGTGGCGCAAGCAATACTGCATTTAACAAAATTAATTGCCGTTGCATTTGCGGAGAGTGGACGCCGCCATCTTGTATCTCGAGACTCGATCTGAGAGACTAGAAGATCAACTGCTATATTAAATTGTATCAATGACGCAAATATCGTTTGTTGGTAAGGGGAAGTGGAAGTACTACTTAGTGGCGCATAGCTACCTATATCATTTATAAGTTAAGATCAATATCAGTAACTAATGAATCGTCCAAACTAATACATATTCTGGAAGAAAATAGTTGGGTTCCTGTTTTTGATTTGGCTACTACTCGCGGTTAAATTAAAAAATTTACAGGCACTTTTCTGTCATCTTCAAGGAGTTGGTCAGTGCGAACCCACAGTGTAAACATTATAGGCTGATTATGTAGTTAGTCAGAAACTGATTGCCCGGTTCACAACGTCTCTCGATCTCGATGGAGAAGAATGGGTAAGAAACTCCACTGATTGGACACTTACTAATTCAATTTTTTTTTATGTTAGCCGTCGCTGTCCCACCCCTGGGCAAAGACCTCCCTTCACTCCTTCCATCTTTCGCGAGCCCACGCATTCTGCTTCTAGTTTTGACGGAACCTATATATTCAGCTCGTCCCGCCATCTCCTTCGTGGTCTGCCGCGACTTCGCCTCGCTGTCTTAGGGCACCAATTCTGTGCTATTTGGGCCCACAGTTTGACCGGCATACGGCAGACATGTCCTGCCCAGTCCCATTTAAGTTGGGCAGCCTTTTGAGCCACGTCAGGCTATCTTTGTTTTGGAGCGCAGTATTGTGTTGTGTATTAATTCATTAAGGTTTAAAAAAAATTGGCTTAATAATCTGTATAGAGTCGTGCCCAGTGGTAACGTTGTAAGTCGTGGGTTTGAAACTACGACTTATAAAACAGGCTGGCGTTTTACTTTGTGTAAATAATTTCATCACTACTGCTCTCAAAACGGTGAACGAAAACATCGTGAGAAAACCAGCATGTCCTAGAACCAAAAGTTCAAAGATATGTGACATCTAGGGTACCAACCCGCACTGGGCCCGCGTGGTAGATTACAGTTCACTTCCTCTCTAAGAGAGGAGGCCTGTGTCCCAGCAGTGGGTACATTATTGAAAGTACTTCAGAAAGTAGCTGTTGATTGCACATAAATAAGCGAAAAATTCATTTATCCTGTGCATATGCCTTTAATCTTTTTCTCCTTCAAACTTGTTCCTACTAAACAAGATTAAGTGGTTTGTGAATTAGCACTGGAGCCGGATCCAACCAAACAACCCATAGATTTTCTTCCTCATTTAACTTTCGCCGTTTCGTCACGACGTTCAAGATAAGTTGGTAAGTAGAAGGATATGTCAACTTTCGCTATATGCTTATCCTACTAATATTATAAACGCGAAAGTTTGTATGGATGGATGGATGTTTGTTACTCTTTCACGCAAAGACTACTTAACGGATTTGGGTGAAATTTGGCACACAGATAGTTTATAACTAGGATTAACACATAGGATACTTTGTATCCCGATATTCTCACGGGATCGAAACTTATGTGGGTGAAACCGTGGGGCGCACCTAGTGATTTATATATTTTTGCAGATTTTTGTGAGTTACAAAATCTTATAATATAAGGTTACCTATATGAAGTAATAATTTTACTATGCAGTATACAAAAATGTGTAAACTCATACCTTTTTCCCATGGTGGTGGGACAGACTGGTTGCGGAAGGTGGAGGACAGGGTGTTGTGGCGTAGCCTAGGAGAGGTTTATGTCCAGCAGTGGACTGCGATAGGCTGAATTGATCGATTGATTGTGGGCGGAACTACAGAACGCCACTTGCTTGCTTGTAGTTAATTTTTTTAACTAAAGAAGTAAAGTAATGCTTAAAGAATGCATACGAACATTTCACCTACCTGTCTATACATAGGTATAGGGTTAAATTAAATTAGCTAGCAAAAGCGGTAGTGTCGTACTTGAAACTTAGAAAATATATATATTTTTTTTTGTTTTATTGTCATTAAATATCGATATCCCATCACGTCTACGGAGTTTCGCTAGCTTATTTAATGAGACCCTGTATACCAGTAAGTAAAATAGTCATGGTACCAAAGTAATGTATAACCGTAGTCTCGATTATTTGGTGTATGGTATTTATTCATTTTGTATTTTGTGTTTCACGAACTGTGTCCAGATAAACTTTTTTCTTTCTTTCTTTCTTTTCTATTATGTAGATATGTTGTAATGCCTTCGCTATTATTCCTTTTACATTTTCATACCATTGTTTTACTGCCAATTTTTACTAAATTATTTTATAGCTAGTAAAGCCGTGTATAATTAAACAACGGAAAATTACATAAACGTATAAGAACAGCCGCAATGTTCTATCGATCAGGTTAAGTTTCGCTTGCCGTGGTTAGTCCATGGATGGGTGATCATCTTTACAGTCCGAGACCTCTCCATGCCTCGAAAAGCACGTTCAGCTGTTGGTCCTGGCTATCATGCGTGGATCTTTGATAGGCGTTATGGGTCGTCAGAAGCCCGAAAGTCTGAACCAAACCAGTCTTACCATAGGACCCAGTAACAGCGACGTGCATTGGTTTTCAGAATACATAGGTAGGCAGGAATTTAATTTCGTCGTATTAACTTGAACGAGTAAAGACCAATGACAATGTGCGAATAGTACGGGAGCTGAGTAGGCTGTCTGGGGACTGCCTACTGCCGCGTGAGTTTGTATGAAGATTTAATTTTTTTGTTAGGCATAATAATTTAGTGAGTTTCTTAATTGTGGGGCACACACACTAAAATGTAATTGACAGGCTTATGGTGATTTTTCGAGGTAGACACTGCTTATATGCCTTTATGCAATGCACGCCGCTGCCCAGTAACTGGGTTGTGGAGGTCAGATAGGCAGTCACTCCACGTATAACACTGGTACTCTGCTGCATCTGGTTAGACTGAAAGCCGACCCCAAAAATAGTTGGAAAAGGGCTAGGTAGATTATGAGTAAAATAATGACACCGGCAAAAACTTCTAAATAAAAAAAAACAAAATCAAAATCGGTTCATCCGTTCGGGAGCTACGATGCCACAGACAGACACACAGACACGTCAAACTTATAACACCCCGTCGTTTTTGCGTCGGGGCGGGGGTTAAAAAGCTGAGTAGTCAATTCATTTTCTATTTACTTTTTAATATTGATACATACGAGGGAAACATAAAAAATGTTACTATTACCTTCGTACGCAAAATACGCTCCTGAACGTAGAGTTTCGGACACCAGCCCGTTATACCCACAATACAATACTATTAAGTTACTTTCACTCTGCTAAACAACACAAATAACAAGCTTGCAGTCCATTTTCATTATTTGGCTTTGTTTAAAACAATTTTCACATTATTTATTTTGCAATTTTCACAACTTTCGAAAAAATTCTAAACTACGCTTTTTCAACTATGAACGTTTGCAACAAAAGGCCATAAACAAAAAGTTGCTTGCATATAATAGGTACAGTCACAAGCACCAATATGTCAACATTTGGCCACTTTCAATTGCGATTTTTTCGTGAAATAACGAATGCAACGTTGAAACACGACACATTACATAAACCTATGGGTTTGAAAATGCTATGTTCGTAACAACATAAATTATTTTCATTCAAAAATAAAGGAGTAAATCGCTTTTGAATAAAGCCGAGTGTATAAATACTTTTGCTCGTGACTGTACTTAGTTGTACATAAGGAAAGTCCTGAAACAAGTAAAGTTCTTCGTACATGACGCTATATATCCTTTTACGTTTTACGCGATCAAAACGTCCCCGGATCTTCAAGACGTTTCATAATATAGGTATTACTCTTTTGTCTGATACTACGCTGTTGTGAATTGCGTCGGGAAGATTTATACTATACGAAGATATTCATATTCATCCAAACGTAGTCATAAAGGGTGTATTCTTTTTTGTCTTTATTTCTGTTTGTTAATCTTCTAAGACATTTTTACACGTAAATTTTTGGTCAATATTTTAAAACTAGCCGGTATTTCCTAGTTGACTGATCCCTGAGAAAAAATGACGAAATAAATTTCTGTTTTAAACGTAATTATAATTTGCCAGTGGGCAAATGGTTATGGTCTAACTTATGAATAGTGGACAGCGGTTTTAGGCATAGATAATCAAAAAATATCTTCTAAACTCGATCTCTCTTAGTATAGTTTATTTTACTAACATAATGATAATTAATGACTAACAATATTGTAACTTTTTCTAACTTCAAACATACCGTTCTGATACTCGTTTCAAGGAATTCTAAGTGAATAATTGTATTCAGTTTTTGTGAAAAAAATGTCCAAACCATAACCCCCTGATGTGTGTGCTGCTAGCCATTGCAATAAAAATAATTTCTTACTGTGCTGGAATTTGAGCTGTCTACGACGGAAAAACACCGAAACTGGCTTGCCAAACATTCTCAATAATAGTTTTCCTTATTGAATGTAAAATCAAATTCCCACGTCAAAATCCTTTGGGTCCAAAATACAGCCAGTATCGAATGTACAAGGCAAGTTATTTACGGACAAACTGAATGTTTTAACGGCTCGGGGCGTCCCCAACTTTGCGCCAACGATGGTGTTGCTATCCGAAACTTATGTTTCGTTTTCTGAATACGGACGAGCACGGTGCAGATTGCGAATGTTTTGTTTCTTTTTTGAGATAGTAACATGTATATTATTTATGTTTCTTTTTTTTGATAAAAGTTTTGTTACCATCGGTAAATTTTTCATGGGTTTTTTGAAGAGAGAACTTTATATTCTGCTGCCGATTCTACTTTACTTGATTCGTCCATTATGACAGTCACATAGGTACAAACACACATATATGTAAACGTAACATCACGCCTGTATTTCCCGAAGGAGTAGGCAGAGGTGGAGCTATGTATGATACACCCATTCGCCAGTTATATTTAAGTCCTATGTAATTGAGGGCAAGCCTATTGTTATCAACCGGGCACAAATCCAAACTTCTGGCTGCTGCTAAGAAATTCCAGATGGAAAACCCAATTACTCTTTGCCGGACCCGATTATGACCTGATCATGACAGTCATACCTACCTTTAATATACTCTCGATCGTTTGGAACTAAAACATCTTAAACAGTTCTAGAATGTAAGTAAAGATAAATAGCCACTTAGGCTCAATTTACACTGCCGCGGAAGGGAGTGGAAGCATAATGAACTTTATGTCAAAAGAGTAACGCACAAATTAGATACACACATACACACATGTCGCGAATCTTCTGGAGAATTATCGCGCATTCTCGGGAATTCCGGCAGTAATAAGCTCGTATCTAGTTTGTACGTTAGACAATTGACATAAAGTTCATTTTGCTATGTAAAATATCGCTACGAAAACTCGCTTCCACTCCGTTCCGCGGCAGTGTAAATTGAGCCTTACTTCAAAATTTGAACACTATAATTATCTACATTTTAACCTGCTATAACATTTAAGTTTTCCTGTGTTCGAAAAGTAAAGGCGTTATCTTAACTAGTTCTAGAAACTAAATTAAATGACTATTTTAATGTCTGTACAGTGTGAACAACATCCTTTGTTGATAACGATTTTCAATTTGGGGTCTTAATGTTGTAGTATTTGCGTGACCATCCGGTATCAACGGTTCGCAGGAAGTTGGTCAGCCTTTGTGTGTGTATCAGGCTCTTTGTTCGACTAAATTTAGATTGGAATTAGGTGTTATGTTGTCCGATAACATGTTTGATGGGCAGATTTAGGTTTGGTTAGTCTAACTATAGTGCTGGTTTTAGATATAAATTTTCTCTGTAGATAATTATGTTGAAACTTTATAATAAGCCTGTAATGTGTAAATATCAGTGAAAAGCAGGCATGATTTGATAATTAAAGGCAGACTGCAGTCATATCAGTTACCTAACTTGTTATAACTCAACCTATGAGCCATAACAGCATAAATGCATATTGAAAACAGCATTGTGAGGGCTCACAGTGCTGTTTTCAATATGCATTTATTGCGATAAAACAATATTCTCTTCTTCAGTATATTTTTCAATAAGCCCTCGCTCTAGTTACAACGCAGAAACACAAAACAGCTTAATTCCTTTCCTTTATTTCTTTCAACAGAATAGGACTGGCAAATAAAAGAAAAAACGACTATTTAATGACCCAAATAAAAGTCAGCGGGAAAAAGTTTAAGTTAATTATACGCCCGTGCCAATTATTCTCGTCTGTGACAGCCAATCACTCTTCAAATTAGAGCCAGTGTTGAGTTACGATGTTACTTAAGAAAATTATCCCAAGATCCATTTAATTGTTATAAAATTCCACTGAGTTGAATTAATGTAAAATTTGTCCTGCACGTGACGAGGAATTTTCTAATAATTTCTAATGAATTTTGAAATGAATTGTTACATAAACTTCCTTATTGAGAAGGTTTATTTTTGGATAATTAAAGCAACTTCATGTTTATTATTTTAATTGATAATATTCAAGTTTAAAAATTCAGTTTCGATTTTGTCGTAGTCCATGTTCATGCATTTGCATGAACATTGTTACGTACACGTAACGAAACGTAACTAAAAAGTCACAAAAAGTCATCTTCAGAAAATAAATTGCCTATTATGCCGAGATGGCCCCGTTTTTATTGCCATATCTATTCTCCCGTACTTCAGAACATCTCAATCTCAAAAATAACGTACCCAAATCAAAAGTTATTTGAATAAAAACCTCAAATAACCCACAGATGGCAGCCACTTTTAATTTACCCAAAAAAAAAAACTAATCGCCTTCATAAAACTGCATTTTGAACTTTGAAACCGCTTCAAATGACCGTTATACCTACTCGAAAAATTGATAGCGCCACTAACTCACATTTTTGTTCGTAAAAATCCCATATTTTATAGGTAACACTGATTCAGCTGGTAGTGAATCAGTCAGCATGAATATTCATCGGAATAAATTCCAGGTAGTTATATGTCAGACAGTAAATTACATAGAATTTATTTTTGTGTGAAAACTTTTACAGCTAACAGCTTCCTTTGGCTGACTTTTACATGTGGCTAAAGATTGGGTGTTAAAATATTGATTTATGTCGCGAAGTTTCATCATAACACCTGTGTTCCCTGAAGGTAGGCAAAGGTATATAGAAACAGTTTCTTTCCTTATTTCTCCAGAGCAACGAGGGTAGTGTAATTTTTAGGGTGTCCCTTTTTTTCAAAGTTTTAATTTTCTATCACATAGGCTATTGGCGCCGATTCCCTTGTTCACAAACTAAACGAAATTTAAGTTCAGTGCATCTTTGTCTATTTCATTAAGAAAAGGACGGAAGATAAATATTAGTTTAGTTCTGTCCTGTCCTGTGAGCCATAGTTTTATTCATTTGGGCCTAAAACACCCGAAAACTGTTTTTTATTTATTCGGAACAATGCAAGCCCGCGACCAAATTATACATGATTAAAAAAAAAATAGTTGAGGTCGGCTTTTCCTATCTGATTACTCTGAGAAGAAAGGTCGAAACAAACTCAGAGGTCACAGTCTCTTTTAACGTCCAGACATAATCTTGGTCAGATCATGTGAAGACCATGTAGATTGGGGTCTGAAATGGTCTAATAGGTCTACTAAAAGTGGTTGTAGTTGTATTAATTGTAACACAATTTTATTGACGGCCTCATTGGGCTAGTGGTCGCAAGTTCTGAGCATGAGGTCCTATGTTAGTTTCCCGAGTCGTGTACTGGGTTTTTCGATCAGCACCCTAATTGCGTAACACACAATCAATCTCAATCTGAATCATTTTGAAGGATATTGCTAATCCATTGCTTCATAATTATTTTCAAAAAATGTGTCATGACTCATGACATTTGTGCCTGCTCAACATCGTAAATAACGCAATGAATGTTGTTGAACTGTCAAAATGAAACCGATTCCGATTGATCGTGTGTTACGCAATTAGGGTGCCGGAATTTCTCAGTACCAGTCCGGAGTTCGGTTGATTGCAATAGGCTCGTCCACACATTATGTTCTGATACTATTCTATTATTTTGTTCCTTTTATCCGTCAGTCTCTTTAACGACGCGTCGTATATAATTTCAGGGTCTTCAATAGCTATAGACAGTGGTGGATGACGTAATAAATTCTTATACATGTTTAGGTCCTTACGGGGCGATATTTTGTCATGCGGAGCGCGCTATTGTTGGCACAATGTATGTCACTTCTGGTTTTGGGTACATAATAGACGTGTTTGTTACAATGTGTTATTTAAATTTTTTCTGTCTACTTTTTGCGGTGGTTCGCCGCTGCGCAACTTTTCCGCTGAATCTGACCACTGTGTCATCGTTTGGGTAGAGCCTTATTTACTTTGATACTGCATTTTTATATTGGCTCTAAGCAGTAATTTTACTTGCCTAAATGTATAAAAATACATAACACTATCTACTGCTTACCAATGCCTGCTGGGACACAGGCCTCCTCTCTGTGAGAGGGAGTGGCAATCCACCACGCGGGCCCAGTGCGGGTTGGTAGATGTCACATGTCTTCAAGTTTTTGATTCTACGACATTTCCGGTCCGATTTCCTCACCATATTTTCCTTCACCGTTTTTGAGAACAGTGGTGATGAAATAATTTATTCAAAGTAAAGCTTCAGTCAGGGTTTGAACCTAAGACCTACAATTCCTAAGTTGCGAATCAACTGTAGCTATAGCTAATTAATACTGAAAGCTAATAATGTATTGAAGAGCCTTCTGTATGTTTGACACTCGACATTCACATAACACTTCATAATACATCACAGCTGATTAGATAATGATAGGAAGCTAGTATCAATAATTAAGTTAGTAATTCTAGGTTCGTGCTGTAGTACGCACGGCTACACATCAAACTATACATCCAGTATAAGCTGACTTCTGAGGGGCAATTCTCGTAATTTTAAGAACGTTCAAAGTCTGATCTCAGTCTCAATCTGTCAAAAAATACTTCTAATTTCCCTACATTTTGAAAAGTTTTTGACATTTGTTTGTCGCCGAGATGAGACTGGGACTAGATTTTGAACGTTTTTAATTACGAGAATAAAATTGGCCTTCTGATCTTGTGACTGCTTGATGTGTCGCCGTGTGTACCCGTAGTTAACACCTTCTGACGCATGGCAGCACTAGTCGTTTCATGTTTTCGTTTATTATTTACGTGTTGGTTTTGTCACCCTGAATTTTAATACGGTTTGTGTAGGTTGTTTAATGTTTTGGGCCTAACAAGTTAGTTAGTTGGCAACGATGTCATAGTTTCTGTTTTTCAAAGTTTACGGTCAGAAGATAATATTTTGTTTGTATGGTAGGTATGTCGCAGGTCGTCATAGGGGTTTGTTGGCTGCTTATCCGGGCTATCCTGTGGATGCCTTATAAATAAGTCATCCAGGCAGGGCAAAAACTTCTAATCTAAGCGAATTTAAATTTGCTTTTATTGATTCATCTCGTCATTGTGTATTCTAGGTTCGAGTCTTGGAGTATAAATTTATAGACCATCAGATTGAAAGTTTAATAAATATCACAGTACTTCTTGAAATCATAGTAGTTATTTTATGAGTGAACTTTAACTTTATCTAAGAAGAACTTTATCTAAAGTGAAGTAAAATTGATCAAAATGACCTTCATTGGATCATAAGGTTATTACTTACCTATTGCTTTATCTAAAATGAGTAAAATTGGTCAAAATTACCTTCATTGGGTCATAACCTTGTCCATGTAATGACAAAGTTTTAGGTACTATACAGGATGGCAGGGACATCGACGCGCAAACTGTAACCATGAATTCAGCACATGAGTTTAGACCCCATAGCGTAGAAATTTCTGTTTCATAGAAAAGTGTAATACCTACGCGGTCAAAATGTATGGAACAGCAATATTTTTTTTTTATAACCGATGAAAAATTTCGACGCTATGGGGTCTAAACTCATGTGCTGAATCCATACAGTACAGGTTACAGTTTGCGCGTCGATGTCCCTGCCACCCTATAGAGATTAAAGCCTATTTGGTGCTAAAATGCAACCTTTATGAATACTTTGAAATTTGTAAATCAATATTTGTAAACATTCATTTATAAATAGAATAGAAAAAAACAACGGTTGGAATGAGATTTGGCTGAGAAGCTAAGTGACAAGAATAAAAATGTAGAACCATATTCTAGGTATAATTTTTTAAATAATATGAGAAACTGTGGTTTTATTTTGGGTCCCGGTACTAAGAGCTCGTAAAGCTCTCACAGTACTTATAGGTAAAAAGTTTTTGTTACTTACCAAGACAACACGTACTTGAACACCTCAATTTCGTATTGGGTTCATTTCGAAGAATCCAAATTAAGCCTACTTTTGGTTCACCAAGCCACAAATTCAAATCGATCTCTAAACACCTTTCAGCTAGCCAAAACTGGAGCCAAAACATACAAACTCTACTAAAATCAGGCTCTGTATATTCTTGACGCGTCCGTAGTAAGTTTAAAGCCAACATGATGGCTAACATTAGCCGCGAAGAGACATTATCGTGTTGTAAACCGGAGATTTAACGGCGTCAGGTAACATACTGGTACTATTGTACTAACCGCTGCGCCGGGGATTCCACCGCAGAGGTTAGTTGAGGCAAACTGTAGAAGAAAGGTTTTAATCATAGAAGCGTGTGAAAGCGGTTGGATACATTTGTAGATAGTGTTTTGTTTCTGGCTGATAGAAAAAAGGTCGTTTGATTTTTTAATAAAACACCCTTCTTCGTTTAGAATTTGATGATTCAGTATTGGGCATGAGGTCGTGGGTTCGAAATAAAACAAGTCCAAATATGACCACAATTGTGAAAAACATCGTGAGGAAACTTCGATTTATAACTGTTGGAAATGGTTAACAGACTACATAGCGGGTACTGACTGTGAGATAGGCTAATATCATTGATTATTCCTTCTCTGCATGACAAAAGGGCTTTGCTCTGCAGTGGCACAGGTACTGGCTGGAAATCTTTTTAGTTCGTTGACAAGTGATGGTTCGTTGACGAAATACGAACGCATTCACGGCACTGGTGGATTTCTACTAATTTTGTGTTTCTTTACTTCTTTAAAAACCCGTAGAATGCAAGTCATTTGATGCAAACTTTGCTCGCACCGTACGGTATAAAGAAATGTCCCTATAATAAGTTTTATACAAACTCTTTGTAAGAAAAGATTTCAGTAATCTCCTAACCTCAATCAAATAAATCGCATCGTCCATTTTGAGGGCCTCTCTACGATTTCCTGTTATGAAAAACGTAATAAATTCTGCTCCACTTTATGCTTTGTTGTAGCTAAAGACGATTCTTAATGGAAGGTTTCACAAGGAAAACCTGAGAATAATTTCAACTTAAATGTTGTAATCATACTCTAAAATTTATGATAAATGATTAAGTCTGTAAGTAGTTTCGTACTACAAACACTTTTACACGTCAATCATATTTTAAAAACTACATGAGGTCGGCGTTTCCTATCTGAATACTCTGAGTAGAAAGGCCGAAACAAACTCAGAGGTCACAGTCGCTTTTGAAGTCCTAACATAATCTTGGTCAGATCGTGTGAAGACGTTAGGTTTTTCTTGGCTTTGTTCAAAATTATCACTTGTAGTATTACTTACCAAATGAGAGACTAAGATGAGATGATAACCGCTATATTAAAAACATTAGCCAGGCAGAAAGGTTGGGCATGAGACCGACACAAGGTACGCCTGACGGACTCCTTTTTTTTTTTTTCCGGTGTGGAAAATCCTCATGGATGTCCGCCACCCTGGGGCGGGCGACGGGGTCTCTCAGACTCTTACTGACTAAAAACCACCCCACACCTCACATTCCATCTCACACCTACGCCGGGGGTCGCGGGAACGTATGATCCTTCCGCAACCCCCGAATGGTGCCGGCCCACCACCGCGGGCCTCCTCGTGTCAGGGGGGCGCCTGACGGACTCCTCTACTAAGTCCAATGAGATATTAGAAGCATCGAATCATTAAATTTGGAACCTTCTTACTTTTGAAAGTAAACTGAGTCGATCACCAACTATGTTGTTCTAAATATTTTTGAAAGATATCACCATCATCATTCTCCCAATTTATTTGGGGTCAGCGCAACATGTTCTTTTTGCCATATGATACTTATTTATTAGTCGTCACCTCAGTCCTCACCCCCTTTCTAATCGTATTATCATACATTTTAAAAAGTAGTGGCAAATCAGAACCTTACCTTGAAACACGACTAAACTAGTGAGGCATGTATTCTCCTTACGGTCATTTACTTACTTTTCTCATTTAAGATTTCACTTAAACACGTTATTGCAAGAGTTACGTGTTGAGGCTGTAAAAAGCCTCGGCATACTTTGTTGATGCCACCCTCAGGTATTTTCCCCTTTTAAGAGAAAAGGCGAGAAAAAAAAAGACTGTGTCGGTATAGAGCGCGAAGTACAAAAATGGCATGGCAGTGGTAGAGAAATAGGTACTGTAATATTATAATTTTATGTATACTAACAAAATTATGGGTCACTGTATCTGATTTAAATAAATAAATAAAATAGAATTACATATAAAAATCATAGTATACAATATTTCAACAACGAAAAAACCGTTTTCTGTGAAAACGGTTTTGTGGGGCATAGTTTATAAGCAAGATTTTTGTAAACTTACCTTAAATAAAGAAAGAATAATAATAATAACGAAACTCAACTAAGGAATTTTGGAGCGCTCCCACAGACAACTCTACTCAGTGGGGCAATTCTCGTAATTTTAAGAACGTTCACAGTCTGATCTCAGTCTCAATCTGTCAAAAATACCCCCTAATTTCCCTACATTTTGACAAGTTTTTGACATTTTTGTTTGTCGCTGAGATCAGACTGCGACTAGATTTTGAACGTTTTAAATTACGAGGATTGGCCTTCTGTTTTCTCTCATCATCATCCACAGCCCGACTTCAACCACTACTGAGCATAGGCTTCTCTTTTCATGCGCACACACACCACACGCTCCTGAGCCAGCCTCATCCAGGTTCTACCCGCGATGGTAACAATTTCGTCTGTCCGTCTCGCCGCCGGATGACCAACACTTCGTCTCCCAGGCCTTGGACGCCACTCGGTCACTGCCTTACTCCACCTGTCATCACTGCACCTTGCCAGGTGTTCTGCACAACTCCATTTGAGTTCCATAACTTGTTTCATTAAGTTCTCTATTGCCGTCCTTTATTTCAATCACTCCTTTTATTCTGAAGCAAACATAAATGATTTCAGTCATAAGATCGATAGTACTTGAGGTGGTAGGTTGACCTTTAGCAAAATGTAAATACTAGGTCCTTATATTATTATGAAACTAGAAAAAGGATAAAGAACTATACGTTTCGTCGTATACAGTTGCCTATAAAATCATTATTCTTATTTTTAGGGTTCCGTACTCAGAGGGTGCCAACGGTACCCTATTACTAAGGCTCCGGTGTCCGTCCATCCGTCCATCCGTAGGTCTGTCTGTTACAGGGCTGTATCTTTTGAACGGTAATTGGTAGACACTTGACTTCATAGAGTTTGTACAACCATGGCCGGTATAACAATCTAAATATATGTAACTCAAAGGTGACTGACTGACTGATATAGTGATCTATCAACGCACAGCCCAAACCACTGGACGGATCGGGCTGAAATTTGGCAAGCAGGTAAGTGTTATGACGTAGGCATCCGCTAAGAAAGGATTTTGATCAATTCTACCCCCAAGGGGATAAAATAACAAACAACAAAAAATTAAGAAACTTGCTTCACGCGGACGAAGTCGCGGGCAAAAGCTAGTAAATAATAAAAATAAAATAAATTAAAAAACTAAAGGGGGTACATGCAAGCCCCATGCGGGAAATGCTTGTTTTTTAATAAGTACGCAAAAAAAATCCAGTGTTAAATATTGTGTGTCTTTTTATCTCAAAAAGCGACGCGCACTTTACTTGTAGTGACCGAGTGTACAATCACGCCGGAATGTGTGCGTGGAGACTAGTAGCGTAAGTACATAACACACACACGCACTTCCGACTTCGCTATTGTCTCGGGCGGTATCGACGGCTCCTGCGCCTACACATACAATCACAGTGTGTTTGTACACGTGAGATAAAATACTACACGGGGTGGTACGGAACCCTTCGTCTGCGAGTCCGACTCGACATTGACAGCCTTTTTTGGCAAAAATAAGTATAACTAAGTAATTGATTTCTTTTATATTTCTATGAGCAGCCAAGATAACATTATTCAACTGTACATAAATATTTTTTTGTGTCGACCCATAAAACTAAGATTAAAATGGATTATTCTTGAAACACAATTTGGCTAGCTAAGCCTATTACTTAACGAAAATAAAATCTCTTCTCAATAAATTCTTAAACAAATTGGTAGGTATCTATTCTTCTAAATTAAGTCTGTTTTTAATTTAGCTTACAAACTGGGTCGTTGCAAAAGCAACATTTAAATTCAATTTTGGTATTTTACTTTTTTTATAATTACGCTTTCGATACTTTTCAATCAAAGTAGGTACTTATTAAATCGCTTTATTGGCGTAATTTGATTGAGTCTCGAAGTTTTAAAAGTTCAAAAATAAATCCACCAGAATATTTAAAATTTATAAAGTAGGGATCTGAAATAATAAGTTATTGCAATTATTATTACCTATACTCCTCCGGCGGCGGCGGCGCGGCGGCGCGGCGTGCGTGTATAACGATGTATGAACGGAAACGAAGCTATTTGCTATGTAAGGATTGTAGCAAATTCAATTCAAAATCAATCTAGGCTGAGAATCTTTTTGAACGTCAAATTTACATAAGACAGTCCCCAAAATGCCTGCCCTTAACCACTTCCTACTGCTTAAGCTGGGAAAAAGTCGTGGCGCAATAGCGGCACAGCATCAGTGCGATTCTGTAAGCATCTCACCGTGAAGACTTAGGTGAAGTGAGCGTGGAGTGAGCTGTCATTCCAACTAATGGTAAGGGATTGACACTATTGATAGCTCACTCTGAGCTCACTTCACCAACTTTTCACAGTTAGTGGTTTCAATACAAAAATAAAATAAAAGCACGCATTTTACGAAATTGCCAATATTCGTGGTATAACTTAGATATTTTATGAATAAAGCTATTGACGTAGATACCTAAAAAGAAATATCCGATATATTACAAGGGAAATACCTGGTAAAATGTTATTCTTTGAACGTATATAATAGATTTCCTACACAGTGACTGAAACACAGTGTCACAGTCACAGTGTCTGAAAACATATCAGACACTGTGTAGAAAACCTCGGATGCGAATCTGTGTAGGGATTCTCTGTGTAGGATTTTGGAATATCTTATTCTCTTTTGGAATAACATATTCCAAATTCGATCGCTATCAATATTTTTGAGTGCAGTGGTCGCCGTAGGGTTAAAACCCAGACAAGCGGTTTACCATATGCAAATTATTTCATCACCACTACTCTCAAAACAGTGTAGGAAAACATCGTGGGGAAACAGGCATGTCCTAGAACCAAAAAATCGAAGACATGTGACCTCTAGCAAATCGCGCTGGGCCCGCGTGGTCGATAACGGCCCACTCCCTGTGTCCCAGCAGTGGTAACATTATAGGTTGATTATGTATGTGTGTATTATGCAATATTTTTAAGCTCATAACATATTTCCTAAATCCATTTAGACATCACTGCTTTAAGCGTGAAGGAAAAAGGTCTCGACAAACTTATATCTGAAATATTTTTATATTAACATGCAGTGAACAAGTGTGGTTATCAATGCTTCCTGCCTGTTTGAAAAGAGGGCTTTGCCCTGCAGTGGGACAATTACAGGCCGGTATTATTAATCCTTTGTTATAAAAGCGCTCGTTTCCCTCCCCGTTCCACGAAGCGTGTATAAAAAATTCATACACTTGGTACCTAATCCATCATAGTGAATTACTTTATGAAACAGCGTCGAATGATTGAAACTGAAAACAAAATGTTCTATTAAGGGGTATTAGAAAACGGGAGAGAATCAGCCCGAGGAGTTGTATTCTCCTCGAGTTTGAATTGGCCTCAAATGTCATGATTTCATTAAATGTACTCTTAATCGATTACGTACCCTACTAGTAGGGCGCTGCAGACACAACTTGTCGAAATGGGGGATTACTGACCCATCCAATACCCAGTGCAAGTGCGGTGCCTCTAATCAGACCATGCCCCACTTGCTGGAGTGCCCTAAGTGCCCGGTCACTTGCACCTTGGATGACTTTATGAATTCCGCGGATGCCGCAATCAACGTGGCCACCTACTGGGCTCAAGAAGAGTACCATCGACACCAAAAGAAGAAGATTAAATAGTCATTCGATAAGGTAATATGTACTTGGAGACTTGTATTGATAAGTTTTATGATTATAATTCTACTAGCTTCTGTCTGGAACTTCGTCCGTTTGAAATTGGTCGTTCCTCCGGCCCACCTCGTAGCATCGCATCGTCTGCCCGCGCTGTCACTTCGTTTTCGCTTAGCGTCAATACCTACTTCTTTTTTTTCTTTTTGCTCGGCTCCTAAGGATCATAGCGTGATGAAGAACTGGGCTACCAAATGAAAACAAATATTTTTCAAATCCAACCAGTAGTTTTAGAGATTAGCGCGTTCAAACAAACAAACTCTTCAGCTTTTTTAGTAAGGTTACTTAGCCCGAAAGTCTGACAACCAGTCTTACCAAGGGGTATCGTATTACCCAATAACTGGGTTACTGGCTACCCTGTCAGTTTTGCCTTAATCTTACATATTAGATATACCTACATTTTTTTGTATGAATATAAAGGCTTATGAGAATATGAAAAAATGAGAGGCATGTTTTGGTTGAATATCTTATAATATTAATATTGGGTACAAAGAGATTTTTGTATCATGAAATAAACTAGTACCTATCGTGTAGAATTTGTTCTTTGCTAATATTTTTTGTTTTTTTTTTGGAATTTTAGATCTGCAAAGACTGACGCACTGACTGACAGGCTCTCAATACGCGAATAATCCTATTATAATATTATAAATGTTAACGTTTAGATGTTTGTTACTCATTCATGCAAAACCGGTTAAACGGATTTGGATGAGAAATTTAGCAGCACTCAGATAGTTTATACCATTGATTAACATATGGGATACTTTTTATCGCTTTTTATCCACGTGGGCGAAGCCGCGGGCGAAAGCCAGTTAATTATATTTAAGAAAGAACAGAAGCTTTTATCACTCTGGCAGGTACCTAATTTCTCGTAATTATCACTAGACGTAAGAACTCAAACGACAAAGTGAAAAATGCTGCATCAACAGGAAACAATTTTCCAACCATTATTATTTACTTATTAGCAAAACATTTATGTATTCAGTGAATATCAACCGTCTTACGTGTACCTGTTTGTTTGCATAACCGGCTAGGCGTGCCATTTTAGGCCTGCCTACATATTACGGTTAGGAAACGACGGTACATTATTTAGTACTAAGCAATGCCCGTGAGCCAAGAATGAGTTATGAGTATTAGTTTTTGGCTATACATTATTTTAGGACGTGGGGACTTTCACTTTACTGTTTATACTTCCTACTTAATATTATAAACGCAAAAGTTTGTATGGATGGATGTTTGTTACTCTTTCACGCCAAAACTACTGAACGGATTTGGATGAAAGGAGATTGACCAAAAGTCGCACCAAAAACTGTCATGTCTCAATATCAAAATATTATATAGTATTTGATCTTTATTTCGTGAAAAGATCCGATATCGGAACCTTTCCGTTCGAATTGTATTTGTTTGTGACGGGACTATGGCCCAATTTTCCGCTGGTGTGCATTTACTTAACATCCGTCTAATGTCCTGTAACTGACCCTAACCCTTAAGGTTCAATACAATAAAATAATACCTCTTACTCATTTTTATCGGAATATTAAGTAGGTAATGTAACTTTCAAACAAAAAAAATGGAATTAAAAAGTCTGATCTATTGAGGAGGTTTGATCACTCAGACAGACAATAAGCTTCAAACTTATAACCCTTTGTGAGTCAGGAATTAAAATGATTATTATTTATTTTTCCCCTACATTCTTAATTTCCTCTAGCTCCAAATTACTGTTACTGTTATCCTACATCATCCCACTGACTTGCAGCTCTTTCGATCCAGGGCTAAAGAGGACCACTGCTCGTTTGTTTTTTCCAGTTCGTCCCGCCATCTTCTACGGAGTCTGCCGTGACGCCTTCTAGCAATGTCAGGGCTCCACGTTGTGGTTATTAAGGCATACGGCAGACGAAGCTTGGCCATTCCCACTTCAGCTTAGCGGCTTTTTGAGCAACGTCAGTAATCTGTGTTTTCGATGTGGTGTTGCGAATATGATCAATCAATTTGACCTATCTCCAAGTACTTTACGTCAAACCGTAACCCTTGACATAAAGCCAGAAACTTGCCTCAACGTTAACGAAAAAACTGGCTTAAATTACTTAAAAAACTCCCAGCAGCACCCAATCTACTTAAACAAAACCCGCCCAATTTAAATACGTCACTGTATGAATGCGGGGCTCAAGGAACGGAGCGGCTCCTTAACTCTGCATGCTAACAAAGAGTACAATAAAGACTTTAGTCAGATTATCTACATAAAACAAAAGGCGGGGTAATGAGCTAGCTCAGATTCAGTGCTACGTCATCGATTTTCTTTTGTTTTTACTTATACGATCTCGGAACAATGTCGTGCTGTGAATTGACAATGGTTGTAGTGTTGCAGTAGATAATATACAGAATTGCATCAATTGCGAATCCCCATAGGTTTTGCTTATGAAAGACTAGCTTTTGCCTGCGGCTTCGCCCGCGTGGAGGTCGGAAGTTATCCCAGGGGACCGTACTATCTGGATGAAAAGCATCCTATCTCTTAACACAAGTCATGCTAAATAAAATCAAGCCTTAAGGCGTGAAAAGGGAACAGACAGATAGCCTGACAAACACAGTTACTTTCACATTTATAATAAGAAATATTCCTCCAGACCGAATTCCGGCCATGCGATCAATCTCAGCTGAGACCCTGAGCTGAGCCTTCGGCGTGGGTTAAATTATAGTGCACAAGTGTATACGCCAAAGGAGGGGGGGGATCAGTGGCTAAATAATAACAGCCACACAGGTCGGTCGATCAGGTTAAGCTACGCTTGCCGCGGTTGGTCTGTGGATGGGTGACCATCTTTACATATCGAGGCCCCTCTGTGCCTCGGAGAGCACGTTAACCTCCCGGCTGTCATTCGTGCATCTTTGACAGTCGTTACGGGAGTCAGACGCCCGAAAGTTTGACAACCATTCTTACCAAGGGTTATTTTATTACCCAGTAACTGGGTTATAAAGGTCAGATAGGCAGTCGCTCCATGTAAAATATTGGTATTCAGCTGCATCCGGTTAGACTGGAAGGTGACCCAACATAGTTGGGAAAAGGCTCGGCAGATGATGGACAAAGGGATATAGGATATGGATTGCAATAGCTTTCATTAGACAGAGGTACAATATTCTACCTAAGACGTCTTTCCTCATTCAATACTCTTGATACTTCGATGAATCTAAGCTACGTACAGTATAAAAGTGGTGCTGTACGGTATTTCCAATTCAATGCACAATACAATTGCCTTTTACCGCTGTTCATTTCGACTGTCGGTTTTTATGGAAAATTTAACTATCACGAATGCTGTTGTTTGTTAAGCAAACTAGTTTTTTGTACGCGAATTTTACTAACCTAAACAAAATACGGTAAAAGTGTTGCATGATTGTTACAACATCTAATGTATAGATAAACAAAGTCTTTACATTTTTATTTAAAACTAATTTACGTCAATTTGTCTAATCTAATCTATCTAACTAGCCTGAATTGCCACACTGCAGGGCACATGCTTCCCTCTCCCTTTTCCACACAATAGGGTAGTTTCCTGGGTAAAAAAATAATTATTATATTTAGTCCGTCAGTTAATTATCGAAAAATAATGGACACGTATTTTTTCTTTGCCCATTGCCATGAATATTTTCAAAATACTCTCCCTAAATAATGGGATAGAGAGGATATCTGTCACATTAAGCATAAACCATCGACGCGTTGTGCTCAATTACATTTGCTCATGTCCTCTACAATATTGTGTTATAGTAAACATTTCCTCATGGTTTCTCCTCTCGTGTTTCCGATGTTTTGGGCGGTGTTACACAAGTCACACGACCATACTTCCGGGTTGAGAACAAATATCGTCGAACCCAATAAAGTTGTCGTCACAATACAAATGCACTGGAGTAGTTGAGTTCGGTTTCAAATCCGCTATTTAGCTTTAATTCCTACGACTTGTGTTTTGTCTATCTATATCTGTGTGACTGTGCTCTATTTTGCTGTTCCTGCGTGTACAGACAGCGTATACATTTTTCACACAAAACATTAATACAAATAAATTATTAATTACAACTGCTACACAAAATCGTATCCTTAGTCCATGCAGCCAGCAAGTTACGAGTATGTATTTCAAAACAAATCATCAAAAAAATAAAATATTATATTTCGTTCTGGTGAGTAAGTACCAAGTTGACGAATAATAGGGACGTATGGAAGAAAAAGGCATATTGCATACACCCCAAATAAATTATAAAGGGCAGGAGAATGATGATATTTTTTTTTTTGTAAAGAATTACCGTGAAAGTATCCAATACCAAAACAGATTTCAATTACGACGTTGCCAATTTTACTCACAAAATCTGACACATTCTAACGTAACTTAATCTTCTCTCCATATAAATCAGCAACCCGTCATTATTAAGTGAGACGCAGAATGGGTGTAACACAGAAGGTACTCAGAGGGCCTGTAACTGGGGTAAGTGTGGACTCATTAACTCATGCCTAATGATGTGCCGCTGTCTTAACTTACGCTCTCGCTTTAGTATTCTATTAAATCACGTCTGCGCGGGTTTTGAGTGAAAAATGTGACCTGTTTTGTTTATCATTTTTAAGGGAGCGGAATAATGATTATTTTATTCATATTTTGAGAATGTTAATTTGAAATTAGTGCGTGTGTTGAATTATGAGTCATTTGAAGCGTCAACAGATTATATCGTGATTACACGAGAATTTTGGGAAAGCATGGACATACCTACTAATTAATTAACGAATGATACTGAACTTACAACGCGTAGTCGCAAACTAGTTTAGGTTATTAGTCGATTCGCACGAATTTACTCGCCCGAAATGGGCGAATCGTCACTTTTAAATAATTTATATTATTTCTATAGGCGACTTGCACTAATTGGCACATTTTGAATTTTATGCAGTAAAAGTATAGAAAAAAGTACACTAGCACACAGAAGTGAGATAAATATAATGATAAGAGTTAAATATTATAAAACGTGTGTAGTACAGTAATATAAAACATTTCTGAGATCCAACGGTGTATTCATAATATACACCACATACCATACACTGTCTGAAAAGTCAAAATATCTGACATAAACATTTTATTGCTCTGACAGCAAATACAGTTATATTTTATTTCCCACAATTCTGTCTGTATGTCAACCGTCAAGGGACCGAGATACATGTAGTCTAGATGAGCGAGAAAGTTGCCGAGTAATGTAACGATGCGGTACGTGAGTGTGTTATTAAAGTTAGAAATATTTCTATAGGAAATGGAGTGAGCAAAAGAGTTTCAGTGTGCTTTGTTGGTCACAGGCGAACTGAGCATGTTGGTTACTGGTTTTGGTGTCTCGAACTGATAACAAAAATGTATTTCAAGTTTGAATAGAACATAAATTACGCAAAAGAACTTCATCACAAGCAGATGAATAGTTGTTCTCGATTAAACGAGGAAAACATTTAAACAACGTGTTTTGTCAGTTAGTTTATTAAACATTAGCATTGATAACATACATTAGATTGACATACACATAAAATGTTTCTAATCCTCTGTGACTAAAAGTTTATAGGTACCTACATATGTGAATATAGTAATAAAACGGACTATACAAAACTAGTGCTTAGAAGTAGTATAACTATCACTACTTTACGACACTACAACAAATAAAACTGATACAATCAAAACTATCTAAAACGTCTTCATACCAGCAGCAAACAAAACGATCAGTCGTAACACTGAACTTAACATTACAATACGCGATAATACTCCGGATCACACTTTACGCGCACTACCCGAAATGATCCGTTTATTATACCCATTAACAACCGTATCTCTGAGAATGGAAATGACGGTAGTTGCCATCACACGTATTTATGGACCCGACTGTACCGTCGAGGCCAGTCAATGAAGATTTAATTTTGGAATCCCCTTTGTATTGAATGTCCGTTTCGATGATCTGGGAATTAAATAAAAATATGGCTGTTTTTTTAATTTTATGACTGCTTGTTTTTATGTTTATTATAAAGTTATGTAGTAGTTTAAGTGTGCATACTTACGAGCGGTACGCGTCGTCGTCGTCGAAAAAGCAACAGCAGCCGTCGAAACCCGTCGACGCCCACCGTCGACAAAGTGCTGCTCTATTTGACTACGGTGCTCAAATACAGGAACGGCACGTTGTCGACTCGTTGTCCTCTGTCGTTGGCGCGTGCCGCTCGTGTGTGTAAACACTAACGTGTGTTAAAAAAACTTTAGCTGACATTAATATTAGACCGCAAGCTCAACAAGGGGGTATCGTGTAACCCAGGTTAAGGAGGTCGGATAGGCAATCGCTCCATGTAAAATACTAGTATTCTGCTGCATCCGGTTATACTCGAAGCCGACCCCAAAATAGTTGAGAAAAGTGTAGGCAGACGATGATTAATAGACCGTAAAAATAAAAAGTGAGATCCTACTAATAATATTATAAATACGAAAGTTGGTGAGGATGGATGGATGTTTGTTACTTAACTCTTTCACGCAAAAACTACTGAACGGATTTGAATGAAATTTGGCACACAGATAATATCGGGATCGAAACTGATGCGGGCAAACCCTCGGGCCGCTGCTAGTGAATAAATAATGCAAAAACTGAAAAATTTAAGTTCTTTCATTGCTTATCTGAAAAAGGTTGGTTTTCCGCGCAACTGTTGAAACAAGCAATTGTTTGTTACAATTGCTTGTATCAATAGTTGCTACTGCAGAACTTAATTAAATTTTAACTTGAGTTAAATGGTGTTGACGGTGAAACAGGAATGTTCAGTTTTTTTCTCCTGTATTCGTATCCAATACGTACTTTTTATGAACTGTTTATTGGTTTATTAAATATTTATCTGAAAACCAGTCTTATTACCCAGTAACTGGGTTGCGGAGGTCAAATAGGCAGTCGCTCCATGTAAAATACTGGTATTCAGCTGCAACCGGTTAGACTAGAAGCCAACCCCGACATTATTTGGGAAAAAGGCTAGACAGATGATGATGATGGTCTAACGGTAGATATCACTTTATACAACTGCAGTAGTTCGACAACAACAACAAATAAGGTAATATAATATGTGCGGGCGTCATGTAACTTTATTACTTTAACATTAAGTTTCAATATCAATTATTGACGAGCGCTCATGAAATGCAACAATTACTATACCAGGAAATATAATATATTCTAATGTACACCATTGAAACCTACACTGTAACAAGGATCTTTTGGGATGCGAATGACGTTGACAAGAGCTGTTGTTTAACATTTGTGCAATTTTTTTTGTGAATGTATTGAAAAATCAAGCTAGTAACCAGGGGCGTCGGGTATAGTTGAAGTTTAGTAAGAAACCGATAGATGTTTTGGAATTAAATTAAATTTGATTAAAGAACTGTTTGTTCACTATTAATCAAATTAATTTTATGCGAAAACATCCATCGGTTTCTTACTAAACTTCAACTATATCCGACGACCTTGGTTACATCTAGCATTTGGTGACCGTACATATACAGCATGAAGCACAACACAGACGTGTCATATCATGTCTGAACAAGTCACTAATCTCAAGAATAATGAGCAACAGAATACGATCTCTAAGAAAAAAGAACATGAAACAAAAGACGATAGAGAAATACAATACCAGTTTGTCTCAAAGGGTAAAAACATTTGGTGTAACGAGGCAAAGGATTTGTATCGAGTCAATCAGGCTTATGCTCCTAACTAACCCCTAACTAACTTCTTAACGTTACTGGTCAGGTTTCTGTGACGTCATCCTTTTCGTAGAAAGTAATAAAATGAAGAAAACTTTGTTAACAGTTGAGTGTTATTAGATTTTGTTGAGAAACCACGAGATAAACAGAACATGAAATTTCAAGTTAGGTACCTATGAGTATTATTTTATCTAAATAAGGGTTTTGATCAATAGGTAAGAAATTTAGGTTTTCTCATTGTTTGTCTTATTTCTATTTATACTAAAAAGAAATAAGACAAACAATGAGAAAATTCATGTATTTATGTATAATTATTTGTGCTTATATATTTATATGTAATTAGGTATATATCATATTTATAGTTTTCTATCTTTATATTTAAAATATTTATTCCTCAATTTTCATGATTGCCCCTACCACTGTTTGTCTCTGCATCACCCGAGGGTTGACTGGTAGAGAATGCCTATGGCATAAGTCCGCCTATGTACATTTGTGTGCTGAAAGTGTTAAAAAAATAGGTAAGTAAGTACCTACTAGATCAAGTTTGATCACTTTATTTATATTTTGTTGATGTAAAGCATAATCCTGAAAAAGACGTGAAAAGTTATCAATATAAGAACTTCGTCTGATAGAACGGATTGTTGCCCCGCTGTGAGACAGTTCGGGTTGAATCATTTATTCTATTACAGCAGGGACAGACTCCCCGCTCTCTAAGTTCGTCAACGAAGACACCGGCCCGTCCGAAAGTAGTTGACGCGTCAAATGCAATTTTCGGAAGGGCTAAAGCACATCGGCCTTAGGGACCACTGTCAAATCGTATTGTCATTCATGTCTTACTTCGGAAACCGATCTAATCTTTTGTTTAATTTTGTTTATTCCTTATTTTTACAGTTATTACAATTTAATGTTTGTACAAACATAATCAAAGAACTTATTTGTAGACGAAAAAGATTTTTTAATACAAATTTATTGAGAGACGTGTATTCATATAACATCACATCACATAAAATAAATTAATAGGTAAGTACTTGAATATTTATGATCAAATAGTTAATAGAATTACATACTTAATAGGTTTGATTTCTAGGCGGAGGTACTCGTATCATCAAATATAGTGTTCGGATATAATTCCAGTAGGTACAATTTATGTTCTAATTAAATTTTTGCTGCTCAAAGGCACCTCAAAGGTCGATCATAATAAACTCGTTGCAATTTATTTCTTTTATTCAATAATTTATCTAAAAAATGGTTAGGCTTTTTTTTGCTACCATTTTTGCCCGTGTTTTTCTCGAAGCCATTAGAATATTCGATCATTAGGATGTCTAGTAAATATCCAATCAGTTGAAATTGCTCCACCATCTGTTATACTAATAGGTTCATATACATTGTGTAACGGAAAGGGTATATGCATACCAAGGGCACGGCTTCTTTGGATGATATCAAACGATATTGGAAGGGTTTTTTAATCCTATCTCTACATGTTCGGAAGTTATGAGAATTTTTAATACATTGATACCAGAAACCAAACTAGCCGCGCAAAATTACGGAAGAGATTTCTCGTGATATTGGCAAGAAACGTGGGCAGTCATTGACCTACGCAGTGCGGTGACACGTTTGTTATGATTTAAATTTAAGAAACATATGAAACCGAAAATTTGGTATTAATTGTTAGTTTTTTTTTTTTTTTGAGTTGAAACTATGTATCTTGGTTCTGTACCAGCTATTATCTTTAGTGCTTAAGGATAGCAATAGGGTTTCTGTGACACATTGTATATTACAAAGTTATTCTAGATAACGACGTATCAACAAAAAAAAAACTATGAAACACACACATCTCGAAACTAGAAGCCGTAGAACGAACGTGCTAAGTTAATTTAAATGATTGTTTAATCGAAATACAACTTTCGTATTTATGCGACAAGCAAATGCAATAAAGTATTGAGTATATTATACGTATATATGTATTTGTAAATTATATTATGTGCGATAAACGTGTATTTTCAATTTAAAATTGTTCGAAGTCACGCTACTTAATTCTCGAGTCCGTGCTAGGCCCACAGTATCAACACCTCGTAAAAGTACACTAAGGTTAACAGCAAGGAAGTGTAGCAATAAAGTCTCGACCTCCATAAGACCGACTCACATACATTACTCTACTTGATGACTATACATGGTCTCATTCAAACGAATCCCGCACAGCTTTAGCCGAGATTCTACGTCCAATACGCGAACATTACGGGCGCTTAATACTCCCAAAGTATTTGCTACTATTTGGGCCAGTTTACTTACTACGAGTTGTCTCATTAACTTGGATTTAGTTACTTGAAACACAATTAACTTCACTAAGAACACTGAACAGTTCTCGGTTCTCGTTTTATGTGAATGGTCGAGTTTATTATATTGTTGTGTAAGGGTAGTTTTTGTTTTGAGTGCTGTTCTGATATGGTTTTTTTTTTGGTTTTTATTTAATCATTATTATAAAAGGCACAAAGCAATAAAATAGCATAAGTACACAGTTTACTTGGGAGCAGTCGTGGCCCAGTGGTAACGGCCCTGACTTACGATTCGAGGTCGTGGGTTCAAACCCAGGCAGGCGCTTTACTTTGTGTAAATCATTTCATCACCACTGCTCTCAAAATGGTGAAGGAAAACATCGTGAGGAAACCAGCATGTCCTAGAGCAAAAAATTAGAAGACGTGTGACATCTACCAACCCGTACTGGGCCCGCGTGGTACATTACAGCCCACTCCCTCTTACAAAAAGGAGGCCTGTGTCCCAGCAGTGGGAACATAATAAGCGGATTGTGCTTACACAGTTTGGGATTTATTCATAAGCGATGACTAAAGTTAAGTAACGTTTAAACGTCAAAAATGTATGGTTAAACAGTCGCTAATCACTGCTTAACTTTAAGCAACGTTTATGAATAAAGGGGAATATGAACAAGGTATTTGGATTTAATTGTATTTTCATGAAGTTAGACTTACCTAATTGTATTTAAAAAAACCGATTGAATTTCAAGTTTTTTATAAAACAAGGCTTTTCTTTTCACAAAAGAAAAACTCTAGACTTTCCAATTTCCACGCAACACAAGACCAAAGCTACTGTGTAAGAAAAACATGAAAATAATTTTCTAGAAGATAGTGCTCCGCCCGCAATGAGGCGGGTGGGTGACCGAGTTATGGCAACCGGCAACCGTACCACAGTCGGTAAGCAAGCAACTACCCGGCTGCCTGCCTTCTGTAGACATTGCCTGAATGTAACCGCTAACGAGAGGTTCACAGCCGCCTTCATTATACTCCCTACAACGTAACAATGTACCTATTCCGCACTAATGTTACCCTATACTCCATGGTTTTATATTAAATGAGAGGAAATAAATGGAAATTGTATGTACTTTTTCCACATGTCTGGTGTTTTATGACGACAGCCGACTCTCGAAAACTCACCGTGAAAACTAAGGCGAAATGAGCTTGAAGTGCGCTGTCATTTCACCTAATGCTAGGTAATGACACTATAGACAGTTCACTTCACCTTAGTTTTCACGGTGAGGTTTTTACAGAATAGATCAGCTGTCGTAATAAAACACCAGACATGGGGTAAAATACAAAAAAAAAACAATTTATTTTCTCTCTTTTCAATAAAACCATGACTTGCTGCTTTAATAATGGTTTTTCCGCTACCGTGTCGTAGATCAAATAATCACTTTGTCGTACACAAAAAACGCGGTTATACGGATATTGGACTTGAGAAGTTCTTTACAATGAATTGTGAAATTTTCAGGAAGGTAAAGTTTTTCTTTTGTAATTGGAAAATTAAAAGTTCTAGAACTGTGATTCTTGCTTAGTTATATTTTTATAGGGTTTTTTGAACAATGAGTTGGTAAGCTGTAAATTAAGCCACCTTGTAATTTTTTTCACAAATAAGATCCTGTCTTCAGAAGTTTTTCACTTGAACTTGAAATACAGCTGATTGCTTTTTTTCTTTTTTTAAAAGACTTTGCCCCACACTAGAAATTAGTCCTGTATCGTGGGCGCGTTTACAAACATTTAAACTCACATACACAAACAGCCAGACCCGGAACAATTAGCTGTAGATAAAGATAAGAAATATTTGTTCCGTGCGGGAATCGAACCCGCGACACGCAGCGCAGCAATTGTTCGCTCAGCCACTGCGACAACCGTGTCGTTCTGTAAAAGTCTCAATGATTATTAGGTGACATGAGCTTGAAGTGAGCTGTCAATAATGTCAGCCAGGTGGAATGACAGCTCACTTTACCTAAATTTTCCGTTGAGATTTTTAGAGAATAGACGTAGTTATCACATACTAACTGTCTTTACTATGAAAAAAAAACATAAAACCTTATCTACACTCTTCAAAATATTGTACGTATTCATTAATGTTTGCACCTCACAGCTCATTTTAAAACTCGCTTCAAAAAAATAAAAAATCACAAACGATGCCACCCGTTTCCGTGCTCGTAGGTACACCGGCCGCATTAAGAAGCATTAGTTCAGTAACAAAGGGTGGTATGACAAAGTGCCTTCTTTTCTTGGTGGGGTAACAATGGAGGTGTCGCTTGTTGTACCCCTGAGTTGTCGCACGACCGAAGACGACATTGAACAACCCTAACGGCTTAATGCATAGTCTCGTTATTTCTAGAAATGAAAGTATTTTATTTAGACTGTGGGTTCCTTTTCTTAGTTCATTTTTACTTTGACGTCACAATGTGGTTTTATGGTTGTCGATTCGATCTCTGCGGTAAAGGTAGAAATATAACTAGAACTTTTTGATAACATCATTTGTGTATGTCGAGTTTTAAGTTCTCGTTTGTTTTCTACCTCTGCTTCTGAAATATTATTTGTACCTGTTCTTTGTGGATAATGCAGGGTAATCTTAACAATACATACATAATATACAAATAAATAAAAATGCAGTGTCTGCTTGTAATGTCAAAAACAGCTTCTTACTTTTCCGGACCGATTTTCGCTGTCAGATAGCTGATGTTGTAAGGAGTAAATAAGGCTATTTTTATTCGAGAAAAATAATTAGGGTTCCGCGCAAAAAATCCAATTTGTTTTTCGATACGCGAACGAAGTCACAGTCACAGCCTCACAGCTAGTAATAAATAGAGCGTTCATAAAACTAGACGTCATGAACACATGACGACTTCTAGTAGTAAAACAATACATTATTTCCGGGTGCAAAAACAAACGTTTACCCATCCACTGTTGAAAAAATCAGCTTACTCTAAGTGCTCGCTCAAAATTATTCAGATCAGTACAATAACAACTCAGAAATCCCTACATTCATAGAAAACGCGATTTTTTACGTTTGCATAACATTGGTTTGGCAAAAACGTCTATTTCCCGGACTACAGGATGGACAGGGAATACTAATCTGTTCCGTTGTAAGGAAACGGATCGGAAGGGGCGACCCACCACTTGTACTTACTACCAGTTCTAAGGTACAGTCTACCGCGTCAGCAGTAACACTTGAACTACAAAAACCACCTTTACGGTTACGCAATAAAACTGCTGTCAAAGTGTAATTGTTGCCATTGACAGGTGGTCGACTGTACCATGACCCTTGATTAGGAATCCGGTTTGCGTTCTACGTTATATGAATATTCTAGGTGTTGTGTATCTTTAGTATTTTGCATAGAAACATATTTAATTCAGAGTGTATTTTTGATGTTACTAATTATCTTGCAAATGCATATAATTTGCAAGATAACATGCAAGTCAGAAATAGAATATATATAGGCCCATTCGAAAAATCAATTTGATGACTTGCCTTCATTTTCATTTATTTCCAATTGAATGGGTAATTTTTGTTTTTTTTTTATTGCAGAAAAGGTGGTACTGAGAACGAACTTCACAGTTTCAAAATTCACAGTTCTATTTAATTTAAAATAGGACTTAATTATCCTTTTATTTACATAACCTTTACAATATTTAACAGAACTGAATATTTACACTAGGTACTGACTACATTAAATGACTGAATATACAAATAAATACAAAAACAAAAGGGCACTTAGGTGTCGAGGTAATTGTCCGCATCGCTCTCATCCGGAAACGTGCCCAGAAGACTTGGCCAAAGAACGATCTTGGATCGTTCCTCTGGTCACATGAAGTGTCGATCAGTCGGCGAGAAGTTACAATAGAAATTAAATAGGACTAATTATATTATAACTGTAAAATGGACTATTTTATCAAATAAAGAAATGAATAAAAACTGTCGTTTAATCACACAATATAAATACAAAGCTATGGACAACCGTTCAAACGTAAAATGCAAAACGGTCTGTTTTTATGCAAACTTATGAAATACAATTTTACCGTTGACGCATAACTAACAAAGTTACCAAACTGAAAACAAGCGTCGAAAATGTTTTGCTGACTGTAAACAAAAGCAGTTTTTCCATTCATTTGAATTTGAAAAAGCGTAATTCACCTTGAATTCCACGTTAAAATACCTATTCTTGATATATCCTACATCTTACAAATATGTAGCTTGTGTGTACCTACTCTTCTTTACCTAAAAAATAAACCAGTGAATGCGTTTTTTTATGTGAGAGTCTGCCAGCCTATAATGTTCTCATATCTGGGATACACGCCTCCTCTCGGTGAGAGTGTGCCGTAATCCACCACGCGTGCCCAGTGCGGGTTGGTAGATGTCACTTGTCTTCGAATTTTTGGTTCTAGGATATTCCGGTTTCTTCACGATGTTTTCCTTCACCGTTTTGAGAGCAGCGGTGTTGAAATAATTTACTCAAAGTAATGTCTGAATTCGAACCTACGACCTACAACTCGTAAATCGTGGCCGTTACCACTTGGCCACCATTGCTCTTCATGACTTGGATTAGAATCTTTTATTCCGGTAGTGATGATGATGATGGTGATTCCGGTAGCACGTTACCGTGGTATGATTTCTGACCATCATGCGGCCAACGTCGCTTGTACTCGTAAAAGCTAGCCATGCAGGTGTGCAGGAGAAATAAACTCTCACTGTTTTTGTTTTCAATAATGCGAGGGAAGCAGACGGGTTGAAAGATACTCCGGCTTTCGCCTACATCCCCGAAGTTTCTGAATTCACCCAGTTTAGGACGGCTCTGTGTCAAAAGTTCTTTCCCGTATTTTAAAATTGGGTATTTCTAGAGCGGGGTTTATTTTCTTTTGTCTTCATATTTATAATAATGAACAGTTTTGTTCGTCGTTTCTGTGAATGATTGAATTATTAATAACTTTCTAATTCAGGAAGTAGAAAGTTGGTATTAGTTTGTGCGGAGGCGTACTCGTGCGTTATAAGTACCTACTGTATTTTTTTTACACTGTTCCGTGTTCTGTATACAACGTGAAGACGATATTATATGAAAACACTGGCAATACTAATATTTAAAAAAAAATCATAACATCGAAATTAACAGTGATTTTTACAAACACACTTAGTGATGGGCCGACTATGGGATGGATGGTTTGCCGATGCACCGTCTACTTAGCTACAGTGACCTATTGGATATAATTATTATGTGATTGATTTTTTTTCATGCAGACTGGAAACGTATACGAAGTTTAATTTATTATCTTATTGTCGTCTCCGCCTTGTATACAGAATGTATCAGAAAATTGTTATCAATTTTTTTTTCCTTATTTTGTTGTCAGCCTCCCCGTACATTTGGGTTGAGTAGGTATTGAAGTTTTGTACGGAACAGAGCTGATAATTTTTTCTCCATTACGATGTTGGTTCCATGGAGAAAGTTATTCAGTTTTATGGTCACATAAAATGAAACTACAGCCTTAAAATTGACCACACCTTTCTGACACATTCTGTATACTTACTTAGTATACTGAATTCTGTTTGTTGGTTTGAAACAAGGAAACATCTATGAAAACAGTATTATCTCGCGTACCAATTGTACCCTCGTCGGTTCTTATAATGTTTGGAATTTGTTTAAATAGTAACCATTAACGTAGAACTAATTTATGCGACCTCAGCGGCTAATATGTCAGTCTCAATACATAGTTATAGAAGTCCCACTATTCCTTTCAGCTGAACTCTTGGGGAGGCAAGTGGAATTATTCAGAAAGTTAGCTCGTTAAACCTCGTGAGACACGGCTAACTTTCTAAAAGTGAAACACGAGGAAACGACGACGAATATACTTGTACTTATAAGTATTGCTCGCGACTTTAAATAGATTTCGTTGTTTAATAGTTTCTGAATAAGTTGTAACAGTTTCTACGTTACGTGGTGAAGTGGATTTACTAAGTTCTGCAAGATTCTATTAATGTAGTGTAGCAGCATAGCCATCGTCATTAATTAGGGTAATAGTAATATGTAGTTTAATTGTTTTATATTGGTTAATTTTAGTTCAGTTTCATTTTGTTTATATTTAGCAACTTCTAAATAGTGTGCAATTACACAAGCGAAAAGCTTAAGTAGATTTACGGAATTCTTATACCTACAAGCAGTCACTAACTGTCGATATTACTTTCAAAAGATTTCCAACAATTCTTTTACACATTCAAATGCGCAAACAAAATGGATTACGAAGGCAATTGCGAAATTGATTTTTGTATTATGACAGGCCATAATCAAAGTTAAGTCGAGTGGAAAAGCGAGCTCCTTTTATTTAGGAAAAAGAACTTTCAGGCGATTTAACAGGCCTTTCAGATACCCTTTCATTTGTGAAAGATGAGTAATAATATAAACAGTGACCTCGGAACCGTAGCTTTTTTATAAAATACAGCAATTAATCTAGACGAAGTTGGCGACAATATAACACAATTATTACCCTTTTTAAGGTCCGTGAAAAATTGCCCGTAATATATTTTCGTCTAAAGTGAGAAAGTTACATTTGTTCATTGTAAAGATATGATATAGAGGCCTTTTGTTGCGTTGGACAGTATAAAAGAATGGTGTCAGTGGAACGTAAAATAAATTAAACCGGCGCCATAAAAATCCTATGTCTATAGAAACCCCTTAATTATTTCATACGAGACTGCACGTTGCTTCGTTGTTCGCAATTTTACTGTAGACAAAATATGTGCAGGGGAGACGGCACTTTCATAATTAGTCCTATGAAGTATAGGATGAGATCCCAGTTAAAGTTTTGAGAGAGTTCCGTTTATGTTCCACTTATTGTGAAAACAGACAAAACGACTAAATTGCGCTTACGACATCTGAGGTCGGCCTTGTTGACTATATGGTTTACCCCTTTTCACCCTCTTTCGAGTTCGATTGTGATCTCCACAACACACAAGAGAAAGATCAAACGGAAATTACTTATTTACCTTTAGAAGCGAAGCCTTTACGAAGCATAAACGAACTTGACTTGGTCTTTCAGTTCCCTTTTACATCAAATTAAAATGCTTAGATATACATATGTATAAAGCTAAATTATAATCATATGCATAACATCCATAGATTTAGTAGGCCATTATGTGCTCTTGAAAAGAGAATTTGGAAATAATGCCCACACTGATTGGGCATTAAAGATATCCAAATGTGATATTGGTTTTAAGAGTGACTAACAAGCTCAAGATACGTTACTAAAACTTGTGGTTTACTTTGATATAATAACGGTCATAAGAGCCCAATTAAAACACCCAAAAATCTTTGTACAATACCACCAGCTCAGTTTGTAGAAAACAAAATCAGTTAAGTCAAAAAAGAGGCTTCTTTAGAAGACACAGGCTGAATTCACATCGACCAAGATAAAAGCGAAAGACTTGTATTGTCCGAAGAGCTTTTAGCGTAGAAAGTTTCTCCCGAAAAAGATTTCCGAGTTAGAGATTAGATTACAACTGGGACTCGGACTCCTAGACTAGTGGTGTTTGAACAAATGTATACGATACTTCGGATAAGTTGTTATTATTAGTCCTCATAAATTATATACTTTGTCACGAAAACATTGTAACCAAAAATGTTTCATTAACTTGATGAAACATACGGACCTATTTCTTTCCCGTTCCTCGCTATAGTAGTCTATAAAGTATATATATATAGTAGCACGTAACTTAATCTTGAACGTTCAAAAGTAAATAAATGGTCTTGCTTAAATTAATTACTGCATGTGACCAAAATGAGAGCAGTGGTGGCCGAGTGGTAACGACCCCAACTTACGAGTTCTTGGTCGTAGATTCGAACCCAGGTGGGCGCTTTACTATGTGTAAATAAACAACCAAAATATCCTAGAACCAAAAATTCTAAGACGTGTGACACCAAACCGCACTGGGCCCACGTGATAGATTATAACTCACTCCCTCTCTAAGAGAGGAGACCTGTGTCCCAGCAGTGGGAATATTATAGGCTAATTATGCTTATGCTACAATTTACCAAAATATTGTGACAGTCGTGTATCAAAACATCTGTAAAAAAATGTCTTCAGTTTACACAAATGAAAATATCGCAAGTGTTGTTTCGTATTTTCTACTTATAAATCTATTTACAATAATGAGTATTTTATCCATCTTTCTTGTCTTTCATCGTAAATGTATAAGTATATATGTATAATGACATTTTCCTTACTCTAACTAGGTTTGAACTCACCGCAATCACGCCAAGCGTGGTTTCAATTAGTGCTTTGATACCGGTTCGAAGTTTCTAACATCGTTTTATTCGTCGAAGATAACAAATTGGATAATAGTGAATGTCTTCAAAGGCTTAATTATTAATTATTATCCCTAGATAATAATTATTTTCACATAAGCCTGTCAAGAATAACTGGATTAGGCAGAATATAGTAGGTATAAATGAATATCTATGTTTAACAATATATTCGAACTAATATAATTGGAGAGCTTCTAATGAACGTTTGGAGTAGGTACCCAAGTCATCTCAGCCATCAACCTAGCAGGCGAGTTTCCAGTCTTACTACATTATAAAGTCATCATCATTACTACACACATACATAAATATAAATAGTGCTCCAGACCGAATTTTAGCCATGGCGACCAATTTCAACGGAGACCAGCCTCGGCGCGGGAGATTTTATAGTGCACACGTGTGAGCGCAGACGCAGGTGCACTCTCTTTTCCCTCACTTTTAATGTCCGATGGGACGGTTATCCGACACGATCGGAGAGAGATCAGGCGTAGGACCAACGATTTAACGTGCTTTCCGAGGCACGGGTTTTTTTACACCGCCAACTTCTCAACGGAAAAACCCAAAAACACTTTTGCCTGACCCGGGAATCGAATCCAGGACTCCATGCCCAGTAGTCGCGGTTGCGTATACCGACGACCAATGCAATACGACACACATACATATTTTTTTTTATATTTTTTTTTTATATTATGCCAACGAAAGAAAACATATCATATCATAATTATATTATATCATATTCTGTTGCTGTTAGCGATGGGCTTTGATTCACTATGACATTTCACAAGTAACACAACATATTACGTCATCTTCACGTTTCATGATGATGCTTATTGCAAGTAAGGATATTGTTTGAACGGATATTATTATTTCAAACAAATACCTACTATGTTTAAGAATATATACAAACATATAGAAAAGGATATAATCATGGGGCATCACAAAATACATCCGCATTTTTATCAACAGGAAAAGTGCCCAATTGCCATGGCAGAATTGCCACGTTGTATGGAAATGCTGATTCTTTGGCGAAAAAATAGACCAGCCTTTTGTTCACGTGAAGAGTCAACCAAAAGAAAGAAAGAAAGAAAAAGTATTTATTGCGACTCGTACAGGATCATAAACTAAACCAACCAACGCTTGGCAATATCTCAAAAATTAAGCGGGCATTTGGACCCTAGTTTCAAATCAACAGCTTAAAAATATAAGTTCTGATTGAAAATATAAGTCGAAATTGGAATATTTGCGGCGTCTTTACTATAATTATGTATTTTATTACATAGCAAATATGCAGTATCATCTGTAAAATAATTTTTGTAGTAATAACTTACGGCAATTTTGATTTCAAATACAAGCAAAATTACGTCTATTTCAGTTCAACGAACTTACCACTATTTTTAAAGCCAGTTCACTGCCCCAACCTTGAAAGAACATAGTGGATAAGTTGAAGTTTTATCAAAACTGTCACGTACTTTAATTCAATATAAGCGTAGTCCACATATATAATATTAGTGTGCGATTTACTCGGGTTCGTACCATCTGTCGTCCCACGCTTAACGAAGATTTAGTGATCTGACACGCGGTACAGAGCTGCGGTTGGTTTTTACACGAAGAGCTGTAAGTCAAAAGGTTAGGATATTATTAGAACGATCTTTGGGGTTTAATGTCTATATCTAGTTGTGAAATAGATTGTTAATAACAATGTATTACTTCAGAATTGGAGTATCAGATGAGTATGAAACTTATAGAAAGAAAATAAGTTTATTTGTGGTAAACATGACGCAGAGAAAGAACACAATCACAAAAAAGACCAAGTTAGGGGAAAAATAAGCGTCACAGCTACGCAAAACGGCCATCGCTCAGCATAAACTCTTCCTTCGCTTTAACCATACCATGTATACAAGTAAATAATGACCTGCAGTGCGATTCTGTAACCATCTCACCGCGAAAACTTAGGTGAAGTGAGCGTGAAGTGAACTGTCATTCCAACTAATGCTAGGGATTGACACTATTGACAGCTCACTCTAAGCTCACTTCACCTAAGTTTTCACGGTGAGATTTTTACAGAATCGATCGGCTGTACCTAACTTACATGTCAATAGTCATTGGGCATTTATTATACTAGCTTCTGCTCGCGACTTCGTCCGCTTGAAAGTTCTATCCCTCCGACCCACCCCGTCGCATCGCATCGCCCACCTGCGCTATCACTTCGTTATCACTTAGCTTTCTTTCTATTTTTTTTTTATTTTTGCTTAACTCCCCAAGCTCATAGCATGATGTTAAATAGCCTAAAGCCTTCCTCAAGAATTTGGCTATCAAATGCAAAAATATTTTTTTTAAATCACGAGATTAGCGCGTCGAACAAACTAAAAAAAAATAAACAAACTCTTCAGCTTTATTATTATTTTATTATTTATTTCTTAAGCTTTATAGATGTACTGTAAATAATAAAACGAATATTTAATAGTTTTGAAGAACCAAAAAGTTTGATGGGTGACATAAAACAATCTCTTCAGCTTTATTATTTTATTACTTATTTCTTAAGCTTTATAGATCTACTGTAAATAATAAAACTTATATTTATTTATTTTGAGGAATTAAGAAGAATTTGATGGGTGGAATAAAATAAAATCTTCAGCTTAATTTATTTTTTCATTTTATTATTTATTTCTTAAGCTTTCCAGTTCTACTGTAAATAATAAAACTAATTCTTATTAGTTTTGAACAACGATTTTGTATGGAATGCAAAGCTGAACAGATGCGTACCTACGCATTCCATACAAAATCGTTTTTTTATGGACAAAAGCTGAACAGAGCTGAATAAGTGTGGTTAGTCCACAAAGATAGAAATTGACTTCTTACAATAATTGGTTTATTTTAATCGAGCAGTTCACGTTATTTATAGAGAAAACTTAATTACAAGAGAATGAAATTGTTAGCTTAAACATAATATTAGTAAAGAGAATATCGTAAAAACACGTGCTACTCAAATATCAGTTCAAAGCGTTCCACGTTTTATGCTCAAATCGTAAAACAAATGTTTATATTCATTCGAAGCCAATTAAATGCACACATATCTCATGATCACTGTTTACTTTCAATTATTTCATACAGTACTATTCATTTATAGCTAAATGGGGCTGGCTATAAATTAGCGATGGGTTTAGGGTTGCCAAAAACCAAGAGTCGTCAGACGTTCTATCCGAAAAATTGAAATTTTTGTTTCTACAAGAGATAATCAGCCTGTAATGTTTCCAGCTAAGCATCCAAACTAAATGGTGCATCATTAGAAAGGCTTATGATCACCTGGTGGTGTGCTGTAGGATAGCATAATCAACCTATAATGTTCCCACAGCCTCCTCTTCGTGAGAGGAAGTGGGCCGTAATTCACCATGCGGGTTATTCCCAGTACGGGTTGGTAGATGTCACATGTCTTCAAATTTTTGATGCCAGTTTCCTCACGATATTTTCCTTCTCTGTTTTTGAGAGCAGTGGTGATGAAATAATTTACACAAAGTAAAGCGTCTGTCGGCGTTTGAACCCATGACACACAACTCGTAAGTCACGGCTATTACCACTGGGACACCACTGCTCTCGTTTTCTACAGTACGTAATAATTATAACATGTCATCATCTGCCTAGCTTTTTCCTAACTATGTTGGGGTGCTGTGATCTGAAGGCCAATTTCCGTGATTAAAAACGTTCAAAATCTAGTCGTAATCTCATCTCAGCGACAATAAATGTCAAAAACTTGTCGAATATCTACATATTTGACAAGTTTTTGACATTTGTTGTTGCTGAGATCCTCTAATTTCCCTACGGAAATTAGAGGTATTTTTGACAGGTTGAAGTTAGATCAGACTGTGAACATTCTTAAAATTACGAGAATTGCCCCTCAGGTCACATTTATAGGGTTACTAATGCTCCGCTGTCCGCCCATCCGTCTGTAACAGGGCTGTATCTTTTCAACCGTATCAGGTAGACATTTGAAATTTTCACAGACTGTGTATTAATTACTATGGCCGTAATAAAAATAAAATAAAGTTAAAAATGAAATGGGTCCCCATACAAAACACTTGGTTTTTTAATAAAATATTTTTTTTAAATATGTCGTGTTAAATATTGCACGGTGGTACGGAACCCTTCGTGTGCTAGTCCGACTCGCAATCGGCCGTTTTTTCTTCAATTCTTTATAAATTCATAAATGTCATAAAATATTTACTGAAATGTTAATAGGTTTTAGATTTATTATCCTTCAGTGGCTTGCTCGATAACTACGGAAAAAAACCAGAACGAAACTATTGAATTTTCAGGTGAAAATACTTTAACCACATAAAATATAAAATTCAAGCAACCCGGACATACAAAATTTTGACCGGAAGAAGCCGATAGCCGAACACATCCGGCTAAAGAGTGACATCCCTAAATATGGATATCACTGTATAACGCCGGGATATTACAGCGTGTAATGTAAATTGAACTCTACAACGGTTAATCAAATGGGAGTTGCACATAATTTGTAGGTTGTATATTATATGTCAATCAAGAGTTCTTGCTAACGTTGTATCATACATATTATTATACTAACTGCGCCCCGCGGTTTCACTCGCGTAAGTTTCGATCTCGTGGGAATATCGGGATAAAAAGTATCCTATGTGTTAATCTTGAACTTACGCTTAGAAATTTACGCCGTAGCAATTACGCCGTAGCAGGCTACGCCGTAGCTGTCTACACTGTAGCAGTCTAAACCCTAGCCGACTACGCCGCCGCCATGGCTGGCGTAGGCTTCTAGGTTCATAGATACACAAACATTTTTTTGTGATTGCCTTTCTCGACTTAACTCGAGGTCAGAGTCTAAGTCCTTTACAGTCGAACAAATAAGATCGACCTAAACAGTAGTACCTATAGAAGGCAATACATTCATGCTGATCGCATAAATTGTTGTTTGACCTAGTTGAACATCTAAAGTTAAGCCCAGCCTTTAGCTACATTGTTACTAGGATGCTTGGGTACGCAAATCTTCACTTTGAAGACGGTGTAGCGGTGCGCTTATCAAAAAGCTGCGGATAGCGGTACGAGGCAAGGCGAGGCGAAGCAAGGCAAGGCAAGGCTCGTGTTTGGCTCAGCGTTCTCTTTGTCGCTAGCTAAAGATAAGCTGCAAAGTTGATACAATTTCTATACAAACGTCGTTGTCAATGTAGTTTGTAGTTCTGCATACTTTGTTGTTATATTTTGTGTTCGAGAGTTCCGAGTTGTGGAGTTTGTGAACGTATGTATGTTGTGGAGTTTGTGAACGTATTGTTGGTGTGTACGAGTATGTTGCACCACTGCAAATTAGCTGTCTGTTTGAAAACTGATATGGGACAATTTTCATCGATAGTTGTGAGTTTGTTGTTCATAAAGCTTACATTTCTGGAACATAACATCAATTTGAAAGCTCCCACCGAATTGTACATAATGCCTCGTAATTTCGTCGTAAATCCGCACTTTACATGCAGGGCAAAGTAACGTTAATGCTTCTAAAAAATGTTACTGCTTAACATCTCCACGGAGTCCATAAATTCTATTTTGTGTGTAAGTACCTCTTCGTTTATGACCGCCTGGTCACTGACTTTAAGAATCTGGGATAAATCGTGGTTCAGGGACTCCCTTTTTTAATGCCAGGTTTAGTAGGTGCAAACGATTTGATAATTTAATAATGTAAATATAAAAAAAAAACAATATGATTAATTCCAAAATTCCCGTATAATTTTTAACTTTATTTTCTTCTAACTTATGAAGGCTGATTACCCCGAAAGACAACGCAAACACGTTGAACTAAGTGATAAAAACAATTTTTCTTCCAAGATCTTTTTTAAACTTGATTTTATAAACAGTTTGTACGTACTCTGGTGGTTTCACTTTCATTGAAGCTTATTTCTCTTGTGTATTAATGTGCAAACAGTTTTTAAGTATTAGAAGATTTTTTCTCATAAACGAGAAAAGAAAACTTGTATTCTTTACACATATATCGTGTAATATGACCACGCATTTCTGGATGCGTGGTCATATTTAAGGGTGTGGTACAGACCATCACACTTACTAAATTATCAACCGTCCCAAACATTTGGATCAAGTTCTTATTGAATTTTTTATGGGAGAGCTGATATTTTTTTCACGATTACGATGTTTGTCCCTTGGAAAAAGTTGTTCAGTTGATGGTCTGTATGTACATAGGTATGTGCCACACTCTTAAATATGACCACACATTTCTGATGCCCGCTGAATATGAAAATATTCTTTAGTCTGCGAAAAACTCTAGCCATTTTAATATGACTCGTTGGTAAAGATAATCTATTTTTCACTGTCCCAAGTTGATATTCAGCGAATGTTAATATGAGTGTTATTAATGATCTCTGAATGCATTGTTCTTTAATATTTGACGTGACTGATATTAAGTGACGCATTATGAAAATATACTGAATACACACTAGGGAAATATTACGAGTTCCAGAGCGGGTTGAAACTTTTAGCAGAGTGTTGAAAACTGTTTGACCAATATAATACGTAGAAATGTGGCACAGTATAATTTTGTGCATGCTTTTGAAGTAAATGTAGGTAAGTATGATTGTTGTTTTTTTTTTTTAAAGTAGCCGACACTGTATTACTGCTGAGCAAAGGCCTCCCCCAAATCCATTCAGGCATCCTTTTTTAGACCGACCTCGATCCATCCCTTGTGGATAGTTCTGTAACAAACTGTAATTTTTCAGTTGGTAAATGAGGGAACTTACTTTTTCGAATTGGATTTGTTCTTTTTGTTCCATTTTTTATTTACAAAGAATAAGCACACAGTGTAACGACACACCAGGCTCATTTGTCCTGGTCAATACTACTATAACTTTCAATAAGTAACAGTGGGGAAAGTATGCCTAACGAATGTTGTTGTAATATTTTTAAGCATAAGCTGTGAGAGGAAGGCTAAGGTTAATCCACCACCCAGGCCCGGTGCGGATGGGTAGATTTCACATGTCTTAGAATTTTTGGTTCTAGAACATGCCGATTTCCTGACGATGTTTTCCTTCACCGTTTTGAGAGCAGTGGTTATGAAATAAATTAAACAAAGTAAAGCGTCTGCCTGGGTTCGAGCATACGACCTTCAACTCGTAGGTTTGGTTGGTTGCCACTGGCCCACCACTGTTCCATCATATTTTTTATATATTAAATAGATTTTACGAACCCAGAATAATCATACCCATAACTAATATCATTAAAACGTATAAAAACAACTCCGAAATTCCTTTACCTTCAAACCCATGTCCTCACGTACCGTATTCTATAAATGGGCTCATTTGTAACGAGCTACCGGATCCGGCCCTTATTTAATCACCATTACGACTTCCCGTGTTGACGGGTATTAGTCCTAGCCACTCCTGGATTCAGTGTGTGGGCACAGGAGTCAGAGTAACGAAGATTAACAGCCGCCGCATGCAGCCCATTCTTTTGTGGGGAGCTAATAATAAAAGTGTAATGGGAAGAAATATGAAGATCATGTTTTGTTTTTTGGTCATGGTAGATTGATTACTGATTATTTTGATGAACCGAGCGTCGATTTTTCAATAGTCAGATAACTTTTACCTGAGAAATAAATATGGCGGTGTGATAGCATTTGTATAGAAAATATTTTCTATACTAATGCTATCAAACCACCATATTTATTCAGAATATTTACTAAGAAAAAATAAATTATTAAGAATAAAGTACATATTATTCAGAAAAAAATCGGACTGTTCAAAAATCAGCCCTAAATGTAACGTAAGTACCTACTTTTTACATAATAAGGCATATCAAGTCTCCTCTAAATGAAAGCAGCAGTGAACTTCTTTGAAAAATGCTGTGATTGAACAATCATCATCATCATAATTTGAATGAACTACAAAATAAATAGGCTTTCAGTACTTGTAACTTACTCCTTTTTTATATTCTAACTAGCTGACCCAGCGAAGTTCGTACCGCCTCAGTCAAGAATTTTTTGTCCTAAATTTTTTCCATGTTTTAATAGTTATTCTGCTATTCGGGACGGAGACACATCCAATAAATCATAGATCATAAAAACCGTACCAGCCGTTCTTGAGTTATAAATGGTGTCTGTAAAGAACTCAACTTTGTTTTATTTATATTGATTGTAATCTCAGATGAATAATTAGGTAAAAAACTTTATCGACCCACACAAATAATCGATTCTGTTGAAACATAAGTGGTTACATTTAAGTCTATATTAATAGCTATGTAGGTTTACATAAAAAAAAACAAAGTAAGACGCAAAGGAAGCATTTTGCACACTAATAAAATTAATGTTTAAGTGAATGCAAAGTCAAAGTAGGTTACCTTACCTAACGCATACGCATACTATCAACAAGAATCTCCAAACAACAACTCGTACAACTAAAGCAGCATGCGGGTGCACTCCCTAACAATACTTAACTATGACATAGGCTTTATGGTTAACGAAACACGCGCCTAAGTTAATCTAACTTAGTTATTAAGTTAAGTTGGCACTCTCTCGGCGGCTGGGTGTTATTTCTCTAGTGACTCAAACGGATGATGTTAGGTACATATGTATGCGTTTATTAACGAGTTAGCGCGGGAAAAGAGTTCCTGGAAGGATTTGGGTTACCCAGTAGTGGGAAAGTACAGGGTAATAAAAAAAAATAATCTGACATTTTATAGTTTGGTATCGTAAGTACGTAAAAAAAGAAATTGGAAGGATAAATAAAATTACCTCGACCAGAAGGCCAATTCTCGTTGTTTAAAACGTTCAAAATCTAGTCGCAGTCTCATCTCGGCGAGAAACAAATGTCAAAAACATGTCAAAATGTAGGGAAATTAGAGGGATTTTTGAGAGATTGCTACTGAGATCAGACTGTGAACGTTCTTAAAATTACGAGAATTACCCCTCTGGACTGCCTCGGTGGTCTAGTGGTAGCAAGTGCTACTGCTGAAAATGATGTGCTGGATTCGATTCCCAGGTCGGGAAAAGTGTTATTGGGTTTTTCCGTCTGAAAGTTCTTAGTAACAGCCCGGAGTCTGCATTTGTGCCCGGTTGATGAATAACGAATAAGCTCCAAAAAAAAAACTGGTCAAATGTGGGTGTACCCCCCTTCTATAGGTAGGTACAGCTCTTTGTAACCCTTCGGGAAATATTACAGGCATGTTATGTTATGTAAAAATAAATTATAAGGAAAAATGTATGTACGGTCACCAAAGGAGATAAGTAACCAGGGCCATCGGATATAGTCGAAGTTTGGCAAGAAACTGATAGATGTTTTCGAATGAAATTTAATTTCATTAATAGAAAACAAACAGTTTATTTATCAAATGAAATTTCATTCAAAAATATCCAACGGTTTCTTACTAAACTTCAACTATATCCGATGCCCTGGTTACTTATCTCTTTTGCCGACTGTACACACAGCAACATATTATAATATACATAATATTGGAGTCCTCTGCCTTACCCTTTCGAGAATGCAGGCGTGATGTTATGTGTGTAATAAATATATTCCACGCTATGTCAATACCAATCTATGCGGTCCCCCAAAAAGAAATGATTGATTTCGATTACTCTGCGGTTGCGAAACAAATTCTTGATCTTAGCCCACAAATATGAAACAATGTAACCACAGAGATATCACATAAGAAAGCTGATATTACCCCAGACGAGTTTGTCTCAGTCACAGACACCACAAAATTAGATTTGTCTCCAATTTGAAGCGCGTTACATCGACAGACAACACAATAATAATAAATCGTTATATACAAGGAATGACGCCACGGAATTCACGTAAAAACGGCCTTCAATGTCTGAATGTCAAAGAAGTAATAAAGCTACTGAATCAGCATTTTTATTTTTCTTTTTTTGTTTGAAATATTTTCATCTGAATTTTTATCAAGCCCGCAATTATTAAACGTGAGTGGCTAATTTTGGCTCTGCCTTAATCAAGTTTTCAGGTAGCATTTGCAGAGACGAATAAGGCTTTCTGAATGTAATTATAACAAACGGTTTTCTTTTTGTAAAATAAAGTATTTTTTTAGAATTCTGACTACGAATCCTTTGATGATAACTTTGATTAGATGCTTATAATACCCTTTTATCTGTAATAAAAGAAAAATATTAGAGGCTCAAGTACATAATGATGAACGGCCTTTCGTAGTATTAGGTGGATGTATTAATATCTTGCTAAACTTTTGGAGGTCACCGAACTAATCTGTTCATACGTTATCATCATTCGGCCATTTGCTGTGTGCCATATTGTGCCCCTTTTATTGCCTAAGTTGGCTCCTTTACCGCGCACATGATTTGTGTGAGTTTACCATATAATACCATAATTTGTATATATCGTTGCCCGTTTAGTTCGAAGCGTATTCGGCGTGTTTTCGTCTAGACCATAAATATACCGCAGAACTGAATTTATTGAGGAAGTGGAATTATATCCGTGATTTATAAATGCGATCTTTATATTCGAGGTGGTTTGGTCAGGAGCTTTTAAGAATTAAAGATTTTGTGAACTTTTTAACAAAATTTTATGTATTTTGTTTTCCCTTCTACTCTTAAGCACGTTGTCTACGTCTCTTTTTATAGACTCTGCTATCGCAGGTATGCTGGAAAAGATTTTCATATAAATAAACATCATCTCTGTACGTATTTTTCTGTTCTTTTCTTCTTCTCTGTTTATATGTGTGTAAATAAATACAATTTTTTGTAACTAAGACAAACAATTGTCTACTAATATCTCATAATATTTTATGGAAATTTCCTTTATCATTATTTTATTCTGCTTCAATCGATGTATAATTTAACTAATATTATTGTATAAAATATATTTCCTTCCCATAGGATTTTGATACGCACTAGAAGACCCCTGCTCAAGTCAGTCTCTACAAACTTTCCCGCCAATTAACTCCTAACAAAATGGAAATTCATACCAAAATTTTTTCAGACTCTTACCACCATCCATTGACCTGATTAAGACTTATAGCCACTTACCATATTGAAGCAGATGGACCATATAAACGTGTGAGCTCCGAGCAAGGCGTTGATCTGTTGAATTTAACAAATGGCGGCCATCTTTCTACGCAGCCGCCAATTTACGAAGATGGCGCCCTGTACAGCTGTTTAGATAAAGGAGAAGCAACTGATGCGTTCACATCGCGAGGGTTTGTCTCGTTACTTACTCATGAACTGGTTTTGCTTGTATTTTTGAGGTGGAGTCCTTGAAAAATGCATGATGTTTTGGCACGGTTTGTAGGTTTTTTTTATTTTTCTTTTATATTACATGCTGTAGCTTATTATAAAACTCTTTTGGATAAACTTCATCATTATTCATATTGCTTATGGGTTGTTAGTATATCAGGTCGACCGGGTACGGTAGGTCGTGTGTCACTCACACTTCACAAACAATGCTCAATTTTTCTTAGAAGTACAATACGAAAATTATTAGCAAAACTTACATCAACTAAGTTAAGGTTTGATAAAATTGCTCCCTTGAACAACATCTTTCAAAAAAACTACCTTCGTCGTGTCCTTCACGAATGCCCAGGAGACGTCCTCCATTCGCACCAATTGTTGGAATGAAACCTCTTTTGTGAACTTGCCTCGTAAGAAAAAAGTTTTGTTCCACTTTATCATAGATCTAGGTATAGTCATTCCAAGTGGCGAGCAAGTAATGTCTTGACTTTTGTCATTGACATAAGGTTAAAATTGCAGTGATAGAAACGACATGCAACAGCCATAACTACCGTGATTACCGATATCAGAAGGCCAATTCCCGTAATTAAAAACGTTCAAAATATAGTCGCAATATCATCGCAGCGACAATCAAAGTCAAAAACTTGTTAAAAATTTTGGGAAATCAGAGGTATTTTTGACAGGTTGAGACTGAGATCAGACTGTGAACGTTCTTAAAATTACGAGAATTGCCCCTCTGATCCTATTTCAGTCCACGTCCGACTTCAGAGTCAGCTGGTCTGATCTGATCTTGGCATTTAATTAAATTTTCTTTTGAAACAGAGTTATTACAGTTATAACTCGGAATGGAATTCCGATTATTTTCGGAAATTGAATTAGTTGGAATTCGTAAGAATATCGAGTTGATAAGAAAATCTGGAGCGTAGGATCCGCAGAAAAATATTAGTAGGTATACTTAGACTACTTACTTAGAGATCGAATCCTAAAATAACTATTAAATTCCGATTCGATTCGATTTATAGTGTTTGAGAAGGTGATAAAATAATAATCAGTTAATATTTTATAGAATCAAAGTCAACCTAACTACTGAACACATAACCTACATAATTGCCTGTACACGCTACTTGCTTAAAAATCCCATTTGTCTCTACTCCATGTCCATGCCAAGGCAATTTTACTCTTTAACGAAAAACTTGAATATAAATTCAGTCAAATCGCGTTAAAAACTTCGCCGGCTTGTACTCACTGAGTAGGTGTAGTACAAAGCTTTGATGCAATTTTAACATGAACACGCTTTAGCAAATTATTTATACTGGCGTAACCCAGTTTTTGTCTAGTTTGTTTAAAAAACTGTAGCCTACTCACACTGTGGTGAAAATAAGCAAATTGGTTTTGTGAATATTTTTTGTGTTATGTGAAAATTTTCTTTTAAAGTACACGTAGACACTATGCCTCTCAACGTGGATATGCCCTGTCACATGCACACGCATAGTATAGTATAGTTACTATACTCTTTGTGCACACGTGAGGACCCAATGACTGCGTCAGCGAATGCTTGAATTTTTGGGCCAAACAAAGTAAAAAAAAAATAATTGCTATCGCCACGCAAATAAGAAAATGGATAAATTCGAAGTAACTGATTACTGGCTTCAACATTTTACAATTTTCTTTTTAACTTTCATATTTATAATTATAATACTGTGGGTTTTAAAATTAAGTAACACATGAGTGGGAAACTGCTAGTAGAAGATTATTTAAATCTGAGCCACTCACTAGGGTACTAATATCCCATGACATCTGTCTCCAGAGACATCTCGTGAAGACACGCGACGTCACCACACGTCTACAGATAATCACCAGAGAATCGCGCAGGGAATCATCTAATACAAGAGTACTAATGAAATTCGTGGCGCCGAAAGTGCGTTGAGCACACAACTTCTGTTACGGACCGCCGTCAAGGCCGTCAGTTTATATATATAATTTATACATACATCAATATCGAAAGTATTCAAATTAGGCTGAGAATCAACGCTTTACGAACGTCAAGATTACAAAAGACAGTCCCTCAAACCCCGGCCTTCACGCATCATAGTACAAGTAAATAGTGACACACTTGGTTTGTATGGATTGTGTTAACAATGCCACCTCTAGTAGTGGCTACCGAAGCGCCTCCGTGCTCTGTGCCTGACACCATCATCGCACCAAATACAGTGACAGAGTAGTCAATCGTCACCAAGTTTAATCACAATTAAGTCAAAGATTGACGCATCAGTCTCCAGTGTGTCGTGATCATTATTCATCCCGTTAAATACATTCATTTCCTCAGGGACGTTAGCTAATTTTGTCATGATTAATTTATGTTCTAACCTTGCACTTAATTAATTGAATGTGTGCAAGGTTAGAACATAAGAAGAAGAAGAACTGTTTTTTTCTTGTTATAAATTTTGTGCTTATTCAATAAAAACCTTTGCATTATCTGAGAGCTCAAGTAAAGACACTAACTTAATAATTATTTATTTATTTAAATAACATGGGGGACTTACAGCTAAAATAGATATATCAAGGACAGTCTGAAAGCCAATTACAGGTCTCCACTTATAAAATACAGAAAAAAAAGTAAATTCTAAGGAAATTCACACCAAGTTACTATATAGTTACTACAGCATAATTATTATGTTGCTCGCACTGCATAACGACCATCATAACAAAATGAACTAGATGAAAAAGTTACGGCTTAAGCACTTCCTGGCTGACGACACACTAATTAGGAACGCATCAGCTATATCGCACTGTTTACAAAGCTTATTTAAATTTCTGCTTCCACGCACAATGGAGGAATTCTGCCTATAATTGGTTGACGCAATTGGCACGCGCAAAGATGGATTATTATTTGGAAACCATTTATCCTGAGTCATGGCCGTTTTGCGGGGATTGACGCATATTTTCCACCAACTTATTCGTTTTTGTAATTTTTTTGCGTCGTGTCATGTGTTCTCTTTCTGTTCATTTTGGTAAGAAGAAACCACATTTTCCATTTATTTTTTTTCATTTTCGAAATCATGTAAGTATTCGAATATTTAAAAGACCTTGACTAAAAATAACAACAACATTTAGCTAAAGCAAGAAAAAAAAGAACAAGAAAAAAGACGATGGTGATGGTAAAATGACTAAGCAAGCGAATCGTTTTTCTATGATGTTCAACTATTTCGATGACGTATTCCTAATAAGACAACATTAACAGAAAATACGGCCCAAATTCTAACATCAGAGCCGAAGTTTCACTAATTATTACCAACTAAAAGGGTTTCTAAGCTTCGCCTCGTAAATAATTACAAGTTAGTGTTAGGTACATTCTTAGGACAGGCTTTGCCGCAGCCAATACGCACTGGAATTCGGTTCAGTCTGATCTTAATTAAATATTAGCTAGCTTGAGTTCAACGTCTTCGGAACGCGCTACATTAAAGGCATGTATGGTGTCTTCAGATTCGACAATTTAGGTTAATTTTACATTTCTCACAGGATTATTAATTTTGGTAGAATATTCTGTAATAATGTGAAGTAAAGCATAGCAGAAGAGTCCTACAAAATACAAGGTTTATTTTCGTGTTTCATCAAAATATGAGGGAATAACATAGATAGTTTAAAGTTAGCTGGTATTCTTGCATTGTTACAATAAGAGTTTTTCTCGAAATTGCTTTTACCCACAACAAAGATCAAGACTAGTATTTATATAAATAAAAAAAAAAATGATTTGCAAACGTAGTTATGTATTTTTTTAGGTATTTATTTTTTAAATATCGCAGCATTATGCTAAGATAGGAGCCTTTTTGGCCTCGCACAGGTCTTTTTTGTTTTGGTTGATTTTAATGTAATTTTGTTAGTTTTAAATACTTCTTTTTACTGTTTGTATTTCCTGTGCGTGTCCTTAATAAAATATTTTTATTTCTTGTTTTAAATCGGAATATGGTCACATTTCTGTGACATTTTTGGGAACACTGAACCATTAGAATCAACTCGTTCCGTAATAATAATAACCCTCCTTTTGGGCTTCGCCGCAGTCAGACAAAGAAGCAAAGCTAATCGAAATGCGGTAGTTCTAAGTATGCAAGTTAAACCCTTTTATCATTCTTATCATTACAGTAGTTACAATGAAAATTGCCCTCAAGATATCCGCGGGTGCCGTCTCAAAAGTTTAATAAAGCTTCTTTGTATTTAAATCCCCCATTTAACTTTGTCCCGACATAAGTCCTAGGATTAATGGCAAGACATTGTCAGTACTAGTAATACCCTTGGCATTTTTAATCACCCTTAGTTTGCATATTGCCGTTAATTAAAGTAATACAAGCAATTCTTCTTATTTAGGACTAAGTACTGTTGTCTGGTTTACTGATTTTATTCAGAGATAATGGATATAATGTTATAATTGTCCCATTGCTGGGACACAGGCCTCCTCTCGGTGAGAGGGATTAGATCATAATACACCACGCGGGCCCAGTGCGGGTTGGTAGATGTCACATGTCTTCGAATTATTAGTTCTACGACATGCCGGTTTCCTCACGATGTTTTCCTTCACCGTTTTGAGAGCAGTGGTGATGAAATATTTACACAAAGTAAAACACCTGCCTGGGATCGAACCTACAATTTAATACTCAATATTCAAATCTTTATTGCATTCCATATAAATAAATTTAAAAAAAATATATAAATAAAAATATGTGTTACATAGATGGTATTTACAAGGTAAAAGATCAATATAGACCCTCGATTTATAAGTCACGGCCGTTACAACTGAGCTACCTCTGTTTCTAGAGATAAAGAGCATTTTTAAATTGATAGTGTTACTGGAGAGCAATAATTTCATGACCTAAAGACATGACAAGGGTTTTAGTTTTCTTTCCCGCAAATTTCATCCTGCTATTTTAAGCGTAAAAAGGTCTTACAGTCTAACCCTGTCTTCTCTAATAGATGCCCTAAAAATAACCAATAGACAATTTGAAATGGCCAGCAGCATCCAACTGTAAGTTGATAAGGGTTGTCTAGATCAAACGGCAGTCGTTTCCAGAAATAAGTTGCGTCAGCAATTCTATGTTCTAGTCAGCTAAAGATATATTTTTCTTAAAGAAAATAACAAGAAATAATCTTTAGAATGCTTCGTTATATCTCTACTAGCAGCGCGCCGCGGTTTTACCCGCATAAGTGTCGATCCCGTGGGAATATCGGGATAAAAAGTATCCTATGTATGTGTGTTATTCCGATCCTACTAATATTATAAACGTGAAAGTTTGCATGGATGGATGGAAGTTTGTTACTCTTTCACGCAAAAACTATTGAACGGATTTAGATGAAATTTGGCACAGAGATGGTCCAGAACCAGGATTAACATATAGTATACTTTTTATCCCGATATTCTTATGGGAACGAAACTTATGCGGGTGAAACCGCGGGCCACAGCTAGTAATAAATATAAACATTAAGAAAATAAAGGCATCTCACAGGATATTCTCAGCAGGCTAATATTAGAAGTTAAATGGCTAAAGTTTCCTCTTCGCTAATGATTCATTATTAATTAAAACTTAAAACAATACGAGAAGTTTCGCAAAACTTTTGTAGCAAAAATTATAATGTTACACAAGAAATTAATGAGCAACTAATTTGATTATGTTAGAAACTCGGTTTATTAAAGAGTGTATAAACACATTCTGACATGTTAATTTCTGTTTCTGTTTTATTAAGTTTAACCGTAATCTAAACATATTTGGCTCCAGGCATTTAATCTTATCAAAATAAAACTTTTTGCTTAGGTATACGGAATGATTATTTCTGGGCATTCTTGGAAAATATTTGACGAACCAAACTTGTTACTTTCTTAACAAAATTACCGAGAGTTCTTGTTATTATTTCTGAGCAATCATTGAAGATAGCTTGCTTTGATATGTAAAGGCCCTTAAAGATTGATTGCTCTTTATTATTTTTGTAAATGATAGTAGATAAGTTGGTTTTGATTGGCCGGCGACGGTTCAGGAGCAGCCGGTCGATTCTGTGAAAATCTCACTGTGAAAACTGAAGTGAAGTTAGCTTTATGTGAGTGGTCAGTAGTGTCAATCCCTAGCATTATTTGGAATGACAGCTCACTCCACGCTCACTTTACCTAAGTGTTCACGGTGAGATGGTTACAGAATCGCACTGCAGTTATTTCCGTCAGACTGCTTTACCTATCTGACCGGTAATCGCTCCATGTAAAATACTGGTACTCAGCTGCATCCGGTTAGACTAGAAGCCGACCCCAACATATTTGGGAAAAGGTTAGGCAGATGATGAGCTGCGATCATCCATTATTTAGATACTTATATGACATAAATAAAATTAAACCTATTCAATGATTTCCGTTATTCCATAACGGTATTACCTTCTTTTATCTTAAGAATATAACTCACTAAAAATACTTACAAAGAAAATTCTATGAATACTTATGTACACACCAAGTCAGGTCAAGCTACCCGAATCTGTCAAACTTTCCTAATCAACCTTGATCCTTAATGCTTTAGCGATAAAGTTGAAAATCTATTAAAGAAATTTGACGGATTGTAGTATCTTGCTGTGCTGGCGTCTGTACAAAGTGCGTTAGTTAAACATCCCGTTTTAATGTAAACAATATCTTGGGCAGTATCCCTTGTAATATAATTTTAATAATGATCGTACCATGAAACCCTTACGACTTTAGGTGAATTTAATAAAGCACCATTGTTTTACGATATGATTAACTTCGTATTTGGTAAGAGCACGGAGTATGACGAAATGGAGTGTTGAATTTCGTATAAAACTTGCAGCGCCGTCGCCCGTTTGCAACGTGGCGCAGTATTCATAGATATATATTTTCCTTTATTTGCAGAGTTTATAATGACAGTCTGAGTGTAATCACTATGTAGATACGTAATGTTTGTGACTCACACTTTATTGTCAACCATTTGAACTTCTAAAGAAATCTGGATTCCCTAACATACAAAAAAGCCGGCGGCAACTTACTATAAAGGTGACGTGTTGAAGAGATTTAATAAAACCTTATAATTATACATAGAATGTAAGGCTTTTAGTTGGCGCCATTCTTATAGGCATACATTTTATTTTAAGATCAGATATCAGTAGGCTGGGTTAACTTCCGACATGATTGAAATCAAACTCAAACTCAAATCATTTATTTCAATTAAACCATTTACAGGCACTTTTGAATTGTCAAAATTAAATAGTCGGTCAGTTAGTCAGAAAGTTGAAGCTAGTCGCCCATTCCAAAAACGTAGATCTCTATGGAGAAGAACGGGCAAGAAACTCCACGGACACTCTTTTAAATCAAGATATTATTACAAAATCCTGGGTACATTATTCTTCATAAATCTGAATTGAGTTTAAATAAACTACTGTAGATTTTTACTATCACAAATCTCACATACACAAATATAATTATATAAATTCTATACATACGAGTATGACAGATCAAATTAACACCAATTAGAATGTAATTTCAAAGCATCGGTATTAGCACTCCATCTTTATTATTTCATGGTGTTGTTTAGGCGATTGTAAACATTTTATCTTCTCCGTCGGAAATGGTACTACGAAAATACGGCCACGCCGTTTCGGGACGTTGTAGAATTAAGTTTTTGCACCGTCGCAGCTTATGAATTAGTAGTAAAACAAAGGATTTATCTTTTGAGTTCGTATATCTTTTATGTTTACCTATAGCTTCACGTAAAAGCGCGTTTCATTTTCACCGAAAGTTATGATTTTGCCGGAAAATGTCACAGATCAGACCAATCTAATTTTATCTCGGCACGTAAGTCTTTTATCGACAAAACACCTTTTAAAATTCAGAAGCCTTTGTGGAAGCCCATGAATGTAAAAAAGATCTAAAGTCGTAACGATAACCCGAGATCTTGTCACTCTATAAACAAGTGGAAAACAGCAAAAAATCGCAACATATCAAGTTACGATATAAGGAAAACTCCTTCAGAGTTTTCGTATTAACACGAGAAGTATCCGTATTCAACTGTTACCCGAAACTTCGCATTTTGCTCTACGATTTCCGAAATTGAAATCCATTTAAGTCATGGACGTTCATTCGTCGTATGGCAGTTGTTTGGATCAGAGACTTTTTCTTTTAGGTAACATTTCCGAGTGGAAATTTTGGCAATAGCCATACGTTTTATGGGAGCTGGTATAACCCAATATTGGTTCCAATGTTGGTGTCGAAGACAAATGAGTCTGTCTTTATTGGTGCGGAATATGGATGTTTGTTAGTCCATAAATAAAGATTGATTGCAGTAATAAGACTGACTTCGGACTACACTAGAAGTTTGATTACCTATTACTACACGTGCTACTGTGGTATGGTAAGACATATTCGTCAAATGCATGAAAAATCAATCATTCTTTAAGTAGGAATCAATTAATCCATTTTAGATTCCACAATGGGCCGCTGGAGTACCAGTAGTGGCCACTTTATAGGGTGATTTATGCTACCGTGACATCTTGAGAGACTAACAATATAAAACCTGTGACTGTAGTATTTATCAATTTTGCAACCACGAAAAATCAAACCAAAAGTATCGAAATCCGTTTTCTCTTCTCTCCGTATATACCAAATTCAACCTGAATCTGATTCCGATTGAATTTATCCAGGATAATTCTTATTCCCACATCTCTCTGCACTTTACAGTAACTGTTTGTTGTAGAAAAACTACGAGCTGGATTTTACCTAAGGGAAATGAAGTTGATTACTTTCTACTTGGAAGAATACGTGCGAGAAATATATGAATATCTGAACAATGTGTAATGTAAACACTGTCAGTTATCTATACTAATGTTGTAAGGAGGTAAAATTTTGTGGGTTTGGGGTTATATTCGGAACTATTGATCAGATTTAAAAAAATATTTCATTGGTAGAAAGCACTATTTCCGAGTGCTTGTGTTTTTGTATAAACTATGTAGTTTCTGATTATATATAATATATATCTTTATAGTTTATACAAAAAAAAAAAAATTAACGAATTAAAGTTGTTTGTTTGTAATGGGTAATCTCTAGAAATACTGATGCGATTACAATAACACTTTCATTAATGTTAAAATTTCACGCGTATGAAGTCGCTGACAGAAACTACATAGTTTATACAAAAAAAAAACAAACAACAAATTAAATTTGTTTGTTTGTAATGGGTAATCTCTAGAAATACTGATACGATTACAATAACTCTTTCATTAATAGAAAGCTACACTTTACCCGAGTGACATAGGATACTTTTTATGCCAGGAAAGTACACGTTTCTTGTAGGAAGTCTCCATGCGGGCAAAACTGCGGTGCGCGGCATGTTTTAAATAATAGTTCCTGCACTTTATAATACTTCTGATGAACGTAGGCTTCTTCCAGTTTGCGCTGCAGGAACCAATTTTCCACCTGATTGAGTGTTTCTACAGGTCACCGATACCGTCTCTCTATGGACTGGACATCTATAATCAATCAATTACAGTTCGCCGGCCAAAGGTTTTTTTGTAAGCACTTAAAAGGTAGTAGGTAAGTATCTCATTTTCGTTCAGTTCTAAATGCAATCAGAGTTTTTCGCCGACCACGCTTCTCCACTAGATTACAATTTTTTTCCTGACCCACATAAAGTGAACGTAGGTACATTTAATAACTCCAGCAAGTTAAATGAGTATGTAAGAGTGAGGAAATGATAAGTTAGATTGAAAAAGTACTACAGAGAGCCGGCGGCGCCCGTCGCTTCCGCATAATGTTAAATGACATTTGAAAATAAATTAATTTCATAAAAAATACGCGGACGATGTTCGGGACGATAATTCAAACAATCTAAACCTTTATAGTAACTTTGTTTTCAACAAGAAAAAAGATAAGTACATTTACAAAATTCTAATGTAAAACATGAATTTTCCATGTATTCCATAAACAAATTCCACCCAAAATTTATACAGCGCTCCTAAAAAGCATAAACTTTAACCGAATTTTAGTTTTAAAATAAAATAGAACTAAAATTTTAGACGGCATCTGTTCCGTGCTGAATTTTAAGCACACAACCACACATCCTGGAAGTTTGTTTAGAACTAACTCGGCGCAGTAAAAACGGACAAGATAAAATATTACCACAAGCGAATGTTTTATGCGTTTTACGGGAAGTGCATGTTTTGTTTCTTTCAATATTTACACAGCTGACCACTGTGCAGTTCGACGCGGAATCTCCTAACGTGTAACGTATGGACCTTTTTTGTTGTTTGTATTGGATTAGCCTTGTTTGTTGCTGTTCGCAGGGTTTAATGCTGTGCTTTGTGGTTTTGTGAATTCTTTATTTGTATCCGGGACTTGGTGCAGGACAGGCAGACAGGAGGAAAAGTCCCTAGTCCGCGTTGATGAAAATAAATAAAGCTTTTAGGGATGACAGCTTTTTCACTCGACTGCCAAGAACAATTGGTTATGTTTTTGTACCCTCATTTTATAACGATTAATAAGGATGACCGTATCTTGTATATCGCAAGAAAAAATTATAACGATGAGAATTATAAGGATGAAAGTATCTTGTATTTTACAAAAATAATTGGTACGACATGTTTTTAATTATTGTATATTTTAAGGAAAATACTGTTCTTCAGCTGAACCCAGTTAGACTGGAAGCCGACTCTAACATAGTCGGGAAATGACTAGGCAGATTGATTGAGAAAAAGAATGAAAGAATGAAGAAGATGATGATTCTACGAGTATACTCATTCGTATCGCTTTACGTGACGCGAAACAAAGCGGACGTGTGTTTTGTATTGATATGAAATAATCAATTACGACAAATAAATAGTTATAATTATTTGCGCCGTCCGCGTCAGTATCAAAGTAAAGTGTGTCGCGTGTGACTTGTATGTTTGTACCAACTTTTCATATGCAAGATAATCTAAATATTTTTTATAAACAATAAATAAAGTGTTTCTGGTAGCATGTCTAATCCAGGATCAAGCCCATTTGACCGTAGCCAATTACTACAGAGAAGTCTCCCACCAACGCCCACCGAACCATTACCACTGAGCGACCCAAATCCACCAATCCCCGCGGAGAATGAATTGCCGAGTGAAGTCACCAGTAAGCCGGAGATCCAGAAGTGGTTAGGCTCTATTGATGCCATATTAAACGAAGTTTGCAGTATTGTCGGTGAAGGAAAAATGAACTCGGAATACAAACTTCGTGTCTCCACTCGTTGCAAGAGGGTCTCAAGTGGGACCTCTCAGATGGCCATACCACAATCCAGCACCTTCAGGTTCACCAGAACTTTGTGGATTCTCTCCAGCAATATTATTCAAAGAGGTTGTTCGAACTAAGATAAGCCCTTCGGAAAAGTCTTCGTATGCCAGCATGGTGAAGAAAGGATTCGATAACTTCGTCCGCCCGGCAAACTTGATACCATTGAGAGCAGTGGTGGCGCAGTGGTAACAGCCTCGACTTACGAATTGTAGGTCGTGGGTTCGAACTCAGACAGGCTCTTTAATTTGTGTTAATCATTTCATCACCACTGCTCTCAAAACTGTGAAGAAAAACATTGTAAGGAAACCGGCATGTCCTCGAACCAAAAAATCGAAGACATTTGACATCTTCCAATCCGCACTGCGCCCGCGTGCTTGATTACAGCCGACTCCCTCTCGAACAGAGGTGGCCTGTATCCCAGCAGCAGTGGGAACATTATAGGCTGATTTGGTGATACCATTGCAACTTGTAACAACACCAAGCTATGCAGGTGGTATACTAGCTGCGAAAATGTGCCATTTGTTAATAGATACCTTTGGCCATTGATGTTCGAATTATCGGAAAATTAATGCAGCAGTCTGCGGTGTCCGGTTATTTTGATAATAAATTATTATTTATTGTAGAATGCTAAATATAATAATGTGGTTTTGTGGTTCCTATAGTTTATTGGCTTTCCACAACTTCAACAGCGGTCAATTTCACCTCGTATGTTACAAAAGTTAAACGTAAAATATTACACAGGAGATTAAAAGGGAATATTGTGTTGTCCTGTCTCATATTTCCTGTTAGCTGGAAGTATGAGCCCATAAACAACACAGACGATGATCGGCAGTCTACTTTCTAAGCATTGTTTTTCATTTTCCCACGGCATTTTATTGTATGTAGCGAAGCAGCAGACAGTCGTGAGCTATTGCGGTGCAGCCCTTGGTGGCACTAATGACATGTGCGATCTGAAGTAATCCTGCGTTCGTCCCTACCTAGTTTTCATTCAGATATTAATCCTACTACACTGTACCGTTGGTGTACCTACTATGGATACTCATCTGCCCAAACCTCCTTTATCTATACAACGTGTTTTTTTTATATCCCATAACTGTAGGGGGTCATTGTACTCATCATTATGGACAACTTTTACTATGGAACCAAAATTGTAAGCGCGAAAAAAAAATCAGCTGTTCCCTACATTTATATTTGTTCGTCAAAATGTAGAGAACACCAGATTTTTGTTCCGCGATTTCAGGTTTGGTCTCATAGTAAAAGTTGTTCATAATGATGAGTACAATGACCCCCTACAGTTATAGGATATAAAAAAAAAAAAAACATGTTGTATATCTCCTCTCCTTATTTATGGACAAGGACAACAAATTCCAGTTCATTTAACGAAGACTGAACTCGGAAACTGTTCCATCTCAATTTACTATAGTAACGGACATTAAGGTTTGACGGCACGACGACAAGCGTCCATCAATAATACCCCCCTCTTCCCCCTTCTGACCCCACCTGGCAATATAAATGAGAAAAAGATTAATGTGAACTGTTGGTACCAATAAATCATGAGATCTTGCACCCCTTACCTTATAAACGGTGCTTAGTAAAGGCTCAATGTATAGGATGTTTTTCTGATGAGAGATTTATTGAAAGGGATCCAGTTGAATTGAGATAAAATAATCAGGTAGATATGAGAAAATCGTAGGCGTGTCTTACTTACCCAAGGATAGCTATCAGTAAGACACGCCTGCGATTTTGTAAGTTTTGTTTTTTTCTGTTTTTTTATAAAAAGGCCATTCATTTCATTTTCATCAAACAATGACATGGAAAGCGCATTAAGCCGTTTATCATTCTTTGATCTTTGACAGTCGTTACGGGTAGTCAGAAGTTCGAAATTCCGAAAACCAGTCTTACCAAAGGATATCGTGTTACCCAGTAACTGGGTTGTGGAAATCGGATAGGCAGTCGCTTCATGTAAAATACTGGTATTCAGCTGCATCCGGTTAGACTGGAAGCCTAGTTGGAAAAACGCTAGACAGATGATGAATGACATGGTATAAACAGAATACGGAAAATGGAGAACTGGGTATTGTGATGAAACATATCAGAAGACTATGTTCAGCAATGGACAGCATGATCAGCCCATAATATTCCCACTGCTGGGTCACAGGCCTCCTCTCTGCGAGAGGAAGTGGACTGTAATCTACCACTCGAGCTCAGTGCACCCGTGGTATACGTCACATGTCTTGTGTGTCAGTGGACAGCGGTTCAGTTGATTTCATTCATCAGACAATGACATAAACTACCTTCTGCTTAAATATACCTTCATTCATCCTGTATACCTACCTCATAAATCTTAATTCTGCGCACAGTCCATAATTCTGCGCCTGGACAATATTTTTTGTTCTACGTAGGTACAATCTATTCACGGTCGTGAAAGGCGATAAAGTGGATAAGGGTTCCTAGTATTACTTAAGGGAGGATTTAGAACTAGATTTAGGGATAGACATAAGTTCCACTTCAGGTTTTTCTAAAGTACGACTACAAGGATTGAGTGTCTGAATGAAAACTCTTTAGTCGCTAAAAAAGCGCTCTTCCTCTCTCCTTGTCCTGTGCCTTCTCCGTCCAATCAGTTAGGAACGAGTCGAAATCGTCACGCCAGCGTTCCTTAGGCCTGCCTCGGTGATGACGCCCATCTTCAGGCACCCAGGTGTAACTTAACTAACTAAAGTAACGACTTTGGCCCATCTGTCTGGATGCATTCTATAGGTGTGACCCACCCAGTCTTATCGCCAACATCGGCGATCTCCTACTTATTTAAAATTTTGCTGTGCCCGACAGGGTCCATCATTGATTTTATTGATTTACACTTAACACCTGTCTGTGTACATTATGGATGCAATAAAGATGGAATTGAATAGAGAATTTCGTTTCATAAAGTTTAGATGTTCTGATAAAAATGACAGTGATATATTTAGATGCTTAGAATAACTACAATGATTCATCATCATCTATCTACCTAACTTTTTCCCAACTATGCTGTGGTCTGAGTACCAGTACCTATTTTACATGGAGCGACTGCTTATCTGACCTCCACAACCCAGTTACTGGGTAATACGAAACCCCTTGGTAAGACTGGTTGTCAGACTTTCGGGCTTTCAGGATTAACTACAATGATTATAAATATAAAAATAAGACAATCTGTTTATTATGGATACTTTTCACTTAGGATAAAATCTGAAAATAGAATATATGGTAGACTGTGCTTGAATTAGGTAGGTAAATAAAATACTTCTCATCACAGAACAAAAATAGGGACTAGGACATTCAAAAGGAGACTTTTGGCCGAAATTCAAAAACAAGTGTCAAAGCGAAACCGAAAACCACGTTCAGCTTTAATGTGGCTTAACCAACAAACGAGTAAATAAGTACTCTCAACCATTTTCTTGTAACGTTCAAAACATTAACTTAAACTGCTCAGCGACCGAAAGGGAGTTATGAAAGTGCTAGATACTAATTGCGAGCAAATAATTCCAACGTGAGGCCACTCAACGGTTGGTCTTGCCAATTACAGCAGCGTTTGTTTGCGACTTGTTCTAAATTCATAAGCGACTCTAATATTGTGACTGTCTGCCGCGGCGAGAACTTCCATCTAACTGCTGTTAGGCAAAGAGTTTTAGCGTTCGTTACTCCATTTATACTCTAAAAGTAGGGTTTATCGTGAGTATGTAGACATCGGGGTGATTACGTAACACACTGACAGTAGGAATGTTTGTCATTTTGACAGTTCAACAACCATTATTGCGTTATTAACGTTGCCGAGAAGACAATTTTATCAAACATATGAAGCAATGGATAAGCAATATCCTTCAAAATTATTCAGATTGTGATTGATATAGTGCTGTATTTAGCAAAGTTTAATTGCCAACTTTAATGTCGTTGGTTTTCGAAAAAGAAACGTCTGAATGCTTGATGTTTTGTAAGTTTGTTTTTTGTAAATTCACCAACCCAATTTAAAGGCACGTAGTGCCGGCAGCTCACATTCCTACGTGGTCTAGACTAAATACTCCCGAGGTGATAAAATTGCATTACGAATGCCGAAAACAACAGTGCGGGATGGCAAACGCTACACCTCAAAATAATGCTTTGCTACCGCACCGCATAAATCCCGGTACACACTGGACTACTGTGATACCTATCATTGTTTACCATAGTGTAAAGCAGGATTGTTTATTTGCTGGACCAACGTAGATTCATACATTTCGTTCTGCTATGATAAAAATGTGTTCTATGCCTAACTTGATGCAAAACAGTGTTTATAAAGTGCAGCCTACATCACTAAGGGGTTTATTTATAAACGTTTCTTAACGTTAAGTTATGATTAGAGACTGTTTAACTATATACAATTTTGACGTTTAAACTTCTCTGAACTATAAGCAACGTTTATAAATAAAGGGATAACTGTCTGGTTGGTAGCTCACTGGCAACTACATAACACTTATGTATCCTGGCTGTTAGTAATATTTTAAGACACTTATGACATTTTAATTTGTGTTTAACATAATGTATGAGCTTATGTATTACCTGGATATTATACGATTTGTATTTTATATCTATCTACCTGTAGTAGGAGTATGTCAGTCTACCTATAGTGATAAAGTAGCAGTAAAAACACATGAATACTAATCCACCACCACGCGACCATTGATATTATAATAAGCCTGTCGTGTACCGTTTTAATTACTCATAAGTGAATAAAATTACAACATGAAGTGACGTTGTTATAGCACCTTACATTTATTCATAAAACAGGGTTCGTGATAAAAAATATTTCGTAATAGTCCGGTTTTTATGGAAAGAAAAATTGGAAAAGTTTCCCGGAAAATTTTCCAATTCGGGAAAAAGTCTTTTTTCCTATGGGATGTTTGTACGAATGAACCCTTTGGACGGGGCAACTTCTGTCGGGTCAGCCAGTTAAGAATGTTTGATAAACTTGTGTGAAAAGGTAATATTAATATCATCATTCTCTCTTGTCCCCGTTTATTTGGGGCCGGGGCAATACGTCTTTTTCTTTTATACGTCTCTATTAGTCATCATCTCGGTAGGTCTGAGGGGGACTCTTTAAGGAAGAAAAAGAAAGAAAAAAAGGACGACAGGTAGAATTATTATACCGTGTCATATTTTCTCACTTATATAAAAATATAATGAAATAATATAAATCATCATACATAAAATTAAATACAATGTTACTCAGTGAAATTAAATAGTAGCATAAAATACTTGCAGCATTATTTACAAAAAGCCCAGAGGTGTATCCAAGACCGGGTCTGCGGGTACCAACACAATTTTTCATTTTGCTCCGGCGGCGTCAGGACAAAGAGGAATTTTAATGCAATTTAGTAGTCGCATTGTACCGTGGAGTTGTGGGCATTTTTACAGCACACGGCTTACGAAAGGTGTCACGAAGAGAATGGATCTAAAAAAATAATTACTCACCCGTGTCAGTGATATTATAAGTAAGGCTTGCATTTTTAAAAGGGTTAAGAGAGCACGCGTACGGGGGTGGCTAAAATTTTTCGCACTCATGAAATATTTGTATTGACATGTTGAGCGAAGTGAGGCGCTTATATATAAAAGCTGAACTTCAGAAGATATACTTAGATATACGTACACTTACGGTATGTGTATCTAAAATTAGGTTCAGAATCTTTTTTATCCTATGTCAGTCAAAAATTACCTGACAAAAATGACAGCTTCCTGTCTGCGGCTATGACCGGCAGGAAATACTAAAAATAAAAGTGACATCGAGTCTGCATCTAACGTTTGTTTATTTTGACTTATTTATAACTAGCGTTCCGCCCCTCTTTCGCACCGTTTTTACGACTTGAAAAATATTCGAGACTCGATATTTCTTTATTATACGATAGTTTATAATTATTTATTTATTAAGTTTATTTCATATACATTAAAATGATTGTATACAATATATAACGCAACTAACTATTTGCACCAGGTACTAAATTAAATGAATAATTAACTAAGCATAAAATTAAAAATAAAAACAAAAGAACAGTTAGGCGTCGATTTCGATGCCTGAGCTGACGCCTGCTATGACGAGTATTTACTCTTCATAACGAAATGTCTTTGAAGTATTGCCACGCTGAATGACAATGCTAATTCTTAAAATGATGAGATCATCTTTTGCGTAGCTTAGATGAACAACGCGGTCACATACACAGCCATAAAAAGCGACTTTTTTAATACCACTTATGGAATAGTATAATTATTTTTCACTGTTAATAATTGTCATGTTTCTTTGTTGCAGTTGTCAGCAACGTTGCTGGTGTTTCTTCACCTATCGATGCATGTCGTCGACGAAGGACATGCTGTCAATCCCAGTGAGTATTAACATCCAAGTATCTCGTTCGCACGAAGGTGCCAACTCGCGCGCACGCGCAAGATTCACACTCGCCAGTTGAAGAACAAGACGTTTTCTCATATCACATCTGTCATTGGCAGAATTGTCGACATCGTGATCGGCACCATTGCCAATGAAAAAATAAAATAGAATATATAACATAACATGTACCTACATTACTACAAGTATCTGTTGGCGCTTGAATAACATTTATAGCCGTGGTTGTCGATAAACATTTGTTTACGTTTTTTGCGATATTATTTGAAAACAAGATAGCGGTGTTAGTTCCGATTTTGGCCTCGCGCCAATAATACTTTGTTGCTCTATACATTGGTTTAATTACTAAAATGCCTTTATTTACGTAGGTGAGTTATATTTCTTAAAACTATTCACATTATTCACTCTTAAAAATTTGACTTTAACACAAGGTGCTAACATTTTGATATAGTGCAGTGTTTGGTATGATGCAGGTAAATTATATTCTTAGGTCCGATTGCACCACCAATTACTTAATATAATAGGTTTAGCATTTAAGGATGGCCGAGATAGAATCATGTTTTAAGTCCGTTAAGCGCCAAATGTATTTATAGCACTGTGTGACCTAAACCCGCACTTTAGTCACGCTTTTCTATAGCTTAGGTAGTTCATTTTTACATAGAAATCCGTGATTTAAGTACGGGCTTAGGGTGCGGGTAGCTGATGTTGTCATGTTACGTGTGACACACGTATCGTAATGTACTATTAGGGCTTTGTGGTGCAAGTGGACCTTATTAATAATCTAGTATGTAATGACTTTTAAGAACTATAATTAAAGTAAACGTAATCATTACAAATTCGAAATACAGAATAAGCTCATGACACTATCAACTCAACGCTTAGTACTTAAGTTTAAATAAAAACACCACTACAACATTGGCCCCAGAAAACACGGCGAAAATAGCTGAATTACCTTCCGTTTAATCCAATTATCCCGTCTTTGTAAGCCATTAAATAGGGAAGTTAGGAAACTCTTTCCCTCCCCTGCATTTTATCGTCTGATTAATTTCATTGCGGTTAGTGCGAACAGTAACTTTGCGAGATAACTTGACAACGGACACTTGTTTTTAATGATCTTCTCGTGCTTGGACATGCTTCATTAACTTTTTATACCGGGTTTCTGCATAAAAATGTCTGGAGTACTGTAGCTCTTCGGAATAATAGCTGTGCATCTTGACTTTTGATATGCAGCAGGACGATGACTACGGTAGTTTAGAAGACATCTAAGTTCATTATGTCCCACATTATAGTCTCGTTATGTTATAAAATCTTCATACCCAATCTAACCTAATATAATTATACCTAATTTATGTATATAGGTACAGAGTTATTTGTAAAACACCAGCAACCTCTTAAGAGGTCATTGTACTCATCATTATAAACAACTTTTAATATGGGACCAAAACTGAAATCGCGAAAAAAAAATCAGCTGTTCCCTACATTTACGTTCGCATAACTCGTTAAAATGTAGGGAGCAGCTGATTTTTTTTTTCGCAATAACTTTATTGTACACGACCAAAGTACATAACAATGCTAATTGGACTGGTTGACATCATCTCGTCAACGCTGGCTGTCGCTGAAAACCAGCGCTGGGGCTCTGTCTCGTATAGGGTCTTAGAATTATGTTGAGCGATGGCCGTTTTGCGTGGATGTGACGCATGTTCTTTTTATGAGTCATATTTACCATTTTTTCTCTTTCCGTTCTTTCATACAAGCTGCGTCTGCCACGCACTTTTTATTTTTATCTAGCTACATGTTTGGTATTTTGTCTATGTCGTTGTGTTATTGTTAAAAACAGCTATTGCATTAAAATAGAGAACAATGCCAAAAACAAGTTTCCACTTAGCTTGCCATGAATTAAAATGGTTAAAAAAATCAGTGTTACTATAACTTACGCCGCATTATGAAGTAAATTGAATTCAAGTAAATTCTTTCCATCTTACTTATTCCCATTTGACCCCTCATTCCGCCATTTCATTGCTCCTAACCCATCTTGATACGTAGTTCCTCCACACATTGTGCCACGGTGGTCTCTAAATCGGGTTGCTTTTGTTGTTTGATACTTAAATCCGGGCTGAACCGTGCATTTGACACAGAAACCCGGACTCACCGCGAGCGAAACGCAATCATCCAGCTTAACTTCACCGGGTAATTTCGCCGGCGGAAGTTAAAGCGTAAATAACGAGGGCACGAATACCTAGTAAAGAGTTTTTAACAGATGTTCGAGCGGCATAAGCTGATGTTTAACCGGTCGTGTCTTGGCTATTAATATTTTAAACTTTGATAAAGTCATCCTTCGATAAATCGCGAAAGAAAGTTAAAAGCCGAGGCTGTTAGGAGCAAAAACATGAATACTGATAATAAAGCTGAAGATTTTGTTTGAACGTGATATTTTCTGGAACTACCAGTCAGCTATAGGCTATTTAACATCACGCTGTGACTCTTAGGAACCGAGCAAAAAGAAAAAAGCAAGAAAGAACTCGAAAACGAAGTAATAGCCCTGGCAGGCGATCCGATGCGACGGGGTGGGTCGGGGGGACGAGAAGTTTTTCACGGACGAAGTCGCGAGCAGAAGCTAGTCGTTGTATAAAAACAAAGTGGGTACTATTTCTTCTAATTTCAGCCTATGTAGGTAGTGAGCCTTTGTTCCGGACTTCTTATGGATAATAACATAATGACATTTCTTTGGTAGGAAAAGGACTAAGCTGTCTAATATTTTAATGTAGGAAGTAATTTCACGGAGCTTTGCGGTTGAAATGGTAGCTTGTAAAAAAAACTGATGTACTGCTGCATTTTCTTGGGAATATAAGCCTCGTTGTCAGGATAAAAACTGGAATAGCCGACGTTATTGAAAATTTTGTGTTACAAGAGTTATGGAGAAGATTCATTTAGGTATCTCAGGTAAGTACCTGTATTGTATGTAATTCAGATAACTATACTGCCTCAGGGTGAAAATTCCCGTAATTTCAAGACGTTCACAGTCTGATCACAATCTCAAAAATAACTCTTATTTCCCCACATTTTTGACAAGTTTTTGACATTGATGGTAGCTGAGATGAGGTTGCCACTAGATTTTGAACGTCTTCAATTACGGGAATTAGTCTCCAGGTCACTGTAGTTTCTCACTAAAACCTATTTCCATTAATCCATATAGGTACAGTCTGTTGTCAACATTATCTGACCCACCCTAAAAACAAACGAATTTGGACCCTCTGCCTGTAGCATTAAGGTTTATTCAACTTATATGAGCTTATCGGACAAGTGCTCGAGGAATCGATGAATAAATACAATAACAATACAGACACGCAAATTTGATCTTTAACACGTAACGTTAAGGTAAACCCACCTAACAATGTCGGTGCCACCGGCATTATATATCATTTTGTTAAGCTATTTTAATCATTATCTCGTTCACGTTAAAGTTGAAAAGCTTATAAGTCACACTTCATAAGTATAACCGAATCTTTAATTTCGCGTATTTCCAACAAGTTCTAGTGGCTTAGCGGTTTGATGCTGGATTGGCGACGAACAACATGTGGGTTCGAAAACACAGTCCACCTATTATCAGTTTCTTTTTTAATTTGTTTTCATTTCTGTAATATATCTTACATTATTAAAGAACGACCAATATGATTTACGCCTAATAACTTATCTTGTAAACAGGTGGGTAAATTAAAAAACTTCAAGTTCACAGAATTTATATTTACCAAGAATGGTTGGATACGAAGTAAAACATATATTTGCTCCGTGAGGTAGATAATAAATTCATCTAAGTGACAAAAGTGACTGCGCACACACATTTGTAAATCGTTTCACATAACTTGTTAAGTATTTTTAAGCAATTTGGTGTAAAAAAGCATCATGTCGCAACTTAATGACTATACCAAACATAAAATCATATTTTTACATGAGCAGAATGTTGGAATTAGAGAGATTGGTCGTCGACTTAATATAGCAGTAAGTGTTTTTTTTAAATTTATATTTTATTTGATTGATTGTGATTAATGAACGTGTAGTTGGCTATTTTAGCATTACATTCACTCCTTACAAGTTACATACACGGTTCCAAAAATGTATTTTTTTTTTGTTTTAGAGAAATACGGTCAGACTATGGCTACGACGTTATGGAGCTATATTAGCTGCTCAAGAAGGTGTGACAGTTATTAATTGGCCATCTAAAAGTCCTGATTTGAACCCTATAGAAAATCTATGGGGTCAAACGGTTTTAAATTGGGACACAACGGAAGTCCGAAACAAACACAACTTGGTTGAGATTGTGACATCGACTTGGGAGCACATAAGAGGCAAAGATTTGTGTTGGAATATGGTGCGCGTTATGCGTAGCCGCTTACAGCAAGTTATAGCAGGGGACGGTGCGCCACTCCGCTACTAATTAATCTAGTAGGTATTTTTAAACACACCATGTATTAAGTAAATGCTTAATGGATTGATTGTTGAACCATTAAAAGGTTGCAGATTATGTGGTGATGTTATTGTTACAAATAGATTTTTTCTATTTAAATAACATGTTTATTCACTACATATAGGCAGCTATAAATCTGTAAAGCATTTCACAGATGAATTCATTTTCTCGATAGCAAACTTTTAAGCTTAAGCATGCCTTTTTTAATGTTTATAAATGGTTAGATTTGATTATGGCATACTAATATAAAATGTATATTAATTTGGAAATATGTATATGAGCATTTACTTACTTTATCTTACCTAAGTGTTTTAATGAAATAATAAACATTTTAAACTTGCAATTGTTTAGTTTTATTTATTTACAAACTGCCCGTTTAAAAAGACAAGACCCTACGTCGTCCATTAAATAAATGTAAAAAAAGTGTAATGAAATAATTAAAAAAAAAAACAGCAGAGCAAAAAGCTATAATTAGGTCAAACTTGGTTTCGAACGTAGACAACGATGAACACCGCACTACCTTAGTGACCACAAGACCAACTCAACTCTTATAAGCGGTATTGAAATTTGATCTTAGTTGTAATTGTAATGCTAGACGGAATATTCTAAACAATTTGAACCATATAGAATACTATCATAAAGTTTATTCTTGCACAGCACAAGTAATCAAGCTTCTCCTCGTGCAAATAATTATTAACCTATAAAATAGAAAATAAAAAATTGTAAAGAGACGTTGTTTTTGCAATTTTATAAAGCAAGGTAAAATATGTTTGCGCGTAGTCACCGCATACCCTTAGTAGCATTTTAATACCAGTTTTATACTGAATACGAATATTTTTTTTTCAACTACCCACTTATTACAAGTTATGCGAAAATATTACCATTTTAGAAAGTTTATATTTGAAGATTATCCGTCTATAGTTCTTTACAATAATACAAGAAATACTTTTGGAATAAATTCTAAATTGAAAGCAAAACAATATCTTCGTCGCAGGATTTGATCTCGCAACTTGCTTTTCTCAGTCTTATACACAGACCACGAGACCAGAATTACTTGAACGCAGTAATTAAAATAAGCTATTACACTAATTATATTATAACAAGTAGTTTTAACATATAACTTAATGCTGACGTTATAGAGATCAAATTTGCGTGTCTGTATTATTATTGTATTTGTTCATCGAGTTCTCGAGCACTTGTCTACTAAGCTCATATAAATTGAATAAACCTTAATGTTACAGGTAGAGGGTCCAAATTCGTTTGTTTTTAGGGTGGGTCAGATAATGTTGACAACAGACTGTACACTTGGGAGACAACCACGAAGTAAATACACTAACTGTACATACGAGTACAACCGTGCAAATTACGTTCACAAACACTTAGAACAACAATAGTACCTAAATTCAGCCAAAATCCCAAAATAGCCTAACTTAAGTACTTAGGATTATGATAATAGACATAAGCCTATCCTATACCCGTTTTGAGGTTGTCCCTAAGGCTTAGCCACCATGTTCTTTTGTTTGTACTAAAGTTATGCTGGTTATATTCTAGCAGGAAATAACCGCAATCATATCTCCCTTGGGTTTTGTAAAGGCAACTACTAAGATATGCATCTGACGATGACTATTGATAGATATGAGTGGGATCGGAGAGTTATGATGAATGGAACTATGTATAGAGTGAATGAGGATGAGATGGCTTAACGACTGTTATATTTTTTTGAGATTCTATCAAATCGGATCATCTATGGGTTAAACTTTTTAGTCCATTATTTTGTATTACTCACAAATATTATATAGATCGCCGGTGGTTTGGTAAACACCCAATGAACACTCGATAAACACCCGTAAACACCTATAAACACCCAGAAAATTGGGTGTTTACCAAACCACCGGGCTTAAGCCCGGTGGATTGCCCATCTATACTTACATTGTTTTTCATTTCTCTCTGGACCAATTTTGAAGTATACGCAGACAAAGTCGCGGGCAGCAACTAGCTATCCAATTAGATTAACCATGAGATAGACAGTCACTCCAGGTAAAATAGTGGTATTCAGCTTAGTTTAGTTTCCAAATACAATGCAATCTCATAGAACAATTCCCTTCCAAGTTATTTTCTAGTTAATATTTCCCAATCACGATGTTATGTTCAGATTCATAATAACATGTGTATTATGTAGTCCACGTGATGACAAAAGCGAACAACGACGATTAGTACACTCACCCTACGTGCGTGCCATTGCAATGCGGAAAAACGGTCAATATACACGAGTGGACGATGAAGCGAGCAGCTACCCTAATAGCTTCAGTGTTGCTGTTATTTTTTTCAATAGGTAAATACGATTGTTGAATTTCAAATCGCTCCCATTTTTATTTCTAAAAGTTTTAATTGAATTGCAACGTTCAGGTATGAAAATTGGTAGTATTTCTTTTATTTAAATCCCACTTCCAAACTTAATACTTAGAAGCTTTAACTTAGTCACAAAACATTAAAATTATTCATGTAGCTTTATCCACTTTCCAAATTCCATTCCACTTTATCGTTAAACAAAACACCGAGTATTATATTTCTTGATATTATTTGCAAACTTATGCGCGTCAAGTCTTTAACATATTACAAAGCCTTCATTTACATCGCTGTTGTGAACCTCATCACTCATTCTTGCTCGGCTGCAATCTAGTAATGAATTAGCTTCCGTTCAGCTTCGCTAATTACCTCATAATATACCAGCTGGATACTGGAAATGCTCACGCAATATTTGCAGTAGGAACTAATTCAACGCATATCATTTCTCATGCTGTTTTCATGGCAATTTTCGGTTGATTTGATTAGAGCGCATTTACAAAAGTCCACCAGGTTTGCCCCACAGATCTGTATGGTTAGCCCAAAGCTTCAATGCAGACAAGAATACTACAACATAAAGTTTGTACAATTAATAAATATGTTTTATTTCACATAAACTACACGGGCACTTATGAAACGTCAGAAGCTAGGTGCACGGTTCCAATTGGTCGTGTCGTATGGAGAAGAGCCGACAAGAAACTCTACGGTTACATTTTTTAAATAATTGGCTTTTAAAATGTTTTCAAATTACAGGACAGTTTGTGTTTATTTAACTTATTATCATGGAATATAAGTATATTTATGCAATGGCACAACCCTAACCGCACCTTTCCGAGTGCATCGCAACTCGGATGAACAAAAGTGAACTACAATCAAGTAGTTCACTAGTGTATTTTTAAGCCTTACGTTTCCACTGCTGATGCTGGGGCACAGACAGGCCTTTTCTTTCTGTGAGAGCACGCGCGAGGTTTCACTCGGGTCCAGTGTGGTTTGGTAGATGTACCATGTCTTCGTATTTTTGGTTGTAGGACATTTATGCCGGTTTCCGGCACGATGTCAACGATTTTTTCCGTCACCGGTTTTGAGAACAGTGGTTATGATTTTTTACGATTCTTCTTCGTGTTGCTAGCACGAAAGTTATTTAAACTTTTTTGCCCCAAAACTTCGCCACTTCCACGGCGTTGTCGGTGGCAGCGAAGAGCTGACTTTGGCTGCATGTTTTTGGGTGTCCAAAGAATACAGCCAAAGTGACCACTCGACGACGACGACTCTATCTATGAAAGGGCAGGGTAAGAGGATTTTTACAATAATAATGCTGAAATTGGAGAGCGACACTTTACGTGATTTTCGTCAAGCTTATTAATAATGTAAGTAAATAAAGAGTGAATCCAGAGAAGATAACACGCTAAGTGCTTTTGTCGGTCGGCTTTTTGACGTGTATGTGAACAAATATTATTTTACCGAGTTTCCTTATTGAAGCAGGAAAATTCCTGTTCGTGACAATCAACACCACTTTTGGCAAGTCATTTCTTTTTGATACTAATTTCTTTTTGTCCAATTAGTAGCATGATATTTGAATCTAAGTGTTTGATAATGTCAATAGGTAAAAATGCATGTATGACTTAATTGGGTGGAGGAAACTGAACGAGACACGATAGAAGTTGTGCTGTTAAGAGTGTGTGTGTGTTTTAGTAAAATGTTAACGGTGAAGTATCAAGACACCAGGGTGGACAATTTTGCTTATTAGTAGTTCCTTAGTGGTGTATATAGAAAATGCACCTAATGTACAAACAAACTTGCGATCACTATGAAAACCAAAAACGTGTGACTATTTTGAGTTTGTAAAATACCATAGGTTAACTTAGATTGCAATCACAATTATTATTTTTGTGCCACTCTTCTGTTTAGCCGCTCTTTGTGGCAATGTCGTATCCTCTCACAATTTTATATTGTAGTTCAAAACCAAAAACCAACACTAACATCCAAATCACAGATGTTACCCGGAAATCTGCCAATCTTAAGTGGAATAGAGCCGGACAAGTCAACCCCATATCAGATGTGCTGTGAGCTAGAAGAACCACTGATTGGGTCCCAATAAATGTTTGCCGACATCGCGGCAGACCAAGACGAAGATGAAGGGATGAACTTGACTCCTACCGAATGGACTGACCCGCAATCGCAGTAGACAGATGTGTGTGGAAAAGGGAAAGTGAGGCCCCCTTTCCCTTTTCCACACACATCTGTCTTCAGTACTGCCTACTGCTACTGTTTATGAAATGAGTGAATTTAAAAGAAATCTGTTGACATTGTTAAATAACAAGGTATATTATTATTAGGTATATTATATTGATGGATGGAGAGGGAGAGGAAGGCCGAAGAAAAGATGGATGGATTGTGTGAGGAATGACATGAAAGAGAAGGGAGTGAATGATAGCGTGACGGTTGACAGGGGAGAATGGAAGAAGAAAACGTGTTGCGCCGACCCCAAGTAACATGGGATAAGGGCAGGAAAATGATGATGATGAAAATGATGATTATTCTGTTGACGAATATTTAAATGCCAAATTTTAATCTATATATATAAAATTCAAAGTCCTGACTGACTGACTGACTGACTGACTGAGACATCAACGCACAGCCTAAACCGCTGGTCCTAGAGACATGAAATTTGGAAGGTGTATTCTTCGTGAAGAGTAGGTATCCACTAAGAAAGGGTTTTTCGAAATTCCACCCCTAAAAGGGTGAAATGGGGGGATTTTGTTTGTATGAAAAATCTTATTCCTTGAGTTAATAAACTTGAAACTTGGCACGAATACTTATTTAAGTAAATTATGAAGTTGGGCGTTTTTTGTTTTTATAAACTACCCCCTGAAAGGGGATTTGGAGGTTTCAAAGTTTGTATGGAAGAATTTTAGCGCGCGGTCCAATTTAATTGAAACTCAGTATTTATACCTAAAATTGAAAGGAAAGAATAATGTGTATCAGGGTTTTTCGAAAATCTACCCCTGACGGCCTGAAAAGGTGTAGTAAATTTCACAGGGGAGGATTTTACAGCGTGGCTTGATTAACTCGAAAATTGGTATAAATAATCTTTGAGTCAAGTTGTGAACTCATCCCAAATGATTTTTCAAAATTCCACCCCTGTGGGGGTGAAAAGCGGGGATACAGTATAAATGAAAAATCTTATTCGTTAGGTTAATAATCTTGAAAATTGGCATAAATACTCTCTTAAGTAAGCAATAAAGTTTATCATTATTAGTTTTTCAAAACTACCCCTGAAAGGGGATATAGGGGTGTTAAAGTTTGTGTGGAAGAATTTGAACGCGCGGTCTGATTAACTCAAATAACATGTATCAGGATTTTTTGAAAATCTACCCCTAACGGGGTGAAAAGGGGTAGTTAATTTTACAGGGGAGGATTATAATAAGTGGCTTGATTAATTTGAAAATTGGTATAAATAATCTTTGAGTCAAGTTATGAATATACACCAACCGATTTTTTAAAATTCCACCCGTGTGGGGGTGAAAGCGGGGACACAGTTTATATGAAACATCTTATTAATTTAGTTAATAAACTTGAAACTTGGCAACAATACTAACCTAAGTAAGTAATAAAGTTTATTATTATAAGTTTTTCAAAACTACCCCTCAAAGGGGGATATAGGGGTGTTGAAGCTTGTGTGGAAGAAATTGAATGCGCGGTCCAATTAACTCGAAACTCAGTATTGATACTTTTGACAGAAAATAATTAATAATAAGTATATAAAGTTGTCGAAAATTGACCCCTGGCGGGGCAAAAAGGGGTAATTCGGTTTTCAGGGGGATTTCAACTTGAAACTGTATGTTATATTTTCACGCCTAAGCCACTGAACTTCTGATTTGGCAAAGAGTCCTGGGGAAGACCATACTTTTTATCCTAGTAGCACGTTCCCGTGGGATAACTTCCGACATCCACGCGGGCGAAGCCGCGGGCAGAAGCTAGTTTATAATAACTAAATTCAATCTGTTTTCAAGTTATGACATACTAAATAACTTTGTTAATTTTGATTATTGTAGTATTAAGGAACCTTAGATATTTTGTATGCCTTTTGTCGGGGCACAGCTCGGATCTTATGTATTATACCACCCACTGTATGTACCGTGTGTTCCCGAAATAAATTAATTTGAATTTGAATTTACCTAGCAGTGTGACATTACGGGCTAAATAGATACTCGTAGATATATACCGTGTTCGTCACGTTATCCATTAACTTTGGCAAACGCTTCTGTAGCTTTTACAAATCAAATCTAACAAATGAAGTAGTACTTAAAAAAGCTTCGTTACAAATATATTTGTAATATCGTTTAATTAAATTAAATTTAGCCATGCAGTAAGAAACGGTCTTAATTAGGCCTATGTTGCCGCTTAGTGAAATTAAAATGCTTCGCTTCGTTTGCTTTAAATACTTAGTGAAATTAAATCTATCAAATGCTTCGGATATGCATGAGGGGCATGCATATCGGGTGATTTACGTCAAGTTATTTTTTTGTATGAAAATTAACCAAACAAAAAATAAGAATTCATTAATGCGCCCATAATGAAAAATGCTTATTTCCATGGTCTGAACATCTGGTCGAAGTTTATGTATATCGTCCGGAACACGGTGTATAGATAGATTGTAGCTTCATGGCGTACCAACAAAGTATACTAACTATATAATATCACAAACCTTATAACATAATAGACAGAGAATGCAATTATTTTTAGCAATACAATTTGATGTTTCACTATAAAATGAAACGCTTTAAACCATAACAATACCTCTATGTTATGCTATAACGTTTTATGTCTGTCATAGATACAGTTGTATGAAATTGTAACATTGACACTCGGTAAATGTGTTTGTAACTATATTTAATCAAACATGTGTTGCACGATTTATAAATATGGTTATTTGAAAGTGCAGCTTGATTAGGAGAGTTCAGTATAATTTGAGGTATTTAAATAATATTCACACTAGTTTTTCATTAAAGAACTGACAATGAACCAGCGGCGTAGCACACCAACAGATACAATGACTTACATTTTTACAGTTCAACAATATTAATTGCGTTATTTACATTTTTGAGCACACAAAATTTTTGTACATAGATTAGCAATATCCTTCAAAATTGTTCATATTGTGATTGAAAGTGTGTTACACAATTAGTTCCCGATATTTTTAATTCAGATAGCATGTACACAGATAGGTACCTACCTAAATAATTGTCCACCTCATCATCTACCTAGCCTTTTGTACACTAGGTTGGGATCGGCTTCCAGTCTAATCAGATGCAGCTAATTGCCAGTATTTTATCTAGACCGACAACTTATTTGACCTTCACAACCCATTTAATAGGCAACATTGATAAGACTGGTTGTCAGACGTTTCGACTTCTAACACGTGACGACTGTCAAAGTACTACGAATAACGCGCTTTCCGAAGCACGGAGGGCTCTCGGTATGTAATGTATGGTCACCCATCCACGAACTGACTGCGGCAAGCGTAGCTATACCTGTGATCGACCTGTGTATGGTTGTTATTATTATAGCTGCGAGCCCAAATAGTTACCTACCTAGATAAAATAAGATTACAGCTATTTCGTGAACAACACGTGTAGATGTGCTACACGTTTTCTATACATAAATATGTACAACACGTGTAGCACATCTACACGTGTTGTACACATTCATGTATAGAATTAACTTAGTAAATTATACTAAATATCTTCGTACAATACCGCTGAACAACCGTTTTCTCTTCCTCATCAAGAACCAAACACAATAGTTGGGATTACGATAAATGGCTGTTCAGTATAGATACAGTAGCTGATACGAAATTTGACAATATCCTAGCTATATCAACTGTTATTGAGAATTAATCAGAGCTTAGACACTGGTGCAATCAATCCCTATTGTAACTCGGTAAGCATTGACACTCGGGGTATTAATAAGGCAAGCTATACCTATTTGCATAGATAGAAATAATAGCTGCCCGGAGTCTGGATTTGTATTTATTTATTTATATATAATTTACTGTACACCAAAAAATACATAACAAAAAAATACAATTTTTAATACAAAACGCCGGCGGCGGGCGGTCTTGTCGCTTTCTGCGATCTCTTCCAGGTAACCTTGGAATGGACAGTAATTGCGTGGATATAAAAATATGATATTTATGCTCTATAATACCCGGTTGTACCCGGTTGACAGTTCCCCTATGACATGTACTTAACTTAGGTAAACATAACTGACGAAATATATGTCTGCTATGAGTACCTACACCTATGCCTAAGCTACTGTGGATCTTAGGCGTGATTTTATGTGTAGTAGAAATGCTGTAAGTATTATTTTGCAACAGAAAAATGCCAAATAATGACAATTTATGACACAAATATAAGAAAGTACGTTTAGCTATTGGTACCACAGTATTTTTTCTTCTAAGAATCGTTTAGTTGGAAATACAGAGGCTTTCAAGATCCAGTTTTGTTTACCAGATTTAAGATTAATTCCCTGTAAACAAGCATAACATAATTAGCTTATAATGTGGGCCACTGCTGGGACACCGGCCTCTTCTCTGTGAGAGGGAATAGGCCATAATCCACCACGCGGGCCCAGTGTGGGTTGGTGGATGTCACATGTTTTTGAATTTTTAGTTCTAGGACATAGGGCTTCTTCACAATGTTTTCCTTCACCGTTTTGAGAGCAGAAGTGATGAAATTAAATACACGAATGAAAGTGCCTGCCTGGGTTCGAACTCACGACCCTCGTAAGTCGGGGCTGGTACCACAGGGCTACCACTGCTCAAACAAGAATAGCGCGAATCAGAATCGCGCATTCCATTCTGAAATATAATAATACGTAGGTATGTATATACACGACATTGACATATAACACACACACACAGCACAATACACAAACATACATAACTGGTACATAATATTTTCTTGAGGAAATAAAGTTGTGATATCAGTTTTCTAGCAATCACATCAGAGCAGTGGTGGCCCAGTGGTAACGGCCGTGACTTACGAGATGTAGGACATAGGTTCAAACCCTGATAGTAAATGTCTTCATCACCACTGCTCTCAAAAAAGTGATTGAAGACTTCGTGAGGAAACCGGCATGTCCTAGAACCAAACATTTGATGTCATTCGATGTGACATCTACCAACCCGCACTGAACCCGTGATAGATTACAGCCCACTCCCTCTTATACAGAGGAGGCATGTGTCCCAGCAGTGGGAACATTATAGGCTGATTATGCTACATCAGTGCTCTGAAGCTTATATTATTCATACTTTAAGCTTTATCCCAAATTTCAATAGAGATTAATCTTAAACACATATCTGTTTGACTACCATACACTTGAACGATTTTAGCGCCAAAATACACAAGTTAATGGATAAATTCGATAAACCTTTATCGATACGCACCGCCAGTACTCTATGTTTGCTTTCTCGATGGCAGTGTGGAGCCCGTAAACATAGTGTGGGGCGACCCTTGTTGTCATATTCACGATAACTGCTCACACAAGATTCTACTTTATAATTTCACTGTTAAGGTTGATAGTTGTAGGTGGCAAAGCGATAATTCGGCGACGATTGGTTATTGCGATGCCACGTATACATTAAAGAAACCCTTTGCTACGTGGCAGTTGGTGTGCGGTTCGAGGACTACGTTTTGTGGATTGTCATGTCGGCATGACCGCGTGTGAGTTATGGTCTGGGAAATTAGAGGTTGTAGTAGTAAGGTCTGCATGCAAATTAGCGTTAGATATATGGCTTCGTGTCATATTCTGTGGAGCTGTGCTCGATGGGAAAATTATAAGCGTTTGATTTTCACGGTTTTCATAATATTAGGGGTTGAAGTATGAAATTGCCGATTTGTACTGAGAAAAATTGACGCAAATGAGTCAATATTGTTGGTAAGGTAATGTTAAACCATGCCGCTAATTCCTGGGTAGTTTGGCTCGGATCGGCTTCCACCGTCTCTTTCAATTCAATGTTATTCACCTGTGTGGCGTGATCTTCCACGTGGTTCGTTCTTCAAATCAAAGTTTTCATCACGAAAGCGTTTAAACCAAAATCGCATGGTGCGTTCATTAGCAGTCCCCTCTCCAAACTCAACATTGATATTGCGAGCTGTTTCTGCTGCGTTAGTTCCGCGTCGGAACTCGTATTCATAAATAACTCGAATTTTCGAAGTATCCATCTTTCTTGTCTAAGCTGAATAAAAAAAACCAATTGAAAGTCGATAATCAAATGTTGCACATTTATCGACTTATTGATTTTTTATGAACTTCATAGGTACCATGTATTGTAATAAAAATTTCACTCAAAAATCTCAAACCATGAAGGTTCTATGTCAATTCGAAGTACCTATTACAATAAAACGGCAATTTCATACTTTAACCCCTATTATTATAGGCAAAAAGTCCCGATTTCTTTTAAGGCATAATATTATCTGCTAGGGTCGCGGGTTGTTCGAAAGAGTTACCGTGGCCCCTGGCACAGGTAAGTGAAGGAACACGGGTGGGTTTTAGTCACCTGGATCGGGTGGGCAGGATTGCAGTCAAGCACTAGTTTATATCATAAAACAAAGTCTCACATCCCACTCCGCCCAGAGTGCTAGAAGTTATTTGATGATTTCCCACCCAAAAAAAAGGCATAATATTATGTATTATTACAATAATTGTTATTTTAAACTTAAAACACAACAACTATTTTTCTTTGTGAGATGAAAATATTTCAGTAAAGGAAGTTTACTGAATATTTCATCTCACAAAGAAGGTAGTTGTTGTTTGTATAGCTCTAGCAATTAGGCTTTTTTCAGGGAAGTAGATTCCAAGCATAACTAACCGAAACCAAGTAGAATTTTCTGTGAAATACGATGTCATTTTAAAAGCACGTGAGATATTTTTATTAGTTTCTGGGTGCAAAAAAGCACTAATCAAATTCAAAATGTTATTGACATTCTACCAGAACAATCAGATTCGTAAAATAATAATAAACCCGTCCAATATTCAACCCCAAAACTTAATAGGAACCCACATAATTGCACTCGTTGCGTTGAAATGGGTCGTGCGCATTTTTAGTGGGTGAAAAACAAAAGTTTTATTGGAGTGGAGCATTCAACACAGGAGAGCCGTTTCAGCTTTTGAGCAGGTTAATGTTCATCACAGGAAACAAGGGAACCGGGCGAAAATTCACTGCACTTCGTACATACAACTGGGTATTTTGTGCAACTCGACCGCAGTTTAGGGTATTTTTTGTGAAACTCTTTTGCGAATCTGCAAACTGACCAGTAATTATTGGCTTTGTTTAATCAAGTCGACTTGGCAGTCATTTTTGAAAAGGGAACGTGACCTTTTTCCTCTATGAACTTTTAGTTTTAAAAATTGAAAATGACAGAAGTAGGACGTAAAGAGGTACGTCCTACTTCTGTTATTTTGAAACTGCTAGTTTCGTATTCGATTCGTAACTTAATACTACCCGTTTTGCACAACTAGTCGGCAGTTTTTGTGAATCCATTGTGAACTTTCGAGTCTGCGAACTGACCGGTATTGCTCGATAGTTATGGCTTTTATTGGTTGCGTTCTAAGCGAGACAAATGGATTGTCTGCAGTGTTGTGGTCGCCATTTTCGAAATGGGAATGTGCACTATTACAACGCGTATCCCTTGATAAAGTGTTGAAAAGGTGTGAATACTATTGTGGTTTGAATACCTAGTATATACAGTTTTGGAAGTCCTAGAAAACAATATTTTTCACTAGGATTATCAAACAAGACATTCCCGGGAACTCAAAGACCCTTTTCTGGAAGAAATGATGCCGGTGAAATTGGTGTGATTTACGAGGTATAAGGCAAACACGGGTTTTTAATTTAGATCCGACACAAACGAAAATAACAATCTATTAGGTCCCCTCTTCTTCAAATCACAAATCCAACAAACACACATCATAAGTCAAGCAACTGAAAGTATCATTATATAATATTTAGAGGAGAAAAATAAGCAATAAAGTGTGGGGTACGTTCGCCCCGATATAGGCGTATGATGAGCGGCCATCGCTGAATTATGTATGAAGGGCCGGAACCACCCGACGTCAGATAACCTCGTAGCCAATAAACAGGGCCCTAGTAAAAGTTAGACGAGAATACTGTTTTTTGACAGAACAAGGAAAAGAAGATGCTCGAGAATTAGTGAAATAAATTATTTCGTGTGTTCTTAGAGTAATTTCGATGTACGTATGTATTCATTAGATTCATCTCACGAGACTTATAATAATTTAGAAATGTTGTGTTTGATTTTATTACTTACACTGATTGCAAGCGTCTATTTATTATAATAAACTTCATCATTCAGTTACATAATCAGCCACTGCCATGTTCCCACCGCTGTGCCACAGGCTCTCTCTGCGAGAGGGAGAGGGCCGTAATCCACCACGCGAGCCCATCATCATCGAATTTTTGGTTCTAGGACATGCGGCGTTTTCTCACGATGTTTTCCTTCACCGTTTTGAGATCCGTGGTGATGAAACAATTTTCACAACTTAAAGCGCCCGTCTGGGTTCGAACCTACGACCTACAACTCGTAAGTCACGGATACCACTGGGCCGCCACTGCTCTCATCATTCAACTGATGGATAGCCAATAGGCAGAGGCCTATGGCCAGCAAAGGTGATGTTAGGTACATCACCGAGTCATCACAGCGGTGGGAATATGGCGGTGGCTGATTATGTAGCTAAATGATGAAGTTCTAATATAACCACACTGACCAGTCTGCCACTTTCGGTATCCAGCGGTAAATCTAGCTTTAATAAACTACTTTAGTACATAATATAACAGGATGTGCTTGAAAAATGTAGTAAAGTTAAGCGATACAGCCACTACTACATTTTTCCGTTCATTTTCTCTCTTGTGGGAGCAACAACCGTGTGTAGTGGCAATAATGCTCTACGCAGCAGTATTACTCATAGTTCTATGTAAAAGGTAGTTCAAAACTACCGCATTTTACACACTTATATAGCCTAGTCTAAAAGTATCTGATGTAAGTATTAGTAAACACACCTTCCTATATATAAAAATATAAAATGATAATAAACGTATTATTGAAATCCTTATAGCGGCCCTTCCTTTGGTGTTCCTCCTTTAACCCTAACAGGTTATGGGTTAATTTCTACATTTTTGTTTACCTTTTTATTAGACACTTTTGCGATATCCGTGTTTGGAACCGACTACTTCTAAAGAGATTACAAATCTCTTTAAATAAATAAGTAATAATAAATAATATCTTTCTTTTTTTTGATTTCTTCTTTTTCAGTTCTGGGTATTGGGGACAGAAGCGAATCATCATCTGCCGAGCCTTTTCCCAACTACACACATCAAAATTATCTAGGGATCAAGTACATTTTTAAGTATAAAAAATTATCCAATATTTACCAAATCTAGTCTTCCAGACTGTCTTCCTTCTTTAATTCCTATGTTTAAGTTAACAACTTATTTATACCCTATATTTTGTAAAAATTAAGAAAAATTTCTATTTTTGGAAATGGTGGGAAATTAACTAGTTAAATTAAATTAATTAGTTAATGTCGTCAAATAAATGGCAAATAAGGCAAAAATGAGGATTATTTAAATTTTTATTGTGAAGATAAAAAAATGAGTAATCAGTGTTTCCACCATTGACACGAATCACACAATCACAGCGTTTTTTAGAATCAGTTCATCAAAATCACTTTGAGGAATGGCCAACCATGTTCTTTCTAACAAGTCAAAAAGTTGTTGTGGTGTATGCACGGCATCCATACTCGGCAAAGCTCTTCTTTGGAGCATATCCCATGCGTGCTCAATTTGATTGATGTCTGGCGTACGAGCATCGGCAAGAGTGCGTGTTACGACTCTAGCCGTGTGTGGACGTGCATTAGTCGAAACGAATCACCCAACCGGCTTCACAAAGGGATGATCACGTCTGAAACAATCCTCTCCGCATAAATCTGAGCATTGAGGTTGCCCCTGATCCAAATGAGATCGGTTCTTCCACCGATCCAAATACCGGCCCAAATCATTATTGCTCTCCTCAATATGAATGAACTTCCTGACAAAATTTCAAACGTTCTCAACGTCCAGATGTCTGTGCAAACTTGAGTACGTCTTGTTTTCGGCCTCATACCGAAACGAGATTCATCAGAAAAGCAAACACAACGCCAGTCTTCTTCCTCCCAATAACTGCGTTCGCGAGCCCATTGTAAACGGGCCCTACGATTGCGGGGTGCTATAGGTGGAACTCTCAGTGGCCTCCGGGAACGCAGACCCACTTCACGTAAGCGATTTCAGATGGTTTGGTCGCTTATCAGCAAGCCTGAAGAGCTGTGGAGCCTCGTAGCCAACATCTTTGCGGTCATTGCGGTCATCATCGAGCAGTATTTTGGATGCACCGGTCCTGTCTGCAAGTGGTGATGCGAGATCGTCCTTCATGTCACTCGGCTACGCTACCCGTGATACGATAACGTGTCCAGAGGCGGCTTATGATGCTCTGTGTAGTGCCAAGAGCGACAGCCACAGTACGTTGCCTGGAACCAGCTTACAACATTCCGACGGCGCTCATCATCTCTTCTATCAAATGATATCGTCGCTCCATATCAATGCAATTTTTTTCAGTTCCGATGCAAAAATTGTAATGGTTTTTGTAAAAAACGCTTCTACACACTTTACTTTACAGGAATTCTTATTGACAGTTGATTTTTAATGATAATTTAAGGAAATTCTTTATTCAAATAGTGAAATTAACTAAAAAGAATCAATAACGATCCAAAAAAGCTAAGATAATAATCCTCAATTGTGGCGATACTCTAAATCGTACTTGATCCCTAGACACTTTTGATGTGTGTATGTTGGCGTCGCCTTCCAGTCTAACCTGATGCAGCTGAATACCAGAGTTTCACATGGATCGGTTGCTTATTTGGCCTCCACAAACCAGTTACAGGGTAATACGATACCCTTAGTAAGACTGGTTGTCAGGCTTTCGGGCTTCTGACTATCCGTAACGACTGTCACAGATCCACGAATGACAGCCGGGACCAACCGCTTAGCGTGCTTTCCGAGGCACATAAGCGAATGTGAATTTAAAATCTAAAATGTTATGGAAAATCTCTTTCAGTCAGTATGTCTTCACAATAGGTTAGTAAGTTGCATAAAATATTATAATTAATCCATTGAGTCCACTTCTGCAGAGAGCTGACCCATTTCAAAGAGAAAATAAAAAAAAAACTTTCAAGCGTAGGTACTCATGAAAAAATATGTTCTCAAAATATGGTATCGTTTAGTTTTAAAATTTTAGTCACATGCTGTGTCACTTTCATAAGTGACACAGCATGTCACACCACACTATTAATTTTGTGCACGACTCGAGTAAAAAGGCTTTGACAAATTAGTTGATTTTGCAATATAGTCAGGGTTTTCGAACAGAGATTAGTAGGGTCAGGCTGCTTGATAAAGATATAGAAGATGTTGGAAATCGATTTAAAAGAACATTATATTAAAATTAAAAAAAAAAACAAAAGGAAACTTTATGTTTCAACACATCCTAATTTCAGCCGTCCAATGCTGGACATAGGCTTCTCCCAAGCACCGCCACTGTGACCGGTTCTGTGCTTCTCGCATCCAGCGGCCATCTGTCCTGCGAGCAATGTTCCCACAGCCACTTAAGTTTGACAATTCTTTGGGCTATATCGGTTACCTTATTTCTCCTACAGATTTCTTCATTTCTGATTCAATCATGTAGGGAAATTCGGCACACAAATGCCTACATATAAATAGGTAACAAACCTATTAAAACCATTGCAACGCATTGCATTCCAACATGACAATTACTGTTCGTGAAATACTGCTATATAAAGCATAAATTCATGTCAAATTACGCAGTAATGCACGATCATTGGGTTTCAGTGATAGATCCGTTCTAATTTAGGGACAATATGGCACTATAATACCTATAATATACCTAATATTATAAGGTGACGTTTTGTAGAGAATTACAATTACGTTTTTGACATGAATTTATGTTTTATATAGCAGTGTTTCACGAACAGTAATTGTCATGTTGGAATGCAAATCGTTACAATGGTTTTAATAGGGTTGTTACCTATTTATGTGTAGGCTTTTGTGTGACACCTAATCGTATGGGTACCAAAATTGGAACGATCTATATTTTACATATAGCAGAGAACATAATATTTTTTTTTGTATCATACGATAAATCTTCTGCTAGCGGTGCGTTAGTTTCTCAATAACTCAAAAATGCCTCAATGGATAGTGATGAAACTTTGATAAGTTGTTGTATGCGCGCCTGAAAAGGTTCCTAATAAAAAAAAGACATTGCAACGCATGCCGGGCATTAGCTAGTGCTAAATAAAAATGCTATAAATTCGGACGGATTCCGGATCTAGCGTTCAACCCATCATACAAATACTAGATAAACAAGGGCGATTCAGACCATCATTTCTCGGCATCAAATTGGAAGCAGCACGCAAATGCTCTTAATCAAGCCTATTGGAACTATTCAACCTCCAAGTGACCTCGACCACTGATAACGTAAAGATATAACTTTGTCCATAAATTATCATGCTCATTTCCCTTGCAGGATAAACAGGGACACTCAATCAAGCGCTAGTGATCGTGGTAAGCGCTTAGACCTCGATGTATCAGCGTCGGTGTAGTCTTTAGTTAACGAGATAGGTGGCTGCGTCTGCCCCTCTCAGGGAATTACATGCGCTTAGTTGAGTGGGGCAGGGTACGACGGATTTGGTTGATGTTTTTGCTGACAGTGTCATAAACTATTTACAGGATATTTTTTACACCTTGAGCGAGATACCTGAGATACAGGTTTATTCCAAGTTCAGGTAGAATCCAATGATTATCTACTTTTAGCATAAGGCCCTAATGTTGTACATATGTATGAAGATCAATTATTTCAATAAAAAATTTCAATTATTTCAATAAGCAATTTCAATTAACAATTTCAATTATTTCAATAAACAATTTCAATTTGAAGGTATTTTGTTTTTCTGGCTACTTCGTAGGTACACCTCGAAAACTTGTATTTTTTAGTGAATTTTTTCATGTACACAAGTTGACTGCTTCTTCCAAAAAGTGTTTAAAATGTGACGTGTATTTGTAATTTGTAAAATACCACTGAATTTTTAAACAAATATAAAAATACTTGTTTCAGCCTAATCTATAAAATAGAATCAGCCAAAAAATAAACAAATTAATTTTGTATTCTTATTACAAAAAAAAACAAACAAGATTAAAAGACTTTTAATTGCAAAAAACATCGTGGACAAAATTCATTTCTCGGTCACTACCGGGCTTAACAATTCTGATAAGGGCTTATCTGCATCAAGATTATAATTACTTGGTCCCTTTTAAACCGAAAGCATAGATGTCTTAAGGCGTCACGGTTTTGTGAGCTCAACAATTAATCAGGCCACAAGGAAGTAATGGTATTGTTATGCGCTCAATTTATTATCGCTTTAAAGTATCTCCAGAGTAATTCAACTTCTCTTTGTTAGAAAATTACAAAAGGGTTATACAATTTTTCCTCTTGGTTTAACCCTTTTTGTGTTCTATCGTCTTATTTCTTCATAATTTTTGTTTCACTGACAACGTGCCTAATTCCTCCGTTACAAATTAAAAATGTTGTACATATTATATTACAAATATAGATTTTGCAGTCTTGATCCTAGAATCATGATGCGTAAGCCTATGTCGAGCAATGGACTGCGATAGAGTGAGTTGATTGAACACACCTGAACACACCATTTACCTCGAAACGAAATTAATTGAACTTCCATATTGATTTAACCGTCCATTACATCATAAATGAGAACCTTACGCATTCATCAGAATCCAATCTGTAAATAAAAATCCCATCAAAATAATATCAAAGGCAACCCTAAAAACACGTTCAAACAAAATAAAATTATCTAAATCCGTTTTTAAACGGCGCTAAAATCAAGCAAAGGGTGCGAATAGCCTGCATAATTAGAAATGTGGGCTATATTCCTGGTATTAATAACTCGCTAACGGTACTGAGCCGAAGGCGTAGCGATAACCATTAAGCTAAAAGCCTGCGGTACTTCGCCTAATGTGTCTTCAATTTAGAATAAAGTAATCTTTATCACGTAGTTAGAATGTATTTTATGCTTCAAGTTCTTGAGGACCTCCGTGCGTTCTTTTATGAGCTATTAAGGGTGTTGTCTAGTGTTTTGTTTTGATGACACCCTGTATTAACCTAGTTTTCATTATTATTGTCACGATAAATGCTCCACATTTATTGTGTCCAAAACTTGTATTCTAGATTTTTTAAGGAATTAACAGATTAAAAAAATATAATTATGACATTCTTTGTGTAGATCTATGTTTTGAGTATCGATTCAGTGATTTGGTAAATCGATTTGTTTGCGGTTTTTTTAATGTATTTATTTCTTTTATTTAACCATTTATACACACACATAAACAAACAAAAAAGAAAAAAGAACAGAAAAATAGGTACAAACGTGATGCTTATTTCTAGAGAAACTCTTCCAGCATACATGCGATAGGAAAGTAGATAGAGAGATGCAGACAGCGTGTGTAAGAGTAAAACAAACAATAAATTAAATACATACAACAATAATTAATTAATTTAATAAAATAAAACAAATAATATGAGAATATACATACATACAAACAATTAGACATACACACTGCACACACACTACATATACTACACATACATATTTCCTTATTATTTTTTGTTCATTTTAGGATGATCTGAAAATTAACTTCAGATACAAAAAAAAAAAAATACCTTCTCAAAATCCACATAAATAGACAATTTCCTATCGTATAACGTTTTTCCGCATCATCTCCGAAAATCTCAGTTAAGATCTCGATTGCTCTCAAACAGTCGTCTTCACCGAAGCACTGTTACGCACAGTTTGGCACAAACGTGATCAAAATATTTGTGCAATAGTCGGAACAATGTTAACTGACTCCAATTTCCTCAATCTGAATCGAACAGTTAATTGGATTACCAGTTTCAGGGCAAAACCTGATGAATTCCGTTATTGGTGAATTGTTATTCATTGTGTCATTGCTAGTTGTATGAATTAATCAAAATTATAATTTGTTTGTGCTCGGGTTTCTATATTTTGTTATTATTATTCGATACTTATTTAAAGTTTTGATAACATTAAGTCCTTTTCAACATAACGTCTTTTAGTTAGATATAATTTTGTACGTAGAAGGATGAAAGCTGGGGTCATTTTTGGGAGACCGACGCCATTCAAAATCAATTATCATCATACTTTCGTTTCTATTGTTTGTTTTGCTGATAATTTAATTCGGTATTATCATCCAACTCGTTATATTAAATAACTAACTACCTATACGAATAAATACAAAAACAAAAGGATACTTAAAGTAAAAGGTGAAAGTATATATAAATAAATAAATACTTAGGCATCGAAGTACTCGTCATCGCTGTCATCCGGAAACGTGCCCACAAGACTGGCAGCATTGCCACATTGAATGGCAATGCTGATTCTTTGGCCAAAGAACTCTGGCCCTCTGGTCACGTGAAGTGTCTACCAGCCGGCGAGAAATTCTCTTAAAAAAGAGACGCGCACTCGGTTCCAATACTCATATAATCGTTATTAAAGACATCCACCCACTCCCAATGGGCCCGCGTGGCGGATTATGGCCCACTCCCTCTCACAAAGAGGAGGCCTGTGTCCCAGCAGTGGGAACATCATGATCCAAATCCATTTTTATGATGCTTAACTTCGTCCGACTTATTATTCTCTAAAAGCTATTTTATTTATAGTGTCGCTCCCTCTCTTTGTGAGAGTTACTATTCACACCAAATTACCTAAATGGTATACGAAAGTATCACACTGTTGACCAGAAAATTAAATAAGATTTTAAGATAATAGCTTAAATCTTAATAAGCACTTTCACGGTTCAATACCTGCATCATAGGTTTAGTTTAATACTTGTACTATGGTTGCTTTTCTATCAAAATATTTTATGGCCAAACTAGAAAACATGTAAAAGATCCTGCCCTCTGTGCACTCTGTGGCCTCAACCCACACTTAAGTCATGCTTTTCCGTGACTTAAATATAGATTTTTTTATGTCTCACGTGCTACAAAATAGTACCTATAGATCGCAATACTGTGTTTTTAATCGAAAGAATTCGATTCTTTCACGCATGACATATTTATCTTATCCACACTCCGAATGCATCCTTCTTCCTTTCCCGCAGCTACATACTGAGCTTTACCAGCCTGACTTTAAGATCCATATCATCAGTAAAACATTATTACCCCACATAACAAGTCTCCCATCGTTACGCCGTCAAAATCTGGTTGGCGGTAATTCGAAAACTTGATGCCTGACAAGTCTGACGCGCGTCGAGGACAACAGGTCATTTATCATTGAAGCCTCTCACTGTCCAGTCGTGTTTATCGCTAAATGACGTTTATGTCCGACACCGAAAAAAATGATGTTTTATTATAGTGACACTGCCGTAACTTTATTTACGTACGAATTGTTTCATACGTGGTTTATTATTTGGTTTATTTACTTATTGAGTTGTTTGTGTTGAATATAAATGGGTTTGTTGCAGATAATATAATAGACTACAAGTATATAAATACAGCAGATGTATTAATAGAGCTCTTGACCGAATTTCGGCCATGGCAGCCAATCTCTGCACAGGAGATATTATAGTGCACAAGTGTGTACGCAGACACTGGTGCACTCTCTCTTCCCTCACTCTCATAATCCGATGGGACGGTAATCCGACACGACCAGAGAGAGATCAGGCGATGCATTAATGAAGGGTACGAAGCTAGTGTGAGAAAATCTTGCCTTGATACAATTCTGAGCAAAATCGATAGATAATCGCGGTAGATAATGCCAATCGGGAAAAGATGCTGACTCCCAAGAATTCCAAAAAACTGCCGACACGAAAAAAAGAGCGGAAAACTGCTATGTAGCTAATAACGCTTTTGAAAAGGGCCGGAAACCAAGTTAATTCGAGTCTACTACCACATATTATTTGCTAATCAATTCCTGATCTTTGATCTGCTGATAATATAATTGGGAAGTAACCTCTCGAAGGGTCGCATTAAGAGCTCATGATTAAGGGAATATACGACGGAGTTCGAAACTAGTCGAGATAATTCCAAATCAAGTTGGAATAACACTATTTTTAGAATAAGCGAATTTCATTTCCGGACGAAAAAAGACAGTTATGTCTTCCAGAGAGGCTATAAATTTTTATATACTTCCTGTTATTTATAACCAAGGGAATCTATGCAGAAAATGATATAATGTTACAAGTTTTTTCTGAAGTTATGTTCTACTAACTTTGGTACTTACCTTGTTGAAAGTTACGATACTAACTCAACGAGAAAAAGATTATTTTAGGTGTTCCGAACAGACAAAGAATTTCTTCGAAAATAAATGACTGCTGGGACGGGAAATTAAAGACTTCTAACTTGATATTTCACGACCAACGTGACAGATGGAAGACACTTAGAGCTCATTATTTCTTTAATTAAGAGGCCATTATCGACTTTTTTGGTAAAATGGTAGCAGTGACAAATGGCTGAAAGTGCCAACTAAACTGTCCATCCCAACATCGAGTTAATTAAATTATTGGTTTATCTATGGTGTGAGTGGCCGCACCACTTAATCGCTAGACAATAAAAAAACAGTTTTATGGTTTACTAGCTGCGCCCCGTGGTTTCACCCGCATAAGTTTCGATCCGACATCCGTGCATACAAACTTTCACGTTTATAATATTAGTTGGATTAAGATAAGATTCTGAAACTTAGGTAGCCCAAAAACACTATCTTCCGGGAATGTAGGAAAGAACAAAGCAAATGAATTTCGCAGCTCCGATAGCAAGGTGATTCAAGGTTTAGTCGGTAAAAGCCTAACATGACAAGTAAGAACGCAAAGAGAAGGCTAAGATATATCTATTCTACAATTGTTAGAAAAATAGCCTCTAATAATTATTGTCAAAACTCCTCTACTTTTGTGACGCTCACTTTACTGTCATATCCTCATATCACTAATTATATCCATTGATATATAATAACGACCTTGTGTATGTCGCGACCCCTACATTTTACGCCCCACTGGCTCAAGGGATGTAACACCGACCCCTTAAGTTTCTAATTGGGTTCATGCCTCTAAACGTTACAAGTTCTTACAGTAACCCTGAAAATATTTTACTGTAGTATTTAATGTTTGTGGCGCCTGGCGTTTAGTGATGAAGTTTTCTGTTAGATATTTAATTGAGCAGATTATTAATAACAGCGGCAAAGGTCGACCGATCAGATTAAGCTACGCTTACCGCGGTTGGTCTGTGGATGGGTGACCATCTTCATTTTTTTTAATATCTTTTAGTACCTTGTGAGTTATATAATATGATAATATGTGCAAAAAAAAGGAGCTACGTCTGCCAACAAACTGCTTTGCAGTTTGGCAGAGGTAATATGTATATCTGTTTAAAATTATTAATGTGAATAAATACTTTTTCATTTTTCATTTCACATACCAAGACCCCTCCGTACCTCGGAAAGCACGTTAAGCCGTTGGTCCCGGCTGTCATTCGTAGATCTTTGATAGTCGTTTCGGGTCGACACAAGCCCGAAAGTCTTACCAAGGGGTATCGTATTACCCAGTAACTGGGTTGTGGAGGTCAGATAGGCAGTCGCTCCATGTAAAATACTGGTATTCAGCTGCATCCGGTTAGACTGGAAGCCGACCCCAACACAGTTGGGAAAAGGCTAGGCAGATGATGATTTATTTGAGAGAATGGAAAGTTTGATGATGACCTATTTTTTTTTTTCAAAATGGAATTGTTGCATTGCCAGACTTTTAATTTTTTTAATTTTCACACATAGTTTCACCCAGATGTTTTCTCGTTAGCTTTTTATAACTGGCAAGTTGTTAATTGTTTATACTTTACTTTTCACATCGGACTAACTAGAGGTATCTGCACTTTGCAAGAGCGTTATACCTGAGAGTATTTCTGAGAAACAACTTTAACTGCATTCCCATGTTGTTAAAGTTGTTTCAAGTAAGTAGAGACCTTTTAGTTCAGTGTAAGCCATTGCATGTACTTGCTGCTATAAATTAAATCTACCACACACAATTTTTACATCAAAGGCTTTTTATCATAAGCAGAAATCACTTCTCTGAGTAGATCAACTCTGACAGCAATCTGCTAAGATTCATCGTGACTCAGTTCTAAGTTATTCTGAAGTAAGAAATAACTTTATCAACAATCTTAAGCAGACATTTCTTCTTATTTAAAGTTGGAGACATTTTCATATGTATTAGTAAACAATTGTGGCACAAACAAAAATTTGCGCACAATTTAGGGACTCAAAAAGATTCTTAGTAGATATTAAGAAAATTATTATCTTATTTTGACCAACAACTATAAACTCTCAGACTATACTCTAGATATCAGTTCAGATCTAAATTCATTCGTGTCTAACAACAACACAGCCAGCACTTATTTTTATCTCCGCTTTATTTCTCTTAAAGACGTGAAGTACCTAATTAAAAAAAGTTGAGCCCATAATCCAACTCTTCACGTTTTGAAATTGTTACAAGCGGTTTTTTTTCAGAGGTTTTCTGCCGTCCCCGGGGAAATCGGCGTATTCAATTGCCACAGTAATTCGTTACTGGAAAACGTAATTAGGTTTAACGAGTTCACAAGGATTGCTGCTGTAATCAACAATAAAATAAAGGGAGGTGTAATTAAAATCATTGCTAAAGACTAAAAGTGTGTCAGCCTTTTTCGGATTTGCTTGAATTGCTTCGTCAAGCGTTCTATTTTTCTACTTTCAACTAACAATTAGTCTTCGTTTCTTTTGTATTATCTTAGGGAACCAGAGGAAAAACAATGACTGTTTTCTTTTGGGTAGAGCTTTTCAGTTTAAGCTGTGGCAGGTATAATATCAAAGTGCTTTTAGGGTACCTACTGATTCTTTATTTTCCCTTTAACAAGTTCGTGGTACTCCACGGGATCACCACCGTTCTAGTAACTGAAAATACGTAGTGTGAATGTACGATATTATTTTTAACCCCCGACGCAAAAACGACGGGGTGTTACAAGTTTGACGTGTCTGTGTGGGTGTGTGTGTGTGTATGTATGTCTGTGGCATCGTAGCTCCCGAACGGATGAACCGATTTTAATTTTGTTTATTTTTGTTTGAAAGGTGAATTAGTCGAGAGTGTTCTTAGCTATGTTTGATGAAAATCGGTCCAAGATGGCCGCCGCCAGAAAATGGCGGATGACATATTTTTTCACAACTCCCTCGATATGGGTATCAAATGAAAGGGCTTGACGAGTAGAATACTATCTATAGGTACACTATGACAAATTTCAAATCAAGATGGCCGCCACCACAAAATGGCGAATTACATTTCTTTTTTTCACAACTCCCTCAATATGGGTACCAAATGAATGGGCTTGACTAGTAGAATACACTATGATAAATTTCAAATCCAAGATGGCCCACACCACAAAATGGCGAATTTCAAAAAACCTGATTAAACACCAAATTACCTGAATCTTAAAACACAAGAAAATAAAAGAAATTAAATAATAAGGAGTCCCTACAAAAAGCATGAAATAAAAAATTTAATTAAAATTTAAAAGACCCCCGACACAAAATAATAATAAAAATAGCATGAATTTAAAAAGCATAAAACAATTTAAAAAAATACTATTGCAAAAATAGCCACAAATAGAACAAAAAAATTTTAAACGAGAAACCCTATAAAAAGAAAAAAATAACCTTGAAATTATGACTACGTAAGTACGTATGAAATTTTTTGATTAAATGTTGTCCCGTCGGGGGACCGCTGCTATTTTAAACTTCAACAGAACGTTAGGCTAATAATTATGGCTATTTTTGCAATAGTTTTTTTAAAAATTGTTCTAAGCTTTATAAATTCATACTATTTTTATAATTTTTTTTTATAAAAGGAAAACGTAGGTTTTAGACTTGCTTTTAAATGTGTGTTTGTGGTATCGTAACTGTAGGATAATTGCGTAACACAATAACAATGGCTTTCATTTTGACAGTTCAACAACATTCATTGCGGTATCTACGTTGTTGCGCAGACAATTTTTTCGAACATATGAAGCAATGGATTATCCTTAATAATGATTCCGATTGATATTGTATTGATAGTGTGTTACGTAATAAGGGTCCTGGTCATAAGTTTCATTCGTAGTTGGCGTAACTTTAAAGATAACTTGGGTGCTCCAATCTATCTTTTCAGCCCAAATCACCTACTTCCGAGTTCCACTCGGAAGCATCCTGTTTCACGTTATATGTAGGTATAACTAAGTCGATCTTGATCCAGTCTCGCCCGTTTGTGTCTAACGATCCGTACAATGCAGAGCTAGACTTGCGTAGGTCAAATCAATAACAACAATTCAAACATTTCTACAATCAATAACAATTGCAACAACAATTTGTATTTGTAATTTTGCGATGACTAGGGTCGTAAGGATATTTAGAAAGAACAACTCAGATTGGCTGCCAAAAATGTAATGTCTATATTTAATACGAAACAAGTAAAATAACAAAACGCTAATCAAGCATTAACTTGATACATAATTATAACGGAGCATACATACACAATAGTGTAAAGGAGAGCATACACTTCAATTTATATGGTGGTGGTGTATTTATACAATATTAAAGAGTATACTTTATTCTATTTTTTTTTTTCGACTACCAAGTTGGTCTAGTTGTCGCAATTGCTAGTAATAAGTATGAGGTCGTTCGATTTCCGGGCCGGGCAAAGTGTTATTGGGTTTTACCACCAGGAATTTCTCAGTAACAGGAATTACCCCGGGGTCTGGGTTTGTACCCGGTTATATGGGACTTAAACATTACTGGCGAAATGTGAGTATACACTAGGGTACATCTCTGCGTTACCCTTCGGGAATTACATGCGTGATGTTCTGTTACTATTCTATTTTTAATCCTCGACAAAAACGGGGGGATGTTATAAGTATAACGTGTGTAACTGTGTATGTGTGTGTCTGTCTGCGCCATCGTAGCACCCAAACGGCTGAACCGATTTTGATTATTTTTTTTACTAAACAACAACGATTTCAACATATTTTCCTTATTTTTCTTTAAATCTAAACAAATTCGATTGTGATACATAACACTTACATAGTTGATACATTATAGGTACATTAATAAAAAAAATACCAGGCTTCTTTTTTCAGTTGGACCATGAGCTATATGACGTGTTTTATTATTATTATTGGTGCAACCAGGAAATAATGTTTACTGGCCGTTTCCAACTTGAAAAGCTCTAATGGTATTCAATTATTTATCTTCTTACTGCTCGTATGAGCTATTTGGGTCAGTCGAGAAGAGTGCTTTGGTCAATGCAAATATTGGATTATGGTGTACCTACATACCTTTGTATTTTATCTTCATTTAAGGTTTAAGTATGACAAAGTGTCAATTTAAAATCTTTTGAAAACTTACCATTAGTGGTATCACACCCAGTCATATTATTTATTTATACCTTACCTACCTTATTTGCTGATGTTGTACACTCTTTTTAAATAGATGGATCGATGGTAAATAATCCATTTATTTGGTGCACACAAAAGACATAGTATAACACACAAACGCACAATTAAAACATAACACTTAGGTACATACGACGACATATCAAGCTATACACTTCCAGTTTTAGCTGGCCTATTGTATAGGCTTTTCGTACAATGAGAAGTTGTAGCTTATACTGGGAATATATAGCTTGATATCTCGTGCGTACAGGAATCTATATCAAATAAAAGGTGCCAATATACAAAAAAAAAATACGTCCACTTGGGTCAACGTTGAGAAGCAGAAGCTGACGTATGTTTGTTATTTATAACAGATACTGCAATGCAAAATTCTAATTTCCCAAGGGGTTCCCGAATGTCCGTCAGCAATACCTCTGCATGAACCAGTAACGGGTTCTGACAGTATTTCGAAGACAACACGGAAGTTTCAAAGAAAAAACGTCAAATCGTACTGGTTATTGTTGATTTGAAGTAAAATATTAGTGCATTAGGATACGTGTAACTTAAGTAGTCCATTATTGCACCGCGTGAATTTATTTTATAGCTCATGTGACCTGAACCCGCACTTAAGTCACGTTTTTCTGTGTAAAAATGGCTACTTAAGTCACAGAAAAGCGTGACTTAATCACACAGTGCTAAAAAATAATTTTAAAATATAATTCCCCTGTCTTCATGCAGAGTTTAATGATTAAATCAGCATCCTATTCAAAATTGCTCCCACAAAGTTCGGTACGAACCTGAAAATAACATTCACAAAACCAAATTCAAAAACAAAAAGTTCCAAACAAACACGACCTCATAAATACTTGATCTAAAACAAAGCGTACAAAATCCTAAAACCAAACAATTTGTAATACTTGGCCGCAAAATTAACCGTGTGGCCGCCGCGTTCTTTTAATTCCGGCCCCGAAACATTCTCAACAAAATAAAAAAAATGGCTGAAATACTTCGTGAAAACAACGACACAGAAATCCTGGGTCTACAGGTAATAAGCGAAAGTGCCTCGGCACCGCCAAATTAAATATGAATGCCGTTGTAACAGTACTCTTTCGTAGTTGAAATATAATCCTGTACATACCTTTTTCAGTTCATGTTGTTTTTATTGTAGTTTTTACGAGCGACGCGTCTGTGATAGTCACGCGGTCGCAGGGTTAAATGTGTAAATATTGCATTAGGATGTATTGGTGTGTCGGTATTTTTTGGTGACAGTTATTCGTATATTTCCATGTAAGCTCGGAAAATATCTAAAACTAGCTTCTGCCCACGACTTCGTTCGCTTGGAAGTCGTAAGACACTAAAATATACTAATAGAAACACAGCCTATGTTACTCGCTGATAATATTAGTTATGTTAAGCTTTCTATAGATGAAATAATTTTTTAAATCGCTTAACTATTTTTTGAGTCTATTCATTACAAGTATACATGCAAAACAAAAAACCTTTTCTCTTTATAATATTAGTTTAGATGAGGGGCTTGTGGCTAAGTAATAACAGCCGCACGGGTCGATCGATCAGGTTAAGCTACGCTTGCTGCGGTTGGTCCGTGGATGTGTGACCATTTTCACATACCAAGACTCCTCTGTGCCTCGGAAAGCACGTTAAGCCGTTGGTCCCGGCTGTCATTCGTGGATCTTTGACAGTCGTTACGGGTCGTCAGTAGCCCGAAAGTCTGACAACCAGTCTTACCAAGGGGTATCGTATTACCCAGTAACTGGGTTGTGGAGGTCAGATAGGCAGTCGCTTCATGTAAAATACTGGTATTCAGCTGCATCCGGTTAGACTGGAAGCCAACCCCAACATAGTTGGGAAAAGGCTAGGCAGATGATGATGAGATGACCTCGTTAGAAAAAAATATCAAGCAGCATTCAAAAAAGTATTCTGTATCGAATGTTTTCTCCGTGAAAAGCTCTGGGTACAAGACTGTTATAAGAATCAATGTTTTCTACGAATTACTTTTGGTACAGCCTGTTGTGATGTCTCCAGAGGGATGATGAAAAAGAATTCCATATAATTTGGAACTATTACAAAAGAAGCAGAAAGCATCGGTCTTCATCGCCTTGATCTGTAATCTCTCCAGCTTCCTACACTTCCATATTTCATTCACATAACTTTCATTCACTTGAACTCGATTCGAAGCGCTCATTTTTCATAGCTGTGACTGGTACGGTACTTGCGATTCATGCTTTGAACGTGCAATAAGTACTGAAAACTCTACTTACAGAACCAGCTCTCAAGCAGATTATCGTGTTTTGAGGTAAAACGTTGGTGGTCTTCCAAAGTAATTTTGGAATATTTTAAAATTAAAGTTTCGATTGCTGATCGCATTTTGCTTTCGTCTATCGGAAATTAGTAGTCTATTTTAGTCTAGTTCATCCCTTTTCTCCCTGGCCTATACGAACGGGGACTATGATTTTTTTTTTTACTTTCCCACTCCAGGGCAAAGGCCTCCCTCCGCTCCTTCCATCTCTCTAATTCGCGCGTCCTCCTTCCAGTTTTGACGGAACCTATCCAGCTCGTCCCGCACTCTCCTACGTGGGCTGCCACGACCCCGCCTCGCTGTCTATTATCTAACCTAATAATAAAGCTGAAGAGTGTGTTTGTACGCGCTAATCTGCTGACGGTACGGTTGGCGCAGTGGTTAAGCGAATGACTGCTGCGCTGCGTGTCGCGGGTTCGATTCCCGCACGGAACAAATATTTGTATGACCTACAATTAGTTGTTCCGATTCTGGCTGTTTGTGATGTGAGTTTATATGTCTGTAAACGCACCCACGACACAGGAGAAATCTCAAGAACTACCACTCGGATTGTTTTTTTAACTTTGTGCCTCTCATTATTTAGAAGGCTAAAGCATAGGCAGTATGAAATAACCTCTGAATATACAATCCTGCGCCATTACCTACTAACACAATTATACGCCTTCCCATAATTGTGTGTGGAGCTGTTCTAACCACGTTTTGTGTTCCATCTACATACACACACTCTACATATACGGGTGTATAAATAGAGTGTAGGTATTCAAGTTACAGACGCCAGCACATCAAGCTACTACAATCTGTCAAAATTCTATAAGTGATTTTCAACTTTGTCGTTAAAGCATTGAGGTTCAAGGTTGATTGGGAAAATTTGACAGTTTCGGGTAGCTTGACCTGCTGGCGTTTGTACATATATCAAACACATAGGTTATATAATACAACATAGCATGGTAGTATACCCATACTTGTTGTATTATAATGCTATGTTGTATTAGTACCTATGTATTTTGTAGTGCAAGAGGGACTCGTGACTAAGTAATAACAGCTGCACGGGTTGGTCCATCGATGGGAACCCTCCGAGCCTCGGAAAGCACGTTAAGCCGCTGGACTCGACTGTCATTTGTGGATCTTTGACAGTCGTTACGGGTCGTCAGAAGCCCGAAAGTCTGACAACCAGTCTTACCAAGGGGTATCGTATTACCCAGTAACTGGGTTGTGGAGGTCACATATGCAGTCACTCCATGTAAAATACTGCAGTTTTCGATGTCAAATATTTTGTAAATGTCAGATTTTCATGATTTCCGTTATAAAATTATGACGGAAACGCTCTTCTAAAGTCCAGCCGTCGAAAGAATGCATTCCTGACACCTGTCAGTGCGACAATTCTAGTAGATCAAATTTGCGAAACACGTATTCAAACTCAAACTGAAAGCATTTATTTCAACTAAACCATTTACGGGCACTTTTGTACTGTCAAGAAGTCGGTCAGTCAGAAAATATAAAGCTCGTTCTCCATTCCAAAGCGTAGTTGGTGCTTATGGAGAAGAACGGGCAAAAAACTCCATGGACACTCGTTTAAATTATATTTTTACAAAAATATTAGTTACATTATTAATGTTGAATTTATAATTTATGTGAGAACGATGTAAAAAAAAAACGTACACGTTAAAAGCGTCCGGTATTCGTTTGCATGAAACTGGCATGTATCAAGAACGCATTCTCTCATCGGCCGAACTGTAGGAAACCTTAGCTTTACGGGTCTGACGTGAACCCATCGTGATTCTGACCGTATTTAAAAAAATACTGAAGTTTGAGAGGATAAATTTCAGATCTTAAACGTAATTGTTATTTTCAACGGAATTAGATCCTAACAAAGTATAGTATAATATAACTTTAATTATAATCAATTAATTATTTGTTGGTATTAATTCGTAATTAAAGTGAGACCCTTTTCATAAAACTCCTCGCTACACGTGTAGCTCAATTCCGGCACCCTTAAAACAAATGAATGCAAAATGTTGCTACCCCTCTTACAAACAACATAAATTATGCAGACCGTGTCCATTACATACTTTATCTCTGAGACATGTATACAGATATACATAGACTAGATAGGTGCTAGGTGTGACCTGCAAAGTATCGAATTAAGGACACAAAGGGACTGAACTGGAAATACGGACCAAATAAGCTGCTTAACCATCGTAAAGTAGATTGGTTGGCCTAATAAATCACTCGTTCGTTCGTTCGTTTACTAATGTGTAATTTATTGCATTTTCATCATGAACATCCATCCACAGCCCGAATTCACCCACTGCTGGGCATAGGGTTTTCTGTTCTTGTGCCAATCCCCACGCTCCTGTGCCAGCCTTAACCAGCCTCTACCCGCGATGGCAACAATATCGACCGCCCATCTCGCTGCCGGACGACCCACAGTTCGAGTTCCGCTCCTTGGACGCCAAATGGTCAGAATCTTATATTATTATTATTCTCGAAGAACCAGCGGGCATATAACTTAGCGAGAATGTAATTACGACGCGACACAGTTTTTGCTAACAATAGGCATGTGTTGGAATGTGTGATGTAGGACTTATTTGGGAATCTTCTGGATGGACCTCACGAGGAGTCGAGGATAGATTCCGTTCCGTTCTTCTGGATTCACGGTGATGCACTTTATTTGGTATTTGTATATCACACGAGTATTTATATTAGCGCTCTGTATTATATGCGTCGCGACGTATTATTTAAGCGGTTTTTTAAGCGGCTTTATAGCGGAGCAGGTGAATTTGACAAGAGTTGAACACCATACATACCTATTAGCGGTTTGCAGACCGGTTAGCGGTCCAGTTGCCACAGGTGAAATGACAATATAGCGGGTGTCCGCTTCTGGGCGCGTGCAGTTTGACATTTTCTTTCTCTGCTGTGATTGGTTGGGAAGGATATGAGGGAAGGGAAAATATCGTAAGCCTATGCTATACCTATAACAACACAATCTAATTGTACCCTTCTGTATAATTACTCTGCAGACAGTAACGCAAAGCTCTCCGAAACACCAGCAATTTTCAGTTACACGCGCGTTCCAAAATTATCACTCCGCAGCTGCGCTCAAAGGCTCATCTAGCAAAACATATTAGGCTGTCCGTCCAACCTGATGAATGGGCAAATGGTCCCTAATTGAATATTAAATGCGGCTGCCTACGAGCCGCATGACAGCCGGGCTAAGGTCGCAAATAAGGTCACCCACACCCTACGCTCGGATTACTACCAGCCTACCCGAAAATCATTGGTTTCCTCGGGATAAGTGGTAAATGCTTCGGCTTTTGCGCGTAAAGCCTTAAATTCCCTGATCAGACAAAAGTGTGCAGGAAGGTGTTTTCCGCCAAACTTTTTCGATACAGATAAGTACTGTTGTGTGGTGTTTTTTTCTATCGATAAGTAGTGAGGGATTTAAGTCCTAAGGATTTTGTGAATGAATAGACTACCGTCTATCCTCGGAGGGTTTTTCAGCTTTATCTGTATCTTTCTTGGCCATTATGCCATCATTCTCTAAACATAAATTTGCTGACTAAGCATGGTCAGCAATTTTACTCTTCCAAACGTAAATTGCTTCTTAAAGAAAATCTTTCACCCTTATATTTCAACTAAGATATCTTCGGGCTACAGGGACATACGGCCAAACCAATATTGACGTTACCGAATACTTGATATACGGAACTACTTTTGTTTACCTTGTCTCTGCCACAGGTGCTCTATTTATGTCTTATGAAAACCTCCTTATGTGCAGGTGTTGGTCGTCTTTATGAAAAATAATATGACATCGTATATTTTCAGGGGCTTGTGGCTAAGTAATAACAGCCGCACGGGTCGATCGATCAGGTTAAGCTACGCTTGCCGCGGTTGGTTCGTGGAAGGGTGACCATTTTCACATACCAAGACCCCTCCGTGCCTCGGAAAGCACGTTAAGCCGCTGGTCCCGGCTGTCATTCGTGGATCTTCGACAGTCGTTACGGGTCGTCAGAAGTCTGAAAGTCTGACAACCAGTCTTACCAAGGGGTATCGTATTACCCAGTAACTGGGTTGTGGTGGTCAGATAGGCAGTCGCTTCGTGTAAAATATTGGTATTCAGCTGCATCCGGTTAAACTGGAAGCCGACCCCAACATAGTTGGGAAAAGGCTAGGCAGATGATGATGATTTTCAGTAATAAGTTAAAATAAGGATGGTGTCCCAGTTTATTTACGAGTTCGTTGTTAACTTTCGTCGGTTAGTTTCGGACTATCTGCTTTGGAATGGGTCATAAACATAAAAAGAAGAATAGAGAAGAAGAAGAATAGATTTAGATTTTTGGGTCACGTTTGTTACTTGTGGTATGTAAGGATCGTAGCAAATGTTCTGTACTCGTAGTTTCTGTCTACCCCCATGATGAGAAAAAGCCTGCCTGATGAGAAAATACCTGCATACATAAACTCACGTGAGTTTATGTATGCAGGTATTTTCTCATCACTATCGTCTTTTGTTACTTTGTGAAGGTTGAAGAAGGACATCCGTGTCTCAATAATTACATACTCGTATATATCGATGTTTCATAATTTTGGTACTGTAATAGTATTACCGCAAGATACCGTACCGCGTAGTTGTACACTAAGCTCCAGAGAAACGGAACCCCCCTTGGTTAATGACATCAAACCGCTTAAGTTTTTTGTGGTATAACGTGAATGGCGCGTTGGTCTAGTGGTTAAGACTGCGGCTTAGCAATACGATGGTCACGAGTTCAAATCCGCGAATGAGATGTTTGATTTTTTCTAATTTAAGTTCTTTATTTATTTATTTATTATTATTTTTTAGGTTATTATGTGATTTTCATTAATTATTATTTAAGAAATCAAATGTTAAATTAGGAATGAGGTTTGTAAGAAAAGCTAGGCATGTTGCATAAACAATATTCATTTATTTCTTTATTTACATTTCTAGGACTTCATGGAATCCACTTCCTGGTTGAGTATACAGTTTTCTATCTGTGTTAAATTGGGTTTATTTACTTAGAATATTAACTAAACACAAAATAAATACCCTGGGTGAGGTATAACGGTTCGTTTATAGATATTTCTAGAAACATAACTACAATATATGTATTTATATATATATATATATATATATATATATATATATATTATTTTATATATATATATATATATATATATTTTTTTTATATATATTTATTTATTTAAAGTTGTTTCAGTTTTTTCTATATTTTTTCGTATTATATACTTGTATATACAAGTATATATTAGTGTTAGTTCGATAAAATGTAAATAAAAGTATATAGAGAAAAATAACGTGCTATATATTTTTAAAGTTGTGAAAACATAATTTTTTATACTCTGTATGATCTTATGGGACAAAAACCCTTGTTAAAAAAATGAAATGTTGTCATTCGTGCCTGTGAATTACAGAGGAAGAACCAACATGCTAAACTATACAGTATAGCAATATACATCTTTCTCTTTTATCACATTTTCTTATAACCCATTTAACACAATATTATAGAAAAATATGTGAGGTCAGATATGCACCATCTGACATCTGACGTTAACACATTAAAAGACTACTTGTAAACAGGAGTAACTGGATTAATATTAATAAAGGTTGTTTATTTTTGATTAACTACTAATGATCCCACAAATATTGGGAATTATTAACACTTGATCATGTTCCAATGAAATTTTATCAGATAAGTTACACAATGAATCTGCTGAGTAAAACCCTAATAATAACGAAGAGGATGACCGTCACTGTCTATTACTTCTTGAAGAGGACTTCGTGCCCAAAACCATATTAAAGCATGCAGCACACACGCTACATCAGTGCTAAGCGACACTCCAAAAGTTTCAGCACTTGAACGCGTAGTTTTGAAGGGTTCCACCGAGTGAACTTCCACAATGTTACGGTGTCGCTCCGATTCATTAGTGTAAGCAATTGGACGAGGGCCTTGGCGATCACATTTCACATCACCCGTCGCTTGATACCTTTGTATCCATCTACGAACTGTTTTTCTCTGTAATGAAAATGATAATATTAGAAATACATTAAAAAAAAAAACAACTTGTAAGTAATAGTGCAATAAATCTTACCGTTATGCCCATATCTCGTGCTATTTTCTTTATGCTTTGTTCCTGTTCTCAGAGAACAACAATTTTAGCCTTGAAAAAAGTAGTTAATCGCACCATACTATCGGTTAATAAAATCGACTGTTCAAAAACTTAATAAATCGGATAATATTACGACGAAGATATTACACACAAGCGAAAACGAAACGATTTGTAAAGTAATTATACCCTCAATCACAGTTTAGTAAATAAGGCGAAGAAGTATTCTAAATTCAACCTTAACTCGCAGTTCATACAGCAGTTAAGTTTCTGAAGTAAAATGACGGTAGTGCAATAATCGGAATCAAGCACATTCTATTCAACCAAACAAGAAATCTATGCTAATTTCAACCTTATCTTTTAGTTAATTGAGGAGTTACGTGGATGTTGAAATTTAAACCTTAATACCTCGAACATTAGGCCGTTATCAACCTTGTTCGATAAAAGGAGTAATGCTGTTAGAATTTTCGTTGAGATTGACAACTGAGCCAATAGCCTAGTGGTATAAGGCGCGGTCTAAATGATCGGCTGGCGTCTGATGATGCGGGTTCGTATCCTCAACCGTACGTAAAGTGTCTTTTTGAAAGTTATTCTTGGTATATGGTTCGGCCAGAAGCCGAAAAAAGACCATATTATTAAAAACATGCAAATAATAATATGTGATCGGTGGATCGGTGGATGCTCGGGCAGATATGGGTGCGGCGGCCGGGGAGGGAGCTGCTCGGGGCCAGAGTCACGTGACGCGCCTGCCGTCGCTCGGGCGATAATCTTTAAGTGTTGGGATGGGTCGTTTACTATGACGCTTTCTGTACCTACAATAAGCACAACCGGCATGTCCTAGAACCAAAAATTCGAAGACATATAACCTCCACCAACCCACACTGAGAGGTTTATTAGGGCCCACTCCCGCTCTCAGAAAGAGGCGGCAAGTTTCACTTTATTTATCATCAATTTACGTAACATCAAAATTCCTAACTTCTTGAAATTGGAGATCAGTTAGGTACAATTCGCTTAATGACTTCGTTAATCTAATATTTTGTTTTACAACCACGAAGTGGATTTTAAATTATATTATAGATAAAATGTATCGTTGAAGTTTATCCTTTCTGCGTGATTTCTAGAGAAATACTTAGACGATTTGAGTTCTACGACGATTATTTTCAATAAAGTCGATTCGCACGAACTTACTCGCCCGAAACTTATGCAATGAAGTTATTAAGCAAAAAGTACACGTTTTGTAATATTTAACTCTTTATTACTTCTGCACGCTAGTGTACTTTTTCTATACTTTATTGCATAAAGTTCAAAATTATGTTATTTAAAAGTGACGATTTGCCTGATTAGTGCGAGTAAATTCGTGCGAATCGGGCGGATCGTCAAGCCATTATTTTGATACAATTCCATGAAATCAACGTAAGACGGATTTTGTTGTTTTAATTTCTTTGTGACGTACCAATTTATAATGTTATTCTATTTCTATTATTATGTTTAGAACCTTCGATATAGACCGACCCGAACTGCCTTAAGGCAGTTCGGGTTTGAAGTTAACGTCAAACCCGCTTTCGAAGAACAGGCTCCGAAGGTGACTGAAAAGGATTTAAGTACCTATTGACGGATGATGGGATAACTAGGCAAATTGTCAATCTAAATATGCCGTACTGGTGACAGATAGCAGTTACGTGGCAAAACTCTCTCTTCTGTATTTACAAATAGCTAGGTACACGTAGTATAAACAAAATCATTATGATATGCGCCGATTATTTTTAATACCTTGTAGACACAACTGAGTCTATTCTTAAAATGAACAATGTAATTTATGACTTGATAAAGTTATCTCATACCTTATAATTTGTGAAAAAAGCCACACACACCAATTACCAAAAAATATAATATTATGCTATCAGAGTTGCCAGTTACTTTCAAATACTTGATAACTCCGTTATTGAACTTGACTCCTAAACTGAACGTCAAACGATTAAACTGATAACGGTTCAAAAAAAAAAAACTTAAGACAATGCATTTATTTAAAATTTTTTACATAATAAAGAACATTTAATAAATAAACAAAGCAAAAGGAGTAAACGATCGTAGCAGGTGGCGTTCTGTAGTTTCTTCCTACCCCCATGCGAAGATGGCGTGATTTCTGTATCTCTATGTTCAGAAAACACCACTAGATAAGGAGGGTAAGAGTCCAGTAAATGTGTTTGTTTGAGATAGAACTATCACTTTGTATCACTGCCAAATGTCGCGTTTAATGTTTTTGTACGGTAAAGTACCTAAATTTGACTTACTTAATAGTAAAAGTATTTTTATTTCTTTATTTATTTAAGGACAACCAACAAAGCTTACACCATAATACCTGCTAAAGATTCCATATTTTTTTACATTTTATAGTGTAGCCTTAATTAAAGGCTGCCACGGCATGCACTAAACATAGAAGGAGAAAATGCAGTAACAAAACAGGTTTTACATATTATAAGATAATATAGATTGATTGTTACATAAATGCAGATACATGATACTTTCAATATAATCCAACATACAAATACAAATGAAAGCTTACTAATTTTTACCTAAAATATTTAAACACTTTGTTCGACGCCAACTGTTAATAGACAAGTTTTTCAAATCCTTATGGAAATGAAAAATACTTAAGAAACTAAAATATACATATTTTTCTTCTTTTTTCATGTATGTTGATTATACAGCAATAATAACTATTGCTTTAAGGGAGATTGGCCGCAGAAGGTAACACACAGACAAGAGTGTGAATAATCGACCTTTAAATGCCAGACCGGTGACAGACAGCAGTTTCATTGCAAAGCTCTCCTCTATGGAGTCGGTATGAAACGATCAAAGCAGGTGGCTTTTTGTAGATTCTGCTTACCCCATGGGAAGACGATGTCAGTTTATGTATACAGTATATGTGTTTGTTTAATAAATGCATTGCATCATTAATAATTAAGACTATTTTATTTTATTCAGTAAAACGACGTCATTGAATTTTATCGCCAGCAAACTGCTGCATCAAAACTGAGAACTGAGCGTTACGCTCTAAACTTTCAGATTGATATTGGACAGTAATAGGCTATTACTAGATCGCTAACGTCTAAATCAAAGTTCCAAACATTTTCTCTTCTAAAGTCGATCGTCCACTCCTACGTTGCACGGAGAGGTTTACCACGTTAACTGCGTAGTTCATTTGTTTTCCAGCCGCGCATCCGTGCGTAGCATGGCCGTGGGTCGAAGGGGACTATCCCGCCTACTCGTTCATACAAACCGAAGCTGGTTTATTTTATTTGTTGTTTTTATTTACTTATGTATAATTGCATGCTGCACTGGAACCAGCGCTGGGGCTCTGTCTCGTATAGGGCCTTAGCATTATGCTGAGCGATGGCCGTTTTGCGTGAATGTGACGCATGTTTACCCCCCACTTTTTTTTGTGTGTTTGTTCTTTTTTTTATGCGTCATGTTTGCCGCAAATAAATGTATTTTCTTTTTTTCTTTAAGCTAAGTAAACCTGCGAAGCTAAGCAGCTGTGGAACGGCGCCTTAAGACATATCGAAGTCAAGTTGGCAGATTCCTCATGTTCAAGTTCTAATCTCGGAGTCCGAGATCCGAATCAAGAGCTCAGTTTATGACCAAAGTTCTGGTGTTTGTTCCACAGACAATGCGACCTTAAGGACACAATAACTGTGCCCTCGACGACTAAAACAAGGGTCTCGTGTTATGTTAATTGTTTACGTGACAGTCTTGAGAATGTAGTAAATAGTAAACGTTTAGTTGACGTGGTAATTACTGCTCCGAGTGATTTGTGGTAATGGCGCGGTGATGTATTGCTTTTAATGTTTGATGAATATGTATTAAAGTTAATTGTCTGCAAAGTTTAGCTATATAAGTACCTGAAAGAGGCCAATAAATATTAAATCATAGAGGTGGGACCTCGCTCCGTGATTAGTTCATAACGAAAGGCTTTTTACGAGTTCGAAACTAGTTGAGCAACGAATCGCAGGTCTCATGACCGCACGGAACAAATATTTGTATGGCCTATACCTAGATAGGTCTTGGAAGTCTTGGTTGTTTGTGCATGTAAGATTGCCTGTTATAGGTACTCAAATGTACATTTTTAGTAAAGAACTTCATAATCTTAGCTGACTTATAAATTAATAATCAATTAATTATTATTATTATTTTATAAATTGCCCTTTGTCTTGCTCACAGAGACAGGATTGTGTCTGGGCCCTTAACCTGATAAAGTTGAAATAAAACAATACATTTTTACATATAAAACGACTTTTATTATCTTAACCATTTCAACACTCCATTAACGATTGGACACTTGAATAGTGCAATACTTTTTATCAATACACTAGCTTCTGCCCGCAATTTCGTCCGCGTGATATTTCTTTTCCCCCCGAACGATGACTTGTTCTTACATAAACTCACGACCCAATGGGTCCCTCTTAATGGCAAGCGACATCATGGTAGGTCTACCTCCAGGTCCAGCCTGGACTCCTTGAATAAAAACCGGTTCCTGGCTATAATAATAATAATAATATCCCTGGACATTTCACACAGCACCATTTGTCCCAAGCTAAGCAACCTAATGCTTGTGTTATGGTAACAAGATGGCTGATAAACTACTTATATACTTTTTTTTTTTGTAAATACATACATATTATAGATAGAAAAACACCCAGACTCGGAACAAATACATGTAGGTCATACAAATATTTGTTCCGTGCGGGAATCGAACCCGCGACACGCAGCGCAGCAGTCAATTGCTTAACCACTGCGCCAACCGTGCCGTCAATATATATAGAGTATAGTAATATATATAGAGTTATAGATATAGAGAAGTGAATCCTTTGTCCTTCAGTGTGGCAACAGGCATGTAAAAGTAGGTTATGATTGAAAATACATTCTTGCATAAAAACATTATTTACATCGACACTGTTATTCATTGTAGACACTGCGCAAATACTCAGTTCAGTCATCGAGGCTTTAAAATTCGTGTCAATTAAAATTCATACAGAGTTTATTATTGATACATTTCTGTTTCAGTAGTCAAGCAGTGTTTGTTAAAGCAAATAGATGAACTCATGTTTTTTCCTTTATCTGTATACCGGATATGGGAGCTTCCTAAAAGTATTTATCCATCAAATTTATGAAGATTCGTAAAAAGTTTACGTTACTAAAATACTAGCTTCGAGAACGTGGAGGTCAGAAGTTATCCCACAAAAAGATACTACCGAGATAAAAAGTATCCTATGTCATAACTCAGGTCATGGTCCTATGTGCCAAAGGATGCTCATGGATGTATGGAATCTCGTACCATGCTGTATCAAAGTCAAACTTTGGTTTTTATAGACTACACTTATCATATTAACTCCTACAAAAGTTCTTTTTGTAAGCAAAACCCGGGTTTCGGATATTTAAAAAAAAAACCTGAAAACTAGTTACACATTTTGTTTGACATACACGAACGGCCATAATTGCTCTAAAAAAGATAATAGTTTAAATAAAAATTATATTATATTTTATTCTAGTTATTTTCAATTAATGGCAAAGTATATTTCTTTTACATATTTTTTTAAATGACAGTTTCTAAATTCAAGGATATTTAATCATATCATTTGAAACGGGACGTCATGTAAAGGGAATAAAACAATTTCAACAGTTTTTTAATTTAAATTAAATTCCCTGTTCAAAAATCAAATCCCCGACGCGTAATGTAGTAAAAAATTATGAAAATAATTACTACAATATTTTGATCTTGATGCATGAGACTTTTTGGTACGACTTTTGGTCATTGACTTTTCATCCAACTCCGTTCTGCCGTAAAAGCGTGAAAGTGTAACCAACAAACTCACTTTCGCATGTATGATATTAGTTAAGATTTCGACGAATCACGCTTGGTGGTTCACTCAGATTCGGTTACGTATGAGCGACATTATTTTATTTGTTTTAGGTGCGGTAGGCCGCACGTCAGCGTACTGTAGTCAGTGATAACTTAACCAGCACCCAAATTGCGTAACACACTATTAATCTAAATCTGAATAATTTTGAAGGATATTGCTAGTCCATTACTTCATATGTTCGGAAAATGTGTCTGCTGAACAACGTAAAAAACGCAATGTATGTTGTTGAATTGTCAAAATGAAACCCGTTGCTACTGATAGTTACGCAATTAGCCCGCTGTTTATGCTGGCCTCGCATTCTATTGAAACTCCGGACTACGCCAGGCCAGCTCAAAGTCAAACTGTTACCCTTCGGCCTTCGGTACCTATTAAAGTCATCATAACAACTCGTGTAAGGTTCTACGAAATAGAATAGAGCTAAGAACTTTTTAGGGTTCGTACCTACCCGTACGTAAAATAATGAATCCTACTGACCTACGACGTATAACCATGAAGGCAATAAGCAAGGACTCACAGCGCAAGTAAAGAAAAACAAAATTTTTTTTTTTAATGATAACAAATTTACATTTGCAGTTGGAGAATTGACCGTGACGTATATAAATGTATCGGAGAACATATTTTTCAACTACAATGTTAACTTTGTTTTTGGGATGAATTTGCCACCCTTGGCAATTTTTGTTTACTAAAAATTACTTAGTTATAGTACTTGAATTTTAGTTCCTACTAAAATATACTAATCTACCCTACCTACATCTACTAACTACCTAAATCTAATTTGACTTACATAATCACGAAAGTTTTAACAATCTCTAAAGCCTTAATTATTTCAGTTCTCACGTTTTCTTCAAATGTCGCATCAGTGATTAATGTAGCAGTATGTGTAGGCGATTAATAATAAACCCGACGAAGTTCACTCCAATAAATTTGTGTTTGGAAACTAACTAAAATATAGAGATTTGGGGCAGCGTAATCCCATTCCCAAAGTGGTTGTGTAGGAAGATTAGTGTGATGACTTAGTTTTAAACAGCTCACCTATTGTATTGAATAAAGGTCGCTTTAATTCTGTAATTGTTTATTTGACGGCACGGTTGGCGCAGTGGTTAAGCGATTGACTGCTGCGCTGCGTGTCGCGGGTTCGATTCCCGCACGGAACAAATATTTGTATGACCTACATGTATTTGTTCCGAGTCTGGGTGTTTTTCTATCTATAATATGTATGTATTTACAATAAAAAAAAAATGTATATAAGTAGTTTATCAGCCATCTTGTTACCATAACACAAGCATTAGGTTGCTTAGCTTGGGACAAATGGTGCTGTGTGAAATGTCCAGGGATATTATTATTATTATTATTATTTTATGTTAGGAGTGCTAACATCCGCGACTTACCGGGTCGTGGGTGCGATCCCAGACAGGGCTTTACTTTGTGTAGGTAAATTATTTCATTACCACTGCTCTCAAAACGGTGAAGGAAAACATCGAGAGAAAACCAAAAATTCGAAGACATGTGACATCTACCAACCCGCATCGGTCCCGGCTGCGTGGTGGATTAATGAATGGAATGCATTTGGGACATTATAGGCAGATTCACTAGAAAAAATACTTTTCCTTTTTAATCTCCCACAAAAACACAGGGGTGTTATAAGTTTAACGTGTGTATCTGTGTATGTTTGTGTCAATGTGTTTTAATTTAATTTACATGACATGTTTTAATGTGGATAACAAATTATCAAAACCACTGTATAATTAACCTAATTGTCAAGGTAATTGGATAGGTAATTGGATAGGTATAATAAAACAAATCACCAACATAATGACACTGTATGTATTTATAAATCACAGTCGAAATTATTACATGATTCAATAAGGTCGGGCGCAATTAAGTCGGAACGACTCAACAATATCGTTCAACACGTAATTCTCTGGAATTACAGGTGCATCGAAGAACGGATCCGTTGCGATTGGAGAACCTCCCGATAGACCGTCGGAAGATGGGTAAACGTGGAAATCAGCCGGGTATACATAGTTCTCATAAACCTTGATTGCCCCTGACGGGCCCCACGTCATCCTTTGAATCTGCCCATGCCAACGCACCACAACCGAAGGATACGCATCACCAGCTTGCAGAGTCCGGTACTTGCACTCAAAATTTAAAGGAGCCCGTTCTTTCACGTCATTTCTCTCTGGTACAACAATAGTCTCCGTCTCACTCGGCACAACCCTCCCCGCACATAACTCAAATGTGAATAATAAAAACAGAGGAAATAAATATTTCATCTTGTCAGTTCGAAACGACACCAGGGAATGAAACAAATTTAATGTAGAACGTTCCGTTTCACCACGCGTAAACATCATTAGATAAGGAAGGGTAAGAGTCAAGTTAATGTGTTTACTGTAAGATAGAACTATCACTTTATATCTCTGCCAAATGTCGCGTTTAATGTTTTTTGTTGACGATATTAATACTGGTGACATGATCACTTACAGTATTCTTTAGTTTAGGTAAACAGAAAGGGCAATGCTCTTTATGTGAGATGTGATTGTGACCTCTACGCAATTTAGTTACCGAGTTGATTCCCTCTTTATTTCTTGTAAAGTTTTCGTATAGTAAAAGTATATTAATTATACATATCATTATTTATTGATTTATTTATTTAACAATTGCTGCACTTACACCAAAGCGCGCAACAAGCCAACAACATAACATGCATTATTTATTATTATTATTATCGGGAGTGTTCTTTTTTCTCAGCTCTTTGGCTGGTTTTTGCAACATTTACGGACCGAAGTCAAGTAAATGCAGCGTGTGGTGTGTTATGTGTTGTGAGGAGGACCTATTTCGTTTTCATCTATTTGCATGAACTTTCTGACAATGCGACATGTATTTAATATTGCAGCTTTTTGTAGGGCGATATACAGGGTTTCTTTTAGGTTTAGTAATTTAAGGCTATGGAGAAGGTGGTTTGGGATGACGCCTGTTGTGGAGAGGACTATAGGGACCACGTAAACTTTTTGTTGGCGCCATATTCTAGTTACTTCGTCTTTGAGTTCTACGTATTTACTAATTTTTTCAGTTATTGTCTTCTGAACGTTGTGTGTGTTGGGAACGGCAATATCTATTAGGTAGGTAAGTTACTTTGTTTATTTTATCCTGTAGGGTTATATCCGGTCTATTATAGTGAATTGTCCTGTCGGTGAGAATGGCGCGATCGTAATAAAGTTTATGTGTGTCATTTTCTAAGATAGTTTGTGGTGTGTAATTGTAGTAAGGAGTGTTTGGGTTTTGAATCAGTGTGTATTTGAGTGCTAATTTTTGATGAATTACATTTGCTACCTGATTGTGCCTATGGGTGTAGTCTGTCTGCGTGAGAGTTGTGCACGCTCCTATTATGTGCTGAATTGTTTCTGGTTGAATGTGACACTTGCGACATTTTATTATTATTATTATTATTATGCGTTGATATATGGGATAATGGTAAGTTGTGGGGAAGACTTTGCCCACCAGTGAGATAATACAGATTGAAACAAAACATGATGTAAAAAAGCAATAGTTTAATACTTAGCTTTAATTAAATAACACCACAGACCCCCATTCCGAATTTATACAATTAAAGTTTTATGAACCAGCGAACAGAATCTTCATCTATACTCGGGAGATTAACGCAGTGAGCCTGCCCCAATAGCGAGGATATCCAAGGAAAGTTTAGATCGTGACTTACTCTACTTCGCTCCATAAAGCATCGCGGTTCCGCGGGTAAGTTCAGCGGCGAGAGATCAAAAGGAAACCCCAAATGTTCGGGAAATAGTTTCGATTAGCTAGTTTGTGGTCGGGTAAAACGTAAGATTTACTTACTGACGTGGTTCCATATCAGTCAATATCACCATGTACCTAATAGCAGCGCCCCACGGTTTCACCCGCATAAGTATCGATCCCGTGGGAATATTGAGATAAAAAGTATTCTATGTGTTATTCTGATGTATAAGCTATCTTACTGTAAAGTTTCATCAAAATTTGTTTGGTAGTTTTTGCGTAAAAGAGTAACAAAAATCCATCCTCACAAACTTTCGCGTTGTGTTTGGAGGTACAGGTCAAGCTACCCGAAACTGTCCAATTTTCCCAATCAACCTTGAACCTTAATGCTTTAGCTATAAAGTTGAAAATCTATTAAAGAAATTTGACAGATTGTAGTAGCTTGATGTGCTGGCTGTACTATTGGCATACCATACTAAATTCTCAATCAAATATACATGGTACGCAAGTGTTATTATGATATAACGTTACGTAGCTTTGGAGTACAACATCTTGTAATCTTTGATGTATCATGACTTCTCTAGGTTGAACCTGAGCATTTGCTCATTATCGACCAAGCAAATCTAGGCTCCCTGAGGTTACTGACTCGAAAAGCCTGTTACGAGTAATATTGCCTAGAACAACAGCGCAATGTGGATAACTTTGTAGCGAAAATGATTGTGTTAACGCTACCACAGTACAGGTAGGTAGAGAAAGTAAGCTCCATGCAATGAGCGCGAGCGAACGTATAGCCTATAAGGTTCCCACTGCTGGGACACAGTCAGCTGTCTTCGAATTTTTGGTTGTAGGACATCCCGGTTTCCTCACGATGTTTTCCTTCTCCGTGTTTAGAGCAGTGTTGATGAATAATTTGCCAAAAGTAAAGCGCTTGTCTGGGTTTGAACCTAAGACCTGGGCCACCACTGCTATGTACCTACGCATAAATTATGTATAAACACGCTTCAGGTACAGTGAGTGCAAGTGCACTTGCGGCTGACATTTGTTAGAGATCGTCGTACGTCATGGTCTATCATCATCATGGTCATCTATGGTCTGTTAAAGTTACTCAAACAATAATTGTTCCAAAAAGTGGTGAGAATAAAGTTGAAGCCTTCTAAATAGAACTTGTTCCCTTTAGTGAGAAGAATTTAACCTGAACGGAAACCCCGTTCAGGTTTACACTTTCATCAAATTCTTATAGCCTAAATGTGTGCGTGCACCTGTTTTCATTCGATGTATGGAGCTAACCGTCTGTACGTATCTATTCTGTGTCGCTACTGTAGCGTGTCACATAGTTACGTGAACGTGACATAATTGTAGACAACTGAGAAATGTCTCTAGAAGGATCTAATGCCATCAACTTAATTTTGTCTCTTACTTTGAAAATGTAACTTAACTTTGTAGAAAGGTGTCGCTTTATGTTACTGTGTTTTTTTTCAGCTAACATACGTACTTGGTAATCTGAGTGAGGTAGGTACTGATGATAAATTAAGGTTTTGCGGTACTAAGGCAAATTGGTAGTAAACAACGGACCTTCGACCTACCCACGGCACCTAAATCATAAAAAATCCGTTGACCAAGCTAATCTCATCTGCCTTCATAATGAATCTATAAAATATTTTATTTCAAATAAACCTAACCTCAATTCACGCAAACTGTCTACGCGTACAGATTTGTTATTATAAAAACAGTCATAAAACCTGAAAGTGGGCTACATATCTATATAAAGGCGGTCACCGGACTGGTCTGGTCAAGTCGACAATAAACATAAAGAAACCATCACGTCTCCAATTCGAATACGATAGGGCAATATATCCGAACCAAATCCTTAGGGACTGAGAATGCAGAAAGCAAATAATATTTTATCTTATTTTCTCAACATTTACTCGCTTTTATACGTCATTCATTTATCGGAAAAGTTTTCTAGATAACGGTTAGGTTATATGGATGTAGGTGTATGGATCAGATTTTCTCTTGTTTGTCCCGATGTCCTTGGTATTTAATTGGTACAACGTTCGATCTTGATTAAACATCCAAGTTTGTTTGTACAAGTTGTAACACTCAGGGCTGGTTTTACCAAAGATATCTTTTATTCGTGGAATAAAATTAACGTCTGAGGTTCGATTTCACTGAACTATTATACCTAGAATTAGTCATATCCTGAGAATACAATTGAATTTATGACGGTTGTTTCAAATCAAATCAAATCACTTTTATTTCTTAACACAGGTAAAGAAATACAGATCTTGAGTTTGGTGAACAGAACGCTATGTTGTGCCAGGAGGCGTACAAATATGGTGTGCATCTAGCTCAATATTACGAATTTACATTTCACAATAAAAAAAAAGATGTTTGATAATCATGCATAGTTAAAATTTCAAAATAAATTATAACAATTACATAATATTATTTAAAAAATTGACTGATGTCAGATTTAAAGGAGGAATTATTTAGTTATATAGGTCAAAAAAAAAAAAAAAAAAAATAAAGTCTATGTCAGAATAATTGAAAATGTCAAAAATTATTAAATGTCAATTCAGTCAGTCAGTTTCATACTAGAACTGTCAGGGCTGATTTTACCAAAGCCAGATATCTTTTATCCGTGGAATAAAATTGACGTCTGACAGTTCTATTATCTGACAAAATTTATTCTCAGGATAAGACTTATTCCAGGTATAAATATGCTTGGTGAAATTCACCCTCAGTAGTATAATTATTGAAGCCGAAGTATCTAAGTAGGTACACTAAATTAGAACGTACTTTGTCATGGCTCTTGAAAATTGTTTTATACTTTGCAGACTGAAACGTTTCAATTTTATCAAAAGTTAGACTTAATTAGTTTTTAATTAATGTTGATGGTTATTGGATTTTATTAGCATTCGTTAGAATTGAATTGTGAGCTTAGCCTATTTAGTGAATAATTATAATATTCCTCTAACCTACTAAAATATCAAACGATGCTATGTTTATTCAAATTAAAATTGGAAATGCTGGGTAGAGTCCAATAAATTATTCAAATAGTTCGTAATAGGATTAATTATTGTTAACTATGCGTGTTATTTAATTTTATCGCCGTATTCCTATTAAGTCTTCAAAAATATCGGTACGGTTCAACAAAATAATAAACCAGCGGGGTAGTTGCGTACTACACTATCAATAGCAACGGCTTACATTTTGACAGTTCAACAACATTCATTGCGTTATTTACGTTGCTGAGCAGACAAATTTTTCGAACATTACGAAGCAATGGATTAACAATATCCTTCAAAATTATTCAGATTGTGATTGAAAGTCTGTTACTGGAATTAGGGTGCTGATATTTCAGTCAATGCATGAAAAGTCAATTGCAAGTACAACTAACGTTAAATTGTATTACAATCGGATTTTGTTTTTGATTCCAATGATATTTCATTTCAAGTACATAATAATAAACATGAATGAAAGAGATACTGATAAATCCCTAGAGTCTATAACTAAACTTTTTGGTAGTATATCCTTCGGTGCGTAGGGATTGTTCTGAAAGACCAACTAACAACCAATCAGCTTCGTGAAATGACAACATCAGCTTCATAGCCAGTATCTCCTTTATACCGAGACGCACGCCAAATACCAGTCACAACTTTATCAATCATCATAATCATCTGCCTAGTCTATCCCAACTATGACTGAAAGCTGACCCCAAGTCGGCTTACAGTCTACCAGATGCAGCTGAATACCAGTACTGCCTATCTGACGTCCACAAACCAGTTACAGGGTAATACGATACCCCTTGGTAAGACTGGTTGTCAGATTTTCGCGTTTCTGACTACCCGTAACGACTGTCAAAGATCCATGAATGACAGCTGGGACCAACGGCTTAACGTGCTTTCCGAGGCACGGAGGGGTCTTGGTATGTAAAGATGGCAACCTATCTACGGACCAACCGCGGCAAGCGTAGCTGTAGCTTAACCTGATCGATCGACTCGTGTAGCTGTTATTACTTAGCCACAAGCCTCTCAACTTTATCAATATCGATCCCTACAGCAAGCAGCTTTGCTTGCTACACAACAGACAAAAACATATTAACTATACATTCCTAATTCCACAGTAACTTGGCATCTCACTGTTCTGCACTTTGTGTTCCTTAAGGTGTGCGTACACGGGCAACTGGCGATCTATTTTGTAAAAATCTCACCGTGAAAACTTAGGTGAAGTGAGCTGTAAATAGTGCCAATCCCTGGTACCATGTGGAATGACAGCCCACTTAAGACTCACTTCGCCTATGTTTTCACGTGAGATTTTTCAGAACAGACCGGCTGAATTTTTTTTTTTGTCAAATGTGATTTCGTGACATATCACGATTGTTTTTATAAAAACTGCCGTTCTAGTATATTGAACGATATGGAGTAGCATAATAACCAAGGAAATACATTCAGCACAAATACAAAATACACAGAGCAGTTGCAGTATTTGCAGAGATAATCTATTCAAAATAATATAATTGTAGCATTTTTTTCGGAAAAAAACAAGATTGCTTCACAATTAATGCTCCGGAATAAAAAAAAATACGTTTATTTGCGGTAAAATGACGCATAGGAAGAACACAAACACAAAAAAGACAGGTTGGAGGAAAATATACGCCACATCAACGCAAAACGGCCATCACTCAGCATAATGCTACAGACCTATGCGAGACAGGGCCCCAGCGCTGGTTTGGCGACAGCAGTGACAGCCGGCGTACAGCATAACACATGCAAAATTCACTCTTTTTACTCCATTACCCATTTATGGAGTAAAAAGAAAAACTAGTAATAATTTTCGAAACATTTTTTGGAAATAAACTAGATTGCTACACATAATGCTTCGCTCCTATCGGCAACAGTTGCCGGGCAATAATTGCTGGCACAATCGCCCGTGTAGGCACAGCTTAAGGCAGGTAAAGTACGAGTAAATGTTCGCTTGCGCACCGCAATCAGACTGAGATAGGGTTATTGTTTGAGACAACCAAAACACTACGGTGTAGAGAACTAGAGACCTAAGAACGCTTAGGTGTAATTAAGGTGCAGGATATCTGCATACATGTTTTGTACAACGTACAAAGACTTTGGGTTAAGCCAGTGTGCTTTTGCTTACAAATTCGTGAGATAGAGAAAATCTTAGGTAGATTTTTTAGATGTTTCGTTAACTGCCTGGTATTTTTCATCTTTATTTCATCTCTTGCCAGTATATATTCTGGTACAAAATTGCTACGTAGCACCTCTATACTAAAGTAAGTGATACCACACCATTTAAGTTTGACATTATTTTTACGACGAAATAAGACTTGATCGTAAAGCATGGTTACTATGGATAGCCCAAACATATCTTGTTTATCTTCGTCGTTTTCTACAAGCCCGCCAAGCCTCATAGCCTTATTTTAGTATGGTGCAGTGGCGGTGGTGGCCAAGTAGTACTTTGTGTAAATAATTCCATCACTACAGCTCTGTAAACGGTGAAGGAAAACATCCTGAGGAAACCAATGTCCTAGAACCAAAAATACCAAGACATGTGACATTTAAAAACCCGCACTGGGCCTGCGTGACTTATTAGGGCCCACTCCCTCTCACAGAAAGGAAGCCTGTGTCCCAGCAATGGAAACATTATATGCTGATTATGCTATTATTGTGCAATTTAGGACCAACCAGTCCAGTTGTCTTGTCGATACACTAATTGCACTTGATAAAGCACTCGCTATATTTTAATACTCGCTTATGACGTCATCCACGGCTGCTACATAGTGACCTATTAACCACTGTGGACAGGCAATAAATCAAGATGACAATATATAAATAGGAAAACGCTCCATACATTTATCTCACTAAAACCAGCTAGCAAGAAATGGGCGCTATTCGTTAGATGGATGGAAATTCTTAATTGAACCAGTTAACTAATTGAACTAATTATGACGAGACATTCGGATAAATAATGGATACGGCCACTTCAATCTTCTAGAGGCCAGATCCGGCTTTATTATAGAATTATAGCCAGACGGTTTTAGGTAATTATGCTTTATGATAATGAGGAATATGGAGCTCTGTTCTACTGCATTTGTAGCAAATATTATTAGAACTTTCATTTACTAAATGTAAGGCATTTATTCACATTTATTCGTCGGATATGGTAGGTACAAAGTTGGTTAGTATTATAGATAAGTTCAGGACACATCCACCTCTAAAAGTGGCATAGGAATATTTACAATATTAGGCACACGTGGGTGTTAAACCTAGCTTATATACTACATAAACTCTAATAAGCAATAAAAAACACTTATACTATGGACATAAAGATACACTTATAATCTATACAACAATATAAAATAAAAAATATAACAATAACATCATTTGTACTATACAACTTCAGGCTGATTTTCAATCGACAGATATAAGCAGCTCCATAATTCGCACTAAATAGCCAATACCGAAATATTGTTGGAAAAGTTATATTGAAACGAGACAAACTAAAAGGTTTATGACTCTTTTAAAGCCCTGACATAAACTTGGTCAGATCATTTGAAAATAATGGGGATTAGTGTCTTTTGAATGACTCATATCTCAAGGGCAAAGGCAGCTCTGACAACGCTCACAAACCTTTCCATCGCTTTTTTTCTTATTATTAACAATACGTTTCTGGCTATACTATACTGAACACGAAAACTTGCGTGCCAGTAAGAAGTGTGATAAAGATGATTAATATCCGATGTCATTAGTTCGCAACGGCTTGAGTAGATTACTCACTAATCGACTGAAATCCGTAACAAATCATTTCTCTTATTTGACATACATACAATATTAATTAATTGATCAGCTCAGTATTTTTCGGAGCACTGCTGGACAGAAGGCTGTCATCATTAGATACACGTAAATGAACGGTCGAATGATGTGAAAGTCAATCACCCACTGAACAAATATAGTGCGAAGGCTAAAACGCACAAAACCTTTTGTGTTAGTGTAGTGTAAAGTGTAGAAATAATACTGACATTGACACACATAATAACACATGCACAAAGCGTTTAATATCATTAGTTCAGTATCCAAAAAAATGGATGGACTTGTATAAAGTACATACAATCAACACAATTCTAAGTTTTAAAATAATTATCACGTAAAAAATTAAGTTGCATTAAAATTGCTTATTGGTCTTATAGGCTAGATTGTAATTAGTTATTAAGAACCTGCACCCTAATTGCGTAACACACTATCAATTTCAATCTGAATCATTTTAAACGATATTGCTAATCCATTGCTTCATATGTTCGAAAAATGTGTCTGCTCAGCAACGTAAATGACGCAATGAATGTTGTTAAACTGTCAAAATTAAAGCCATTGCAACTGTTACCCGCCGCGGTTTTAATAAAGGATTTAAAAAACCCACTGACCTATGTTATTCAGTCACTTCTTCGCTTTTACAAAACCTATTAACTTTATTTGCTACGTAATTAATTTATTACTAAAGTCAACCACAATATTTGAAAGTTCATTATATTATGTGGTCAACTCCTACATCACAAAATCAGTCGACCAAATTATTGAGGACAATTTATTTGGGCGTCCCAACTAACCAACCTGTCAATCAATCATTCACATGATTTCCTTCAATTATTCCATTAAACTATCCACTTGTGAAACATTAACATTGCAAAGGTCCATTACTTAGAAATTCCAAGTTAGCGAAAGGTCAGTGCGTTTTAACAAGAAGTCGCCTGTATTTCGCTCAGTGTAAAGTAATATTGCTCCGAACGTGCGGCAGAAAGGAAATTGTTTCACCTTTTGACGTGACGAAGCTTTATAAAGATAGGGCTTTGAAGGTCAAGGTCATTTTATATTATTTAGAGGTTAATGCTGTAAATTCGTAAGGCACCACGAATACTGATTGAGTATTGACGTCACGAAACGTACCTAGTATTTACCCTAATTATTGCAATCAAGATATTGGGTTTCAATTCTTTAGTCCTTATGTTTAAATATGGTGCTGTGTCCTATGTGAATTTGACGAAATGATTTTTTAAAATAATTCTTGTCGATTAGACGCTTGATAAGTCTAGTGAAAGATAACAATTATATACATTGTGTATTTACCAATTACCGATACTGGCAGAGTCCTCTAGAGCCATACGAACAGCCCGCATTACCTAACCACGCTAAATATGATCAAAGCTATATCTACTATTAATTTCTAACCAAATTATTACGACCGCTATCTTCCCAGCATGAGCAACTTCGTCCGGGCGGACAGTCCGGTGTCCGGCCAAGCGGTGCCAATTTCCGGACACTCGCACACCAATGATTGCGGAGACTCCGATTCGAATCACATATAAATGGATCACTAGCAGTAATAGCTAAGTTGGTGCATTTTATATTTAGAGAATTTTGTTCAGCTGCAATTTTTCTTCGAATAGATTTTTTTTAGCATAGTTCTGTAGCTTTGTATAACACTTGACCTAGCTGGTAATGTTTGCCTTCCATTGCCGTAATATGGATGGGACGAGCTCGTGGCTAACTAATAACAGCCGCACGGGTTCGAAGGTTAAGCTACGCCTACCGCGGTTGGTTCGTGAATGGGTGACCATCCATTACATATCGAGATCCCCCCGTGTCTCGGCAAGCACGTTAAGCCGTTGGTCCCGGCTGTCATTCGTGGATCTTTGACAGCCGTTACGGGTATTCAGAAGTTTAAAAGTGAGTCTTACCAAGGGGTATCATGTTACGCAATAACTGGGTTGTGGAGGTCAGATGTGCAGTCGCCCAAAATACTGGTATGTAGCCACTTCCGGTTAGACTGGAAGCAGACCCCAACATGGTGGATAAAAGGCTAGGCAGATGGATATATTGCCGTATTATTTATGAATGTTAACCGAATTGGTGATCACTGCATGTATACCTTTGTGTATACATTTTGAAAGGGGCGACTAGAATCAATTCAATTTTATTGCAATTTTTGACGTTTAAAGTGCCTTTAATGTGTCTATTTGAAATAAATGATTTCATTCTGACTGCTTGTTATTATTTGCAGACAGGAAAGCCTTTTGACGTTATTATCTTGACCACTGTAAATGCACCCATAAGTGAAACCCTACCGGGTACTCTTTACCGGGGACCCCGTGAACGTATTCTTCCATTCGCCTTCAAATATTGTAATAGCTTATAAAAATATTATATTAAAAATACACAGTACAATTTAAATAGGTTACCTAGTTTTTTAAAGTAGGTTACGTACACATATTCTGTACCTAAAGTAAAGAACATTCAAGAGTCTTTGAAATTCCAAACAATGAAAGAAATCAGAAAACTTTACCAATAGGTCTCGATTGAAAAAACTTTTATGTACATACTAGATGATGAATAAGTTATTCGTTGAAAAAGAAGTAGTTTTACGTGAGTTATAGTTACTTTGTGTTCTGTCTTTTGGTCTCTTGGGCATACGGTTATTAAGGTCAGTATTTTCTAGACATATGGTTCTCAAACGTAAAGGTCATGTGGTTTAGTGATGAGAGGTATGAAGATTTTGGGCTTGCTTACTAGCAGTTCGTATGCTCTATGTGTCGTTTGTAGACCCTACCCTACTTGTGTTTTTATTAAACTGGTGTCTCTCAATATCTTCGACCAACAATATTCCTAGATTAAGGGCTGATTTCTCCATCGCCAGATAACTTTTATTTGAGGGGAAAAAAATCACTTTTGACAATTTTTCTATGAAATAACTGTCAAAGTTTCATTCAGATGATTGAAAAATCAGCCCTATCAAATCAGTCTCCTCTTTGAGAAGTGGCCAAAGAGGCGCCTCGGCGCCCTCACCTTCCGCCTGACACAGATCCTCACCGGACACGGTTGTTTCGGGAGGTTCCTGTTCTGGATAAAGCGGGAGGAAACGCCAGGTTTTCACCACTGTGTGGATCGCCCGGAGGACACGGTGGAGCATACGGTGGAGGTCTGCCCAGCTTGGGCCGAGCACCGCCGTGTCCTCGTGGCGGCGATCGGCGGTGGCGATCTCTCCCGTCCGGCCCTGGTCCTGGCTATGGTACGGAGCGAGAGTGCATGGGAGGCCTGATGGCCTCCGCTTGCGCTTGCTTGCGCTTGCTCTGCTTGGCAGAAGGAGGTGACCCTCCTTCTGTCAAGCAGTAATGCTCGCGAAGGAGGAGGCGGAGCACGTGAGGGAGAGGCAATCACTGCGCCCTCACGACCCCTAGTCGACGCAGGAGACGCCCTGGACGGGGGTCAACAGCCGACTCCCGGCCACCGTAGGCGGGCTTGCGGGCGGTGAGCAATGGGCAGCTCAGCCCAGAGCGGGAGAGGTCATTTGATGATTTCCCATCCAAAAAAAAAAGCCCTTAATTTCAATCAGATGATTGAAAGACCACCACGGCGCTCATCGGAAATCTGTACTAGATTTCCGATGAGCGCATCAAAAACGGCCGATTCGGTTCGAAACTGACGAAACGGAATAGTGTTGATCGGAGCTGAATGTCGAAAAAGTACCTACATACACGCTGATGTAGTGAGTCACGATGAAAACATCCAACTGTTACGTTGTTTTCTTGTACATAACACGGGTTGGTATTGCACAGCTGCGTTGCTAATGAATAGGGTAGCATTTACCTGGAAACTTAAGTAACAGCATTAGGTCTCCGAGTGATATATTGCATAGTAGTTTGTACAATTGACTTTGGCCTGCATTTGATTGAAGGACAACCTTCAACTGTATTTCGTCACTGGAATATTTAGTTTACACTTTCTCACAGTAAATCACTTTTCTAAACCTATTAAACAGGTTTAAATTTGCACAAAAATTAGATCAAAAATATTGTAATCAAGTTAATTGTTTACGCTTCAAATGACATTCAGTCGAACGTCAGGTTCTGACCGATTTGAAAGCTCGGTCACCTCAAGGAAAGTAAATTAGTTCCCCCTTATATTATTAGGTCTCCGTATTGTCAATTCCAGGAGAGGCAACTGAAGAGATTCGTCTTGCCGCCAGGATCTAGAAGAATATCTGGGACCTGGACGCGAGACCCGTTCCTCGAGTCCGCTCGAAGCCTCTTGCGGAGACGACTGTGCGGCTGTCGGAGTCCGTCTAGCGATAGCGCAGGCGAGACGGTTTTTTTTTATCATCCCTTATAATATTTCTATTAATTTCAATACGGTTTCTATAAGAACCCGTTGGTTACCTTAGTCCGGCTTACAATTTTGGAAACCGGTCTTCAACTTAATTTGAATTGAGGATCTTGGGTTCGACCTTCTACGTTCATCCAGAAGTATATTGAACACCTTCGTCGGCTCCGGGATCTGGGACTCCCAAAGTCCCTGGCGCCCATTTACTAATTATTAACCTACAAATAACTGGAAGGATATAATATATCCTTCCAGTTATTTGTAGGTTAATAATAAATTAAATAATATAAATGTCAAATTTAAGATATTATCTTAAATTTGACATTTATATTATTTAATTTAATCTTTTAAAATGGAACAGTATTGGGTTTATCTCCAACTCCCCACGTTCTAGCTCTTTCTACTGAAATTTAAGCTGGCTGGCAATATTAAGATATAGCTATAGACACCTACCTAATTTGTTAATGATAAGGCAAATTAGTTTTTATTAAGGTTCACCTTTTATTGCTTTAGATTTATTATTATAAATATACGGTGTCTGAGGTAGTTTGTTGTTTCCTTCTATATTGATATTAAACCACCTGTCTTTTGGGCTTATGTTAGCTTGCCATAAGAGGCCACAAATTAAATTCGTAACACTACATACGTCCCAAAAAATAATATGATTGAGAACTCAAGAAAACACAAACAACATTTCACTTTCAAAATTCTGCTACCACTTCTATTTTGACAGCCACTGTTCGTTAGATTAATACTCTTTATGCAGAACATCATCAATCAGCCAAACTACGTCAAAGGCGGCTTTGTTCATTGAATTTCAAACCACATTACTATTATCAATAATGACTGAAGTTCCTCTGGCCTACGCACAATAATATCCCATCAATTCGAAAACGCTCTGTAATCAAGAAAGGAAACATTCAAACTAAATTGGAATAGTTGACTGAAGCTGTTCGAGGGGTTCGTAATTTACTAACCGAAGGAGTTAACCATGTTAATGAAAATTGCTTTCGATAAGATCTGATGCCTGAGTTATTGAATATGAGGTCTGTGATGAGGCCGGAAGATAGGAAGTCGAAGGGATAAGTTATGGGGACCTTTTATGAGAGGTATTAAATTTTATAGGCACTTGTGTGGAGATCGAGGTATTGTGTAAGTGCTGTTTAATGGGTTTGGGAGTCAATGAATTTACATGTATCGATTTTTTGAGCAATTCATGAGTACGTAGCATCATTAATAAGCCAAATAATAGTTCTAAAAATTATGATGAGAACAAAGCCAGAAAAAGAAAATACAAAAAAAAGTAGTGTAGCTGTAGTATTTAATAATTTTTTTTGAAGTCCAAACGACTTGACCCTACCCTTGTGAAAAATAAAAACTTTTTAATAATAAAAAAAAAACTTTTTTTTTTATTATTAAAAAGTTTTTATTTTTCACTTTTTGGTTGTACCTACCCCGCACAAATTCATATATACTTGCAAGATTAGAGGTACCCCAATAACAACTTTGACAGAAATGAGGGTGTACCGTGGTTTACTGAACACATCTGCGTAGCCCTTTAGAGGGTACAGGCGTGATGTTATGTTGTGTGATTGCGTAAACAATCCATACATAAGCGATAGCAGCAATTGCGGTTGATTTGCTGGCATTTATTGAAGAGTTCCGTTGTCTGTCTCCGTAAGTCATCATCAGATCTTTACGAAATTAAATAAGATCATTTCGACATAAACCTCTTACGAACAAAAAAAAAAACATTTTGCAAATTCGTCTATATATGACCGAGTTATGCCCGAACATACATAAAAAATAAAAACAAAAAAAATATGAATATCCGAATTGAGAACCTCCTCCTTTTTTAGAAGTCGGTTAATAAATACAGCACGAGTCGAAGCCAAAAAATAATAACAATAATTATTATTATTATTTTCAAAAACTTTATTAATAGAGAAGTATGCAAGAAGAAGACATATTATTGTACCGGCCCCGAATTAATCAGGAAAAGGGCAAGATTGCTGTTTTTAATTAAATTAAGTATTTTGTTTTCCCTAACATAATCCATCTAATCAACTATGAAGAACGAGAACTAAAATAAAAATACACTTAACACTACAAAATCTTTTCTCAAGACCAAGTCTATATTCCAAAGCCTATATAAACTGCGAGGATTTAACGCAATCCACTTCACGCTTGTAGGTACCTCACGTACAATAAAGCTAATAAAACCAACTAAAGCCTCGTTTACATGAGGAGGAGACTTTCTCGACCGTTGAGAAGCAAGAATATCCATGCAAGACTCAAAGGCTAGTTTCGCGAAACGATTTATCATAATCATTGTGTAAACGATACACACTTAAATGAAACACAGTTTTGTGTGACAATAATTTTGAATTTAAGTTCAACCTCAACGTTTCATTAATGCAGTATAAAACTGATTTACATCCGTCACCTCACACATCAGGTTCAGTTGAAAACCAGCGTCAGGCACTAGTTGTCTGGCATTTTTGCTGAACTGGGCCTTTTTGGCTCAGTCGTGAGCCTGCTAATTTCTTACATCGACTTTACACTTTTTAGTTGATGTTTTATAAGTTTTTATCTGATGTATTTATCTGGTGTATTGTGTGTCTTTTAGTATATGCTAAATAAATGGATTTCTTTCTTTCTTCCTTCTTTTAGTGGCTTTTGTGGAAGAGACACCACAATTTTGCCTTGAGACTTGCTATGAGACTGTTTGTTTGTTTTTTTTGTTTGACTGAGCGCGCCATCTTTGTTTCATGGCGCGACCAGTCTATTTAAAAACAGCCTTGACTCAGTTCTGTACACAGCCTAAGGAGACTTTCTCACATACAATTGCTGAACTAAGTTTCTTACATAATTACCTTTACAGTCTCAGGAGTAATCGAATGTGGGCGAATAATTTACTACCCACCTTTGTGAATTAGTGCTACAATATACTACGGACAATTTGCGGTTTAGGACCTATTCGGTACCTGTGGTTTCAAGGGAAACATAAGGTCTTAATTAATTATCTGGCACCTACGAGTTCAACAACCATCTAATCAGGGGGTCTACTCCGAAGTGGGATCGGCCGAATGTTCGGCCGTTTCCTGCTACGAAGTTACTATTTGATTCGGTCGGTCCCGATCCTACACTCTTTCGAATATCGACTATCGTCCCGAGCCACGGAGCCGATCCGAACTTTTTCACATCTTTCAATAATATTCGGTTCGGCCATGTGTCGGTCCGATCCGAACATTCTCACTTTGTACTTCGGAGTAGACCCCCAGGGTCTTAGGATTGTAAGTTGAATTCTACCACTTTTCCAAACACTTTGCTTGAATGCAGGCCATGAAAGCTCAGCAAGTGCTGATGGTTGCATTTTATGTAACCATGAAAAGGCAATGTTTTTCCTTAATCAGAACACTGAGCTCACTTTTTGGGTTTAAATGATTTTTAACCAACATTAAGATGGAACTCAATTTGAAGAAGATACTGCAGCTTGCAGTATCTTAAAACAAAAGTGTTTAACTAGTGCGTGTTGCCAGTGTTGACCTATGGCACTGAAACGTGGTCGCTCGCAATAGGCCTTATTAGAAGGCTATAAGTGACCCAAAGGGCAATGGAGAGGGCTATGCTTGGAGTTTCCCTGCGTGATTGAATCAGAAATGAATAGATCCGCAGGAGAACCAAGGTAATCGACATAGGCCGAAGAATTGCCAAACTTAAGTGGCAGTAGGCAGAGCATATTGCTCGCAGAACAAATGGCCAATGGAGCCGAAAGGTTCTGGTGTGGTGACCGCATACCGGAAGACGTAGCGTTGGAAGGCCTCACACAAGGTGGACCGACGACCTTGTGAAGACCTTAGGAGCCCTTTGGATGCGAGTTATACAAAACCGGTCGAACTGGAGGTGCTTGGGGGAGGCCTATGTCTGGATATAGGCTGGTAGGCAGTGAACATAGGCGTCTTTCAGCTGTAATAATGACTGCAGCTTCAGTCACCGCTTGCAACTTGTGCAGGAACAACAAGGAAATACTAACAAGCTTGTTTCACAAACATATAAAATACATTAGTAAAAAAACTATAACCACAACAATAACCATTTAAATATCTATGAAGATTTTGAAGGAGCATTTTCCTTAAAATTAAAAATTTGTTTTGCTTGGTTGGGCCGTCGCTTACGACTTGTGCAGGAAAAACCAGGATATAATAATACTAATCACAAGACTAGTTTCACAATGTCTATCCACAAATAAGCATTTCACCGATTTCACCATATAAATTTCAATAGTAAAAAAACCTTTAAAAAACATTTATTTTAACCATTCCAAAATCGCTTAGTTAAACAACACGCCGGGCAAGACAGGGATCCGATTAATTCACAACTAAAATTCCCCTGCGCCCGTTTACAACGTTATTCGTTAAAATAATCCTATTCAGCTTCCAGTGTTACATTTAACATTGAACGCTGCGTTGATTATTTGTGAGTAAAGTGAATATTTTTCAGGAAATATTTATGTATATTTAATAACAAGATTTTGCCTGCGACTTCGACCGCGTGAAATTTCTCATTCCCCCGCCTGTCTGCGCTATTACCTCGTTTTCGCTTAACGTTATTTCTGTTTTTTTTTTATTTTGGCTCCTAAGCTAAACCCCTAAGTCTTAGCGGGTTGTTAAGCCTATAGCCTTCCTCATGAATTGGGCTATCAAATGCAAAATGATTTTTTTAAATCCTACTGGTTGTTCCAGAGATTCGCTCGTTTAACAAACTAACTCATCAACTTTATTATTTATATATGTAGATTGAGGTACCTCTGCTTTAGAGCAGAGGATCTATGAAAATTCAAACGTCATTTAATTCAAACTCAAGTCCCATGTGCATCCAAGTCACGGGTCAGTGGGTCATCTTCTGAAACTCCTGACCACCAATATTAGTTCAGGGCTAATGTGAACAATGGATCTCGTTAGCCCTGAACCGAAATAGCTGTGAGCCGGAGAAGCCTTTGCCCAGAATTAACATGAAGCAGACTCAGAGTAGCCAGTAAACTCTTGGTTATATCTAACGAAATGACCCGACACTAACATATCCAAAATTACTTACTGAATACTAACCATAACTGTCTTGTTACAGGTTGCACGTGTATCCGCTACACGTCGACGTACGGCAAGGAGCGCGGCACGTTCAGTAGCCCCGACTACCCGCGCCCTTACCCGCCGCGGATCGACTGCCTCCTCTACACCTTCGTCGCGGCACCCCACGAGATCGTTGAGCTCGTCTTTACTGACTTCGACATTCACAAGGAGCATCTAGAGTGAGTAGAATTTATAATACCACTGACATTTGATAGCACTTTTAACTTAGCGTACCTACCATAGCAATGTAAAAAACTTCTTTCCTATATCTATGGTATAAACTGATGTTTTTTTTTCTTCTCTTTTATCAACGCGTAGAGGAAATTGTTCAAAGTTTCCACAGTCTTTTGTTTCGTTTCAATTTGCAGTGAATGGTTAAATTCTTCGCAAGATCTTTTAGTAGCTTACAAAGCTTCGAAGGATGCAAAGCTATTTAGTGCATTTTAATTTAAAATTGAATCGAACTTTTACAAAGAGTCTCTTTACCTGTGACTTACTGAATAGCTTATTTACTAATAGAGATTAGTTTAAAGGACATTGCAACTCTTCCCTACAAGCTTGGCCCAAATGTTTAAAACACGTTGCCAACGGTATTTGATAGATCTTATCGTCAATAGTAACTTTTTCTATGGCACCAAAAAAACCTATTCAGGTAAAAAAAGATACGCCTATTGGAAGAAAAAATAATATATTTTACTATAAAATCGGAGACACTTTTTTGAAACAGACTTAAAAGGTTAGTGTTATTTTTATCATTAATTTCAACTTTGAGCAATATGTTTCAAAAATTTAGGACAATTAGTTGCATTGTCCTTATCGTAGATCATTGCCTTTAACCAATTATAGTTAAGTATTGCTGTTTTCGTAATTGATAGATGAGTTCAAAACTATGTCTGAGATCGTTAAAGTTTAAGACTAAAGCCATCTTAATTAAGATAAATGTAGAATTATTCTAAGCGTTTAGCATAACATTAACACCTGATGATATAATCTAAATAATAATTTTTTCATCTCCATTAAAACTTAGCACTCAATGAACAAGTTAGGTACATGAAGTTAAAATTAATGATGAAAATGAATTCTTGATATTTACGAAAATGTGAACTTTCGTAAATGTCAAGAATCCATTTCATTATGTAACAATAGTTTATTCCAATATAAAATAAGTAAGTATGGCAAATTGTAATAAAATACTTCAGATTTACTTAGTCCCTAAGTCTACAAAGTTTAATTCTACAATCGAAACTTCTCTCTTTCAATATCCTGTGCGAAGTAACCAAGGAACTCGAATTTGCTTTCAGAATCGTTGATTTCATGTTATAATAATTTTGTAGCGACTGCTTCGTGGGGCTAGTGGTCGCAAACTGCTGAGCATGAGGCCCTGGGTTCGATTCCCAGGTCGTGCAAAGTGTTATTGGGTATCTTCATTAGAAATTTCTCGATATCAGCTGGGTGTCTGGATTTGTGCACAGTTGATGGCAGCATCTCCCCTATTACATGGGAATTGAACATAACTGGTGAAATGTGGGTGCACCTGTACCTAACCAGGTTCAGGCGTGTTGTTATGATGTAATTTAGTAGTGGGTATCATTTATTTATTGAACTAATTAAGCCAAATAATGAGCTAAGGAATTGTTAAGAGAAATGGTTATCAGAAACATGTAACTTTGGCAATCCATGATTTTCTTTGCTCTCCGGAACCAGCAAGAGAGTAAAATTTTTGTTGTATTTTATGAACCTACACGGTTTTAAATACGAGTAAAAAACCATAAAGATAATAACAAAACTTTTATTTCTCACATCGTGCTAAATGCTGATATGGACCTGATTTATTTTTCATCTCTTCATTTGACCTCGATTTTGGTTGGTTTTTTCAATCCTGCAAGTTTTCTGCAGAACTTCACGTAGTCAATCATGGTTGATCCGTCACCTTGCACAATCATTGGTGCCTCGTCTAATGCATAATCTGCTTCTTTTGCTGTGAACTTGTCTCCGAAGGTCATAAGGTCATGTCTAATCCTGGGAACAAAGTTATATGAATTAACTTTTTTTTTTCAGTGTGTAACATTGTATTTATAGTATAATTGCCTGACCTAAACCCGCACTTAAGTCACGGTTTTCTGTGACTTAAGTAGTCCATTTTTACACAGAAAAGCGCGCCTTAAGTACGGGTCTTTAAACAAACAAAGTCTTTAAACAGACTCCGGACCCAGGTTAGCTGAAGCAAGGAAAACCAGTTCAGGTGGAGATTCATAGGCGACTCCGCCTTGGAGTGTAAATATGGTGCTGTTCCACAAACAATGAGACACTTAATATCGTGTCCTGCGTGTCCTGTCAACTGCACGTGACAGGAACCGATGGACGCTGGTGATAGTGCCAAACAAGTAGCCGAATTCTGGACAGAGTTCATTTAGATTGCTATCGACACGCTAAAAAGAAGTGCGGGTTTCGGTCACCCGAGCTATACAATAGTATACGATACGTGGGACTTAAGTAGTCTATTATTGCGTAGCGTTTAGCATCTTGCGCCGCGCAATAATGGACTACTAAAGTCACACGTATCGTAATGTACTATTTATTTTACTAAGTTCCTTTGTTTGCTCTCTATATAAATAATCAATGTATTTTCACCATTGTTCGTTTGACAATTCTATAGATTGGTATCATCCATAACCAAAATACCTGTTAAAATACAGGCAAGTAAAAAATAAAATCAATTGGCGTGAGATCCTATTGTTTATATATGAAGCTGCCAAAGAAAACATAACAAAGACAGATTTGAATAAGAGAAGCCGAAAATAAAAATGTATTTTAGCTTGAGACAAACAATTCTGCGAGGACGAGCGAAGTATTACCGACAGTATATAAATTAGATAAAACAATGTATGTTTTCTTTATAAAGTGTCGTGTTTATCATCCTAAATTGATAAAAGGGAAAGTTTTACTCGTTTGTTTTTGTCGCGAACAGCTTATCCAATTGGCACTGCCATTTGTTTTCATATGTATTATTGATAAAACCTGGGTGGAAATTCGATCAAAGCGTTATTTTTCTTAGTGACAAACGATAAATTGTTTGTTTATTTATATTATATTATTTAATACTATATTAAAAGTTATTGTTTACATGATTTGGTGATGTTTAGAGGATAGTGAAAGGCGACTAACAAAACATATTTTACAAGGCAGATGTGAGTATATAGAGACGCCGGGAGGGGACGTCTTAAAGGACTCATAGTGACCTTATTAGTGCTGTTCTTCAGAGAAGCCAGGTGCGTAGTACTCGCAACTGACGTGCGTGTATAACAGCCACTTAAGAATAAGCCGTCTTAAGTTCACCACCTAAGAATACCTACATGTGGAATGCAATAAAAGTATTGAGTATTGAGTACAGTAATGTATGAAAGTAAACGAAGCTTATGGAGTACGAAAGGCTCGTAGGCAGGTGGCGTTCTTTATTTTCTGCCCAAACGAAGAAAGCGTGAGTTTATGCATGTTTCAAGACTATCTATGAAATTAATATTTAAAATAATTTACAGAATTTTTTACTAAAGAGCCCATTAGTATAGACAGGATTTAATATAAATTTAAAAGACCACAAAAAGCGTTTTACTATTACGTGAAGATGTGCCAATGCTCTAAACTAAATAATAAAGTGAACTTTACACTTTTACAAGAGCTTTACGTACCCCGCCCCGCTGAGAAACATGGGCAGAGCTTAATGGAACTTTTACTGTAAGAATTTGTGTGTGTGAAAAAGACCATAGCAACCGAATAAAATATTACTCCACGCTTAGACGTGACTGAGCAATAAACCTTTTTTCCAAGTCTCGAAGGTCGCGAGAACGAAGCCGTGGGAAACAGCTAGTATGTAATAAATTTTATTTTAGCGTTTCACATTATCTCCTACAGTTCGGAATAAAAGAAAAGCCTAGCGTATCGGAAACTTCCTATCACGTGAAACTTGGGGAACAAAAAGGCTGTTTTGTTCAGCTACACACCTGTCTTGAGCCATAATACTTTGTCATAATAATATGGCTACTACTGTCATAAGATTTATTACGACTTTTATTTTTATTAGCCAACTAAGCTTAACTATAATATTTTATTTACATCTTTCTCATGTTCTACCAATAAAATTATATTTGACTACGCATAAACAAAAATTATGGCTTTATTCTATCTTCGTTTTATAGCTAAAATTGCTATAAAAATAACGTACACACTTAATTTAGAAACTTCGCATAAACTTTTTACGCAGCTTCAAGTTTTTAGTTGATCAATTGGATAAAGTTTGAACATCAACATTCAGCATAATTTCACTAAAACATTTCTAATAAAATTAAACTTTCTACAATTTGCATTAATAATTGAGTTATTTAGTTGTTAACAAACTATTTATTTATTAGAAAACTTTACAGAACTTCCAAAGAAAAATATGTATCCAATTTTAAGTTTATTAAATTATCGTTGAAGGAAAGTTTGTACATCCCAATATTTTTTTTTAGATTCACTGGTAATAAGCATATATTTAAATAAAATTATTATTAGTGCTATTCACAAAACATAATGGCTACATTTATTTTGTCTCTTTGAGGCAGATTTTCTCGCATAGAAGATTACAAAATGTAAGAACACATAATTTTACTTTACGACCTTTTGCACGACGTACAAATGTATTCTTATATGTTTTCTCGTCAAAATTTGCCCTTACAAAAGTATATCCGAGGGTTGTCGTAAAACACAGATTGCAGTGAAAATTTTAATAAACCGCCATGGTGTTCCTGCTTAAGTGCGTACACGTTTGAATAAAGTTACGCAAAAAAAAAATCTTTTATATTTTTTGAAGCTGAAGAAAATAAAAGTTGTATTCACTACAACTTTTATTTTAAATAATGAAGGAAAATTTAAGTTACGAACCTTTTTGTAGGAACCATAAATATCAGCGCCTTAAAAACGTATTGCCGCCAGCATTACTTTGCATGTACATTTTTTTTACTCAGTTAGAAACCAAAGAAAGAAAAAGTTTATTCGTCACAGAGCACGTGCATAAAAATCGATCAATCCATCAATTCATAGAAAGCTTTTTTTATAATTTTTTGCTAACCATTTTTAACAGTCACTTCCAGTGATGGCAGGTGGAGTAAGGCCTGCCTTACTCCACCTGCCATCACTGGAAGACGAAGTGTCGGTCGTCCGGCGGCGAGATGGGTGGACGATATTGTTGCTATCGCGGGTAGAACCTGAATGAGGCTGGCCCAAGAGCGTGGAGATTGGCACAAGAAAAGAGATACCCCTGTTCAGTAGTGAAGTCGGACTGTGGATGATGATAATGAACAATATTCCAGGAACCAGTTTAAAATCTCAGGATATAATTTCGTTATAAAACACAATTCTTGGAACACAGACCCAACTCAAATCTAAATAATTAGGTAAAACTCCAAAATATCATTAAAACATTACCAAAGATACCCTAGTATTCGGAAACAAACGTCATTAGGTTTAGGAAAGTGCCCAAAGACCGCCCTAAATCATACCCTGACAGTCCCGAGAAATACCTACATCATGTGGATATCTGAAAATGTAATTTAAATCTTGATTCGAAATATTTACCGGTCCCTTGAGTAATGTAAAATTTAAACGATACCTTTTTATGGCTATTAAGATATAATTGTGTAATTCATTTGGGTTTAATAATAATTAAAATTATTTCGACGTTGATACTGCTGATAGGAGTGTTGTATGCTTTTGGGATTAATTTATATTATAGAAAATATCAGTTTTATACAATGACAAGCTTCTTTGAGAATTAAAATCGTTTTCGTGTTTTTTGTACGGCTACGGTTTCAGTTGGCTTATAGGAAAATGTTCTACATATCAGGGATAATTATTTACCCCCATTATTGGCCGTTGTAAATTTAAACGGTTTATGCTTTTTTTATGAAGAGGTGGCGAGACGATCTCCACGCGTACCGCAAGGGTTGGATCGAGATGGCTCTTGATTTGGGGCCTCCCCCAAATACTTTCAGGCATCCTTTTCTAGAGCCTTTGTTCAGCAGTGGGACAATGTAGGATGTTTTTTTTTATAAAGAATGCAGTCTTAGATTAACGCTGCTTGTTTTTCTGTTTCGATTTTGCATCAATTGAATTTACGAAATGGATTCGATGATACTGATGCAATGAGACAAAGTTATCCAATCACCTACTAGGTATAATAAAACTTTATTTTATCGTTTTGCGTTATTCTAACCGTTTTCGTTTCCTCATACATTCTTCTTATTATCGTAGAGCCATCCCTCTACAAAACTTTGGAGGTCAATGAACCCGAGCGAGCAATTGTTTTCCCACGTTTAGGCTAACCTATTCCTATTAGTTTTCGAAGGTCGATACTAGCGTACACAAAGTTGTTTCAACAAGATGTAGTTTCGTTCGTAAGTGATCGGTCAGTCTTGTTTTTGATGTTTTTCCCTAAAGCTTCCGTTTTGCCGTATTTACGTAATCCTATGTACATACGGAAAGAAACGTCGATGTGTTTTCGTAAACAAACATTCAAATTTGGTTTTGATTAAAACATGGAAAGCAAAATCATATATTTTATGATATTCCTTCAATTACATCGAATGTCGAAGCCAATTTGGAAAACAATACGCTTGTACTCGTAGTTAGGAAGCCCAACAATTGTTTATTATTTTTGTTGTTGTTAGTTTAAATCTAGTTCAATTGTTTTTTAAACAAAAAAAAAAACGTAGTGAAATTCTATTTCGCAAACGAATTTTATTTGTGTTTGCAGTGGGTATTCTGAAAAAACCACAACAAAATACGTGAAGTAGTGAAATTATTAATTCATAACACAATGGGTTGATATGAAAATATGTAGGTTTATTCCATCATTATATTCATCATCACCATTATTCTGTCTTTATACCAATTTATTTGAGGTCGGCGCAACATGTTTTTTTTTCCATAATTCTCTATTAGTCGCCGGAGGGACCCGTGGCTAAATAAAAACAGCCACAGCAACAGGTCGATCTATCAGGTTAAGCTACGCTTGCCGTGGTTGGTCTGTGGACCTTAACTTACCGAGATCCCTCCGAGCATCGGAAATCACGCTAAGCCGTTGGCTCTGGCTGTCATTCGTGGATCTTTGACAGTCGTTAGGGGTAGTTAGAAGCTCGAAAGTCTGACAACCAGTCTTACTAAGGGGTATCGTATTACCCAGTAACTGGCTTGTGGAGGTCAGATAGGCAGTCGCCATATAAAATACTGGTATTCAGCTGAATCCGGTTAGACTGGAAGCCGACCCCATAGTTGGGAAAAAGTTAGGCAGATGACCTCTCTATTAGTCGTCATCACGGTAGTCACTCCTTTTCTAGCCATTCACACAGTCAGACCATATTAATAATAATAATAATAATATCCCTGGACATTTCACACAGCACCAGCTATTATAGAGGAAGGCCGAAGAAAAGATGGATGGATTGTGTGAGGAATGATAAGAAAGAGAAGGGAGTGAATGATAGCGTGACGGAAGATGATGACTTGCTTCTGCCCGCGGCTTCACCCGCGTGGATGTCGGTCATTATACGGGTACGTGCTACCGGGACAATAAGTAGCCTGTGTCCTTCCCTAAGATGCCATCCATCTCCTCTCTCCGTTGTGGTTTACTCGTGAAAAGGTTAAACAGACAAATTTACTTTCAAATTTATAATATAAGTATGGGTTAAGTAGGTAAGTCATTTTACCAAAAAAAAAAATGCCAATGAAAGATTGCCGGTTAACATTACCAAGTGTTATCCCACAATCCACATACAAATAAAATAAGTTTGTCCTTCAACATTTCCTAGAACTGTAACCGCTATATCGTAATTCCATTTCCAAATATCTGTCTCATTCCGCAAACCTCAGCAGTGTGATGGTTATATTAGATCTTCTCATAAGTTCATATATTCTGTATACATAATATATATATATATACACTTGGAGTTTCAAGTCAAAGTTTATTAGCGTCCTCAATACACTGAGGATTACATAAGTTAGGCCATTCCCATAGTTTGCTAACTCCAGCTATGAGATCATGTAAATTCATTATCGGTTCGCTCATAAATAAATATTGCGGATGGATTATATGTAAAGATTTATGAGTGTTATAAAATTTAAATAAAAATTCTTTGATGCGCCATTAAAAATAACGTTAGAGTAGTAAACTCATTATTGGAACTCGGAAACTAATTATTGGAACTTGCGCAATTAATTGAATTAAAATTACGTTTGTTCAAAGAAATAATTTGGTAGAGAATTCTATTTTTAATCATTGAGACCAGACGCATTTTATCATAATCATCCTATAGCAATGTTGACAAAATAATTTACACAAGGTAAAGCGCCTGTCTGGGTTCAAACCTATATAACTCGTAAGTAGCGGACGTTACCACTTGGCCATAGCTGCTCTCCCAATTCCTCCTCATTCTGCTCTCAAAACAGTGAAGGAAAACATCGTGAGGAAACCGGTTTGTCCTAAAACCAAAAATTCGAAGACATGTGACATCTACCAACCCTCACTGGGCCCGCGTGGTAGATTTCGGCCCACTGCCTCTCACCAAGAGGAGGCCGTGGGAACATAATAGGCTGATTATGCTATCAGGTAATCATAAGCCTTTCTAATTGTGCACCATTCAGTTTTGGATACTTAGCTATTCAGCTTATCCAGCTGCTACCACCTACGATGTTTGGCATTCCACTTGGCCTCGTACTACTTTGCCGTTTTAGAAACTAACTGAAAGCCACTTCTGCCTCGAAAGTGGGGTTAATATACAGTCAACTCACCACTCTTGTTCTCTGTGGTATCACCCCCAAGTGTACTATTAGCAATATTTTTATAAAAAAAAAGGTTTGTTGGTATGGGGTGATGCATACCTGTCTTCAGAAATTAATCCGCTATTGTTCTTGTCCCAACGAGACAAAGCTGACAGAAGAGTTTCTTCCGAATCCAACTCCAGAGTCCTATATCCAAGGAGGTTGACGAAGCCGTCGAAATCTAACGGGTTGGGTGCCTGAAAAGTGACATGAAAATAATATCAATACACACATCACATAATTTTTTCTAATAGTGCTGCTGGGGAGTTAGTTCCGCTACTTCTCCTTCCCAGCGAAAGCACTAGGAAGTGGCGAAAGGCGGGCCTTTTGGGGAACTGTTTTAAGTAATTTTGACGTTCGAAAAGTGCTGATTCTCAGCCTAATTTGAATAAATTACTTTTGATTTTTAATAATACACATATTAGTCTCAAAACTCAATTCGAAATTAGTCGGATAGTTCGAAATCTAAAAATGGCTCGATGGTTACCTCGATGGTGGTTGGTATGGATGTTCTAAAAATAAATCATGTTTTTTAATACTGCCGTTTGAGTTTTATCACTATCTCACTATAATATGCGATTAGTGATGTGGAAAGAAATGCTTAGCATGGAAAAATTTGCAAAAATTTCCTGTTAATTGCACTTCAAGCGTGAACTAATTTATTTTAAATGCTCCGTCTCGTTTTGATCCGGACTGTAAAAGGAATCACTAGTAAAGGCACTAATTAGTGAATCGATGGGTACTGATTGAATGTGGTTTACGTTCAACAGATAGGTACGTGTCGGGATTGAAGATCGCAATACTACTACTACATGCTAAACCATTTTAACACAGTGCTAAAAGGTTCTCTATTGGAGGGCCTGTGACTTTGAATGTGTTCATAACTCTGGTATTTTCGTTCTATAGATCCTAATATTCCTACTAATATTATAAACGCGAAAGTTTGTATGGATGGATGGATGTTTGTTACTTTTTCACGCAATAACTTCTACACGGATTTGCATGAAACTTGACACACAGATACTTTATAACCAAGATTAACACAAAGGATACTTTTTATCCCGATTTTCCCACGGGATCGAAATTTATGCGGGTAAAACCGCGGGGCGCAGCTAGTACAACATAAAATTAGAAAAGGCCAATTCTCGTAATTTAAAACGTTCAAAATCGAGTTGCAGTCTCATCTCGGCGACAAACAACTTGTCAAAAATGTAGGGAAATTATGTAGAGAAAGAAAGAAAAAAATATTTTATTCTGCACAAACAAAACGCACAATTACAAATAAATAATAATAATACAAAAAGACACATAGTCAAAACACTCGTACTCAGTCATAAAAATGTTGACAATTTCGTCTATTGCTTAGAGGCATAGAGGTATTTTTAACAGATTGAGACTGAGATCAGACTGTGAACGTTCTTAAAATTACGAGAATTGCCCCTCACGTGTTTTATCATAGATAGATGGTAGAGACAAACTATAAATATAACCTGCTGTTATTCTTAATTAGCTACTATTTTGTAGTGTCTCATGTATTTTTTTTATGCTATGTATTTTTGTGGTGTACAATAAAGTATATACAGTATGTAACAAAAACCCTGTTGTTCCAAGTAGGGACGTTTTCAGAATCGATATCCGATGGTAATTACGTAAGTCAATTAAAAAAATATTGAAGAAAAAAAAATCAAAATTAATATTTTATAATAAATATTTGAAATGTAACACTGATTGCTCACCCCTGCAAAGAGAAATAGGTAGCAACCGGTCGCTTTGTCGCCGCCCGCCGCGCCGCACACTACCATACTACACTAAGGTCATGAACTCGTCACGTGTCGTTCACATCATTCAGCTGTTTGACTGATAGATAACACTTTGGGAACGTTAGTTTTAATTTTTCAAAAAGTTGCCTTATCAAGTTTGACGATTGATAATTACAATAAACACATAACCAGGCCTCCGTCACTCCATGTACTTGCACGTTATAATTACCTACCGCCCGGCCGAGCGGTCCGGGCCGTTTGCGGCCCAAATTCAATGCTGTGGGATCGCGCCAAAGAGTATAATAATAATACGGGAATCGCGCGGTGTGAAGCAATCACAACTGTACGTTTGAGTATTTAGGCACATTTTAGCATGCAGCGGTTGCTGACGAGACGGAGTAGGCTATTATAGCAGTAGATAATTTTCTACTAAGTGAAGTATCTGTTACGTAGTAACTATTTAGTCATTTGTGACATAACTAACACTTTAAAATTAATTTATTTACGCACAGAGCACGTACTTCCGTAGGGTCTTCTTCAAACATCACGAGGATTTCTTCCTCAATGTCATGGTCTCGAGTCCTCGGTTATCCTTCGTCAATACGATGTTGGTCTCGACCGTGCACAGACCCAATGTTGAACGTCCGTATGTGGAGACGTTGGGAAGCCATCGTCGACGCAAAGTTATGTTCCTTGCTGTTGCGAAACGTTCTTGGTACACTACAATATTCCTCATTTGAATAAGACATTTTGGAAAAAACGCACACACAAAATTCACTCACAAAATCACAATAATTTGGTTCTTTTTCTAATGCTGTCAACGTATGATACATCCGTCCGGAAGTAAGTTGCGCGGGCGACTGAGGAGCAGTGAGAGAGTGAGACAGTGACAATCTGCTAGTGGCGGGTCGTACAAAGGGAGTTTGTGCGTGCCGCCTGCTTTGTGTTTTGGCGCCAACCTGTCTAGCTATCGCGAATCAAAGGGGCCGCCGCCGGCGGCGGCAATCTTTATCGACCGTAGGCTAGATCTATTAGTACTTGTAAGTTCAGATGTTAAAAACATTTTGTAACAATGTATCGAATTTAAAAACTATCTGATTATGGACAATGTTCGGCCACCATTGTTTTTTTTTTAATTATAACTTCAATAATGGTAAGCCTATAGGTATATATATACGCTCCTACAAGGAACAACAGGGTTTTTGTTACATACTGTATAAATAAATAAATACTCTTTGCTTTGATCAGTTTTCATTAATTTCCTCTATGTACCTTTACTTATAAAAGGAAAGGCAACTTTTGCCTTTACTTTTTTTATCTGATAAATATTTATCAGTTTTTTATTCAATACTCTATTGTCCGGATACTAATATTATGATGGTTTGGAACTAAAAGCAATAGCCCAGAAGAATAAAATGGCTACCTACATGATGGGTCTAGGTATGTCTAGATTCTTTAACAAGATGGCGGACTAACTTTTGTAAAACGGACAGGGAACAACCTAATGTTAATAAGCCTTTATCAGACCGACCTTCACTTAAAATTAATTGGATAAACCTTATCTGATGAACAAAAACAGAAGAGAAGTTTATTCTTTTTGTCGTATTTTTGCATTTTTAATCTTTTTTTTTTAATGAATTTATAATCATTTGACTTAATAATATTTACAGTCATTTAAATAATACCTATTTGCAATCTATTGACACAATATTTATCATTTATGTTATTGATTATTTTAGTGAAAACTGTTTGAATTAATTTATTATTTTTAGCTGTAATAAATTAATTAATGTACTACATATATCAAACACAATGCGAATTGTTACATGAATAAATAAATAAATTAAAAAAAATTAAACACTCGAACAGATGGTAAGAGAAAAGAAAAATATTTATTCGAACTGGAAATATTGGATTCCCGTTTAGTGGGTAGAATGAAATGATTAAGGAAGTCATTGCTCTTGTGTAAATTCAAATGGATTTTGGTGATTCTCGGTATTTTATCCATAATAGAAAATAATATAAACAATAATAATTCGGACCGAAAGTTTTGATCAACATCATTCGGGGCTCTCGTTAGGCTGTTTGATCAAGGGCCTGATTCAAAGGGCAGTACTCCTCGATACCGCTCGCATTGTGAGGAGGTTCCTGTCTCTGGAGCCCCAACCACCGGTAGCTTGAACCTCGACATCGGTGGATCACTATTTTTTATACTTTTTTATTACATTTAAAGAAATATTTAAAATGTAATTAGATATGTAAATAGATGTATAAAAGAAATAATCAATAATAGGCAGGTTTATTTTAATGTTTTTTCTCCCTAAATGGAACACCGTCGCACCACCCTGTCTCGTTGGTCTAGTGGTCGCAAGCGTTTCTGCTTAGCTTGAAGTCCTGGGTTCGATTCCCGCGTCAAGCAAAATGTTATTGGCATTTTTCATCAGGAATTTCTCAGTAGCAGCCCGGAGGCTGGACGTTTGCCCAGTTGATAGCAATAGTCTCGCTCCCTATCACATGGGACTTAAACATGACTGGCGAAATGTTCCCGTGTACTATAGCAAAATGTGGACGTACTGTACTCCCTTTAAAATGGTTGAGCTGAATGGTGCTGATCCATACGTCATGTTCGTGAACGGACGCCGTCAGGAGGGACTGGTAACTGACGCTTTTAACGTGCACGTCGTTCTACATCTTTCTCACATGGTTAATTTCAACACGAATGATGTAGGTAATCAAATATTTTGTAACAATTTTATGGTTTAAAAGTGTGTCCGTGGGGTTTCTTGCCCGTTCTTCTCCATAGGTACCTACGCTTTGGAATGGGCAACTAGCTTCATCTTACTGACTGACGGACCCTTTGACAATTCAAAAGTGCCTGTAAATTGGTTTAGTTGAAATAAATGATTTGAGTTTGAGAGTTTGTAGGATCAGCTCTGCCTTACCCTTCAGGTCTTCAGCTACCCTATATTAATATTTTACTTCCCTAAATAAAACAGCGTTGCCGATCCTAATAGTTACATACTCGTACATATCTCAAAAATTCAGATAGGTTCCGAACAACTCTCGTACCTTTTCCATCGTCTCTTATAAAACACATTTGAGTGGATTACGATGTTATTTCCAGATTATAATAGAAATTTATTTTCAATATTCCAGCAAGAAAAAGGGGAGGAGAATAAGTCCCCTTAATCTTAGAGATACAGGAAAAATATATGGTAATGCCGAAAATTCTGCAGACACTGTCATAGACAAGGGCATTTAAATTTGATCCGTTCGAGCCACAGAGCACGGAATCGCTTCAGCGGCTGCGTATAAAGACGTAAATACTAATAAAACTCGTGGCACCGACAGTGCGTTAAGCGGTCAACTTTTTTCGAACCGCCTTCAATGCTGTCAGTTTCTATACGTCATGTGTTTCGTAGAGCGAGTAAACGGTGACACGCTTGTTTTGTATGGGAAGTGTTAACAATGCCTCCTCTAGAAACGGCAGTACTAATAAAATTCGTGGCGCTGAAAGTGCGTTGAGCGTTCAGCTTCTGTCAAGAACCACCTCCAAAGCCGTCAGCTTTATACGTCATCTGTTTCTTAGTGCGAGTAAACAGTGTCACGCTTGGTTTGTATGGGAAGTGTTAACAATGCCACCTCTAGCAGCGGCCACGGAGGCGTATCCAGGCTCTGTGGTTGAATCCCTGTGACCTCGTCAGCGTTGTGGATTGACACGAGCTTAAGGTTCTCTTTCGCAGGACTCAGAAACTTCCCTAACAATACTTAAGCGGAATTAAAAGAAAAGCAAAGTTTCGTATCTGTTTTGAGACCGCCCTTAGCGAGTGGAGTCTGTTATTTTATTCTCATTGAATGAATTATTTTGGTGTTTTTGTCTCGAGGTTGCTGTTTTGGTAAATTGTGTTATAATTGTTTCAATGTAATGAGGTAGTATTTTCTGTTTGTTGTGTTAAGAGGGAATAATGTGGAATACCAATTCTAGTCTATTATCACAAAAAAAATTATACATCCTCTAGTTTGAACAAATATTATTTAGAACCCTACCCACTTTCATAATAAATTTCCATGTGACCAACTTTGAAATCTAAATTCCACAAACGTTACACATGAACGCACTTTAAACTTTATTCTTACTCTACTTTGGTCCATCTGGCTACGACCAACTTTCAGTCAGAGTTTGGTCACCTGACTTAGTTATACCTCTACACACAAGTCTGGCCCACAATTGTCTACTGACACAGATGCCAGCTGGCTAATTGGCTATGCGCTTACAATTTATGGCTAGTTTGTGCATATCCGAACTACTGGTAGCTACTTATGAGCACAGATGTTGATATTACTTACTACAATTTGTAGTTTACATAGCATCTTCCAGCTATAGTAGGTACATAGATGGGTTAATTTCGTTGCACTGAAATTACTACAGGTTATTGCTGTCCGTGGTTTCTGGATACAGTAATGAAACTAGTGTGGAATTGCTTGTGGAATTACCAACAGGATATTACGTACTCGTTGAGGTAAAGAATCTGTAAGATAAAATGCAGATAACGTCACGAAAACTTCTTCGAGAATTTTCAGATTTTGATCAACATTTCTATATTTACGATGATGTATATTCTCCTTGGCATATTTTAATATTCATAAACAACTATATTTACCTCGGAAAGCATGTTGCGAATGGCATTTTCGTCAATCTTGTCACCAAGGCTGACCAGGGTAGCGCGAAGATCACTGAAATCGATACAGCCATCTCCATCCATATCAAATAGTAAGAACGCCTGGAAATAAATGAAAGCTAATTAAACGTACAGATACGTGGGAGGAAAACTGTAGCCAATTAGCCTCGAGTCGAAGTGACATTGAAGAAAAACATGGCGTATCATAGACATGACAATTAAATAAATTCGTAGCAAGTGGTAGGATTTGATTACTAAAACATGGCGTAATAGCCTTAAACGTGTTCTTTTGCGCGTAATGTGACATATATTTTAGCCAGAAAGGAAAATAAAAATGGTCTAAGATTCAAAATTCAAATATGTAGGTAAGTATAATAATATTATGTACTACCTATCCCTGACCAAATCAGTACACAGTATAAAAATATCATGCGGTAGTCTAGAATTGTCGGGATTGCATGCAATAAACGGGATTCCGTACCTCTTTCAGTTCAAAAATTTTATTATCGTCGAGTTCGGATGCGACATTGGCTGGTATACAGAGAGCTTCCCTTGCTCTAGACGCTGAACGGGATCTCGGCTGCGGTGGGACAGTTAAGTCGTTTCCATTCTCCGATATAATAGAGCTGTGAGAAAACAAAAGTTTGTCTCAAATAAAGTTTATTGTGTCCAGTCGATTCTGAACCATAAAAGTAGAAATTGTTTTGACTTTTGAATCATTTTTAATGGAATTCGATTCCTGATGATTTTTGCTTCGATGTTTTGTTACACAAAAGAGAATCGAACGTTTATAAATTGTGAACATTAAGTTATATGAAAAGATTCAGATATCAAATTTGTGTCGCAAAATAGAACAGTATAAAAGTATTGACAAAAAACTCAATATTTTACGGATTTAATATTCTACCTAGCGCCTTTTCAATCACTTCTTAATGAAGACATTTTACAGCGCCGAAATAGCTTTTTGTTAAACCCGGTGCGCGTAACGGAAATTAAAAATTACAAATAATCCGGTTTTTTATGGAGGCAACGTACAGAGAAGTTAAGAAAATGCTGAATATCCACTTTTTAAATGCATTTAATATCTATCATGAATAAATGATAAACTAGATTTATTGTGCATTAAAATGAAATGAACATAAATAATAAATGTATGAATTGATTTATTACTTGAAAGATTACATTTTGAGGAGACCCTGTTTTTATTGATATGGTAATTATAATCATCGGAAAACTGATGACGACAATAAATATGACGCTATTCAAGAGATCAGGGGGCCTAAAAAGGCGACTTGAAGCAATACCTCTAAAAGCTATTCATTTTCTGAATTCCCAGCAAATCATCAGCAATTCCTCTAATTTTCGTTAAATAGTTACACATAATAGTTTAATCATCTACAATTCATTTCATATCAATCGTATTTGGTGTAAACATTGGTGGACCATTTTACGAATTCCAATAAAAAACTGTCAAACAGGTAAATTGCGTGATATTAATTGCACACAGATTATATTATGAATTGTCATTTTGTGACCATTTTACAATTTTTAATATGATTCATATTGTTATCCTATTATGATTCTGGCCAAGTGGCCTTTTTAGGCCCCCATGCAAACAATGCTTACCTACGCTTAATTTTAGTTACCGGAACCTTCCATTTGTAACTGTTCTAGTAACGTATTAGCTTAAATAGGGTAATTATTCTCCTGATCTTATCCCAATTTATTTGGGGTCGGCGCAACATGTCTTTTTCTTACATATGTACTTCTTATTATGTTAAAAAGGGTAACGTTCAAAATTAATTTCCTCTCTATTAATTTCTTCTATTAAGGTTAGATTTAGCATGTATCGGCATTTCCCACATTGCATGAATTAAAATTACGAATGCTGCAGCTATTGGTCCCGCATTGCCAATAATATTATAAAATCAATTTTATCAAGCATCACTTACCTATGCTTATGATGCTTGATAAAATTGATTTTATTATGGGCAATGCTTATTTATTTCAATGTTTATTTTTTTATGCAGGACTTATCCTGCATTCAAAATAAAATATTTGAAAGAAAGAAAGAAAAATTTTTTATAAAAAAATATTTTTAATATTTTAAATTTTACTTTTATCTTTTTTTTATTTCATGATACTTTTTATTTTATTCAGTTTTGAGTATCATATTATTTCTGAAAGTTGACGCTATCAACGTGAGAAAGTTCCACTGTAGAAAAGAAATAACTTATCATAATATGTACATATTAAACACTTACTCTCCAGTAGAAAGCGATTGTAGAAGATTCTCTTTAAATTTCTTTATTTCGTCCTTTGCATCGTCCGGCTTGCTACGGCGGCGCTCCCCTTTTGATCCCCTCTGCGAAAATACAATACACTTTGTAAACCCGCCATTTTAATAGGAAAAACACTTTCATCCTACTATAGCGTATTAAAAGTTGCTCCTTTTATAAATAGAGCACCTCTAAAAAAAATTGTTTCACGCTGGAAACGATTCAAACTAAATAAATTGAAGCAAAAAAAAATAAATTAAGGGGTTTCGTTTGATAAAATCAACTGTTTCCAATCGACAGTAAAATATTAATTCTCTCTTTGAAGTGACCGGAACAGATAACACTGGTGACTCCCAAACTCAAAAGTCTTTGAGAAGAGAAATTACTTACTTGTCAAAACTTTGTTCACAGTTTAATTTACAAAGGGCTCAGACCTTGTGTTCACTTTATTTATTTTACATTTAAAACGTATTATATTATAACAGCTTAGAGCGAGATTACTTTGAATGAACTTACTCTTTTCGCGGCGCCGTTCGTATCTTGGTCCGCCATGTTTTACAATTCAACTGAACTAAGATTTCTCTTTGCTTGTAGTGTCCTATGCGTGTTTCCACGACCGTACTGACTAAAGCAAGAATTATAACTACACGTCAGGAGTATTAAATTTACATTGCATTTTCCGTCAGTCGAGATAATTATTTATTTCGGACGGATGCACGCAGATTTCGAGATTAGCCGTGATGTTTGCCTCAACTAATTAATCTTTGGGGCAAAACTGCTTCAAGATTTCCAGGTCAACGAATTGTTTGTGCAACGTGAACATGTTTCCACTTGTATGGGACTGGAAAGGGTTGAACGCTTACAGTTGTCTGTGTTTATTTGGGCTAATATGGCGGCTGAATGTTCCGAATTTTACGGCATTAGCGAGGCTTGCAATTCAACGGATATTCATTAACCCGATTTACCATTTACCGTTGTAATTTGCTCTTTGATTTCTCTATGGATTACTCACTAGCTCGCCTCAATTTACGTTATTAACAGCAATATTGTTATTATACCAAATACCATATTCCACTCAGCATTAATATTAAATTTTGTGGTGTCTTGGGTTAATCTAATCTCATCTAATCTTGTATGAATACACATGTTGGCAGGAGATCAAAAATGAATAACGACTATTAATCTCTGTGATATGACCAGGATAGTCAAATAAATAATATTTACAACCCAGAAGGAGCCGTAATGATGTCAACAATAAATAAAACATGTGTCAACGTGTTAAACCGTCAGAAAAGTAATAAACTTAGAGATTTAAACTTCACGGTACATAACTTGTTTAAAATTACTAGATCCAAAGAAAACGTTACTTACGTGATACAAGTATTATGTATGATGTTTTTTTTTTGCAATGATCCGTGAAAAAAAGATTTAACGAAAATAAAAAATAAACTTCAAAGATTAAAAAAAGAACATTATTAAACTTCTTGAAATATGTAGCATGACGTCACGGGATAATTTTGACCTAACTAATTAAATAGGTATGTGAATGATTTAAAAAAAATGGGAACCTTATGTCTAACGACTACAGTGATGATAAGTTGATCAATTTATTATGAAAATATTTCAGTGTATCTTATATAATTATAAAAAAATAAATTACAAACAATGTCAGTTCATAAAATGTAATCTAGCTTAATATTAATCAAATAATAAAAACTTTGTTGCTTTTTTTTTTAAGATTCAACTAATAATTTTTATTTATAAGATAACACTAAAATAACAAAAATATATCCTAAATTAACTAAAACTATTTACAAACTAAAATATAGCGTCGAAAAATTCATCCGCATCGCTGTCGACTGGTAATGTACCCAAGACACTGGCGGCATTGCCACGTTGTATGGCAATGCTTAGCCTCTGGCCAAGGTTGGCCAGAGGCTAAGTGGCCCTTGGGTCATGGGAAGTGTCAACCAGTCTTTTCGAAATTTCAAATTGTTGCTATGTTAGATATAATTATATAAATATGCCCATAATACACATTTTCAATTTCTAAATCTTTTAAAACTGCACCCTAATTGCGTAACACACGATTAATCGGAATCGGTTTCATTTTGACAGTTCAACAACATTCATTGCGTTATTTACGTGCTGAGCAGACAAATTTTTCGAAATTATGAAGCAATGGATTAACTACAAAATGATTCAGATTCCGATTAATTGTGTGTTACGCAATTGGGGTGCTGATAAATATGAAAGGCAAAATAAGTACATATGTAAGGGTCGTAACAGGTGGCGTTCAACAGTGCAATTCTGTAACCATCTCACCGTGAAAACTTAGGTGAAGTGAGCGTGGAGTGAGCTGTCATTCCAACGAATGCTAGGGATTGACACTATTCATAGCTCACTCTAAGCTCACTTCGTTTAACTTTTAACGTTGAGATTTTTACAGAATCGATCGGCTGTAGTTACAGCCTACCCATTGAAATAAGACGTAAATTTATGTACGTGTGTATATAAATATAAAAGGTTTACCACAAAATAAGCGAGAAAATATTGTTCAACAAAATTACATAGGTGTCGAAAATACGAGAAGTTTCCATAAAAGTAAATGGTTTGAGCACAATGTGACTACACATAATCCTGCGACATTTTCCGCCTTGAATGCTGAGAGATGAGATTTCTCAACTTTTACGATTTGGCTATTGTTTATGTCAATACAACCTTATATTAAGTTTTATGAGAATGCTGTTCTCATAAAAGTTAATCGAATGAAATATTGCATGTGTTTTGTTTTATTTACTTTACCGTTTTGCCTGAACAATATACTTTAGTGTTTTGGTCTGTGGTGTTATTGATAAGTCATCTTATACCCTGTCCATTAGGTTAACCATTTTTTGACAGCTGTCTTAGAACGTAGATATTACAGATTACGTAAAAGTTTACTTTAAAATGCGTAATAAAATGAATATATAAACTGCCGTATCTTATTGAATTATTTGGTGTATCAATCAATGTATTGTGTGTTGCTGGAATCACTAGTTCCATCTGTCAAAAAACGGTTTACCTAATGGACAGGGTATAGTTTAAGCCTAGATTTACACAGCCTTCTTCTTATACCGATGAGCTCTGCTCTGACCCTCTTTCTGGCTAACTAACTAAATAATTTCAGACTAGTCCAGGTTACTTCGCTATGTTTTCTTTTACCGTAAAGACTTGTTTTCATAGAAATTGGACTACTGCAGTCGCGTTGCGCCAGTCTATGGGAGCCTTAGGTCAGTGTTATCAAAGAGGAACCTAAGGGCTGATTTTACCAAAGTCAGATATATTTTGTCCGTGGAATAAAATTGACGTGTGACAGTTCTAGTATGGACAAACTGTCAAAAATTCAAAAATAGGATAAATGACATTTATTGACATTCAAATTCAGAATAAGATTTATTCTACGTATAAAAGTTTGGTGGACTTTATTATCGACGTCTCTCAGTATGTCAAAAATTTTAAGGATAATACATTCAAAAACGATTTTAAATAAATAAATTCTAGTTCTAGTAACCAATAACCATCGTCTCCAACTTCCTTCGTCTGATCAGCTAAATAAACGCGATCATGCTAATACGAAGGAGTCTCTAGTGAATCAACAGCGGCAGGTAATCCGCACCACGAACAGGTGTAAGTGGGTTTTTAATCAACTACAAATGCAACGGTTTAGGAAAGTCCAAATGAGATTCGTTAAGGGCTGTCGCAGTTCCGCATTTGGGATAATCGCTACTGTAGCTATAATTATTCTACATAATTAAGTCTATTTTCTCAACGGACGATTATTCATTGTAGGTTTGGGATAATTGGAGCACGTTTGTTATTTAAAATTTCCATCACGTAATATATAAGCTTATCATAGCATAATCAGCCTCTAATGTTCCCACTCGTGGGCTGGGACATAGGCCTCTACTTGTGAGAGAGAGTGAGCCATACTCCACCATGTTAGACCAGTGCGGATGGTGGATGTCACATGTCTTCGATTTTTTTTTGGTTCTAGGTCATGCCAGTTTCCTCGCGATGTTTTCCTTCACCGTTTTGAGAGTAGATTTTAAGTATTTTAAGTTTAAGTAAGATAGTAAGTAAGGTAAACGGTGTAAGTTTCAAACGGTTGGTTAATGTTACATACGTACGTCAAATAATAATGATTATGTACTTGTTATTATTTGACGTACGGCATGGCTTAATTTTGTAATTGTAATTTGAAACAACGCTTTTTTTTGACGATAGTTAGCGCCATTTTTGACCTTTACGCGTTCGTCAAGTGGACGTGAAACAACTCGCCCTTATTTAGTAGGTAGATGATCAATATTATGTCTAATCTAACGTTCTTCGGTAATCATAACCATAAATATAATACTTCGCTTATAACTTTGCTTAACTTCCTATAAGCGAAGTTTTAATTAACAACGCACATGCGAACAAAGCACAAAATGTCTGTTATGACTGATGAATCGGTTTTAATATATAAAAGGAGCTTTCAAAGAATTCTGTACGCTTTTAAAATGTATGACGTGACGTACGCACGGTACTTAATTAACTGTTTCAATTACAATACGTGGAATTAAAAATAATTTATGTATTGAAATATTTTTGGAATTGTGATTTCGAAAATGAAGTGTTGAACAATGTTTTTCAATATTATACTCTTGTAGCATTCCTACTAAGGCTCATTGAGAATCTAGCGACAGAAATATTTTCTTTGAAAATTAATTATTTTCAAAGAAGATACGAATAATAACATATTTTGGACGAGAAAAAACATTTTGCACTCTTAAACAAATATTGTTATCTATACGGATCAAATGAAATCTCACACCGAGGTACACAAAATACTGATTTTATAATTGCTTCTGCAATAAATCAATATTAAAATGTTCGGTTTGGTTATTATTTGGATAATTGAGACGGTTAATAATTGGAAAAAAATATCAATGGAATTGAATGCCGATATCGCCAAATTTTGAAAAATGGTTCACCATCTACCTTGCGTTGTCCCACCTAGAATGGCTTCCAGTCCAACCACATATTGGCATGGAGCAACTTCCCATCTGACCTCCACAATCCAGATACTGGGTAACACGATACCCCTCGTTAAGACTGGTTGTCAGACTTTCAGGCTTCTGACTATCCGTAATGACTGTCAAAGATCTACAAAGAATGATACCCGGAACCAACGTGCTTTTCGACGCACGGAGAGGTCTCGATATGAAAGGGATGTTAACCCATCCACGGACTGACCCCGGCAAGCGTAGTTTTACCTCGATCGATCGAACTGTGCGTCTGCTGTCGCCAGAAGGCCTAATATAGAGTTAGAAAAAAATAATTATGTTTATTAAAAACAACTTTCTTTCTCAAATTGGAAGCCCTGAATGTAAAGGTGATCCGGAACGGAGGCAAGGAATTGGGATTGCACTTATGTTTCTTTGGCAGCATTCGAACACCGTAATTTATTTTTGTAGCACGATCGAGGATTCTCGATGTTTGCTTTCATTAGTATCAAGATGGGTGATAATTATTATTTGCATACCTAATTTAATTTCATGGTTTATTTCTGTCGGGGGTTAATTAGGCCTTTGCTGACTTTAGCCATATCTTGAACTTTAATATTGTAAAGGAAGATGGTGTCACGTTCGAACGTCACACGCATGTTGGTGGGTTAATATATATCAAACTTCTCGTTTTCTGAGAAGCTTTGTGTTGGGATAGAAATATATTTTTGGAGTCAATCGCAATATTGTTAATAGTAGTAGTAATGTGTTCAGGTGGATCTTATTGATGATTTTCGTAAGAAAGGTTAGGGTGCGTAGTCCTGGCATTAGGCGTGCGTGTATGACCAGATCACTATGAACGTAAACGGGGCAAAAGGAGTATGTTAGGATCGTAGTAGATAATCTCAAATCGTTTATAGCAATCCATAATGTACACTTACAGGTGGTAAAATAAAAAATAATAGAAACAATTATGGACCCTATCGAGCAGAGCAAATATTTAAATAAGTAGAGAGAGGAAGAGCGCTTTATAATTTTTTTTTCACTCAAGTTATTAAGTTTGAGTTGCTCCCATGGGAGAAGGCATGAGTTTATGTATGTATGTGTTCAGGTATAGTTCATGTAGATATGGTAAAAATAAATAATGCAAGAAAAGAAATTGAGTGCCTAAGTCTATGCCCTAAGTACACAAAAGAGTTGACATGTCACTTAAATATTCTACTTGAAGAGCTAAGTGCCTGTCAGTAACAGATCTTATACTTTTTATTGCAAATACATATTACTTATCATAAGCATAGCATAATCAGCCCATATAATGTTCCTCCTGCTGGGATACAGGCCTGCTCTCTGTGAGAGAGAGTGGGCCGTAATCCACCACCACGCGGGCCCAGTTTGTAGATGTCAGACGTCTTCGATTTTTTGGTTCTAGGGTATGTCAGTTCCCTAACAAGGTTTTCCTTCATCGTTTTGAAAGCAGTGGTGATAAAATGACCCGATGATTTATGATAAATGATACATTCGCGTTAATGTACTGCAAATAATATTACGGAGTTGTTGTGGCGTAAAGGTACCTAAACAAATTTTGTTTACCTTATAGTATTTAATATTATATCTTTCTATCTTTCTATATATATAAAAATCAATTGCTGTACGTTTGTCTCGCTAAAACTCGAGAACGGCTGGGCCGATTTAGCTGATTTTGGTTTTGAAATGTTTTTCGTAGTCCAGGGAAGGTTTAAACGGTAAGAAAATATGGAAAAAGGATTGTAGGACACCACGCGAACGAAGTAGCGCCGAGCAGCTAGAAATAATTTATATGGCAAAACAACGTTTGCCGGGTCAGCTAGTTAATAGATAAACGATAACTGATAACTGATATTTGGAGTGTTTTTACTCTTATTTTGTTGCGTAACACACTAAACGTAGCGATGGCTTTCATTTTGACAGTTCAACAACATTCATTGCGTTACTTATGTTGTTGAGCAGAGAAATTTTTCGGACATATGAAGCAATGGAGCAGCAATATCTTTCAAAATGATTCAGATTGAGATTGATAATGTGTTACGCAATTAGGGTTCTGTGTGCAAATGATCACCAGTAAAAGTAACTTGAAAGCAAAAAGAGCTCACTGTGAAAACGACACTCGACCCTATCTAGTTATGTATAGAACACTTCATTTAAAACAACGAATATCTGATTTCTGCGGGACTTCACAGAAATCAGGATCGAGTATAATGTTCCCACTGCTGGGACACAGGGCCCCCTGGTATCCCACTACTGTGAAACCGACACTTGGCACTGTATACAGGTAAAGAATACTTCATTTATATCACTCAATTTTGATTTCAAACATTCAATACTCCAATTTGTCACAAGCTACACTGAAAAATTTCAATATTTCCCACCCAATGGTGGGAAATATTGAAATTTTCTACGTTACTGCAGAACGTCTCTTGCCCAAACGCCATTACACTATAATTAGCTGCCACCTATACAATGCCTTAAATAAAGACTGCAACATCTATCCAATGACCAGGTTCAAATGCAAGAAACATATTCAAGCATAGCTACAAAAACTAAATTACGACGACACTGAACATTTGCTTAAAATAACCTCTTAGACGCTCACTCAAACATCATTCATCTTAATCACAAAGACATACTTACACACACATCCTCAAACATGAACCATCACATGCATACCTTGTTCCCACTATTTACTTTTCTATTTTGTTTTGTTTATATTTTGTTTTATTATTGGTTAATAAAAATAAAAAAATTGTTTAGTGACTCTAAACTGCACCACTACGCCGGCCATCTCTCGTGGAAATGAGTACCTACCTTTACCTCTGTGCGCTTACCTTTGTTAGAACAGTGGTACCCATAACACAAGATAATTCTTACTTTGGGTATCAGAGTTCAAAATACGCTAGTTTTAATTGTTGTTTTTTTGGTAACATTATTTGTAGTGCAATATTACCTATTAGTGTTATTGTACACCTTATGCTCAATAAATAATTTTAATTAAATTTAATTTCTGTGAAGACTGAAGTTTATGATTCCATAACGATATCGGTTTTCAGAAATTAATTGCATATCGAATCAGATATGTAATAGTACATCATCACATATAAAGTGTGAAATAATAAAACAACGAATTAATAAAAAAAAAAAAAAAACAACGTGATCTAGGTTAGATCCATATCCCAATAATTATGCAGCTTCCATTACAATTGCTTGCTTGAATTACAATCCAGGCGCGGTCCTAGGGGGGCCGTGGGGGTCATGACCCCCCCAAAATCATTCAAGCTGTCGAGAGTCTGCATGATTTACTTGCCTTACTAACTTAATACTTGGTGAACCCCCCCCCCCATATCTTGGGCTGCGACCGCGCCTGCTACAATATCACAATGATACTGCTGAGCATGAGATCCTGGTTAAATTCCCAGGTCGGACCATGTGTTATTGGATTTTTCCATCAGGAATTTGGCAACAGCAGCCCGGATTCTGGAATAGCAGCCCGGATTCTAGAATAGGTACCAGTCCGGATTCTGTATTTTTGCCCGGCTGCTGGCGATACGCTCGCCCCCTATTACATGGGACACATAACTTTAAACATGACTGGTGAAATATGGGAAATACTTCATGGTGGAGGTATACGTTTTTTTGTCGCCATTTTGTTTTGGTGGCAAATATGACAGTTGTTTCATGAAATTTATTTTGTGTGGATACGGCAAATTTGTTATGGAGCGTTTAGCGACTGAACAACGTGTTTTAATTATTAAACCGTTCTACTCAACCCAATCATGTGTTGCGGAAACTCTAAGAAAATTGCGGCCTATTTTTGGTAGGAATCACTTACCTTCGCGGGTAACAATAGCTCGTTTAGTGATTAAATTTGAGCAGCATGACATTGTAACAGATAAAGCAGTTTTCTTACATCAAGTGAATCAGTTGGGCTTAGGAAACTGTGGTTCCACAAGATGGGGCCACATGTCATACGGCACGAGCCATAAACGAGACATTGAAAAGAACGTTTCCGGGTCGATTCATTTCGAGAAACGGTGACATTGATTGACCCCCAAGATCCCCGGATTTAACAGCCCCTGAGTTATTTGTAAGGCTATCTAAAGGTACGTGTCTTTGCTAACAGGCCAATGAACCTTCAAGAATTAAAACAAAATATCTGAGACAGAGTCACTGAAATAACGCAGAAAATGTGTGAAAATGTCATGAAAAACGCAGTGAAAAGGGTTCACATCTGCCATGCTGCTATAGGTGGATATTTGTCTGAGATTATTTTCCATATGGAATTGCCGGCCCTAAATAATATGTATAGGTATTTCAATAAAAATACTTAATATTTTTTATATTTCATGGAACAAAATTTAAAAAAAAATTGTACCTACCTCTTATTTGCTCACCCTGTATAAGTATGTTATGTTGCAGTCGTGAAAATCTGTCATTTACACCAGTATTTTACAATAAGTCAAGTCAAGTCCAAAGATCAAAAGATCAAATCACTAGATTTGCTCACACCGTACTTAGTCACGCGAAAAAGTGTGCATACGAGAAGAGTGAGCTCACAAATGATTAGATAGCGTTTCCATGACAATCAAGTCAAGTCACTTCGTCATTGTGTGTCAAAGGTCATCATCAGATCTGCTTAGCCTCTTCCCAGCCATGTTGGGGTCAGCTTCCAGTCCAACCAGATGCAGCTGAATACCAGTATATTACATGGAGCGACTAATTGATAAATGATAAATGATAAATGATTTTATTTTGTAAGTAGGTTTGTACAAACACTTTTACACGTCAATCATATTTTAAAACTAGATGAGGTCGGCGTTTCCTATCTGACTACTCTGAGAAGAAAGGCCGAAACAAACTCAGAGGTCACAGTCTCTTTTAAAGTCCAGACATAATCTTGGTCAGATCATATGAAGACCATGCAGGTCGATGTCTGAGATGGTCTTTTGAGGAAAGAACCACACAGATTGAGAGGACCTGTCCAGTCAGTGCACGCATTTGTCAGAAATCAGTGCAGCTCAACTCAAAACTTAAGGAGCTCGACGATTCGTCGAACAATACCAAAGAAAGGACATTTGGGTAGGCCGCATTAATTACTCAAACTGCCAGACCTTGACAAAACTAAGAGAACAGAGAGAAAAATAAAATATAATAAAAATAAAGTGACCCACATAGTCTTCACATTCACAATAATTAAAATAATAGAATACTTTACAAAGTAAGCAAATGTCACAGATGTCAAATCGTGTGTCAGAGATGTCAAATCGAAACAGAAACGCGACTAACTTTTGACGCGGTAGGGCGAATCTCACGTCTTAAATTAAATCTTTGTCACTGTCATCATTTTCCTGACAGCAGTCACTAAAGCCGTCAAGTGCGGCCACCGCTCTTAAAATTGTAGCATAAGTAAGTAGGTACCATACTATTCTAAAACGAAAATTTCTTCTAGTAAATATAATCAGATACTACGTGTAAGAGGGGCCCGTAGCTCAATAATAACAGCCGCACAGGTCGATAGATCAGGTTAAGCTGCGCTTGCCACGGTTGGTCTATGGATGGGTAACCATGTTTACATACCGAGAACCCTCCGTGCCACGGAAAGCACGTTAAGCCGGTGGGCCCGCTTGTCATCTTTGACAGTCGTTACGGGTAGTCAGAAGCCCGAAAGTCTGACAACCAGTCTTAACAAGGGGTATCGTCTTACCCAGTAACTGGGTTGTGGAGGTCAGATAGGAAGTCACTCCATGGAAAATACTGGTATTCAGCTGCGTCCGGTTAGACTGGAAGCCGACATCAACATAGTTGGGAAAATGGCTAGGCAAATAATAATGACGAGGTATGTGTTTTATTTACAACCTCTTTCCTTGCTTCCAATCAAATTCTCTCCGTTGCTTCAAACAAGGGAATCACCTAATCTCCCTGAAAACATTTTAAGTAACATAAATGCTTTTAGTTAGACATCTTAAGCCTCGCATTTCAGAAACAATCTGCAATACTAAGTGGTATTGATGCTGTGTAATCTCTTGTGTACTTTGCGGATTATTTTGTACTACATGCAAAGACTCTGGTTGTAAGTATGTACTTATGTAAGTGTATAGCAAATACAGACCTTTGTGGAAATACTTATTTTTTCGTACCTATTGATGTACTTCCCTAACTTATGACGAAACAGAAAATATTCTGACCAGGATTAGCTAAAAAAAAAGAAAAAAAAAAAAACAAACGTATACACACCCACCCTCAACACTCACACACTTACATACTATACACAAACACACACTGAGAGCTGCTAAATTAATGTTTTATTTTATTTTTACTTTCGTTTTTTTCTTTCATTTTTTTTTTTTTTTAAACCCTTTTACGCCTCATTCATTGTTAAGTTACCACTTATGGGAAGAGCGAGACAGCTTCGACACAAGTACTTTTGTAACTTACTGGGGCTGCCTCAATTTATGTATGACACAATGTTTAAGTGAAATAAATATTTTTGAATTTTTTTTTTTTTTTTTACTTCTATCACGTTCTATAATGTTAGGGCTGGACACGAAGTGGCTCATGGCTACATAACAACAGTCGCATGGGTCGATAAGGTTTAAGCTACGCTTACCGCAGTCTGTTGGTAGATAGGTGACCAACCATTACATATCAAAACCCCTCCGTGGCTCAGTAAGTACGTTAAACCGTTGGTCCCAGCCGTCAACCTTAGATCTTTGGCAGTCGTTACGGGTACTCAGAAGCCCAAAAGTCTAGCAACCAGTCTTTATCAAGGGGTATCGTGTTACTCAGTCACTGGGTTGTTTAGGTCAGCTAGGCAGTCACTTCATGGAAAATACTGAATATGTATTCAGCTGCAGCTGATTAGGTTAGAAGCCAAACCCGGCTAAGTAGTTAGGTAAAGCCTAGGCAGATTGATTGAGTGCTAGACATAGATTAGCTGAACGGTGAAAGTAGATAAAAAAAAACGATAATACACCGTTTTTTGATGGCATAATTGTTTTGAGATATCCGCTACATAATTGCCACTTAAAAAAAAAAAATATTTAAAAGGGGTTTTAGCATTGAATGATAATTCCACCACTGCTTCTGCCTCTAAATAACTGCCACTGATCTTTATGACGTAATCACTCAATTGCATTTTACGTCACCAGTTGAATAGGTACTCGACTTTTGCAGAGATAATTACATAGCTTAATTTGGCACCACTTTACCCAAAAATCGTAACCGAAACCAGCGCCTTAATTTAACAACACACGATCAATCACAATCTGAATGATTGTGAAGGATATTGGTAATCCATTACTTCATATGTTCGAAAATATTGTCTGCTCAACAACGTAAATAACGCAATGAATGTTGTTGAACTGTCAAAATGAAAGCCTAATGATAATTTGTTACGCAATTACTCCGCAGCCTTATTCCAAGTTAAAAGCTAAACTTAATATAAAACACAAGAACAGCTGTTGAGCAAACTGTAACAAATATTGGACTTCTATTTGGCTTAGTAACTAAGTCGTCATACAATTTGCGAGGTGGCTCTGAGCTGCTTATCTGACCTAAGCATTACCATATGTTACAGTTCTAACTTGTTGTTTCCCAAATACTGGGATATGGAAACACTTGGTGAAATATGGAGCATCCATGGAGAGACAACTCTTTTTTTTTGTGAACATTGTCACTGGGTAGTCTAGACGAGACAGATTTCGACATTTTATCCACTATCTTTCACGGTATGTTGAGTTTTTCATCTTTTACATGCCAAACGCTGAGAAATATTAAAAGGATTCCGCATGAATGATCACACTACGGGAACTTCTATTCAACATACAACTTTGGTTCTTGGTTGGTAACAACTGACGAGTCATATTTTATAACCCCTGCTCAACAAGTAATGGGTAAAATATGGATGTACTCTACACCTTTGCCTACCTCTTCAGGTAGCAGATGTGATGTTATGTTGTGTCGCCCCTGTTCTGCAGATGTGTCAACCTAAAATGAAGGCACCAGCTTAATAAAATATTCTCAAAACTCATTCACGGGCAAGGTGTGGGTATCGGTTACAAAGGTGACCAGGTATTCCACCTGGTCGTTAGAGAACACCGTTCTAACATTGGGCAGACAATAATGCATCAAATATTCAACACATCCGCAAAAGGACCGTACACAGTATCTCATGTAAAAGGCACCGAAGCGGTTTTGTAAATAAGTGAAAAACGTTTTATGAAAACACAATCTGCTTCTAGGGTAGCAACGTGTGTTTGTTTTTCCGAAAACGTTACATTGACGTCACATACTCCAGATGGGCTTATGGAAGAACGTGTTGACATAGCCTTACGAGAATTCTTTTATAAAAGATTCAAAAATGTTTCATTTTGATTTTGTATATTCGTGTAACTGCCAAATAAAATGCTAACAAAAGTAACTTTTATTAAAATTGCTGTTCCAATAAACGAATTGAAACCGTGCACAAAAAGGCTGCAAATAAAAGAGCAGCGTCGATTGGTGGTTTGATTACACAGCAAGCGCCGACGGGAATCACCGACAGTTAAATACAATTACAAACACTAACAGACCCCGTAAACTGCAGAGATGTATGACACAGACGGAATTGTCCCATTTGCACTTTAGTACCGCTTAAACTTTTGTTAAAGTACACGCTCGCTACAAACTAAATGTGTTTTCCAATATTCGTTCGTGGTGTTCGGAAAGGCGCTGCCGTATCATTTGCCGTAATTGTACTAGTAACAGGCGCTTGGAGGCCTAACATTTCGCTTGCAACTGCCACCCATTTATGTTAGGCCCACAACATCGGGACAAATATTTTCCAACCCAAACTCATTTGCTTTAACACCGACAACAGTATGGAGATCTTCTAACACTGGTGCAATGACATTCCGCTTCGGGACGAAGCCGTTTCCCTACTCATTATCGTTAACAAAAGGATTGTGCCGAACTTACATCGCAGTATTTCTTTGACTATTTAATCGTTCGTCGTTGATTTCAATGGATTTCTTATATGCTTAATCATGTGCCATTTAATTACGGGCTAAATCACCAATCCTAGAAAAGTGCATTTCCATATTCTCGTAATTCATATGTCAGAAATAGTATATTAGAAAGGGGTACCGCCACTGCTGCTCGTAAGACAAACATCCATTCGTATAAGAATCAATGTTTTATTCTGCCTCATGCAATATCTGAGGGCTTATACGTATTGACAGCGAAGATGTATTACATTTCTCCAATTATTCGGAAGGTCGATCAGTGACAAGAAAGAAAACAAACGTACGATGATATTTCGACGGTTTCGTGATGTTGAATAAGAAATACTATTTTTCATTCTCATCTGACCGGAATACGGCAACCCGTCTTCGCTATTTCATAAAGCACTTCTTACTTGACAAGACTATTATGTTTCAATGTGAAGTGGAAAACATTTCGTTTTGCTTTTGTCGTTATTGATTTATTTTGTCGTAACATTCAGATTTTTGCATGAATCATTCAGCGTATTGTTATTGTGAGCGCCCGTCTCTACTGTTATAGGTAATATTTGTGCCTTTTTGTACATTTAAAAATAAAAAAACAGTTTTCTGCCATTTGTTTTTCTGCGACCTAGGTTTATTTGTTTAATCGACAAAAGACCTCCTCTCCGGTATTTCGCCTGCCCTATCTACTGCAGTTCCGGGAGATATATCACGGCATTTAACGCCAACGTTCCCCCGTGTGTCCTCCATAAACGCGCACACAGCTATATGCGGTACTACAGCAGGCTGCATAAAGCTTACCTGCACCTTTGCACCCGGTATAAAATATTTGACGCTTTGAGCTCCAAATTTCATAAAATAAAATAGAAAAATGCTCAAATTGTTTTGCTACCAAATGAGAAAACGGCTTTGATGATTGTGTTCAGAAATGAGTTTAATGGAAAAGTCTCAATTTGCATTGTATTGGTGATATTGTATATTGTATTGTCAGAATAAAAGAGTGCAAAATGTTAAATGACTCAATGTGAATTCATTTTCGGTCGGCTACGAAAACGCGTACTAACATACGAGAAATTGAACGCCATAATATTATCACGCCGACCCTGTTCTATCTCCTCATTGTTTAAGTGTAGGCATAATGTACATCATTTGTTTTAACACCTTTAAACATAACTTTAACGTCCCTCCTATTCAGCAGCACAGTTTACAACAAACAAAAGGTTTTAATGTTGACTGTCCGTAGTCAGCCTCTTGGGCGCAATTTTTCCTGACCCACCAACTCGAGCCTGCGATTACTTGACTTTAGTAATCCCTGTACACGAATTTGATCTTTGTTCTTTCCACTCTAACCCTGTTCACAGTTCATTAATTTAATCTACTACTACAACACATAATTTCATTCTACTTAACGACATACAAGTACTCGCTTTAATTAGTTACTTTGATCCGTAAATTCTCTGTAGAAAAATTTACTAGGATAGCTTAAATATAAATTCCCTCGCTCCATGGTCTATCGTAGCTGAGCTAAGAGAAATAATATAAAAAATCCGCCCCGGCAGCGCCATTTTTCTTTAGCCTGGCGCTTATTTAGCTTTAATATGTTCCTTTCTTGCTGAACCTAAAAGTTTATGAGGCTTCGTGTTTGATTCTTAAGCAGCATCGTGATGAAAACTTTTGAGATAGCGTTGCAGTGTATATTTTCGTGTAATTTTCGCGTATATTTTGTCACTGCTTTGAGGCACGTGCCTGTAGCTATACTTTCCACTTTTTGAGTTAAAACACCTGTGTTTTACGTTAGCTTATGAAAGTTAATGTAATATTTTAATTAAGTTTCTTGTTGCTTTGTTTTTGCACACATGTACTCGTTTAGTCACGTAAGCTGGATAAACTGAATTCCCAGAAGGAACTAGTCTTTCTTTGCACTACAAATATTTTCTAAAGCCATCCAACTAAGCTAGATGTGCTTGTCGTAGCCATTCTTCCAACGTAATAGCTCAACTGGGTCACATTATGTGCACTTCTTATCTCTAAGCAAACGACCCGATCCCAAATGGCTTCACTAAAGTCAAAAAATTAATCCAACTTTACGTAGTCAATATCGCGCACAAATTCCCTACATTGGACAAACAATAGAGGGTTCATTAATATTGTGACGTTGCCCCGTCCACCTCATCTGACCTCGTTAATCAAAACTAACGACAGAGATAAAAATATTTCCCACGTTTGCTGAAACTGGGAAATTACTCGTATCGATTTGTGTGACGGTTTGATTGGATTTACTTAGGTAATTACCTAAGAGTTTCTGAATACGTAAACATAAGATCGTACTGCCTGATAGATACAAAGTTAACTTGATGTTCTAATCAAATCAAAAGTCATTTATTCAAATTAGGCTGAGAATCAGCACTTTTCGAACGTCAAAATGACATAGGGCAGTCCCCAAAACGCCCGCTTGATATGACAGTATACTTACCATTCGCTATAGGCAAGATCTCATAAGTTGCATAGCATATATGAATATATAGGACGGACTATACGCCCACAGGACGTGCCTACTTCGTTTCAGGGCGTCCTTCTTCAGTCTACGCAAGCAACACAGCCTGAGTGTAGTGTTTTCTTATCTAAAGTCAGTAGTTAGCTAGAGCCAACTAATTAGAGACTTTGAAAGCTAACGAGCCAGCGATCTTAGCTACTTTTTATCGTTCAAATGAAAATAGTATCCCCGCTTTGACATTTTACTTTGTGCTGTTTTAAAAGCGAAATAAGGCTGTGCTCAGACTTGAGTCAAGACGTTCTTTAAAAAAAAATTTCACTCTGTGAAACAATGATGAAAATGAAAAAAAAAAAAGTGTTTATTTACAGACATAACCATTTTAAAATACAGAAGCAGCGCAGATGAGTAACAAAACTGTATCATAGTCAAAGTTGTTAAAAAAATCTGCTGAAAAACGAGTTTGACAAAACTGTTTTGGTTCTGGTCCACGTAGTCTTCTGGCTGTACTCACTAACATAAATACCACTTCAACCATCAACTTACGGAAGATTCAAAAGTGATTTGCTCCTAAAGTGGTGGTAAATATTTTATGGTGTTACGAATAGTATTTTCATAACCATAAAAATATGAAATAGGTCTTTCCAAGATGCAATTTTTATTTCAGAACAAAACTGCTTTAGAATTTTGCGTATCTGTTGGTGGTATTTTGTCGTAGGTACATGTACTGTGTAAGTATTCTCGTTGACGGCTTTATATAAAGAGTTGGCCATAAATCTGCCTATACAGCCAGATTATTACAATATTTAGCTTCAATCTACCCTTGAGAACCCTTGCGCCCAGAGGAAGGACGTGATAAAGGTTTGACACGCTTCCTTACGCTTTTTCTTTGCAAGAATTTCGCGAAAAAACTTTCTCAAAAAGTCCTATCTTTTTCTTAGCAATACCTAAAGAGATTATCGAAAAAAAAGAAGATGGATAAATGCAAATGTCTCAATCTGTGTATTCATATTTTTATGTAATTAACACCTTTTCATAGTGGATTAATCATTCTTATGGCTGATTTTTCAAACGCCGAAATATTGGAGAAATAATTTTGATTTTTGGACAGTTCTTCCATACAAAAACTGTCAGACTTCAATTTTATTCCACGAATAAAACTTGTATGTCGATTGAAAAATCAGCCCCTATTCAGATAGGTATGTAGAAAATAAAATATAGAAGATTTTTATAAAAGGTATCTTCAAGACAATAATCACAATATTAATACTATCAAAACGTACCTAGTACCTAGACAGAGTTATTACGGTTCTAATCAGCTCTAAATTACATCTGGTCTGATAAATATATAAGAGAACGATTTTAGTATTTCACTTACGAATGACAATAAAGCCTTTAATGACTTTCGTAAGATACATTTATGTTTTGAGTGGGCATTGACGGACCTGCTCAAGTTTACAGTGAAATATATAGGTAAATAATTTATAAGCTGACATAATTTATAGTCAATAGTCAGATATTTTTTTTCTGAGGAATAAATATTGCCGTTCAACAGCTTTTGTAGAGAAATTATGTCAACCTGGCATATCTATTATTCAGATATAATTTAATCAGCCCTTACAGAAAGAATATTAAGCTGTACTCATGTGCATTTAATCAGGTTTTAATCGACCACTCCGCCTCTGCTTCCATCGGTTTTTACAACTTGACAAAACATCGAGATTTCTTTATTATTTTTAAGTTTAATATTAATGTGTTATACACATAAACCTTCCGGAATTAATTTCCTAAATGACCGCATCAGAATCATTCGCGGAGTTTAGCAGAACAACTCGGTCACAGAGACAGACACGAAAAGCGACTTCAATTTATTATTTGTATATACATAAGTATAATTAGGTTCGACCAGAGTCCCTATTCAAAAACATTATACCCATCACTATGTAGGTACCTAGGTACAGTCACTAGTTACTACCTTACAGCAAATTCAATCGTATGGTACCAACAGAAAACTGAAACAAAATGTGAATTACTTGTAGCAGGGTTGTTAAAATCATGCAACGTCTTTAGATCACCGCGGCTATATTATATCACTCTTTCCCGTGCCTCGAAAAGCACGTAAAGCCGTTGGTTCTACGCCTGATCTATCTGCGGTCGTGTCGCATTACTATCCCATCGGACTATGAGAGTAAAGGAACAGAGAGTGCACCTGTGTTTGCGCACACACTTCTGCACTATAATATCTCCTGCGAACCTGGCTAACGAAATCGGTCAAGGGGTTTATTATTTCTAAAATACTCTTTCTTTCAAAAAAAAAAACCTAAAACAAAAACTTGAAAGCTCATTCTAAACTCACTTGACTATTCGAATGCAACCAGAGTTATTTCATATCTAGCCTGCAATACGTATAATAAAGTAGGTTGTCTGCAAAAGTTGACCTTATGTCAACTTTTGCAGACAACCTACTTTTATTCAAGATCCAGAGTAATCAACAATTAGATTCCCTACGATAACTTGTTTAGAAAATCAGAAAATTGAATGCAATACATATCTACCAACCAGCCAGTATCTTGTTTAACTACAAAGCAAAATAAACCTCTTTGTAATTTACGTAAACAGATGTTACGTACTTACGGATATTAAATCCGTTCGGATCTCGGCTCAGTTGAACGCAGTCCAACTAATATTATATATCCTTTTATATCTGGTTTGACTTTGCTATGCGTTGAGTTATTGAGACTTGAATAGAATTCTTCGTTGTAATGATTTATTATTTCGATGATCGGAAGCTTACACTATCTATTCTATGTAAACTCAAATGCACACACACATACACACACATTTGCATTTTCATTTTGTTTGTGCAGAATAAAATATGTTTCTTTCTTTTCTTATACACTTATAATATTCCCTCTGCTGGGACACAGGCCTTCTCTCTGCGAGGGAGTGGGCTGTAATTCACCACGCGAGTCCAGTGCGGATTGGAGGATGTCGCATGTCTTCAAATTTTTGGTTCGACGACATGCTAGTTTCTTCGCGATGTTTTCCTTCACCGTTTTGAGAGCAGTGGTGATAATTGACACAAAGTAATGTGCCTGCTTGGGTTTGAATCTACAACACACAACCGTTACCACTCACTAGGCCATTACTGTTCTTGTATTCTATGTAGTATGCTGGCTTTTTTACGTTTTAAGGCACAATTTAAATAAAGTAGAAGGTTACCTACATTTTTACATTTGTGCCCGTTTTCTATAGTTTGGCTCTGTATTCGACAAAAGGCATCATGTATAAACACACCAAATACGAATATAATGTAACAAAACCATCCCCGAAGGACCAATACATATTCGTCATTTCTAGTTAACAGTAGACTTTTCTGGGAATATGACGTGAAAAACTGCTTCTACGTTTTTCCGCTAATAGCATAAATTTTATACCGTCTTTTTTGGTTCAAAACCATCTGCCTGGTCTGTTTTAGCATAACCTACGTGGCTGCGTTACGAGGCGACAAAATACACTGTCGGGCAAATAAATGTGGCACCATCTTACGAAGTAAATGTTGGGTTAAATCGAGGATCCCTTTCTTATGCCGATACTTTTCTAGGTTAACTGTAGTAAAGAAGGTAGAATGGCTATTGTCTCTCGGGTCGGAGGGTTCCGAAGGATGACCCGACCTGTCGATTCATTTTGTGGTATTGTAATGTTTTTACCCCAAATTGCGGTATTCCGTGGTGCTTTTACGATGATTTACGATTTCACTCGATTGCTACTAAAATGATCGCACAATTTACAGAAACACAAAACTCTACTCACCCAAGATCCGTCCAAGAAAAATAACAAACAAACAACACACGAGGAAAGTAATTGCTACCCACTTGACTTACGTTGCGAGAAATATCAAGTGAAAATTGAGTTCATTTTTACCGTCAGTGTTTATGAGCCCCGTGGGATTGACATCTCGAAATATTACCTGTTTCAATACATACATAATAACTGTATCTACATAAATAACGGAGATGTTTTCTGAGAAAACGTTGAACGGGAAGCGTCTGGCTCACTGTGGCAGGTTAAGCTCCACTAGTCAAGATCATGTCTCGCCTCCAAAATCTCGATAACCCGCTGGTCCCAGTTGTCACACACACATCAAAGCAGTGGCAATATTTCTGTTGCAGTCAGAACATCTATCTCAAATATGCTGGTCACTGTACTTATTACTAATACTGGACAGAAAGGCTTTTGCACTTGGCGTTTGTCGGACGTTTACTCAGCGTAGACTTAAGCGACGTATTATTTCGTTGATTTGAATTGAATGACGTTGCTGGTAAACATTTATTTGTAAAATTGTACTGAAAAAAACCAGTCAAGTGAGTGTCGGAACGCGCAAAATAAAGGGTTTCCCGTAGTTAGGATGAATTTATATCAAGAACAAACTTAACTTTTTTTTTGCGACTTTCAAAATATATCGCAAAAATGGCCACATTTTTTTATTGCGTTGACTTAGAAGCTTGATTTTTTCAGAGCTTAAATGGACCGTAGATCTACATATTTGACATTATTTTCAACTTGATACCTACACGCGTTCCTGAGAAAGAGGGTCTTGATAGACAGTCAGACGGACGGACAATGTGATCAGTGAGTAAGTGTTCTGTTTGTTTCCTTTTGAGGTACGGAACCTTACAAAACAAGATGTGTCCAGTCGATCGATTTTGTAAAAATCTCACCGTGAAAAGTTAGGTGAAGTGAGCATAGAGTGAGCTGTCAATAGTGACAATCCCTAATATTAGTTGGAATGACAGCTCACTCCACGCTCACTTCACCTAAGTTTTCACGGTGTGATGGTTACAGAATCGCACTGCTGGTTAGGTTAGAGAAATCAATCAGTCAAAATTATCTTGCTGGCTAGGCATTGGACCTGATGTCGGCCTTCACAATAATCGTCATGTTGGTTTGCCTCCAGTCGTAATATAAGTCATGTACAGTCACGAGCACCAATATGTCAACACTTGGCAACTTTCAATTGCGATTTTTTCGTGTAATAACGAATGCAACGTTGAAATACGACACATTACATAAACCTAAGGCTTCGAAAATACTATGTTCGTAACAACATAAAATTTCATTCAAAAATAAAGGAGTAAATCGCTTTTGAATAAAGCCGAGTGTATACATACTTTTGGTCGTGACTGTACTTGCTTATTCAAAACAAACATTTAAAATTTGACCGTAGTTCCTAGAACGAAATGAAGCCTAGACGACGACCAGATACTGTTGTTGTAAAATAAAACTACTAGGTAGAAACAGTATATTTAGAGTTACTTTGAAAGTTGTAAAAACGGATTTTGTTACAGTTTTTAGCACCATTAAATAACGGCTTACTAAGACGGTTTTCGTGTATTAATTTTATGTATGCAAAGCCGCTAGCGGGCCGCTAGTGTACCATAAAATGTATCATGTCATCACTCGGTAAAAGCATTTTCATTTTTCGTGCACATGAAAGGATAATGTTGGCAAAACCATAATATATCATTTACCTCCACTTACTTGAAGAATAGTGTCTGCTATTATAATGTTTATGCTATTATAATGTTTATGCAAAATGAATGATATTATATTATATCTACCCTACACTGATTTATTGTTTCAACAAAAATGTGGAGTACCCTTTCTCACAGACTCGCTAATAAGCCAAACTTGAATGATGCTTACAATTCTTTCAAAGATTGCCCTGTTGAAAAAAAACCGGCCAAAGTGCGAGTCGGACTCGCGCACCGAGGGTTCCGTACACTTTAAAATTATAAAAAATTTACGGTTTTCGCAATTTTTCCTTTATCTGTGCTTTATGAAGTTGCTTCGTACCAAATTTGAAGATTCTGAGTTCACGGGAAGTACCCTGTAGGTTTTGATTCCCTTGCGAATGTCGAAAATTTGCTGAAATTTGCGGCATAAACGGCTGGATCTTTTGATTGCGTTGGCTTAGAAGTTTGATTTTTTCACAGCTCCAAGGGTCTTTGATATAAATTGCAGCTTGATACCTCCACGCGTTCCTGAGAAAAAGGGTCTTGACAGACAGACGGACGGACGGACAACAAAGTGATCCTATAAGGGTTCCGTTTTTTCCTTTCGAGGTACGGAAGCCTAAAAAGAAAGAAATGATGAAGAGAAATTTCATTAGCAGCGACTAAAAGGTTGTTAAGACTGTCTTAGTTTTTGACGCTGGAAAGCCGTTTTATTGTTAACCCAGATAACAACGAAAAAAGAGTATTGGCGTTGCCTTTTAAGTAGTTTATATGACACACTTTTGGGTACTTTACTACCCGGAGTCCGGACACAGGAATGTTAAATGAGGAGGAGTTGTCTTCACACAAAGCGGTCCTTGCAAGAAAGGATTGTTCCAAAATATATAAAGCTTTTGTTATGAACTCTTACTTTACATTAGTTTAATACAATTCAGACTAGTATTTTAGTTAAGACCTTACCATATTTTTGAAAGAAAGAAAGAAAACACATTTATTTAGCACAGACTAAAATACACACCATACACCAGATACATACATCAGATTGTTTGACATTATAGTTTTCGAGTTATTTTGAATTTTAAAATTATAACATAAAAATAAACGTTGGTTTCTAAAGTTTCATAATTATAAATTGTGTAAATGCATATTCTAGGTATTTTTTTTGATTTTTTTTTGTCTTATTATTAATTATTTTCAATGTTATGGAAATATACGCCGATACTTACGGCTAAACATGACTGGACTCAAACGACGTAATATGTTGCATGCTTTTGTATGTATGTAATGTGTAAACAAATAAAGAAATCTAATCTAAAGATAGCAACAAATAAAAATCAAATAGAAAGTGTAAATTCCAACGTAAGAAAATAGCAGGAATGTGTGCCACAGCTGCACCAAAAACCATTCAGTATACATAAGCCCACGCCTTCTTCCTATGGGGGTAGGCACCAAAACTATGTTGTTTTCAAGCCTCACTCTTCCACTAATTACAACTCTAAGGGCTGATTTTTCAATCGACCGGTAATTTTTATTCTTTGAATAAAATTGACGTCTGACAGTTTTTGTATGGAAGAAATGTCAAAAATACAAAATTATTCCTCTGATAAAGTTATCTGAAGTTGGAAAAATCAGCTCTAAGTCTATGTACTTAGGTATACTTTATATCCTTTAACTGACCCTCTTTTGCCCCGCAAATATTTTCTAGTCTGCAATCAAGGGATGTTTTTATATTTCAGTTTATGCTCCATCATGAGACGCCATTACTCCATATTACGTCCTGCTGCGTTAAACCAAGTAATCACTGGGAGACTGGTTGCCTTTTTCATGTATACGGGATTTATCGTGGTAAGGCATGCCGCTCGTAAGTTATGGTAGGAAAGTGGATATGGCCATAGTTTTATAGACTAGCGTTTAATATTAAAGAAGAATGCATGATGAGTTGTCACTTTTATGCGCTGCTAATAAAACTACATTAATATTTGTAAACTACGTAATAATTAATTAAACTGGTGAATCATCATCATTTAAAAAAAAAAAAATTGTATATAAGTAGTTTATCAGCCATCTTGTTACCATAACACAAGCATTCGATTGCTTAGCTTGGGACAAATGGTTCTGTGTGGTCCAGGGATATTATTATTATTATTAATCATTGTCAAAATAATAATTATGTTGAATTGTTATGTTGGCGAAACAAAAAAAAAGTGGTCATGAGTGCGAGTTGGTCTTGTGGTTGGCGGTTGGTCACACGAAAGTTTCCGTACCACAAGACAAAAACGCCGAAAAAAACACATTTCTTGTATGGAATGAAAAATGAAATAAAGTAAAAAATTAAGGGGGCTTTAATTTTTACCGCCTGCTATAAAGAAATTTACTGTCTACCTATAACTGTTCATAAGATACAGCCCGCTGACAGACAGACGGACGGACAGCGGAAGCTTAGTAATAGGGTCCCGTTAGCAGTTGGCACCCTTTGGGTACAGAACCCTAAAAAGGTATTCGTATTATCTTCTAAATTGCAGCTACGAAATGAGGGTCGTAATATTTTATTCGGATTAGCGTTTTTTTTTTTTAAAGTGTTTTATGAATTTCACAGCCCTCGAGCGATCCGTCAACGTTAATACTTTCTAGCTCTGCAAATTCCTCGTCGCTGTCATAGTGTCCCAACTTTACAAGGCACACGTGGGGACGCCCGTGACGGCTGACTGATTCTTGTTGAGAACTGCGACATTCCCGGCTGTGTACGGGAATATGAATTTGAACAAATATTTCGTGTATTTACTCCCGAGGTAGCTCCTTTGGGACTAAGTAAATGTAGTAAAGAGGTACATGAAAGTATTCGTTGTAGTCCTTATGGAAATGTTTGTGTGATTTAGGACGCTTTCGGATAGAATGTTATTGGATGTTTTGCTTTGAGGTTGGATATGAGAATAACGAAAGGACAAAAGATTTCTAGATTTCTATCAGAAGCAAATATACCTGAAAACCATTGAACATCTAGAACTAGATAAATTGTAATATGTAATGCTAGGTACAGACGCCAGCAGGTCAAGCTACCCGAAACTGTCAAATTTTCCCAATCAACCTTGAACCTTAATACTTTAACGATAAAGTTGAAAATCTATTAAAGAATTTTGACAGACTGTAGTAGCTTGATGTGCTGGTGTCTGTACATCAGATTGTTAATGGATTATGTATAAATGTCATCTGAAACAATTATTCAGAGTCAAAGTCAAATCATTTATTTAATGTGCCTAATGACATGTTTTTTGGTACGAATAGCAAATGGCTCGATTGATTGTCCGGAGTTACTCAGCAAAATACTTATTCGCACTAATCAAAACAACCTACGCAGATGACCTCTGCTGCAGGCACCATGCGCATCGACTAAGTACAGGTGCAACGCCTGGAGATCGACTTATTTTGCACCAACGCACACAGCATTAGAAAGATCCTAAACAAGGAATATTTTGGAGATAGTCATGAATAACTACTAAATGCTCTTGTGATTTAACTGTTTTGATGTTGCACGACTCGACTAATTAATTTTTATTATAACCTTTTTAATTTATTTTTCTTTTCATTTGCAAATCGCTGTTATTTTATTTCATTTGGGAAAAAAAACGATATTACTGTTAACGAACATAATCAACGCAAAGTAGGTACTTGTAACTACATAGATGTATATAATATGTGGAAGCTTGTAATTAGCAAATTTTCCTGCCTACGAATATTTTTTTATTGTATTATTAGTCTCTAAGAATAAATAATAATTTAAATAAATGGTACTTTTTAATTTCAAAATTTGCAATAAAATACAATTAATTCTAGATGCCCGGTAGATAATTTTTTTAATGAATAAAACGGGCAAGAACCTTCATAGTTATTCCTTTAAAATGTTTAAATGTTGTGTCGTGTTTAGAAATAATTTTAACAATCTATTTCCAAAATACGAAAGGCAACTTGCAAAAGACAGAATTGTATTTGTTTATTGTATTGTGTGGAAAAGAGAGGGAGGCCTTGGTCCTGCAGTGGTGTCCCACTCAGGCTAGTTAGTTTTTTTTTTGTGATTTTAAACATAAATCGGCTAACAACAAAACTCAAATCATAAAACAATCTATCTTTTCCGCTAGATCACCGACCACAGAATAACTACAAATCCCTGCAACAATTTCCTCTGTTACAAAAACAGGGCTAGTATTTTCATGGCAACAATAACATTCAGTTTATGTAAATCACAGAGCGAGTGACTGCTAATATCCGGGGAATAAATAATGTTCCAGCGGTTTCCACAAATCCTTTTCTCCTAACGGAATGGCGTAATTTTAGGAGATTGGGCGAAAGAGTCTGTGAAATATTGATTCGACTTACCCATTGTTTATTGCTTAGGACTTGATTGATATTTATAATGCTACGCGTTTAATGTTTGTTTATCGAGGAATATGTGCCTTTAATAAAAAATACGATCACTTTTTTTTGGCCGGATTTGTAATCTGTTTTTGTACAAGCTTTTATTTCGTACAAAATGTTTTTGGATGATAGAATGTTGGTTCGACGTGGATAATGACGATTATATCCGTTGTTATTTGTATTCGGAAATTGATTTTGATATCAATAGAGCTGAAAATGTATAGAAATATTAGGTTTTTCATCATGTCATGACCGCATGTCTAAAGAAAAGAGAAAACCCCGGTACTACAGTGCTTTCGCAGTATTTGCGAATGCATCCATCGATGATTTCTTCGCCTTCATAAGGAAATGAAATGCGTCGATGATGAGCAGGGTCCGTGGTAGCACAAACACTATCCTCAGAACGTTAGCGTGCAGAATTGATAGTTCATTTTCAATGTGTTTTGCAGATGTAGGTAGGTACACCTGCACAGAAATACTACGAGGTGTGAGGACGAGTCTGATACCGAAAATATAGTTTTTAGAATTTTAGACCGTTTGTATGGATGTATATTCCGGATTGGCGCAAAAACGGCTGAACGGATTTGGATGAAATTTGGCACACAGATAGTTTATAACCTGGATTAATACATAAGGTTTTAATCAGAGTAATACGTTCCCGTGGGATATTTTCAGACATCCACGTGGGCGAAGCCTTGGCCAAAAGTTAGTTTCTAAGTTAAGTTCTACAAACCTGACGACTTTCTCTCTCATAATTATTCACACCCTTTCATAGCAAAGGTATGCAGGTATGTAAAGCAATCTTTTTGGCTGATCCTAAGGTTCCCAGCGTGGTTTTAAATACATATATTTTATGAGAATTATGATGATGTCCTGTATTTTTACCATAGCGATTTTATTATAAAGTTCATGTCGATACGAGAGGAGAAAAAATCACGACCTTCTAAGTCAACTACGAGATGCCAATTATGAAAAAAAAGGGGAGATATATCTTTCTTATTTTAACATAACATAACATCAAGGCTGTATTCCCCGAAGGGATAGGCAGAGGTGTACTGAAAGTACATCCACATTTCGCCAGTTATGTTTAAGTCCCATGTAATAGGGGGCAAGCCTAATGCCATCAACCAGCCACAAATTCAGACTCCGGGCAGCTGCTGAGATTTTGGAAAAAAAAATTAAAACACTTTACCCGACCCGGGAATCGAACCCAGGACCTCATGCTCAGCAGTAGCGCTTGCGACCACTACTATTACATATCTATTAGTATATAGCATAATAATATCCCTTAACTACAAATGCTAATAATGCTAATTCAAAATATTACAGTTAACTGGAATCCGACCACTTCAATCAATACTAAAGCGTACGGTTCACTTCATTATGATTAGCGCTCGACACTCATTGTTATTGTCAGTGATCATCGAGCGCTACTAATATACTCTAAATCTAAACCCAATTCAATCCTGATGAGACTCGTATTTCAAAATGTAAAATGTAACGTGTGTGTGTGGAAGGGTGTTTGCATGTGTGCCATATAATGGGTTTGCTGGCGTGTGTATTTTTGTGTGTAATTTAGTGTTGATATTTTTTTAAGAATAAAATTACAGCGACTTGTGGCTAAGTAATAACAGCCGCACGGGTCGATCAATCAGGTTAAGCTTCACTTGTCGCGGTTGGTCCGTGGATGGGTGATCATCTTCACATACCAAGACAGGGGATTGGTATGTGAAGATGGTCACGTGTCTCGGAAAGCATGTTAAGCCGTTGGTCCCGGCTGTCATTCCTGGATCTTTGACAGTCGTTACGGGTCGTCAGAAGTCCGAAAGACAACCAAGCGGTATCTTAATATATATTACCAGGGAGTCTACTCCGAAGTAGTATCGGCCGAATGTTCGGCCGTTTCCTGCTACGAAGTTACTATTTGGTTAGGTCGGTCCCGATCCTACACTCCTACACTCTTTCGAATCAATATTCGAAAGAGTGTCGAAAAAACTTCGGATCGGCTCAGTTGGGTCGGGACCATAGTCAATGACTATGGTCCCGACCCTACTGAGCCGACAGAAGTTTTTTCGCATTTTTCAATAATATCCGGTTCGGCCATGTGTCGATCCGATCCGAACATTCGCACTTTGCACTTCGGAGAAAACCCCCTGGGTTGTGGAGGTCAGATAGGCAGTCGCTCCATGAAAAATACTGGTATTCAGCTAGGGAAAAGGCTAGGCAGATGATGATGATTTTTAGAAAGAATAAAATTAGTATATCAAGTTGTATTAAGAAAAATTTCAATAAAGTATGTAGTAAAATGACTCGTCTGCTTTCTTTTGTGTGTTTTTAATTGCCCTTGAAGGACGCCTTCAAAGATGGACTTAGACAATTAAGTGTTTTCGTTTCGCTTTGTAAGTTTCAATGTACATAATTAAAAGTTCAACGTTTTTGAAGGTAAGTAGGGCCTATACAACAGATTCAAAATTAATGTGGCAATGTCAAAAGTACAATAAGCTCCTACTTTTTTTGCGTTAACGGTACAATATACCTATGGATTGTGAAAAATCAATATTCCAATTAAAACATGTATGTTAACTTATGGGGAACTAGCTTTTGCCGCAGCTTCGCCCAGGTGGAGGTCGGCAGTTATCCCACGGGAACGTACTGCCGGGGTAAAAAGTATCCTTTGTTAGGCCAAGGGATACTTTTTACCCCGGCAGTACAATCTGAGTTAGGACCCAGATCTTGGTCAACACACGTGGCAAGTTTTATCAAAATCCGTTTAGACGTTACAGACAGAGTTAGTTTCACATTTATAGTATTAAGTATGGATTCCTAACAAAATTCAGTAGTGGCAAACCCCTAAATGATTGCTATTCGTATAGACGGTTCGTTACAATAAATAAAATATGTCTTTTATTGAAACTAGGCTGAGAATCAGCACTTTTTGAACGTCAAGGATACTTAGGAAAGCCCCCAAAACGCCCACTCTTCACCACTTCCTAGTGCTTTAACTGTGAAGAAGAAGTGGCGCAACAAACTCCCCAGCAGCACAAACAAAACCACACCTCGATATTAGGACAGCCGATCTATTCTATAAAAATCTCACCGTGAAAACTCAGGTGAATTGAGCTGTCAATAGTGAAAATCCTCACTTGAAACTCACTTCACCTTAGCGATCACGGTGAGATTTTTACAGAATAGCATGGCTGATTCACATCACAATACATAAATCTTATAAAGCTTGTCACACACAAGGTTACATGTCACCCTAATTGTCGCGCCACGTCGCATTGTGCTCGTCATAGCTGTCATGGCCGAATCCTTTCACCGCAGGTAAGACCTTCCCCATGTAATATGCATGGGTGTAATTTCACTTACAATCCCTAGTCGGTTGCATTTGATTAATGTTTCATTAGTGTTTGCGTTAACACTGGTTCTATAAACGGCGGCGGATAAGGCAGTTTTATGGGCAGCTTTTGCAGCAAGCCTGTTACGCGTCTGCATCGTTCAGCAACATATGTAGACAAAAATGTTTTTTAACATTTACGAGTATGGAACGCCAACACCAACAGCACGAAACCAAGGTGAAGGTGGTGTAACGATCTAATATCATTTGCAGGGCCAACATGGCCTGAGATCGCACAAGACAGGATTTGGAAGAAAACAGGGCAGGCCTTTGCCCAGCAGTGGGACACAAAATAGGGTAACAAAAAAAAAAAATTTATGAAAATCATAAAAAAAAACCATCAGGATTTTGCTTTACCAAATTTCCAATGAGAAAAAGAACATAGCCTACGTTGGGATTCCATTCAGTATCCTGGCTTTTCCGAAACCGCAGATGTAACACAAACTTTCACGCTCAATCTCGAGTTTCAAAGTCATGTTAGGCACGTTTGTAAAAAACGGAACATACAATGGCATCAAATTAGTCCCGTAATTGTGTTCCACTTCTCAGTCACTGTATACTGGGGCACCCTAATATACCGTGTGGACCAGCCCTACGTGAAAATTGCATGCGACGCGATATTTTGTGTTGATTTGTGTTCAGTTCGGTTGCACCCTAAATTAAGTACGTCTCTCGTGAAACTTGTGTGTTATGTGTGTATGTGTTTGTCTGTGTGTGCTATTCGTGTTTGATTGTGAAGTGAAACGTTTTATCGCAGGCGTTTTGCCTACTATACGTAAGCTCGCACGATTACGTTTACGTTCGAATGAAATAGGTTTATTGCGTTCGAAGTTGTGTAAACTAAACAAGACCTTACGTAGAAGTTTATGTGATAGTACCTATTTTACATTTATCACTCGGTAAAGCAAGGGGTAATATTATGAGTATTAAGACTCCCACAGAAAGGCGCGACTCGACGATGGTGCGACGCGATTCTGGTAGAACAATTTCCATTAAGTTTTCATAGAAATTGTTGGAAGCCTTTATGTGTTAGTCGTCATAACAACGTCTCTATTACAGGTTGTGCCAATGTGAGAGTAGAAAATAACATTTTGGTTTGCTCGAAAAAGATCGACCTTTCACAAATCCAAAGAAACCTCTTCCCGATTTTAACAAACAGTCAGAATCAGTTGATACTGTCCGACTTTTATCCGTCTAATATTCATTCGTAATACATGAAAGCAATTCAGTTCTAAACCGAAACGACGCGGGACGTTAATAATACAATAATGGCGTCTACAGTTCCGACGACGAGCGAAGCACAGTAGCGCCGTCTAGTAGATTTATTATGCAGTAGGTCAGACATGAAATATAAAAATATGAATGTCTCGCTCGGTGCCAATTTTATTGAAATACTTTGATGTGAAAGACGTTTTTTGTGGTGCTTTATACTTTGTTCACTTACAAAAACATCGTTAAAGGTCATGGCCCATAATCCGACCCGGAGCCCAATTCTCGCGCAACTCGCGTTCGTTATTGACATTCGAATCGAACTTTTCCCTCGAAAAAATCAAGCCGAGCTATTCTCGCCATGGCGATTCGAGCATTTCACGCAGGAAAGACACGCGACATGCCTCAGTTTACATGCGTCATGCAACGAGTGGTCATGACCAGTCGCGACGTGACGTATGACTGTGTCGACCTTCGTGCGAACGTCAAACAGTGGTTATGTCAATCATAATTGTGTCAATTGCGAAAGGAAATAATAAATATATTAAAAAAAATGTGTTACGAGTTCATAAACATCTTAGAAGAGTCTGCGACCGTCACAGCAAGGAAAAACACGAAGAAAACTTCAGGCTTCCGCCAAAGTTGTCAACAGTGGATAGTTGTTGCTTGTGTAGCGTCGATGAATGAGACACTTAGGATACAGAAGCGGAAGGCGGATTTAAAACCAGTCAAATGGACAAGGACGGCTTTACCAGGCTTTACTCTGGTTGAGGGCAAGAAAGGTCGATCGCGTCGCAACCACAACAAACGCGGTACTACTTCTGCAAGCGGGGATTTTTGAGCTGTAGTGCCCACTTTGCTCCCGTACATTTCCCGGTTGGATCGACAGATATCGAGAGAGAAAGAGCCAAGGTTTTATTAGTGCCGAAGGAAGGCCGATGCAGTCGAGCTAGACTACGAATTTTGACCGGCTGGAGTTGTGGTTAGATGTTACAAAGAAGCATGACCAAAAGTAAACTACCATGTGTGGTGTGATAATAATTATGTTTTTGTGGTTTATACTGAATTTATTTATGAGTCTGTAAGGTATTCCTATAAAGGTTCTTTTGTAACTTTCTAGTTACAAAAGAACCTTTATAGGAATACCTGAAACACTTTATTTCTATAAAGTGTTTCAAAAGCATTTCAAACAATAAATATTTCAAATGTCTTTATTTTATTTTTTTCAATGTAAAACTTGGCTAAGTAACAAAAATAACATACGCAAATAATTGTAGGGCTTTGCAGTTAGGCTGCGCAGGCCGTTAACAAGTTGGGTTAGGAAATAGAAACACACAAGCAAAGTTCATATGTATAATCCTCACTGGGTGACAAATTTACAATAGGTAGGGAATGTATACCTATACGAAGAATGTGCATATGTGAATACGTAGTATTGGATAGGTGTGCGTGCAGCGCCCAGTTAAACTCCACGTGCAGTGCGAAGCGATTGTCCTGTCTCAAGCCTGAACGTAGAATCCATATGTAGAACCGGTACGTAGAACCTCTAGATTTGGGGTATACCGTATAGTGAGGGTCAGGGAATCACTCCTGCTAGCAAGCGGATGTTAAAATGACAGAGTGTGTGAAACGGACAACCGGGGTACGTCCAGTACCTACGGTCGTACCTGGGACAGTCTCCCACGTTTTGACGTATGCTCTGATGTACTACTTTCACTGGTGACATACGTCCCACGCACCCCTGAATGCGTAGTCTGTACAACTACTAGGGAGGGCTTCTTAGAGACGGGCAGCGAAGAGGTGATGAAATAAAAGAAGATTTTCTTGTTGAAGTTTGCTTGCAGATTTCGGCTTCTTGCTTGTAGTGTTGCCTCTTCGACGGCTGAGCTGCGACTGACTTTTCGTCAAAAACTGCGCTCTATTTATACCGGCCTAAGTTCCCTTAAGGCGGACCGTGTATTTTGAGCCCATTTTTACTTTAAAATTCGCTAAGCCGAGATCTGTCAAGCCCTTGTTTTATTTATTTATCCATATGATATCCTAACAATTTTTACATATATTATTCCTTACATAATCCTTAACCTAATTACAGCTTAATAATGAACTTAATTATACACAATAAAAAGTTTCTAGAAGAAAAACTGTTCAAAATATCAACTAGGAACATTTTGATCATAAAAATCTCACTATAACTTCAGGACCAATGGTCCGATTTTCATAATTCAAACGGTATTATTGGTTTTACATCTAGACCTTTCATTTAAAACAAAGATTATTAAATTCTACCCGTAAACAAAAAAATGATTTTCCAATTTACGTAATTATGTATGAACAAAATTTTACTTATTGGAATCCTTTCAATAACAGTCTTATTCGTTCGGGATACAAAAACTAATAACAAATACTGATAACAAATACTAATTAGAACATAAGAAACATAAAATAAATCTCTTTAAAGTATTAACTATTAACATAGAATTATTTACTTTACCTTTTCTTTGTAGCGGTCCCTCCACTACTTGCGCCCTGGTACCCAGATAGGGTCTTGTCGCCGACAGTGTGCAAGTGCTCAGTGTGTTAGGTTTGGTAGGTTAGTTAGAGTTGGGTGCCACTGTAACGGCTAGAGCACTTGCACATTCTCGCTATCCATCGTAGCGGTTTAGTTAATAACGTCTTCTACATGAAGCTATCAAACTAAAATAAACCTAAATCTGTGATAATAATAAACACACACAACAACACAGTACAGTGCAGCACAGGACAGTATATGATCACTAGTTTACACGAACGGTCGGCGTGATGAGTCAAGCGTTGTCCGTTAGCTTAGGAATCGGCGGACCACTTCACGTTTTGCCCAGTCTTCATGTTTGTGAGGCACTTTGACAGTTTGACCACAAAGAAATTTGAATTCGTGTTGTGACGAGACTAGTAACGCGACCCTCAGGGTGAAATCTGTTTTCGCAAGGATTTCCCAACAATCTTTTGGGCCTTTGTAAAGTAATGAAGCCAGGACACGTAGATACAGAAGCCTAACGTCGTTGGAAAAGCGTGTAGCAGGACGGTCCGATTGGTGCAGTACCGCACTCTTTAAAACAACCACCCTTCCTCCTCTTCTTCTCCATCTTGATAAACTTTTAGGTTATTGTGCTGATCATCAGCTTACTTATAATATCATTAGCAGTCATTCTGTTTTATTTCATTACCTATTATTATGTAGACCAATGTAAACAAACAACATAAATTGTATTTTGACTTTACTTTGACGTGACAAATATCGATGACGTTGACAAATCAACATGAGCTATGCTTTCCGTTGTACGGAGGCCTTATATTATATCAATGTTAATAATAAAATAAAAATGGAGTTACGAAAACAATAACGATTATTAGATTGATAAATGTTAATGAAATACCTTTATAATGCTGCTCAAAATATGTTTTTGCCTTAAAAATCATTTTTTAAGATGGTCAAAAGTACATTAACGACTACGACAAAAAATCGCATCGTTATGTGGAAGGGATTACTTCGTGGGACGCATAATGGCAACATTATTGTCCCTAGACTCGTGATTTCTGATAGACTTGTAGTGAGAATAGATGTTTCTGGATATCTCACCGTTTTATAAGCGACATGCGGAGACGACCGGCAAGGATTTCGTGCGGGACGAACGCGAGTTGCGCGAGAATTGGGCTCCCGGTTCAAAAATGTTTTCGTACAAAAACGAAAATGGTGGTAAATAATGCAGGCATAACCCACTTTTCATTATAATGTAAAAAGAAAAAAATAATTCAATGGAGAGATCTTGCAGTAGACCAATAAAAATTGGATAATAATTATCTGCATCAGCGGTTTCGCCCGTCTGTAAATTATTTTATCCCATGGAAACATGTCACTGGGATAAAAAATATACTAGGTCCGTCTCCAAATCTCATATATCTCTACCCAGTATATCTGTACACGGCAATTTAATCAAAATCGGTTCAGTGGTTTAGACTTGAAAATGAAACAAACAGACTTACTTTGCCATTGTTTTGTTAAATGAAAATATCATCATCACACATAAAGCAAACTCGTTCGGTCTGGTAATAACACGTATATTGCTGTCTCTGTCTCACCCGAATTGATAACCAGCAAGTAAGTTAAGTTTTCATACTAGGTAGATTACATTTTTTTATTATTATTCTTTCATGATCCCCATCAGCCACATTATTGCGCCACTTACCAATGAAAAGTATAATCATTTGTCTTTGATTCCCGCCATATTTCATTTCTGTACGCCGTAGGTATATTTTTACACTAAATGGGCCTTTACCTTTTACTATATCGTCTATGATTTTTGACGTTCCCGTTCCTACAGTGCGGCCGGAGAGAGAATGGAATTTGATCTTTATTATCAGGAACGCATTCTCTCGACGGCCGGATTTTCATCTGATGGTACTGCTCTCTGTAATCAAAGATTGAGAGATGGCATTTGGTTTCCCAATTTAGTTTTCGTATGATAACTGACCCGATGAATGTACTCTCTAAACGATGGAGGAACGTGGTCTCGGTTGGTGGTTAACCATGGTACGACCGCAGCAAACGCGGCTTAGCTTGATAGATCGATGGGATATACGAGTTGTAACCGTATTCTACATAATATAGTCTGTTCAGTTGGTAAAAGCACCTCTTTGTTTTTTGTACTACTGTGACTGATGGAGGTTGCATACATACATGACAGTGTTTTAAGATTATGTCTATAAAAACTGTTCCGTCAAGGAGAAAAAGCATTTTATGACTTGTGGTGTAAATGTGGAACTCATTCAAATAGGCTCTTAATTCCAATATTCCCTGTACATTAGGTTAACTGTTTTTTGACAGCTGTCTTTGAACGTAACTATTCCAGATTACGTAAAAGTTAACTTTAAAATGCGTAATAAAAATAAACATATAAACTGCCTTATCTTATTGAATTATCTTATTTATGGCTTTTTACAGACATTATAATACCGTACGTTTTTCAGTCACTTGACCGATTGCGAATTTGACCATACGCGACGAAACGTACCTATCAATCAGTGTATTGTGTGTTGCTGCAATCACTATTTCCATCTCTCAAAAAACGGTTTACCTAATAGACAGGGTTTAGATATGATTATTTCACTAGAAAATTAAATGAGCTTTGAATAAACCGTAAATAAAGTAAATGGGTCTATTTCTCTATCTTTTATTAGGTAATAAAAAAGGACTACTTTTATCTCTGTATACCTCTGTTACCGCCAGCCTATATATGCCTGGGTCTATTCTAGTAATATTAATAATAATTGAGGTTACCCAAATTATGTGTCTATGTACGTAGGTACTTATTCTAAAGCCTCTGTTATAAGTTTAACGGTATTCATAAAATTAAATTCATCTCAAAGCTTAGGTACCTATAGTTTGTTCCAAAAGTAGGTTATAGATACAAAAGGATCAGAAAACGTACCTACCTGTGGAGGCCAATTTGTGGTGCCACTAACAAATTGAGTGCTTTCATTTGATTAGGAGTTTGTTGCCCGTTCTTCTTCGTTGGTATCTACTACGCTTTGGAATGGGGAACTTGCTTCATCTTTCTGACTGACCAACCCCTTGATAATTTAAAAGTAGCTACCTGTAATAGGTTTATTTAAAATAAATGCTTTGAGTTTGAGTTCGAATTATTTGAATATTTAAACCCGAAATTCTAATTTTAAATCACCTTAAAGATGTTTTCGTTTGACAAAAGAGGTTTATTATATAACCTCTGTTATCGTCGTTGATTATTTAATTCCAATTAAGTAATTTTATTATTATTATATTATTATTATTTATTATTATGTATTACTAATTCCCTTATAATAAATGATTGATTGCGTAAGAATTTAACTTGGACAGAGTTTTTTGACACTTTCATAAGATATTTTTGGAACACACCATACAGACCTATAATTTTTTTTATAGTATCCTTCAGTTCAGGTAGAATCTATGAAACATCCAGACAAGGATAAGTACGTAGACATACGATATTCCTCGCTTGAAAGGTAGGCGTCATAATCCGTTGGAAGCCGTACAAAGGTAGCATGTTCGATACGAAACCAAGTGGCTACCGGCTTCATAGTAACAGTCTTCACTGTACGATACCGATCACAAATAGGTCATCTAGAGGAGAATTAGAGGGTACCTCTATACCCCCTCATTTATAAACGCGGAGTAAAGTTGCCTCCTATTACCTGGGACTTAATCATATTTGGCGGATGTAAGTGTACTATAGGGAAACCTCTGCTTAACCCTTCGGGGATTACAGGTATGATGTTGTTATGTAAAGCTACGACCAGAACCTACCTAAAGCCGTAACTTTACTGCGCGTTTATTAATAAGGGGTTTAACGTTAAAACGGTACCGAGAGTGAGTTTAGATTCGCTTGTTAGATTATAATTATTTTCTGTAAACCGCTAAGAAGATAGTTAGAACCAACCAACGTGTCGGAAGGGAACGCTCAATTGGGTAGATCTTTATTTTTGTGTGACGAAACCATGATAGTAGTTTTCCCTTAACAAATCTATGTTATATATATACAAATATTTATTATTCTGGTCATCCTTAACGATGACTGCTTCTTGCTGACGTTATGGTGTGATCTGATTGGTGACTACCGATTAAATCTGGACGGGGAGCGCTGTGTTCAGTTGGTTTGTGTAACTTTTCAGGATTATTTTTATTTTCTTATTGTCCCTTTCTGTATACGTCCGGTTCTGGGGAACAAGCATTCTCACGCGGACGAAGTCTTGGGCAGAAAAAGTATATCATATCCTATGATTCCCTATAAAAGTCTCGTTGTATGTTTATTTACACGCAAAAATAAATATCTTACACAACTGCGGAAGACTACGTAAAGATTACCAATTTTATATCAAAGAAAACACTTCGAACCAATTTACACATTTATTACATTTTTTACAGCCACCGACCAGTAGTTCCTTTTTCGCCAAACATTTCATTTTGTGATTAAGCTTAGTCATAATAACATCGTACCTACATTTCTCCGGGGAATGCCTCGATTTCCTTCGAAAGCTGAGCTTGTTCATGCATTGAATTTCAGATGCAGCTCTGAAGAAAGTAATACCTACGTTCGTCATGAATTTTGTAAAAATCAATCAGAAAGTACTTTCTTTGTTAGAAAAGAATTGTGGGCTAAAAGAATTTAAAATTGAATTAAAAGACTTGGAGATTGTTGTTATTAATTAGTCCTGACTTTCAATTTAATCGAGTAACCGTACCGTGGGGCCGAAAGGTTCTGGAGTGACGAACGCGTATCGGAAGACGTAAAGTTGGAAGGCCTCCCACAAGGTGGACCGACGACCTTGTGAAGGCGCTGGAAGCGCCAAGCACAGAACCGGCCGAAGTGGAGGTGCTTGGGAGAGGCCTATGTCCAGTAGTGGACGACTTCGGCTGAAATGATGATATGTACCTAACAGTCTATTTCAAACATTAAATATATTTAGAGCCAAATGTTAGCGTAGCAAAAGATGGAAGTTGCTAAAAACACATCAATGTAAGTAACGTACGTATAGTTACCTCGTTGGTGATGTTCTTCAGAAAGATCAAGTGCGTAGTCCACGCAAATGGCGTGCATGTATGATCAGGTCTATGAATCTCAGGTGTTCAAATACTCGAGTGGTACGCGCATGTCTACGGCTGCCGTCGACGTGCTCGTCGACTGCTCGTGTATTTGAGCACCGTACTCAAATGCCTACATGAGCGGCACGTTGTCGACAGCACCCACCGACGCGTATACGGCTACCACCGACGCGTCTACGGCTGCCGCCGACGCGTCTACGGCTGCCGTCGACGTGCTCGTCGACTGCTCGTGTATTTGAGCACCGTACTCAAATGCCTACATGAGCGGCACGTTGTCGACAGCACCCACCGACGCGTCTACGGCTGCCGCCGACGCGTCTACGGCTGCCGTCGACGTGCTCGTCGACTGCTCGTGTATTTGAGCACCGTACTCAAATGCCTACATGAGCGGCACGTTGTCGACAGCACCCACCGACACGTCGATGGCGGCCGCAGTTGCCTCTGCCATTGACCGTACCACACGTGTGTATGAGAACCAAACGAAGTAAAAGAAGTACGTAAGAATCGTAGCAGATGGCGTTCTGTATTTTCTGCCTAGCCCCATGGGAGAAGGCTTGAGTTTAATACGTAAACGTAACCTAACCTGTTGTACAACATAATGTAACTACGTTTATATTTCAACACCATTATGAAATGTCGAGGTTGTAATAACACCGGCTACCTTTGTTGAGAGCGGCGGGAGATTTTCGAAATTGGCCCTATATTATTCTGCTAACCCTGCAAAGGCTGGTGGTCATGTCTTGTGAACTAGAATATTGCCATACAACCTGTCAGAGTGTAAATGAGCAATAGTAATAAAATCTTTCTAGGTACGGTTGGTTTAGAGTTTAAGTAAGTAGAGAGTAGAGTTTAAGTAAGAGTAGGCTAATCGGTTCCTTGGAGCTAAAAGTCTACAATTTAGTTCCAAACCTTTTAGCCTAAAAATCATTTTCAGTTTTCAAATCATAATTGAAAGGCAGTGAAATTTTTGTTGAAATAAATATTTCTGATCCTAAAATGAAGAAAATTTATGATCCATTGTGTCAAATTGAATTAATTACCCCAATTTTAATAAAAAGTATATTTTGGAATATTCTGTTTTTGGTTTTATGTGGTCATTTTGGCGTTTTTTTGTGAGGTTTTACTATAGGTGCACCTTTGCCGAACTCACATACATAAAAATATAAACATAATTATGTGAAATATAAACGTATGTTTTTCAAATTATACATAATTCTGTTTTCTAATTTTACCAAAGATAGAAAGAAAATACAAACCACGAGACCGATATCCATTGCCATCGTTAATATCATCTATTACAAATCCAATTGCATTGAAACGATAAATCTCTTTCCAATCCCGAATTTTCCTAAATTCGTTCAGTATCATTTGCTTCGCCAAACTTTCATTTAATCGTTTCACCGCAGCATCGTAACGTTTAACTGATCCTCTAAAAACTTATTGACCTTGTAATGATGAACGCTTTTTTAATTTAATGAACGTTTAAAAAACTTTTTTAAATGTGAGCCTCTTTTTAACTTTCCAGCCTTTTCTCACAGTTGGTAGCAGTAACTAGGAATTATTTGAGGTTCACAAAAAGAGGCGAATTCATTATATTAGTAGAGTGTCCATGGAGTTTCTTACCCGTTCTTCTCCATAGGTACCTACTACGCTTTAGAATGGGCCACTAGCTTCATTTTTCTGACTGACCGGCCCCTTGACAATTCAAAAGTGCCTGTAATTTGTTTAATTGAAATAAATACTTTGAGTTTGAGTTTGAAATTAGAGTGTTCAATAATATTTTTAGGAAAACAAAATAGAAATTGCTTGAGGTTCGATTAAAAACATGGCATTCAAATATCACTTTTGTTCAATTTATATTACTACGAGTATACCGGCCATTTAGCCCGTTTTTATTTGGCTTCACAATCGCTGTTTGCTTTCACTACCTTTTTGATTCTACTCTGAACGTTTTATTTCCTTTTCTCTTATTGCTTTCTGTGAACGGTTCGCCAGAGTGCATTTCTTTCCATTCATTTGCAAATCTACTTTATTTGATTATTTATGTCTTTCATAACAGCCTCCTGTTATGAAAGACATAAATAATCAAATAGAATAACGATCCCTGGTAAATAATGAATACATACTTGTTTTTTTAGTAATTTAAGTTTGACAGTATTTCAGATTACACCACTTTCAAAGAACAGAATCGCGTTATGGTATCGTATAAGCGGCCGCGTTTTTATGTGTGTGTAAAAGGGCAGTTACAGTGCGGTCTCGCACAGGCCGCGTTTTAAAATGCGTGTCCACAGATGCCAATTTACTCATTTTATTATTAATTCGTGTCGAGAATCAGTAGCATAGTTACCTCCTTGAATTTGACGAGGATGCCAAACGACACCTTGTATAGGCATTCGCGGTCGGTTAGATGAGATTGCAACTAGATTTTGATCGTTTTTGATTACTGGGATTGGCCTTGAGTTTGATATCAATTGTCTAAAATTTTACTTTCGTGTTACCAATGTGGATAACTAAAACATTGACACTGCATCATTTATTTTTGAAAAATGACTACCAAAAACATACTTATTAAACATACTTAGCTATAAATAATTACATTGTTGTTGATTTAATAGGTAGTTTTTGGTACTACAGCTTTCAATAGTTTTTTCAGAAGGCACACTTGGTCAAAGTGACAGCAGATTAATAAAAAGTATACAACATATTGAGTACCTACCATTATCATAGGTACTTAATTGATGGTTAGTTAAACAAAAACTTAGTAGGTCACCCTTATTACTATTAGTCATTCATAGCCAAAGGAATAAATTATTCCAAGAAACGAAGGAGTAATTAGGGCCTGTTCTTGACCACATAACTTCCCTTTCTGTAATTTCCCGGTAAACGGACCATAGTAGCGACCACATAATTAGACCGAAATCATATCGAAACGTAACTTTACCTGCATGCTTGATAACGGGTTCATACGGTTCGATTTAAGTTGAACATTTTTAGTTGTTCTACAAAAAATACTTTGAATTTGAAATTTAATTCGATTGCAAGTGCGTTCAGACGGCTCAAAACACTTTCGAATTTGCAGCTGATCAACTAAAACCGAACCGTGTGAACCTGGTACTACAGAGGTACCAATTCATAAGCGTTAAGTTACATATTTAATATTTTTTTTACTCAGTACGATTTATTTAGGGCAGTTTAAAGAACGAAGACCATCAACCAGTTTGTACGTTACATTTTAGTAGAGTTCTACACTGGCGTTAAAATTTTTAAAATAAACTATTGAAACTAGGGAGCTGTAATCAGGGATTTTTATTGCAAAACAAGACGTTATTTCCTACTCATCGTCTGTCTAGCCTTTTCCCAACTATGTTGGGGTCGGCTTCCAGTCTAACCGGATGCAGCTGAGTACCAGTATTTTACATGGAGCGACTGCCTATCTGACCTCCACAACCCACTTACTGGGTAATACGAAACCCCTTGGTAAGACTGGTTGTCATGTTATTTCCTACTGTGAATATTAATTTCTAAGCATTTCAACTAGTTTAGTCTACAAACGTACGTGTGCGTGTTATGTACGTTTTAGGAGCAACATTCAATTTGTTCGACACCGACACAGAGCAGACAAGATCTAATTCGAAATACTAACATTCCCTTAGGACACTAACCGCGATGTTTTCATTCCACCCGCATCACATTTTGAGATCAGAAAATTATTCCTCTAGGATTTTCTGAATTTCATATTTATTGCTGCTTCGTCTTCCCGTCCGAAGGTTCAAGGCGGCAATATTTTATGGATCTTAGAAAAAAATGGTCGGTATTCGTCCGTATTTTCTTGGATATTAGTTTTCTTCTCCTCACGTATTATTAAATCAAGTAACACTTCAATTTATTTCGTAGAAACTAGACTATTAGGAAAATGTTATTTGATTTATAGACAGAAGTTATTCGATCAACATTTATTTATACTCCACTCGAGTATCAAACGTCTAAGGTTTCAACAGAAATCTAATTTAAGCCAGCGAAGTTTGTGAATTCTGAATTTTCTTGTAGCGAAATTATGGTTTATTTGAAACTGTTTTTGTTTTTAGTATATCCAGGAATATATTTTCAATATTGGTTTAGATTTGATGATAAAAAAATAATAAAATGAAATGTTGCATTTTTTCACAGATGGGTAACCTATAAATGAAAAAAATATCTCTGTGATATTGTTGTTGAAAGTAGAAATAGGAATACGCTGACTGAATATTGATGCTAAGCCTTTAGAGTATGTATATCTGTACCTGAGTGTACCTACCTTGTGGACCTTTATGATCAATCATTGTAGGGACTGCCCTACTAGACCTCAAGGGACTACGCCGTTTTGTTCAGCAGATGGTCTTTACGGGATGAAGTAGAATCAAACTTTAAGGGTCCAGCAATGAAACTATCGCCAAAAAGAAAAATTAATGGTATTCCGCAAGATTTATGGCTTGTGAACAAAATTGCATCATAAACCATATCTTTTACGTCTATCTGTCATTGTTTGGATCCAAAAGGAAGGCAATTTAGTGAACTTGCATTAAAGATCTCATTGATTTCAATGGACCATAGTACCCATCCATAATATCTATGGCTTTATCGTGGGTCTCTCTCATATTTCCCCCAATTTATACGGGTTCGCCTTTTGCGGTTCCCTGACAGTTCTTTCGCATATTCGGATTAGATTGAATTTATTCGACTCAACCTACACCGATATTGGATCGTTCTACCTTTAATATTTCACAAACTCAATTTTAAATGTACGGGATTTTTGTTCCTCGAATATTAATGTAAAGTGGTTTAATTTAGAATTGTACTCCGAAAATTAATCAAAACACCAAAATGTTTGTTAGATATGGTTTAAATTAAAGGCGAAATACGTCTAAAATTAGATAAAGTAGGTACCTTTAATATTTCACAAACTCAATTTTAAATGTACATGATTTTTGTTCCTCGAATATTAATGTAAAGTGGTTTAATTTAGAATTGGACTCCGAAAATTAATCAAACCAACAAAATGTTTATTTGATATGGTTTAAATTAAAGGCGAAAAACGTCTAAAATTTGGTTATAAGCAAAAGTTATATTAATGAGACAAGAGTGGTCAAGTATTGCTATATTTATTATAATTTTCCTTGCTTTACAATCACTTCTCAGAAGTTGGAGGAGTAATTCTCGTAATTTTAAGAACGTTCACAGTCTGATCTCAGTCTCAATCTGACAAAAATACTTTTAATTTCCCTACATTTTTTGACATTGTTTGTCACTGAGATGAGAGTACGACTAGATTTTGAACGTTTTTAACTGTGTGAATTGGCCTTCCGATGCTGTGAAGGGTAGAAAGTTAAATATAAAAAATCTTCATTTTACCACAATACACAAGTATTTCCGTCACACAATAAACAACACGAACACCATCTTACCATATTAAATTCTACACCAGAAGATTAAAGTACACACAATCTGCTTCCCAAATCCCGCCACATACACAGGTATAGCATATTCGTACCGCAGAAGCCATGTTCCGTGGAATGCGGCAGAAGTAAGGGAATGCTCGCCTCGCGTCAATGGGTGCAGACAATTGGAATGTTTGCGCCGACATGCTGAATCTGGGAACAGAATACTACTGGATTTTTAGTGTTCCGAACCAGTAAGTAGGGAACAATTGGGAGCTGAAACAATTGCAGCTTGTTTTTGTAGATTCGATATTTTTGGGATATGCTCGATTTAAATTTGGTGCAGTTAAACGGAATATTTAAACGGATTCTGGAGATAAATTTAATCTAGCATTTTCTCCTCTTCAATAATTGCAATTGGTAAATGTGACTTGGGAATTTAAAGACACCCTTCTTTCGGCTCGAATGCTCTCTGATCTGTTCCCATAGGTACCTACTGCGATTACTATTTCATAAGGGTTATTTATATTGTATTATAAATAGGGCATCAGTTTTTCAGTTGCTAAGACAGGGCCTTGTTAAATCAAATATATAAAGAAAAAAGACTTGAATGGCTTTTTTCGTCATCTATCTTTATTCCAGTTTTTGTGCTGACTTCTCGTGATGAGATGAGATAGATGTGCCTCAACGGAAATTGGTCCTAGTGATATATTTCCTTATCAGAAAATATAGTGTTCTTCATCCCTGTTCATGAAAACAGATTTGTAGCTGAATCTTTTTTGGGTCAGGAGACTCAGGAAAGCAGTACAGAAAGTTTATTTCTTTCTTGCGCTCTTTTCCTGCATTTTTTGCTCTTTCTTGAAAATCTTCTTAAACAAAAAGCCATTTGATTTTTCCTGTTCAAGGTAAAGGCACAAAAGCATTCAGATTTGCGTCCAAAGAATCTTTATTTGTTTCCTGTAATTTGCATAAAACTTTTGGGTAAGTACCCCAATTTGTAGCAGAAACCACCCTTGCAAAATTTTGTTTTACCTAACCACCTACCCGCATACCCCAAATTAATCGCCACTGATTCAGCTCCGAACATTTAACGCGGTGTTCCTGCAAACATAAATTGAATTACAAGTGTTCCGAATCGTGTAGCACTTGTTCACGAAATGTCTAGAACACGTCGCCTCCCGGATCCTCCCAGTTATTTGACGAATGTCTTGGAGCGCAACCAAATGGATGCGGCACGGCGAATGCACTGTCTACAGCAGCTATTTGATAACAATTCGATCGTGCATCGAACATCAAGTGTATCGCTCTGAGTGACGGCGGTGGGGAGTTTTGTCTTTTGTTGAACTCGCTCGTTGCGAAGTGAGATAGATTGTTGAGTGCGAATGTCGTGTAGCTGATCGGAACGCTTGGATTGCGTCTTTCAAAGTTAGTTGGTCTTAATCTAAGAATAGCTCATCATTTTCTAAAGACGTGCATTACCAGGGGGTCTACTCCGAAGTAGTATCGACCGAATGTTCGGCCGTTTCCTGCTATGAATTTACTATTTGGTTCGGTCGGTTCCGATCCTACACTCCTACACTCTTTCGAATATTGACTATGGTCTCGACCCAACTGAGCCGATCCGAACTTTTATTCGCATTTTCCAATAATATTAGGTTCGACTATGTGTCGGTCCGATCCGAACATTTCGCACTTTCCACTTCGGAGTAGACCACCTGGGATGATTATTTATATCATGGAGTCCTGCGAGACTACCATTACTTTTTTAAAACGTTTCTCTTATAACAACAAAAAATATCATGTGGGGTAATTGCATAACATGCTAACAATAAGAATGGCTTCATTTTGAAAGTTCAACAACATTCATTGCTTTATTAACGTTGTTGAACAGACACAGACGAACATATGAAGCAATGGATTAGCAATAGTAATTGCCTTTGGACACATAAAATGAAATCCTAGAATAATGTTGATACCCAAGAAAGAATTTTTGCTATTTCAAGATAGTCATCCCTATATCCCTGATTACTTCATCCCACTTCCATTCTGCTATAATTTGTCTTTCCTTCCCAAATTAATATTGTATTAGCGCTGCCCCCGATCCTATTTCTTCCAGTAAGGACCCCAATCAACTAAAATTGTTCGGCGTTAATGAAAGTGACGTCTCTTCCATTATATTTCCAATACATCCCTTTGTCTTTGTTACGAAACTGGATTTGGATTAACGCAGACTTGGAAGCTTTCCGTCACAAAATAAATAGGTGCAGAAGATTGGCTCCATACAGTGAGCGAAAACAGTCGTACACACGCATAGAAGCAAAGGTACGGAGATCTCAAACAAATGCAAGTCGCGAGTGCGCTTGCACTCGCTGTACCTAAGTTAGCCTCACGTTACGTAGTCTTACATATTCACTCATTACTTGATCAAAAGTCATTTATTCAAACTAGGCTGAGAGTCAGCACTTTTTGAACGTCAACATTACATAAGACAGTTCTGTAAAACGCCCGTCCTTGACCACTTCCTAGTGCTTTAGCTGGGAAGAAGAAGTGGTGCAACAAACTTCCCAGTAGCACAGCTCTCTGTTCAGAAGAACTTGATTCTGTACAACAATAAGTAATTAACATTACGAAACATTATTTTCCTTATGTCAGCTACCATACCATGCATGAAGCTGACCTTCTGTACATATATATTTTGTGGTCCCGTCTTCATATTTCCGGAGATCTATATTTGTAAATTAAATGATTAATACTCGGATGAAATCGTGAATTCTATCGTTGCTTTATGATTGATACGCGCCGAAATTATGTACTCGTAGGTATTAAATTTTCATTTCGCGTTGTAATTAAAATTCGTAAATAATTGGAATGGTTTTGTGTCGTCAGCCGACAGCCGGTGACTTTGGCTGCTTATGATTTATATTAGCAGCTTTAATTAATTTTTTTATTGAAAAACGTTTATAACTGAAATAAGATGGAATTTATTTTGTGTTTATGCTTCTAGCTTTATAAAAATACAAGCCGCGTGCCTGACGGGATTGAATCGGCAAACATCATGAACTTTCATAATAACTTTCATACCCATTTAACTCCGTTAACGGGGTAGTAATAATAATATTATAATCAGTATTAAATTGGTAAAATATTTACATAAAGTCTTAGAAATAACTTACAAAGGTATAATAATGTTAGATGCCTGTCCTAGGATAAACCTGTATCACACGCAGCATGAGCATACTTTATGGTAATTATAGGACAACAAAACTCTTAACAATATTTAATATTAGAAGTCTTGACAAAAAAAATATTAATTTGTTATTTTATGAATATATGTTTTTTTATGAATTTATTAATTTGTTATTTTGTTATTTTCGTTTTTTTTTTTGTTACGTTATTGGTTTTTTGTTTTTTTTTTCTTTTATAAATGAGGGGTGAATATTGACAGGCTCGTGGGTAAGTAATAACAGCCGCACAGGTTGATTGGCCAGATTAAGCTACGCTTGCCGCGGTCGTGGATGAGTGACCATCTTTACATACCAAGACCCGTGCCTCGGAAATCACGTGGATCTTCAATAGTCTTTACGGGTCATCAGAAGCCCGTAAGTCTGAAACGGGGTAACACGATAGTACTTGGTAAGACTTTTTTTACCAAGGACTATCGTGTTACCCCGTTTCGCGTTACTGGGTTGTGGAGGTCAGATAGGCAGTCACTTCATTTAAAATATTATTGTATTCAGCTGCATCCGGTTAGACTGAAAGACGACCCTTAAAATAGTTGGGAACAGGCTAGGCAGATGATGATGGTGTCAATTTTCAAAAATCCTTCCATAACCTTATTTTCGTTGAATAAAACTCTAGTGTAAAATGACATGCTTTTAGACCCAGCGGTTTAGGCTGTGTGTTATTCGTCAGTAAATGAATTTATGAATGTTATTACTTAACACATTCATTTGAACTATCGAGCCTATCTAAAACTAGGCCATCCATTTAATTTTCATTAGCAGTAAAACTTTTAGAATCTAACGATCAGAAGTCCGGGCACTTTATCAGCCTGGGGATAAACTTGGGAGCAGGGTTCCGTCGGCAAACACGGCACTGCGGAACCGTGATAGCAGTGTGGATGACGTATGACCGCGTTAGCGAGCTTTCACCATCTAGTTATTACCTACCTCCATTTCTCTAGAATGATTTGAATTTCTGGCGCATGGTAATCCAAATTGTCGTAGCTACACTCTAGTGCACTGCTCAATTTATGTCCTCCTTTGTACACTTATTGTTTATGATACTGTAAAGTTGTGCTGTTTATTCAACAAGAACGTTAACTTGAGGACAGTTTGTATTATTCTGAATTTTGATAACTTTCTCGGTTGTGCAATAACTGTAGGTAGATTTCTGGATAGTGTGAACTAGTTCGGTGTAGTTAAGTTCTGATGCAAAATTAATATCGGTAATTATATTTTCGAGCCCTTTGGGGTTGAAACCTTCGGGCCGTGGGGTCCGAGAGCTCATGGCTTGTTCAATGAAATCTCCAAACGGCTGGTTGACACTTCCCGTGATCCAAGGGCTGGCTTCTACCTTGGCCAGAGGTTAAGTATTACCATACAACGCTGCAATGCCGCCAGTCTCTTGGGTACATTACCAGTCGACAGCGATGCGGAGGAATTTTTCGCCGCCATATTTTAATTTGTTAATTCTTTTAGTTAGGTTAATTTAAATTTAATAGTTTGTTAGTTTATTTAGTATTAAAAGTTTATCCAGATTAATGTTCTGTTACAAATTTTACTTATTTCAAGTACAACCATACTTGAATGGGTTTGAGATATTTTACGATTTCAATCATAAAGAAAAATACCCGCACCTAAGTATGAAGCATAGATCTTAAATCTTACTTCACAAACTTCCAAATTGAAAACATCTGGAAGTGTTCCAAGTGGGGAAAAAAAGAAAAGTGGCCGTTTCTCTAGATTGCAATCTAATAATTTTGCCAAGAACCCTTCATGCGTAGCAAGATGGCCGACATATGTGAAATTAATTCAGCTGCCATTATTAATACTTACCTGCGCTTGCGTTGGGGAATTTATTACACATAAATTCCTTACGTACTGATTTATAGCGGGAGGATCCATTTGTAAGACGCTACTAATGTAACTAGATATACTACTCTGTACTAGCTATCTACCATAAACATAGAGAATGGACTGAGAGTTAGCCTCACAAAAGTGACCACTCTCTTGAACTAGAAAAAGATAAAGTGACTTTGCAGCCATACCTCTCTATTCTGCAAGCCTTTAAAAGAAAATTAATTTCTGTCAATATCCATCTCAATATCAATTTTATAAGCAATAATTCAAAATAAATTCAATATCCATTTACTGTACACCTGAACAGGAATAGGAAATAGTAATTATTGTATAACTTGTTTTGTTTAAACAAATTACTAACACCTTTTCTTTTATTTTTGTGTGTACTACTAACAACCCTCCTAACGCTTCCTTTGTAATAATTATATAGACTGTATGTCTGAAATAAAGATAAATTAAATAGTCTGTCTACTCAAACAACTACTGGCCGCAAATTCGCTTTGTCCTCTGTACTTTTCGGTTTGTATTCGCTGCACTACGCTGGTATACGGAACTAACGGAACACTTAGTCGATTATTTATGTCTCTGCTATATACTATCTTTCCTGGTATATATACTATCCTTTTAAAGATTCTGTTTCTAATAGACCTGCGGAGCAATTGCGTAACACACTATTAGTGACAATGGGTTTCATTTTGACAGTTCAACAACATTCAATGCGTTATTTACGTTGTCGAACAGGCGCATTTTTCGAACATATGAAGCAATGTACCTATTAGCAATATCCTCCATGGTTCAGATTGAGATCGATAGTGTGTAACTCAATTAGGGTGCTGATGTATCTATGTTAGCTTATCACCTACGCTTTGGCTGTAGTACCTAATCAAAACTAGTTCATTATTAAGGAGTCTGAGATGACTGTAAATCATGCGTTGTTAATTACTAGCGAAGGAATGTCCACGACTGAGTCATATGGTCTATATTCATTCCCCGAATGAAAATTTTCCTGGTGTATTTGTGTCTTCCACTGAAATAACTTTAACGTCACAAGTTTCGCTTTCTGGGAGTTAATGGAGCAAGAATCACATATTAATTACAGAAGTATTTTTATCGATCGTTACTAATTATTCGGTCATTGCTCCCTATAGTACGTAGGTGAACTGAGCCTTTTTGACGCAGCCGTAGGGAAGCCAAGGCGGCACCTTTCCTGTAAATTTCTTACATCGCACTTGTTATTAAATTAATATTGTTTTTATCTGCTGTATATATGCCTTTTAGTATGTACTAAGTAAATGTATTTCTTTCCTCTTTCTAGGTAAGTGGTTTTTGGCCTTAGTTTGTCAAGCACACTGGTTACACATGTTTGTATTCATTTTCGAGTTTGCAGTGACACAAAACTAAATAAAAAGACTTAAAGCTTACTACCATTTTCAATATAGCTCTCCTCGTTTCTGATTTTTCAATTAGAGCGCTGTTATCAGGAAATTAAGTCTTTCACGCTTGACCTGGCTTCGAAGATATTACTTTCTACTATAAGCCTGTATATTTTTGTATAGAAAAAAAGGACTAAAAATAAAGAGGAATAAGTACTTGTGTACCTTATCTTTGCACAGTCAGTAGTAGACACCTAATAGGTTGTTAAAAGTTTTATACAACATTTTATACAACAACCAACATCAAACAACATTTACAAATTAGAATATTTTATTATTATAATAATACATTAATGGAATATTCACCATTATGTATAAAACATTGTTCAGTTGTTAAATTTATTATACTGATTGTGGGAGAAAATTGTGGTCACATTATAAATCTACGCACGCACACAGGCGCACACGTATAAGGGTCTAGCATAGTAGGTAATTCGCCCATTTTGGTTAGTTTTGACTGTGCAGAAGTGTGACTGTAATTTACGTAGTTTCAACAATTTTTGGGATTAAAAATTATCCACTTATATTAAAAATGTCAGAAATTGATTCAGCAAACGATTCTGAACTAACTGCATACTTTCGTAATGTCCATTAATTTAGTTACACATTGCATATGTTGTGTTCCTATAGTTGTCTCATTTTTTTTTATTTTGTTGTTCTCATTTTTTTTTTTTGGCAATAGCGGTCATTGCTCTTTCCCTAATATCTCTTCGTAAGAACCCAAACAAGAAACTATATATGATTTTACATTACTGTAACATGTTAAAGATCACGGCAGGTATTAATTCGGGACGTTAACGGACTTTATTTCATTTTATAAAAAGCTAGAAAATTTTGGTGGGTCAATTACCTTTGTTGCCATGCTAAAACGCGATAACTAAAGTTCAAAAGAGCTCAAAGAGGCTTTAACTACCGCTTTTTACAACAAAAAGAAACAGCTACTAGCTAAAATACGAGTATATTAATTTATTATCGATACTGCTCTGTCGTGAACAGTTTCGATTCGATATTTTACGCTTAGAAACCGAAGCCTTTGAAATATTGATTAATATTAATGATTTCCTTTGGCAACTAATTTGAGTGGATAATGGATCTTTTGTATTTCATGAAAAAGTAATTTGTTAGACTCGCCGACCGACCAATTAGAATAGAGAAAGCACGCGGCGGCTTCTCGATTAATCATCACATTCAGGAAAGTTGAGTATTGAGATATCGCGTGTTTCAGCGCAATTTGTGTACAATACATAGGCACTTGTGGAAATATAGTGGGCTGCTCCGTTCAATATACTCGTGATGAAAAGAAATTTATTTTTATTAATAAGAAACGTTAGTAATAATATATTTTGGCAAGTAGTCTACCAATTAGCAATGGTTCTGGTGTTACTTTTATATTTTTCTGCTATTTTCTATTTCCTATCCTGTTCTTATCCTGTTTTTCATGACACACAGTTTTTTTTTCGTTAGACATTTATAAAAACTTAATTATTTTGTAATGGACTATATTGTTTTAATTATGTGAATGTGAAGACTATGTGGGTAATTTTTTTTTGTTTTAATGTTGGTCTGGCAGTTTGAGTAATTTATGCGGCATACCCAAATGTCTTTTCTTTGGTATTGTTCGTCGAATCGTTGAGCTTCTTAACTTCCAAGTTGAGCTGCATGATTATTGATAAATGCGTGTGCTGACTGGACAGGTCCACTTGATCTGTGTGGTTCTTTCCTGAAAAGACCATTTCAGACACCAATCTTGGTCTTCATATGACCAAGATTATGTCTGGACTTTAAAAGAGACGGAGACCTCTGAGTTTGTTCCGGCTTTTCTTCTCAAAGTAGTCTGTTAGGAAACGCTAACCTCATTAAGTTTTTAAAATATGATTGACGTGTAAAAATGTTTGTACAAACCTACTTACAACACAAATACAACCATTTATCATTAAACTGTTTATTTTCTCAAATGTTTACCAACGGGGGGTGGTATTGATAAACAGTCTGTCACTGACATTCAGGCGCCAGACGCTCTATAGCCATCTACGTTAGAGAAAGAATTATCAAAACAGATTAATTTTCGACAGAACTATTTATTTATTTACATCAAAAATTAACTTTTGAAGGGTTTAGAAGCGCCATTCAAAGATACAAAGTACAAATCACAAAAGTTATTTGAAAAACAGAAAAGGTTGACAACTCGGATTTATTATCAGCCATTGTTAGACAAAAAGAATAAACCTTGACGGAGCTCTGAATTTAACAACTTTTTCGACTTATAAATCCTTTTTCGACTTTTGATTAATGAAGCTCGACTGTTCGGGGGGAAATGGACAACAGAAAAAATATAGCGGGAATATCCTTCGTTTTAATAAAAAAAATATTGGTGATCCGTATCAATAATACCCAATAGCCGCGTTGCATGATTTAACCTTTTTATGAATCAAGAAAATGATGAAGATGTTTTTCATTCCCACCGCACGCGTTTGGTGGTGTGGTTTATTTCCAGTTACAGGTATTTCCAAGGCAGATGTGATTGGAAACGCCAGAAGGAGACGCTGTAAAAAGAGGGGGGAGGGGGGGGAGTGGTGATGTTCTTTAGAGAGGTCAAGTTCCTAGTACTCTCAACTGGGCGTGCGTGTTTTATCAGAGGGGAAATTCTCGTAATTTTAAGAACGTTCACAGTCTGATCTCAGTCTTAAGCTGTCAAAATTACTTCTAATTTCCCTACATTTTGACAAGTGTTTGACATTTATACCAAGACTTCTAATGTTAAATATTGTTAGAATTTTATTGTCCTACAATTACCATAGAGTATGCTCATGCCGCCTGTGATACAGGTTTATCCGAGTACGCATCTAACATTATTATACCTTTGTAAGTTATTTCTAAGACTTTATGTAAATATTTTACCAATTTAATACTGAATAAAATATTATTATTATTTGTTTGTCGCCGAGATGAGACTGCGACTAGATTTTGAACGTTTTTAATTACGAGAATTGGCCTTCTGATTTATGAACGTAAACGAAAGAAAAGCAGTAGGTAAGGATTTTGGCAGGTAGCGTTCTGTAATTTCTACAACCCCATTGGATGTAGGAGTGAGTTTATGTGTACGTTAATCAGAGTAAAATTAAAAACCATTATTTCGTAAAAGAATTAATATATTTAATTTTGGACAAAAACAAAGTTCATCATCATCAGCCTATAGCAGTCCACTGCTGGACATAGGTCTCTCCTATTGCAAGCCATTCAACTCGATTTTTGGCAACTCTCATCCAGCTGCTACCAGCTTTCTGAGTCCCACCTTACGTTTACCGATTCGCGGTCTCCACTCAAGAACACGTCTACCCAGACGGTCATCGGTTCTAAGGCTAATATGGCCGGTCCATTGCCACTTCAGCTTGCTTATTCTGTGAGCTATGTCGACAACTAAAACAAAATGAATGCTAGCAAATAAGTGTCTTTTACATTCCTAACCCAAATTAATTCCTCAAAAAGCTGCATTTCCCCAAACCTGGTATATCTAGATTAGAAGAAAGTAGAAACCAAACCGACATACGTTAGTAAATCAAACTAAATCCACTTTCGGTTGCGAAGGATAAAGTCGGAATCTCCCGACGGTTCTATAAGACTTCAAAGGATTTACTCTGAAATATATAGAAATTATTTTCGTGAAAGACAAACACATTTTTGTGCTTGTTAGAGGATGTATGACAGTGATGAAAGGAAGTGTTTTTATTATAAATAGATGGAAGATTCGTGTCACTGTTAATATTTAGTTGAATAAATCTCTAGATTAATGTAGTCGAATTTATAAATAAGTTTAATATATTGAAGATAAGAAAATCTTTCCGTAGTTGCAGCTATAAGAAAATAGTGCCCAATAATTAGTGATTTAAAGATCACATCACTTATTGATGCACTGTGTTCGATATGAGTATCATAAAAGTGATATGTGAGTGGTCTCGAGGTTGTAACGACTTCATATAATATTCTGCCAAATGGTGGCGACGCGAAGGGTCTACAAAAAAAAAAACAATTTTACAAAACTAATTTTACAATTTATTTCAATTAAAAGTTTAGACCTCAACCAGGCTTTCCCATAGCTCACGGTCGTGAGTTCTTCTCCTCCATTAAAATAAAATAAAATACCTTCAATCCACAAATAATAAAAAGTTTCCTTCTATTCATGTACTCATCCCCGTATCTTTGATCATTTAATTCTTAGGAACATAAAGGACCACGTCCACAGCATTCTATTACCCACCGTTTAAATTATACGTGGTCAAGAATCCGTAAAGTGAAGCAAGTCTGGCTAACAATTAAACTTTAGGGCACTTCTTTGAAAGTGATTTAAGTTAAAAGAATCCTTAAGAAAGCGGGTATCCCGCCCACGGTCTAAGGATCTCTCTCGGCGTTAATGAAGGAATTCCGTTTTTATTATACTGGAGTGCTCCCTGTCCCATCCATCTTGCCTTTTAAAGGTCTTCCCTGAAAAAGGGAAAGACAAAAACGGTAAATCGACAATAGATTCCTATAAATATAAGGCTCTTTAGGGTTTTATGGAAATGTTAATTGTAAATCTTTTTTAGAAAAGTTTTATGGAACTTTGGTAAAAACTTTTGACAATTATCCTTTTGTAACTTTCTAAGTAACAAAGGTAAGATTACATTACACGTTCCCAAACAAGGTAATTGAGTTAAATTACAAAGCCCGACTCAGCGTTACATTCGTAAATGTGTAAGCGAGGACACGCTAGGCTTTGGATGGGATTCCTCATTTTCAAAAGTTTGATAATCTAAAGACGTGTGTAGTGTGTGATTTAATGAATCGTGTAATGTAATGCGAATAGTGTGGACGGCATACAGGCCAATACGTCTAAATATCTATAGCATAAACACGACTCAAGTGAATGACCCGTCGTCCCTTTAACCTCAGAGCGAAAATCTATCTCCATCCCTCGCAGATGCACTGGGAGTAGACCGAACTAAATTCATAATAAAGTTTCACAACTCTTAGAAAAGACGGACGGGGCTAGAGGGAAATATCTCTCGAGTAACCTCAACTTCAGCGGATTATAAAATACCTGACAGAATTGAAAATTGTGTTTCATTTTCCACTGAAACTCTGGAACTACAAATCTGTAAGATACTGCGAAATACTTACTGCGAAATACTTCGCCGGAACTTTTATTGGGAATTGAAGGATTGCAATTGAATAAAACTCTTGATGTAGTGTTGACATCAAGTCGATATCGGTACTTTTGGAATGTAATAAAGATGAGAAGATTTAATAAATGTCACACGTACGATAGTCTGATCCTTTTTCTATTCAATTTCTGAAATACAAATTAATGTAACTTGTAACTCAACACGTTTATGGCTATCGTTCTCAATTATTTTTGTGTTCTATTTCGAACTTGACCCTACTTATCGCAAGCGCGGTCCGAGGGGGGGAGGGGTCGTGGGGGTCATGACCCCCCCCAAAATCATTCAAGCTGTCGAGAGTCTGCATGATTTACTTGCCTTACCAACTTAAGTTACTAACTTACTACTTGGCGACCGGGGGGGCCTTTTGGGCTGCGACTGCGCCTGACTTATCGCCTGATATAACTACCTAAACGGTAAAAAAAACGGTAGCGGGACACACTAACAGTAAGAATAGCTTTCATTTTGACAGTTCAACAACATTCAATACGTTAATAACGTTGTTGAGCAAAATTTTTTCGAAAATATTCAGCAATGGATTGGCAATATCCTTCAAAATGATTCAGATTGTGATTGATGGTGTGTTACGCAATTAGGATGCCGATTTTAACGTATTTGGCATCGTTAATAACATACGACGTGGCGAAACATATCTGTAAGGGCTGATTTTTCCAACGCCAGATAATTGTTATTTGTGGAATAAAATTTACGTCTGATAGTTATTGTATGGAAGAATTGTCAAAAAATCAAAATTATTCCTCCGATAGAACTATCTGGCGTTGGAAAAATCAGCCCTAAGTATGTTTCTCCCAACCCTTGATACGAGTATATCACGGTGCTACCTGCCTACTTTTTTTTGTTTCTAATTTTGCAATATCCGTATGCCACTTACTGTGGCAGGACACAGTGATATCTCCTTTATAATTGTTGTAACCCGTGCACACATATGCGTCAAATCAAATCATTAATCAAATTATTTGAGTTTACTCAAATGATTTGATTTGATGGTAAATCGAAGCTTGCCTTTGTACCTCCAATAAACTAAATTCCATTCCTCCAACAATACACCCCAATTCATAGCGACCCAATACCTACCGACTGCTGATTAGAAATCCGCATGGTTAACCATGGTCTTATTAGTACAGACCACAAATTTCGGAGTCCCGCTGACTCACGGATGCTGCGAGCGTCTGCAAATAACTATGAGTTACTACCTGGTACGTGTGGTTTGTTTGGAGAATCCCAATACTGGTATTTACGTCGGCTGGCATATAGAGATGTAATATGTTTTGCGGTTTTGTTCAATCATTCAATTTTGCTTTTCCATAATATATGTTATGCGCTCTGTCAAATGTAATTTATTCGAGCCTGTGAGTGAGCATATCTTCTTTATATGCACGCGTTGCTGTGACAAATAAATACATTTTTCTTTAATTTTTTTCTTAACGCTCAAGAAATATTTTTTAATGTATCAGCCGTTTCAAAAATAATGATTATGGAAGACCAATATGTAAATACCGATTATATAGAAATTATGCACCAAAAAGATGTTTTTTTCCATTATATCTACCTATTTTTTATCTATAAAGTATGTCAACTTCTAAATGTTTGCATGAAGGAAAATATAAGTAACAAATGAAAATAAATAAGATTAATAAATAACAAACACAAGAATGTTAGCCTCGTTGGTCTCGAGGTCGCAAGCGCTAGGTACTGCTAAGCATGAGGTCCTGGAGACAAATCCCAGGTCGGGGCAAAGTGTTATTGGGGTTTCCATTTGGAATTTTAGAGTAGCAGCCCGAATTTTGGGTTCTTGACGTGCTGATGATACTAGGCTCACCCCTATTACATAGGACGTAGCATACGTAGGTGTACTATAGGTGCACCTCTGCCTAACACGTCGGGAAAAACAGGCGTGATGTTATATAAAGTAAATAATTTTGAATGTATCAGCCGTTTCAAAAACCATTGGTTTGGCCAACGTGTCTCATGAGGCAGTTAAATTACTTTTATGTCAGCCTACGCTGTCCCACTCCTGGACAAAGGCCTCCCTCCACTCCTTCCATCACCAGTTTTCTTCCATTCCAGTTTTGATGGAACCTATCCAGCTCGTCCCGCCATCTCCTACGTGGTCTGCCGTGACCTCGCCTCGCTGTCTCAGTCAGGGCACCAATTCTTTGCTATTTGGGCCCACAGTTTGTCCGGCATGCGGCAGATTGATTTACCTAATAGATTATTTGTCCACTATATTCACCATTTGTTTTGTCTAAAGTATACTGGCAGCAACTTCTTCATTGTTACTTAAAAGGCAATATTCAAAGGCTTCATTATTACATAACAAGCTAAAATAAGGAAACAGAATGAAAAAGATTATTTAGAGAATTTAATCTCCTTTGTAATAGATGTTTTTTTTATTTTTACTATATTTACCACTGGCTTCTGCCCGCAACTTTGTTTGCTTAAAATTTGTTGTTTCCCGACCCACCCCGTCGCATCGCATCGCCAGCCTGCGCTGGTTTTCAATTAGCATTCTTTCTGACTTTTTTCTTTCTGCTCGGCTCCTTAGGGTTCTAGCGCGATGTTATATAGCCTATTGCCTTCCTCAAGAATTAGGCTATCAAATGCAAAAATATTTTTTTAAATCCGACTAGTAGTTTCAGAGATTAGCGCGTTCAAAAAAACTCTTCAGCTTTATTATTAGTATACCTACATATATATTGGTTTTCTTTACAGTACACCGTCTACATGAAGCTGAAAGAAAAAATAAACTAACAAGTTAAAATAAAAAAAACTATGGTTAAAACTGAAAAGGTGAAAGAAATACATACGTACAGAAAAGCGGAACCTCTATTTAGTAGAGATCCTTAAAACCAGTACATTGTTTCACGGTGGGAGTTCACTTTCAACTTTATTTTCTCGTTATAAAGTTACTCCTTTGCAGTACATTGTCAAGGATGCCCGTTGTTTGAAGTCAAAAGATTAAAAAACAAAAATACGTAACGATCTTGATGTAATGCTTTTCCTTCTTTCGAGAACAAGATGTAGTAGGTATACTTAATATAAAATAATTTTCTTTTAGTCAAGTGGTATCGAAGCTTTATTGGTCACTGCGCGTGGTTTTCTTTGACGAAACTGCTGCCATGCAAGAGATTTTGCTCTCATATATGCTCTCGCATATGTTAAATTTGTTCCGTTTATTCCAAGGAGACGTGTTCACTTTTACGCGCCTATTAAGTCACTTGTTTCTTCGACTCAAAGACCTAATAAATATAATTTGAAAGATAATTCTAAATTCCCTTGAATGATCGAATGCAACTAGGGTTATTTTCCTGCCAGCCTGCACAACATAAAGTCGCAGACTTTTGCAGATAACCTTTACAGACCAACCTTGTTAGTATTTGCCTAGTAAGTGGCACATTAAAAACAAAATATTTAAAAATCTGCCAGCAAGCAGTCGTATTTTTTACTGCATGGTCTACTTTACAAAAATCTCAGGTGACATTTTTAGCCAGGCAACCACCGCAGTTCTATTCATATTTGATTAAAAGATAAAAAACATTTTGTAAAAAGATTATGATAAACCCAGAGTACCACCCCCGCTCCATCTGTATGATAAACACAGAATTCTGACAACTCGTGTGGGTAAACCAACATTCTAAAATATCATAAATATTATTCTTACCTCAAATTCTGTTGCTAAGTAATAAAATACGGTATATTATCTTCTTTTGAATATACCGAGGGATATTTAAGCATGCGTCAGTTGTGGTGAAACCGTGGCACCTCATATATCCACGTTGTTCAGGTATTTTATTCTTAGCATGACAGCTGCTCGCGGTATTTTAAATGTTTATTCTCCAGGTGAGGTATCACTTAAAGCATAAACATTTGAAATAAACTTGAAGCTAGTGATAAATGGTTGAGTTGAGATATATTAAAGGAGAATTTTGGTGCACTTTCAGAATTTAAGAAAAGAAATAACTTATATGTATAGGATTTTGTTTTTACAGTTGAAAGACCCACCTATTTCAAGACATAAAGATATTGATGAATATCTGACCCGCCTCAGGCGGCGTCTCACATTCAACTTTTCAGTGTTTCTATCAAATACACAATATTTAACTTAAAAGAAAGAAAATAAGTTCATTTGACCCAGGTTAAGTAAGGTACAACATAATATTCACACAAAAACAAAAAAAAAAACAGAAAAAAAAGAATTAAATAAAATATATTTTTTTTGTCTCCTTTACACGCTCTTTCACACGCTGTCTACATCTCTCTATCTATTGTCCTATCGCTGGTATGCTGGAAGAGATTTTTTATGAAATAAGCATCACCTCTGCACCTATTTTTCTTGCCTTTTTATATATTTGTGTACATAAATGGTTAAATAAATTAAAAAAAAAAACTTAATACAGTAGTGCTTGTTAACTTTTTGTATGCTATGTAGTGATGGAGATAAATTAATTAACTTGCTGAGTTATAATTAGTTGAAAATTAATACATATTTTCATTTAGCTTTTGAATTTCAGTGAACGTCAAAATTAAGCCAAAGCCAAATTGTTCATTTAATATGTCAGTCACGAAGTACCTACATACACGTAGCTAATAATGGATTATAACATCGATACACGAAACTGTAGTCCGTCGCATTAATATGCGGCATTCGGCGCAATGCAACGTTGTGCAAATACACCGGGGTTTGTATTAGTGTTTACAATAGTCACAAAATAGAGAAGTGTACAGAAGGCTGGGTATGCAACGAGTGAAAATAGACACACACACAGACGCGTACGTGCATCGGCGATCTCAAACAAATGCCAGTCGCGAGTGCGGTTGCACTGGCTGTAAAAGACGCGTGTATATGTGTGTGTGTTTTCACTCATTATGTGGAGTCGGCCTTCTGTAACTGTCTATTCTGTGGCATTACTGTTCACTATCGTCCCTCTATATGCACCTGTGTTGGTACATTTACAACACTTCGGTGTACTTGTGTAATGATTCGGTGAATTAGATTATTGTGCCATGTGATTTGGGCTTAGTAAGTGACAATTCCAATTCAAATGGCTGCTGTAAGTATTGGCAATTTGTTGAGTTCTGAATTATTGAGGGCCCCTTTTATACATACATCCAAATAAATAAAATTAAAGTGTCTGTTTGTAATGTAGGTATAATGACGCGAAGCCGGAAAGCACAGCTAGTTAATTAAATTCAACCAAAAGTACTACGTAATGACTGCATCGTTGGTCTAGTAGTCGCAAGCGCTAACTGCTGAGCATATGAATCTGAATTCGATTCCCGGGTGGGGCAACATGATTTCGTGGTAGCCTAACCCTGGGAGTATTCACAGGAGGATAAGGGTACCACGAAATCGCCTGTATAGGCGTGATGTTATGTTAGTACTTAGATAGGAAACCGGCATGTCGTAGAACCAAAAATTCGAAGACATGTAACATCTACCAACCCGCACTGGTCCCGCATGGTGGATTACGGCGCACTCCCTCTAACTGAGAGATGGCCTCTGTCCCAGTAGTGGGAACATTATAGCTTGATTATGCTATGTTAGTACTACGATTTTAAGCTTCACATACAAAACCACACACAAAACTAGTCACCATTCAGTGTTTCCAACTAGATGTTTATCACAGCATGTTTCCGTGTCAATCGAGCTCTCATTAGAGAAGGCCACATTAATATTCACTTGTTCCGGAACGATGTCAATGCAGGTTGAGCGGAACTGAGCTTTGATTTAGTGTCTTGTATTACTGGTTGTGTGTTGAGCTGTGTGCTCCCATTTCAGCAGGAAACTGTGTTGTTATGTTGTAGGTTAAAGTCGAGATGACCAGAGGGACAACTCTCATAATTTTGAGAACGTTCACAGTCTGATCTCAGTCTCAATCTGTCAAAAACACACACACAGACAGCGGGCCCTATCAGAGTACCAACGCTGCAACATTTTTTTTTTATATCGTTGCATCATGCTGAGATAGGAGCCTTTTGGCCTACTATATTTCTGTTTTATTTTTGTTACTTGTGATCTTCCTGACCGAGTTGCAATAAATACTTTTTCTTTCTTCCAAAAATACCTGTAACTTCCCTAGATTTTTGAAAAGTTTTTGACATTGATTGTCGCTGTGATGAAATTGTGACTAGATTTTGAACATTTAAATTTTCGGGATTGTATTTATTTATGTATTTATCATGGTCTAGGTCGTGGTTTTGAACTTTACAAGTATCAGGGTGACTTTTTCAAGTTCTCAAAGCGTCACACGGAAGTTGTCACAGAGTACATTATCAGTGAATTTGAATTCCCTAAAAACATAATTCGGACTAGTAATAGTAAATTTTAAAACGAGAAATAGCCAATTAGGTCCAGCCGTTCTTAAGTGATGCGCTTACCAACGAACAGCGTTTCATTTTTATTTATACATGCAGGGTTTTTTTTATCTGTCTTTTTTGTGTAAACTTCACAGACGAGATGGGTATAGCTATCTAAACACGATAAAACATAGGTACATAAGAAAACAGTTTTATTCAACTCATACTTCAAGTAGTAAATTCTTAATAAATAGGTACCAAAATCTATTCGTGAATTGCCCCATAAGCGTTTAAGACATATATTAAAGAAATAGCTTATTGAAAAATGTTTTTATGATATTGACGAATTCATGACATGCGAATAATAATAATGACATTTTAAATAGTATCAATTGTAAATGAATCAATTTTGCATACCGATTATACGGTGATTACATGCTGAACTTCGACAGTGTATAATGTAAAGTAACAACCTGTAACCATGTTTCTGGCAAGAATAAATTATTCTTCTTATTCTAGCAACACCAACAGCTGTCGTTGACCTTCCAAAATACATTAAAATCCTTCCCATCGCGTCTGCGGAATTTATCTAGCCAATTTAAAATAACCCTGTAAAGATGAGGAAGCATGGACTGGCAATGCTCTTAAATCCAAGCAAAGAAGATCCTGTTGCCTCTTGGTTTTAACTAGGTGTAGTTAAAGGCAAGAAGCAGCAGCATCTTCTTTATAGATTGAATGGACCATTATATCATTGCAACGTGCACCCACTTTGCAATGATAATGGTCCATTCTATCCCGGAATGGCAAACGTTACAATAACATAGCCCTTATTTTTTCCATTGGCATACAAAGTCGTTAACTAAGTACCAGGCAACAATGAAACCGCGTAGGTTTGACGTTCAGCTAACATTAAACGCATCCGACTCAAAGCCACTTGAGTTTTGGCTCCATTTCCACTCGGCTGCACTTCGTGTTTATTCTGTTTCCAGTTTCCTTTCGCTGTGGTTTGCTTACTATGTCGTAGAGCTGGGAATATACAACAGCTATGTAATGATTTTGCTCTTGTACTATTTAGATAACTAGGTTTTGGCCTCGGCTGGGGTCGCGTGGAGTTCGGAAATTATCCCGATAAAAAGTATCCTGTGTCCAGCCCAGGTCATGATCTATCTGTGAACCTTTGATCGAAATCCGTTAAGCCTTTAGGGCGTGAAAAGGTTAGAGACAGACGTTTATTATATTAAAGTTTAAAGTACGGAATAGTATGGATAGTGAAAACATCTTTGAAGACAAGTGGTTTTTAATTTTAAGAATAAAATACTCTTTCTAATGTACACCATATAAATAACAGATACAAACGTACAACAACTATTTATACTATAAATATTAAAGTAGGTTAGTTATTCAATTAATTTATTTTTCAGATCATAAAATCAAAATCCAATTTGTTAGTAGATACATACACAACGTAAACACTAGTGTTAGTAGGTACATCTATAATAATTGTTAGTTACAAAGGTCTTAAAACTGTGTTAGTATATTACACTACAAACTAAGTTAACAAAAACAATGAGCATAAAGCATTTTCTTAAAATATACATCATCTGCCTAGCCCTTTCCCAACTATGTTAGGGTCGGCTTCCAGTCTAACCGGAAGCAGCTGAATGCCAGTATTTTACATAGAGCGACTGCCCATCTTACCTCCACTGTCTGATTACTGTGTTACTGGGTAATTTCTACTATAATGTACTTCTACTGTAATGAAAGTACAAATATTAGGTATATACAGTTACATCACACCTGTAATCGACAAAGGGTTCGGCAGAGGTGTAACTGTAAAAAAATATCATAATACTAAGTAGTATTATGATATTTTTTTAAACAACAAAAAAAGTAGTATTATGAGTAAGTACTCATAATACTACTTTTTTTGTTGAGCTACGATACTATGGGGTTTATTCATAAACAATGACTAAAGTTAAGTAACGTTTAAACGTCAAAAATGTATGGTTAAACAGTCGCTAATCACTGCTTAACTTTAAGCAACGTTTATGAATAAATGGGATTATGTCCAATCAGTTTTATTGCACAATTAATTTAAGATGTATATCCTATCACAACATAGTAGAACTTGCACGGACAGAGTTCAACTACATCCCTGAAGCACTTTCCAAGTAAACCGTTGTACATATGTTCAGTGTTTTAATCAGAAACGTAACATACGTAAACCTACTTTAAACGGTTCCAAGTATTAGTAGGTTCACGGAAAGTCCAAGTGGTTAGAAGACAGCTTGTCTGTCATAAACGATGCGTACTGCCTATTCTTCGAAGTTATTGATCTATTGATGGGATATTATAGTAATAGTATTTGTTTTTATATAACCTATTTATGTATGTTTGTACCTAGTTTTAAGAGTTTTTTTATCAGTGTTCCTCTCAACCAAAGCATCTGCCATCTAATCTCTTCGAAACCCTTGGTTGACTGGTAGAGAATGCCTAAGGCATTAAGTCCGCCTTTGTACCTTGTTGTGCGAAAAGTTTAAGTAAATAAATAAATAGGAGACTAACAGCACACAATCACACTTATTCAATGTGATTGTACTAGTATTTCTGGAAAACTTCTGAGTTATGTGAAAAATATCATATAACATCACACCTGTGTTTACCGAAGTGTTAGGCAGAAATCTTCCTATAGTAGATACACCCACATTTTGTCAGTCATGTTTAAGTCCCATGACATATGGATAATAGGGAGTGAGCCTATTGCCATCAACTAGACGCAAATCCAGACTCCGGGCTGATTCAGAGAAATTTCTGATGGAAATTACTTATAATTATTTCCATTATTTCATTTAAATACTTATAAATTATATTTTTAAGTATGTTTATAAACAAAATGATTAAAAAAATATATAAAATAGAATATTATTTGTTATTATTTATTCTTACCCTTACCAAAACAATGTATTTCTAGCAAATAAACATATGATTTGATTTGAAAACCCAGTAACAATTTGCCCGACTTGGTAATCGTACCAAAAGTCAAAGCTATAATACAAAGTATATGTTCTACCTGTATGCCAATTTTCATCCAAATCCGTTCACCCATTTACGAGCGATGGAGTAACAAATATCTTCAAAAACATTCGCAATATAAATACTAAAGGTATAGTAGGATTAGACGAGCTCACTGTAGTTAAAAGCCTGTCCATCGATCTGCTAGGTTAAGCTGCACTGGCCTCGGATAACAAGTTAAGCTGCCAGTCATACGACCTTTGATAGACGTTACATACAGACCGTTACAGACAGACAGATTGCAAAAAAAATGACAGCTGGTTTAACGTATGGATATTGCTAGGCCCCGGTAATCCAATCAACTGTTGGCGCAATATTTGTGGCATTGTCCATGTCAGTACTATGATATATCAGTTTATTTTATTTAAATTTTCTGTTACTCACTGATTTAATGTAAATTTTTAATGAATTTCAATGTAATTTCAATTAATTTATAAGTAATGTAATTCATCTATGTTTTATTCTTAACTATGCAAGTGCTGTGCATACCTATAAGTGACGAGTTCACCGCAAACTATTTCCGTGCAAACCAAAATTGTAATGTGAAGTGAATAAGTCATTGGTGTGTTAATAAATAAATAAATTAATTAATTAATTAATTAATTAATTAATTAATAAATAAATAAATAAGTAAATAAATAAATAAATAAATAAATAAACAAATAAATAAATAAATATTTGGTAACACTGTGTGTGTGTGGAATATAGGCATGAAAAAGTTTAATAGTCTAATACAATTTCGACTATTAAACTTTATAGCGATGTCTCGATAACTAAGTGGCACTCGGATCCCATGGCCCTAGTTTTTTATATAGGCCCATATTATTATTTTTTTAAGACTGTTAACTTATTAAATTATGTAAATATCAACCTACTAATAATATAAACGCGAAAGTTTGTACGTATGGATTAATGTTAGAAACTCTTTCATGCAAAACTCCTAAACGGATTTGGATTAAATTTGGCACACAGATAGTTTACAACCAGGATTAATACATAGGCTACTTTTTATCCCGATATTCCCACGGGATAGAAACTTATGGGGGTGAAACCGCGGGGCGCTGCTAATATAAAATAAAAATATATTATGTATTTGGTAAATTATATCGCATGCAGTTACAATGACGATTCTTCTCGCAACTCAAACAATAAAATACAGTTACCGAGCAATCTTTCACACATATGGAAAAACTGCCGAGCTGTCATTCGAAGACCGGTCACTAGATTGGTGACAGATGATTGATGAAACTTATCCCTCGCAGTGGACAGACTCGATTCGATTGATCAATCACAAACGAATATATCCAGTTATTCTTTCGTCTCTGTGTGTGAGTGACGCATCAATCTTGTGATATGAAAGTTAAGATAGTTAGAGAAAAAGTTTTGAGCTGACACTTGTCTGAAAAAACGTTATCGCTCATCTTGTGAAGAATTCTTAAGTATTTTGGTGCTCGAGTTTAGCTGAGTTCAAGTTTTTGTTTGTGTTTTTCAACTTTTGAGCTCATGTGAGAATACTCGTAGTATAGAATTAGTGGCAATATGTAAATAATGTGCTTTAAGAGAAGGGGAAGACCAAAGATACTATGGATGGAGCGTGTGATGATGATATGCTTAGAAAGGGGGTGACTACGAGATGACGACTAATCGAGACGTATGGAAGAAAAATACAGGTTGCGCCGAAATAAATGGTAGGAGAATGATGATGATGTACATAATGTGCAAAGGTATTTGAAAATGTAGAATAATTTATGATTATGATTTTAATTTAGAATTTGGCTGAGAACATAATTATGTTCGGAGAGTAAATGAACTCACTCGATATCAATCGACAAATAAGTAATGCGTGATGGTGAGACTTATAGAGTGTGTACCAATTTTTTACAAGTGAGCACCTGTAAGAAATTGGTACACTAGTCTATAAGTATATTGGATGTATCTAATATCTTTGTATCAGTGTATTCAATTGTTGGTGAGCCAAATAAATAAAATACCAATTTTATCAATTCCATTGTATACGAAGTAATTAAGCATTGGAGAAGACCCATTAAATTGATTGAATCATCAGTTTAAACAATTGATAGCTACAGTCATGGAAATTAATTGTTATGAAATTGACACCTTACGTCAATTTGGCGTGTTAAATCCATTTCAGGAGGACCTAACCCATTTTCCTGACAATTCCACATATAATCAGGAAAAACGAAAATTTTATCAGCCTAGGGAAATTTAGGAACAGACACATATACAACTGTCAAAGAATGACAGTTGTTATTTGAATATACGGACAATACAAGTTGGAAGTCAATTTAGTAAAAAGTAACTGGGTTGCTGGGATGTGGAGGTTAGACCCAGTAACTGGGTTGTAGAGGTCAGATAGGAACCCAGTAACTGGGTTGTGGAGGTCAGATAGGCAGTCGCTCTTTGTAAAATACTGGTATTAACTGTCTCCGGTTAGAATGGAAGTCTACCCCAACATAGTTGGGAAAAGGCTAGGCAGATGAGTTAATTTGGTAAACAATTTATTTCCCTGGTTTTACTTCTGCGTTGGTTTCATAAGCCATAACGCTTGGGATTTCACACGACATCACACAGCTATATGACGTGACTTTCACTAAATTAAAGTCGTTAACCCAGCACGACAAAGCGAAAAGGCGAAAATATTGTCACAGTAAAAAGTATCGCAGTTGGCGGTGAAAATTGAAAACACAACTAGTGGAAACCGTTTCGTTACGACATGCAAAACATTTTAACGATGTTAGTTTTTTTGGGCTATATGTATTTAAGTTAATCCTTTACACGTGAACCCTGACTGGGTGACTATAATGTAGGAAATTAGACCTTAAATATAACCAGTGTAGGGTCTAATGTGTATCTTCAACGAGGAATAAATTATGACGATAATTTGTAAAACTAACTCTATGACACTCGGCGATAGCGTAGCTTTCACACAGATTTTTTTTAAATCAGATGAGTAGTTTCGAAGATTGAGGGACCTTGTATATACCAACTAATAAACATCACGCTAGCGCCCTAAGGAGCCGAGCAAAAAGAAAGAAAGCCAGAACGAAAACGAAAACGAAGTAATAGCGCGTGCAGGCGCGATGCGACTGGGTGAGTCGGGGGCGAAAAAAAATTCACGCAGACAAAGTCGCTGGCAGAAACTAGTAAAATATATTTACTGATTTTCAGAGCCACCACTTCTTACAAACCATTACTTTTAATCTGTCAAACCGTCACAAATCTATATATATAAAATTCAAAGTCCTGACTGACTGACTGACTGACTGACTGAGACATCAACGCACAGCCTAAACCGCTGGTCCTAGAGACATGAAATTTGGAGGGTGTATTCTTCGTGAAGAGTAGGTATCCACTAAGAAAGGGTTTTTCGAAATTCCACCCCTAAGAGGGTGAAATGGGGGGATTATGTTTGTATGAAAAACCTTATTCCTTGAGTTAATAAACTTGAAACTTGGCACGAATACTTATCTAAGTAAATTATGAAGTTGGGCATTTTTTGTTTTTATAAACTACCCCCTAAAAGGGGATTGGGGGGTTTCAAAGCTTGTATGGAAGAATTTTAGCGCGCGGTCCGATTTGATCGAAACTCAGTATTTATACCTAAAATTGAAAGGAAAGAATAATGTGTATCAGGGTTTTTCGAAAATCTACCCCTAACGGGGTGAAAAGGGGTAGTTAATTTTACAGGGGCGGATTATAATAAGTGGCTTGATTAATTAGAAAATTGGTATAAATAATCTTTGAGTCAAGTTAGAATTTTTATGATTTTTTTAAAATTCCAGCTCTGTGGGGGTGAAAAGCGGGGATACAGTTTATATGTAAAATCTTATTAATTTAGTTAATAAACTTGAAACTTGGCAACAATACTTGCCTAAGTAAGTAATAAAGTTTATCATTATAAGTTTTTCAAACTACCCTCAAAGGGGGATTCAGGTGTGTTGAAGTTTGTGTGGAAGAAATTGAATGCGCGGTCCGATTAACTCAAAACTCAATATTGATACTTTCGACAGAAAATAATTAATAATAAGTATGTAAAGTTGTCGAAAATTGACCCCTGACGGGGCAAAAAGGGGTATTTCGGTTTTTAGGGGAGGTTTTGAACTTGAAACTGTATGTTACATTGTCACGCCTAAACCACTGAACTTCTGATTTGCCAAAGAGATAGATGGCATCCTGGGGAAGCACATAGGTACTTTTTATCCTGGTAGCACGTTCCCGTGGGATAACTTCCGACATCCACGCGGGCGAAGCCGCGGGCAGAAGCTAGTATGACGATAAACGTCTTGTTTAAAACCAACTATCATCAAATTAATGAACCAAGAAACTTTACATCGGTTTTCTCGTCTGTCGTCTTCCAAACAGTATTGTTGTTCCAATCGTTCTACTCAAAACTTGCAGCCAGGATCCAAGATTTAGTTCGCAAGGCAAACACCGTTTATCAGGCGTTGATGGCAAACTTGCTTCACAAATCTCTTGCATTCACGACCAAATTCAGTTTCTATTTCGTTCTCAACACTACAGATTTCCCAGTTGCATCGTTTGTCCTCAGTTTAAGAGGCAAATACGTATTCCCGTAACGCGTTGACGACGCTAAGTGGATTCTTTTGTACGTCTTGCTGTACTGTTGCAGTAAAAATTGTTCGGTTTACTTTATTGTAGTAGGGATTTCTTGTTTTGGATTATGATTTGTTTCAGTGTGGTTATAGCGTAACACGCTATCAACATTCATTGCGTTATTTACGTTGTTGAGCAGACAATTTTTTCGAACATTTGAAGCAATGGATTAGCAATATCCCTCAAAATGATTCAGATTACTAGCTATGCTTCCCGCGGTTGGTCTGTGCATGGGTGACCATCTTTACATACTGAGGCACTGAAAGGCCTCGGAAACCACGTTAAGCAATTGGTCCCGGCTATCTTTCGTGGATCTTTGATAGTCGTTACGGGTAGTCGGAAGCCCGAAAGTCTCACAATCAGTCATACCAAGGGTTATCGTATTACCCAGTAACTGAGTTGTGGAGGTCAGATAGGCAGTCGCCCCATATAAAATACTGGTATTCAGCTTAGTCCGGTTAGACTGGAAGCCGACCCCAACATAGTTGGGAAAAGGCTATCGGCTAGGCAGATGAGATGAGTTGAACAACAGTTCAATTCTGCCTCCAAGTTTCGTGAAATGCAGACGTGTCTAGAGATCAGTTAGTTCATGAAATAGTAAACTAGTTCTGTTATGCATAATTTATGCTGTGATTATACCGTTATGGAATAACATGAAAGGCATATTCCCGATTGGTATGTTTGTCATATCATGATTTAGAAGCGACCATTTTGGCATAATTATTATGACATGATGAATGTTCAATACAAGGACATTTTGGATTTGTTGCTAAAAATTAAAGGATTATAAATTATGAGATTACATTGAGCGGTTACCAGCCGGTTATCAGCAGCTTATAATTTTTCTAATAGAGAAAAAAGCGGTCAAGCGAGCTAGACTCGCACTCGGAGGGTTCCGTAGCGCCGTACAATATTTTGCACTACATTTTTTTTAATATTTGTTTTAAATAAAACCGCGGGTCCCCCTATATTTTTTAACTTTACGGCTGTACGGCCACTATAACAAGAAATAGTATAAATAAAATACATACAGTGTGCAAATTCACAGACACACTCTGTGAAAATTTCAAGTGTCTGCCTAATGAGATTATAAAGATAAGTATAGCCCTGTGACAGATGGACAGACAGACAGCGGAGCCTTCAGCGTGTCCGAAAACCTAAAAATATGGTTGTTAGATTTAGAACATATTGCAATTTCTCTATTCCTTTCAAACCATGTGATATGACCCAAAATTGAATTAAGTTTGAAGGGTTCTTCAATTTGGTTCATTAAACAATAAGTTAGTTTCTTATTACCAAACTTAGATAAGTTTGTTCACTAGACTGCTTACTATTGGAAGACAATCAAATTGGCTATTCTCAGGCTATTTGCATAGGACTTTTTGGAAAGTATTTTAAATAATGTGACTGTGGGGTTGTATGATAATGGATGGACTCGTAGGTAAGGTAAACCACCAGTTCTTCTAAATATGGAGATATATTCTTACCAATCACCAATAATCACCATCAATCAAGTAGGCACGGAGCACGTTGTCGATCTGTCGTGGCCCGACTCAAACTCAAACTCAAATCATTTAATTCAACTAAACCAATTACAGGCACTTTTGAATTGTCAAAGGGTCGGTCAGTCAGAAAGATGAAGCTAGTTGTCCATTCCAAAGCGTAGGTACCTATGGAGAAGAACGGGCAAGAAACTCCATGGACACTCTTTTAAATCATAAAATTCTTACAAAATATTTGATTACATCATTCGTGTTGAAATTAACCATGTGAGAACGATGTAGAAAAGACGTGCACGTTAAAAGCGTCCGTTATAGAAAACATAAAAACAATTCAGAAATTAAAAATTACAATAAGCCGTGGCAGCTAAGAGATGACCAGTCCCTACTGACGGCGCCCGTTCACGAACATGACGTATGGATCAGCACCATTCAGCTCAACCATTTTGAAGGGAACTTAATGATCCAACACACACGCCACCACCAGCGAGACATTAGAGTGAGCATGACATACTCTCAGCCGCCAGGGCACATTTATGTCAATGAGTCAATGAAAGACGTACCCAGGACTCGCGACTTGGATATTGGTGCATATTGGATTTCATGGGATATTTTTACGCGGAACTCTGACTCTTTCTCTAAAATAAAAGTAGCCTAAGTTACTGCTTATAACATCAGCTATATATCAGCAACAGTCCACGTCAAAATCGGTCCAGCCATTTCTTAGATTAGTAAATGTACATTTATTTTATTTCTTAATTTTATTGTTGTTTTTTTTTATATCTTATCGTATACTGCACCGGTTGAGATCAATCACGTCAACGCCGGCTGTCGCTGAAAACCAGCGCTGGGGCTCTGTCTGTCATAGGGTCTTAGCATTATGTCAAGCGATGGCCGTTTTGCGTGGATGTGACGCATGTTTTTCCCAAACTGGTAATTTTTTGTGTGTTTATTTATTTATTTTATTATTTATGTACACACAGTAAAATACATAGGGATATGACATTATTATAATTTCAGTACAAAGGTACTGCTTATTTCTTAAGAAATTTCTTCCAGCAGACCTGCGAAAGGAGAAGTAAAACAGATGTTTATGTTCTTTTTTTGCGTCATGTTTAACGCAAATAAACGTATTTTCTTTACATAACATTCAAATAGAAATGTTCCTCTATTATATTTCAATAGGTACCTACTCAAGTATTTCAGGTCTCGTAGACTTTATACAATATTTATGAGCCTCGTTTTCTGTCTCTTTCATTTGCTCTTATGTCTTTAGTGAATCTCTTTGGTGATGTTGGCTCAGGATAAACTGCATCATTTAATACCTTGCCTCGTCTGGATTATTTCAATAACTTTTGCAATAGTGGTGCTCGTTAGTTTTGAGTCTTTCTTTTGCTTTAGTTTAAAAAGCATGGATGGAGAGTAGTTCATGTACCTACTATAGAGCGCAGATCAGTGGTAACACTTTGATCTTGAGCTGGCCTAGCGTGGTACGTAGTTTTAATAGAATGCAAGGCAGGCCTTGCATTCTATAAAAACTAAACAACATTACCACCACATTAACCATTAACCATTTAGCAAAACCTCAAGAGGTTTTGCTGGCACTGAAGAGCTATAATAGTATTCCTATACTGTCAAAAAATGTACCTGATTCTGGCCATTTTTGTCTTTGATTGTTTATTGTAACGGAGATTGTATGCAGTAGCATTAGACGGGCTTCGAAGTTATACGTTAAACAAAACACAGTTAAAAGTCACAGAAAATTGCAAACGCCTTTTCAAATACAGACGACGATTTGCTGAGTCTAAAAACCTGCATTTAAATTTCTCGATGTTGAATAGTCAAACACCTCTAACCGTTGAATATATATGGGAAATTCAATCAAAATATTATTATGCGATATCATCGAAACAAAGCCGATCCTATTCTCGATATAATACAAACTGTATGAACAGTACTGTGGGACGATACATTAATATGCATCAAGTGCAAACTATCGCCAACCACGATCGCAGTGCGCACTGCAAACGTGAACACAGCCGCTACTGTTCGCTTTCCATTTATAGACACAGAAACACTGTGTTGCCGTACCCTGCTTGAGTACTGAATTATTTTGTAGCGGGTTTGGGATTGAGGAAACAGCGTGTCGGCCACTTATCTTCTTGCCGAGACAAGTGACGGAAATGAGTGACTTAATGGCGCTAGTAGCGATAGCTGGGTTGTTAGCATTTGTACGAAGGCAAGAATGTAAACGATTTGTTATTTGTAGTACCTAAGATAAGTAGGTACAAGAACGACCACTCCAAAATGTATTCAACCTAAAGTTTGTACAGAAGCTACATACCAACCTCCATTGTTGGCTTAGCTTTTGGACACAACACGAAAGTTCAAGTAAAATAGAAAGATTTTAGATGCGATCCTCGTATTGAGAGCCGCTAGAAATAAAAAATATTATTATTATTATCAGCCTGTGATGTCCCACTGCAGGGCGCTTCCCCACTCTCTTTCCACTTCTCTCTGTTCAAAGCTGCTAAGGACCGACTGGTCCTTCATCCAGGTGATCCAGGAGGCCTGCCGCGATGTCGCTTAATTATATAAAATGATAGTTTCACAGTACATCTACCAGTATTTATGTACCTACTTCGGTCTCACTAAATACATTATGCAGTAAACCCTATGAAATATGTAAATTGGGCCTCGTATGACTCAAAATATATTTATTATTTGCGGTATTTACAATCGGAATATCAAAAAACATTTTCTGTAGGTTTGCGAATTTAAAAGTTCAACTACGAGTATATTTTTCAACAGCAGTTTAATTTCAGTTTTTATGCTGTCGGCTGCGAGAGAATTGAATAAAAGTCATATGTGAATGTTCTGGTTCAATCATATACCTACGTGTTTCAGGAAAATCTAAAAATCAAATGTACCGGCCGATCGTACCAGGTTTTTGCACCTAAAAATATTGAATATTGGATGCAAACAATTCTTGTGGTATTTTTTCTTAATTTGAAAAAAAAAATAACGGCAAATATATTTATTTTATTTTGTGTTTGAAATACAAGGAATCTAGCCATTGGAACTTTCAAATTTAAATTCTCGTCACCAAGAAACTATTTAAATTACGTGCTAGTTGGAAGTAGCAACAACACATCGTTCCGTACAGATTTAAAAAAACCCTTTTCATATTAAATAATTAAAAAAATAAAGTATGAAAAAGAATTAAGAAAATTGAGATTAGCAAGATACACAGTAATATTATACTTATATTAAGTAAAATAACAAAGATACAGCGAGGTAACTGCGTACACACTATCAGTAGTACCTACCTAATGGATTTCATTATGACAGTTCAACAACATTCATTGCGTTATTTACGTTGTTGAGCAGACAAATTTTTCGAACATATAAGGCAATGGATTAGCAATATCCTTCAAATTAATTTAATAATGCACTAAATATCACAACAGATGCTTCGCCCCAACCTACAATTTAACACAGCGCTTAGGATTCAAAGGAGAACTGTTTTACTCTAACGACAGCAGTCTAGATAACTTTATAGCTGTTCTTATTAATATGCAACAGCTGACGACACCGAACTACAGATTCAATAATAAGAAACTGATCAACGAAGCTTCTTGCTACGGAGCGAGTTTCAATTATGGAGTCGAAGTTGAAATTCGAATTGGAAAACAGTGCTGATATTTTATATTAATATTTTATCAATACACTATCGTACAACTACGCTATCCATGTAGTAAAAACTATGTTTCTAAGAGTACGAAAGTATTTTTGTAGTATTTTTCGAGCGACCAAAGTAGACATGATTATGTGAAAGATTTGAATCAGACGAACTGCTCAGTATCAGTTATCGACACAGTTTTAAATGTTAATTATTGAACTAAATAATCTGAAATTCTAAATATTTATTAAAATCGGAACAGAAGTAAACTCATAAAGGCCAGTCATATCGAACATTAAAATCGCAAACTAACGGCTACTTCTGTTATTTTAATATGTTGTTAGGACCACTACCAGAAGCGTATATCCAAGTTTGCAGCTTCGAAAGGCCTGTGCTAACTTTGCAGCACTCGAAAAACAGCGATTTTTTTTTTAATTCTAAATATAGGTAGGTCTTAAACTATGCGTTTCGTCACGCGGTTTCACCGGCATAAGTTTCAATCCCATGGAAAAACCGGGATAAAAAGATATTCTATGTGTTAATCCAGGGTGTCAGCTCCGCCAGGGTAGTGGGATAATGCCAGGGTAGCGGGATAGTCCGAAAGGGTTACCGCTGCCCTGGAACAGAAAGGGCTAAGGAAGGAACACGGATGGGTTTTAGTCAGTAAGAGTCTGACACTCCCTTCCGCTCCACCCAGAGCGGGAGGGGTCATTTGATGATTTCCCATCCAAAAAAAAAAAAAAGGTGTCAGCTTCATTCATACCAAATTTTATCAAAATTGGTCCAGCCGTTTGGGTATGAAGAAGTAACAAACATACAAACACTCACGAACTTTCGCCTTTATAATATTAGTGTGAGAAATTCTGAAATACAATGAAATACAAATATCGAATAATTGTGTAAATCCACTCGTCGCTCACCATACCGTTGAAAAGATGCTTGGATCGTTTGGAGACGCGGCTACAATATTTTATGCAATCATGAAGTGAAAGGAAAGAAATTGACCATAACAATTCTGTATTCCGTTTGCAGTAAAACTTCTCAGGCGGCGATTCAATAATTGGACAAGAGTAAAATTGTGAATGAAATTTCAATGACGCGTCACGTGTAGGTACATTTCGTTACATGGGACAGAATAAAGATATACTTGACTCTCTCTATCTTACACACTAAATCTCTCTTATTTTTTTGTTTTAAGAAGTTTCCCTTCTATCACGGGTACGGTGCTGCACGCGCATTTTTTAAGATTATAACCACCTTTATTTAAAATAATAATTAAAATGTTTACATAACTAACTATTTACAATAGGTACTAAATGAAATTACTAACTATACTTACAAAGAAGTACAACAACATAAACAAAAGGATACTTAGGCGATCGATGATCGATGTTTGAGTCTAATCTGAGATTGTTATTAAAATGGAATATTCCAAAAATATCAAATTTTCTGGTATAATCCATGCGTTTGATCTGCTAACGGCATTAGGTCGTAAATAGACCTGATATTTTATTCATCTGATCATAATTTAGCGTATAGGAGGTAATTTTTGTGTGGGTAGCTGTTTTAGAGAAATCTCTTCTGAAACCGTACTGGTATACCGTAATCGAAAATGTATTTATATTTAATTCAAGTAAAGCAAAATACATGATTGGTTTTATGATAGACTAGCTTCTGCCCGCGGCTTCGCCCGCGTGGATGTCGGAAGTTATCCCACGGGAACGTGCTACCAGGATAAAAAGTATGTGCTTCCCCAGGATGCCATCTATCTCTTTGCCAAATCAGAAGTTCAGTGGTTTAGGCGTGAAAATGTAACATACAGTTTCAAGTTCAAATCCTCCCCTAAAAACCGAATTACCCCTTTTTGCCCGGTCAGGGGTCAATTTTCGACAACTTTACATACTTATTATTAATTATTTTCTGTCGAAAGTATCAATACTGAGTTTCGAGTTAATCGGACCGCGCATTCAATTTCTTCCACACAAACTTCAACACCCCTATATCCCCCTTTGACTGCCTTTGAGGGGTAGTTTGAAAAACTTATAATGATAAACTTTATTACTTAAACTTAGGCAAGTATTGTTGCCAAGTTTCAAGTTTATAAATTAATAAGATTTTTCATATAAACTGTATCCCCACTTTTCATCCCCACAGGGGTGGAATTTTATAAAATTCATAACTTGACTCAAACATTATTTATACCAATTTTATAATTAATCAAGCCACTTATTATAATCCTCCCCTGTAAAATTAACTACCCCTTTTCACCCCGTTAGGGGTAGATTTTCGAAAAACCCTGATACACGTTATTCTTTCCTTTCAATTTTAGGTATAAATACTGAGTTTCGATAAAATCAGACCGCGCGCTAAAATTCTTCCATACAAACTTTGAAACCCCCCAATCCCCTTTTAGGGGGTAGTTTATAAAAACAAAAAATGCCCAACTTCATAATTTACTTAGATAAGTATTCGTGCCAAGTTTCAAGTTTATTAACTCAAGGAATAAGATTTTTCATAAAAACAAAATCCCCCCATTTCACCCTCTTAGGGGTGGAATTTCGAAAAACCCTTTCTTAGTGGATACCTACACTTCACGAAGAATACACTCTCCAAACTTCATGTCTCTAGGACCAGCGGCTTAGGCTGTGCGTTGATGTCTCAGTCAGTCAGTCAGTCAGTCAGTCAGTCAGTCAGTCAGTCAGTCAGGACTTTGAATTTTATATATATAGATAACAAGCAGTTCGCCCGCGACTTCGTCCGCGTAGATATCGTATTTTCCCCTACAAAATTGAACAACCTCTCCATATCTTTCAAAAGGTATTTTTCGAAAATGTATGATTCTCTTCTTATCTAAAAGTACTCGGGTCAATTTTCAAGATGATTGATCTTCAAATTCATGTTAAGTACACGCATGAAATACCCTAGCCACAGCCTCTGCTCTCAAAACGGTGAAGGCAAACATTGTGAGGAAATCTTTTGACGGCACGGTTGGCGCAGTGGTTATGCGATTGACTGCTGCGCTGCGTGTCGCGGGTTCGATTCCCGCACGGAACAAATATTTGTATGACCTACAATTAGTTGTTCCGGGTCTGGCTGTTTGTGTATGTGAGTTTATATGTCTGTAAACGCACCCACGACACAGGAGAAATTCCTAGTGTGGGGCAAAGTTTAAAAAAAAAAAAAATCGGCATGTTATACAACCAAAAATTCGAAGACATGTGACATCTCCCAAACCGCACTGAGCCTGCGTGTTGGATTATGGACCTCTCCCTCTCACAGAAATTCTCTCCTATTAAAAACTAATTTTGCTGTGCCCGACAGGGTCCATAATTGATTCGATGTTCTGACATACCAACTATCATAATGTACACATTCATCATCATCTGCCTAGCCTTTTCCCAACTATGTTGGGGTCGGCTTCCAGTCTAACCGGATGCAGCTGAATACCAAGATTTTACATGAAGCGACTGCCTATCTGACCTCCAAAACCCATTTAAGGGGTAATATGATACCCCTTGGTAATAATATGTACACATTATGGAATGCAATAAAGTATTGAGTATTGAAAGGTGCCCTGTGTCCCAGCAGTCAAAACCAAAAGTCATTTATTTAAACTAGGCTGTGAATCAGCCCTTTCGGTTGTCCAAATAACATGAAACAGTCCCCCAAAACACCCGCCCTTCATCACTTCCTAGTGCTTTAGCTGGGAAGAAAAGTGGCGCAACAAACTCCCAGTGGAAACATTATAAGCTGATTAGGTATGCTGTGAAACACCACATGAACTATCTAATAAAGAACAATTCGTTCCAACTTGCAATCGATATCATTTCGACGTGCCGTTTGAAATTTCACATCGCTCGTTGTACTGAAAAGGAATTGTAAATGTCGTATTATGGTAATTTCCATGTGCTAGCATTAAATTAAGCCGGGCTAGGGTTACATGGCACAAAAAGTGAGCCTTGTTTTGAGGCCGTATGTTAAAACTGTCTTGTATGTCGTCAAAATGTTTTTGGTCTGTCTGCGTTGATATCGCATTCGTATTTTCATGTTTGCTGAGTAAGTAGGGTGATTCTCTGTTTCTTCCTTCGCTGTCAGTAATTGAAATAAAAGTTACTGTATACGCTATTAGGTAAATACTTAGTTTGATAATGCATAATTTTACCAAAACATATCTTGGACTAAAGCTGAAAGCTGTCCCTTAATTTCAAGCATATTTTCTTTTTTTTGCATGGGAACATTCGATATAAAGGAGGTAGGTAGTAATCTCGATTTATACAAAACTTTGCAACTATACATACATACTCCGTACAAAAACAGAATAAGTACGAAAAACTTCTCTAGCACGTCCTTACATACCTACTTCCACAATTATTTCTCACACTGTCAACTCCAGTTAGATCGATCACACAATGCGGGGATCCCACTCCAGGGAAACAACGGTAAGACAAATCTTTCCCCGAGCTCTTGGAAAGTTTCTCCACGTTACTGAACCGCATATGTTACTTACACCCATTGTGTAGATAGTTTGTACCGTTATTTGTTGAAGAAAGGGGTTTATTTAATAAGATACGGGATTCAATTACTTACTTCCTGGTGAGTTCATGTTTTCTTCGTAAAAAGGTTATCCATAAAATATGATTATATGTAATATCATTCATCATTCGTGTCTCTTTTATATAAAAGAACAACTAGATGCTGAATTTCAGTATTTTACTTAGAATTTTTATGTACAGCGACTATTATTATTTATGCAGTGGCTTCAAATACATAGTATCCGAATCAATTCCACTGTGGTGGCATCTAAAACGCCACATGCGAACTTCGCATCATACTGACGTCTCGCAATATCCTGTATCGCGCAAGCAAAGTTTACCGTGCAACTATTAATATATAATACAACGTCCCAACATCAATCGTCGGGCAGTTGCCCACACGACACAACACTTGTCTGGTCGGAGGATTCTCCCATTTGTATGATGCCTCTGCCTCTATGAAGGATGAGTTACCTTTACACCCTGTACCTCGTGTCTCTATACCACCATACAAATCAAGTTTTCAAGTTTCTGCCATAGTCGAATTACTGAATCTGATCGAGTGAAAGTAGATAAATTAAATATATTTTCTATTTGTAGTAGGTATATTTTATGGCGGTTGATTTGTGCTACTAAGAAAATACCAATGTGTTCCCGTATGTTTCGCCTTTTCAATTCAGCAGGATTAAAAATCAAATCAAAATATCACACAAGTCCTTCAAATTAGGGAAGTTTGTTTCAATTTTCCCAGCATTTTCCGCATTTCATTTTAAAAAACATTATACCAGCCATCCGTGATGTCATTAAAATGCTGGAAACGCCACAAAAACAATGCTAACACATGTATTGTGATGAAAATCGAGGTGGTCAAGCAAACTGGCGCAACCGTCAGATTTGCAATTCACAGTGCGTCGTGCTGGCAAATAGCCGAACGGTTGACGACTAGTATTTGTAATCGAAAGCTTAACATGTTGTTCGGCACAACGATTAGTGTTGACGATGGTTTCCGATACAGTTGGCGCAGGGGAATGGGCGGAATTGGTGGAATTGTTGAAATTTGTTACTTTTCGGTTACGTGATATGACGGAGTCGCTTTGCGTGATGAGTTGCATTGTCATTTTCTAGGATTTTAGTTGGATTTGCTTTGACAAAATGCATAGTTTTTAGCTCCGACTATATTTGGGGAGTTTAAACTGAGCTATTTTACTGATTGCGTTTATTTCCCCCTAAGATTTCTAGTGTTTTAAATAATTATTATTTATGTACTTTACTTACTAAACTTCAACTATATCCGACGACCTTGGTTACTTAACTCCTTTGGTGACTGTACATGTACGGTTAAATTAATAAATAAACATCCCTGCATTCTGATTGGAGCAAATCAAGGAAACTAATTACAAATACTGCACTGAAGTGTATAACATATTATATAAATAAGGCTCACCAAGATTATAAAATTTTCATAAAAACATGTAGAAAGGAAAACATAAATCTTATTAAGTAACAGCTAGTAAGCAAGTCAACTGCGTAACTCAGAGACAGAAAACAGACTTAATGAGTAGAAACTTCAGAAATAATTTAATTTTCTCCGTCGTAAGTTAAGTAGCTAATTATAATATTTTATGTCCTAGATCGTGTTCGGTAGGTATTCTAGCTAGCAGGTACCTACCTAGCCTAGTCTAGGTATTAAGCCAAAACTAATACTATTGTTCCTTAACGAGAACGGCATGCACTGCCACTGTACGCAGGTGCAGGTAAACTACGAGGTCAAATTAAATTTGCTAGCAAACCCCACAAATATGATTGGTCGATGTCCAAATACGATAAAATGAAATGTAAATAAAAGAGATTTGATGTTTTTTTGGGGACCGCTTGTAGTGATGTCACTTGAGAGTTGAGAAATCTGTTTTATTTTTGTTTTATCGTAATTAGATATAGAAAGTTGAAACCCATCTCGTCTGTGAGGCTAACACAAATTTATTTTATAATAGGTATGTTTTAAGAGACTGCACTGTCCTAAAAAAAAATTCACCAATTTTTTTTTTTTGTTTTATCATGTTTAAATATCGATACCCATCTCGTCTGCGGAGTTTCGCCAGGTAATTTAATTTGACCCTGTATAGGTAGGTAAGCGTCGTTGGCAGTCGTTACGGCTATCGTATTACCCAGTATAGTTACTGCCGACTGTAGCGACTGCCTATCTGATCAATTTCAAACAACTGTCAAAGAATGACAGTTGTGATTTGAATATACGGACAATATAAGTCGGTAGTCAATTTGGTAAAAAGTAATTGGGTTGCTGGGTTGTGGAGGTTAGATAGGAACCCAATAACTGGGTTGTGGAGGTCAGATAGGCAGTCGCTTCATATAAAATACTGGTATTCAGCTACATCCGGTTAGACTGGAAGCAGACCCCAACATAGTTGGGAAAAGGATGGCAAGATGATGATAGATATAGGGTCACCGTGAAATAAGATACAAGATATTTCAAAATCAAAATCAAAATTCAGTACAAAGAGGTTGCATAATTCTACACCAATTAAGTATTTACATTTTTCAAACAGAATATTAATATCACATTTACTCATACCTACAAACCGAAATAAAATTAAATCAAGCAAGACACATAATAATTGTATGTAGAGACGCCAGCACATTAAGCTACCCGAAACTGTCAAATTTTCCCAATCCATCTAGAACCTAATGCTGTAGCGATAAAGTTGAAATCTATTAAAGAAATTTGACAGGTTGTAGTAGCTTACTTAATAAACAACTGCTGTATTAATTCTCTAAAAAAATCGAACTAATTGATTCTTAAATAACAAAAGAAAACGTCTGTTAATGCAACGAAACTCCAGTTAGCCAGTCCATTGTTTGTTTGGTACTCGTTGCCAAGTCTAAATAGGTCAAAAGGATACGTTTCTACTGAAACTAAGCTGTTTTTGCTTTTAGTTTACCCTTTCTTTGAATTCGACATGTAGATGATTTATTATATCTATCGAATACGAAAGGCAAGTGAGTGATGAAGGAGCTCTTGCTGAATAGGAAATGTTTATTGGTGAAACGGATTGCGGAATGAAGAGTAGAGGAATTAAAATGCGTTTGAAATAATATATTAAAAAAAAAAACAAAAAAAAATATACAGGGTGGCAGGGACATCGACGCGCAAACTGTAACCATTAATTCAGCACATGAGTTTAGGAATTTTATTAATTTTGTTATTTAAAAAAAAACATTGCTCTATACCATACATTTTGACCGCGTAGGTATTGCACTTTTCTATGAAACAGATTTTTTTTTTTTTTGATAACCGACGAAAAATTTCGACGCTATGGGGTCTAAACTCATCTGCTGAATTCATGGTTACTTTTTGCGCGTCGATGTCCCTGCCACCCTGTATATGAGATGGGACTACTTTTAAGGCCATATATTTTTTGCTTCAATTTTCAGTTTTATCATTATCATTATAATTATCATTTTTAAACATCATTTCAGCCAAAAATGTTTACTGCTGGGCCATAGGCGTTCCCCAAGCATCGCACTTCGACCGGTTTTATGTTTCAACTGCACATACAAAAGTAGAATTGTACTTATCAACTTTAGAAATATCCATTCCTTTCCCATTACGAAGACCATTTTTGTCTGTTTTCCTGAAAAACAATCACCTACCATATTACGGTAACCGCTACTAGTGATAGCATTACGAATAGTGGGTCGTGGGGCTTAGTGCTGTTGAAAGAATAATACGAAACAAAAATATCTCATCTCAAAAAACGGAAAGAAACTGGCCATTTCTCTCCAATTGAGTTAGGTAGGGCTGCCCAAAAAATGTCAACTCCAATACAAGTGAAGATATAAAAAGTAATCGTACACTCGACGACTTATCCATTGAATGTACGATCACCTTTTATATCTTGTCTGGTTATGTTGTGACTGCCCCTTAGTCTCGTGGTTGCAAGCGCGACTGCTGAGCTTGGGGTCATGGGTTCGATTCGGACAAAGTGTTATTAGATTGCCTGTGCCAGGGGCCACGGTATCTCTTTCGAACAACCCGCGGCCCTGACAGGCATCGGCCGTAGCGGACCTCGTCAATTCGTGCTGACATCTCTTTGAGGAGCGCGTGGAACACAACGCGCCGTCGACCCCGGCCTGGTCCTTACCGGGCGGCGAGCTGCCCATTGCTCGCCGCCCGCAAGCCCGCGCCTACGGTGGCCGGGAGTCGGCTGTTGACTCCCGTCCAGGGCGTCTCCTGCGGCGACTAGGAGCGTGAGGGCGCAGTGATTGCCTCTCCATCACGCCCTCCGCCTCCTCCTTCGTAAGCATTACTGCTTCGCGGAAGGAGGTGACTGCCTCCCATGCACTCTCGCTCCGTACCATGGCTTGGACCAGGGCCAGACGCGAGAGATCGCCGCCACGAGGACACGGCGGTGCTCCGCCCAAGTACCTGACTAATCTCTGTTGAGATTGGCCGAAATCGGCCAGGAGGCTATTTACATATTGTGTGGAGTTGACATTTTTTAAGCTATAAAAGTGCATATTTCTCATTAGTAACCCAGAGTCTGTTCTTGTGCCCGGTTGGCGGCAATGGGCCCCCTATACATGGGACTTAAGGATAACTAGCAAAATGTTGGTGTTACCTCTGCCGAACCCTTCGGGAAATACAGGCGTGTATGTTATGTTATTTCCAGTATATACTGACTTCGCATTTTCCAGGATTTTCTTTTTTTTATTTATTTATTAAAACTTACAGACACTATCTTTACAGGATGACCCCAATGCAATAGTGGTTAGCAAATACACACCAAATAAATTGAAAAATCAACTTACGCCTAATACATAAAAATCTAAATAAAAAAAATACAAAGCACATTAAACAATACATAAAAAATCATAACTTAAAAAATACAAAACTTTTTTCGTACAATGACAGGTCAGCTTAATCTAGTAATGTAAACCTAGCTTGAATGATCGTCGTCCATACCTTAGCCAGGTAAAACCTGCTTTATTTTCAGCTTTGAATCGATATTACGTTAATAATTTATATCTTTACGGTGAACACATAAATTGCCTGATTGAAGAAAATCGAACCGGTTGCGGTAGTTTGAGAGGCGTATCCAATCGGACGGAAGGATGGACGGTGACATTTATGATGAGGGTATAAATATGTTAGCTAATCACAACAGTGAAAAGTCACCGTTCAATAATCGATCGTTTAGTGGCTATAAAAATATTATGGATTTCAAATCTGATATTAGATTTTATCATAGTATTATTATTATTTTATCGTAGTAGGTATTGTAGTATGTAAGCAAACCAAAGTTCTTTGGATATGTTTTTCGTATCTCGTTCTAACTCAGATACACTGGTGATTTTTAAAGTTCATCTTGAAATCAGCCATTAAAAGCCGTCTCGTAGTCGTTGAAGCGCGACTGCTGAGCGTGAGGTCCTTGGTTCGATTGCTGTGACGGGCCATTGTTATTGAGTTTTTCGATTAGGAATTTCTCAGTAATAGCCCGGAGTTTGGAAGTTGGTATTCGGATACCCCCGCTGCGTGTAACCAGCGCTGGGGCTCTGTCTCGTATATGGTCTTAGCATTATGCTGAACAATGGCTGTTTTGCGTGAATGTAACGCATGTTTACCCCCAACTTGTCTTTTATTTTTGTGTGTTTGTTCTTTTTTATGCCTCATGTTGGCCGCAAATAAATGTATTTTCTTTCTTTCTTTCTTTCCCCATGTCTCGCAAAGCATGTAAAGCCCTTGCGCCTGATCTCTCTCCAGTCGTGTGAGATTGCTATCCTATCAAACTGAGAGTAAGGTAACAGAGAGTGCATCTGTGTTTTCGCACATACTTGTGCAGTATAATATCTCCTACCGAGCTAAATCTCCGTTAAAATTGGACACTGTGACCATACAACCTGAGCCGTAGATTGGCGGGGTTAGCAAAGGAATTGACGGAGTTTAAGTAAGGAATCGTTAAGTGGTGATAATGAATTAGGGACCTGTTTCGTTATATCTTCATAAATTAACTCAGTTTAAAGACTGAAATCTCAGTTTTAGTGCCAGCTATCATCAATCAACTATCTATTTTTCCTCTATCAGATCGTAAGATTCCAAATACGAATAACTATATGCATTCACAATTTGAAATTTCATCTTTCAGATATACCATGAACCGTGTCGATGGATGTGCCAACCTTATTAAGCTGCATGCATAAAATGCAAGCGCCATTTTGTATTCAACATTCGTCTATGAATTATTAATGGTAATGAGAAATAATTTCGAAATGATCGTTACGATTCACCGACTGTTTTGTAGGGATGTTTAAATGAGCGTAGATGAATGAGTGTAGTGTAGTGTAGAGATAGTTATGAATTTAAGCTAGAATATTCACGGTGAAAATCTACTCTGGTTATGACAAAAATAGTGCAGAAATAAATGCGAATAATGATCACAAGAAAAATGGTGCAGTCACGGGGTGCAATCATACTTTTTTTTTCAAACCCAAAAGAAAACAGGAGATTCTCGTCCACACAGAGATGCAAAATTCAATATTTCAAGGTGTTTTTGTTATTCCGTTTCTCGATTTTCTAAACTAAAACTTGGAAGCAAAAAGGTAGACAGGTTTTTAGTACTTTTTTATAAGGTCTAAAACACCATGCTGAATTATTTACAAACACAAAAGAATGATAAAAAATGTATTTAAACATTTTTGATCTAACGCTTAGATATAATGTAGGTATTTAAAAAATATTCGATCTAACGCTTAGAAAACCTAGCCAAGAACAACAATGTTATCATTTTCCTCAGAAATTCCCTTGTACAACGCAGCCACATAATTTTCCCGATAAAACTAGATGACATCTTAATAAAGGCTTGTCTTTATAAAATGGAGTGCTATAAAGCAGGTTGGAAAACATTTATTTCATAAAATTGAGACGCTAACTTCGCAGCACTTAACTCTTTAAACGATCGTCGGTCGATAGTATTGGTTGTTCCCTTAAAATATTGCTACCACATAGTGGTTTTCAGTTTTCCAACCTCGTAGTTAGTTTTAAAACGGAGGTCTTATAACGTGTTTTATTTTTATTAGAACGTTTCAGTTTTGGTACGCTGTAATATATTTTGGTAGTAATTTTAAAATATCAAAACGTGTTTTATTTTTATTAGAACGTTTCAGTTTTGGTACGCTGTAATTTTTTTTTTGGTAGTAATTTTAAAATATCAAACACGGTTTTTCCAGGAAAACTGGCATCTAGATACTACAAAAATAAAAATATGTAAAACATTGGTAATTGAATATTATATATTGGACTAGTTTTCATACCATTTATTTATCCTGAAAAATGATGTCCCCTCCAAATGGCTTAGCGATGAGTCCCCGCGCCCGTAGTTACCAATCTAATCTTAAACATGCTAAAGTAGACAAAGAAAATAACCCTATTATTCCTTCATTGTTACAGCTGCACCCGAGGTGATTACCTGAAGGTGTACTGGGAAGTCCAAGGACCTGGTCCTCCTGGAACCATCAACGAGCGTTCAGCATGGGCTCGGGAGCTCTGCGGCAGTAGAGCCGATGCCCCACCAGCCCTGTACTCCCCTGGACCCTCACTTATCCTGGAGTTCCATAGCGGGGCCAAGCAGAACAACGCCACGGGATTCGTTGGCACATACAGCTTTATTGATAGACGTGAGTACCTTTTCATTTTCTTAGCTTGTGATTGGTCAGTTTAAAAGCGACTAGCCGATCTATTCTGTATAAAATGACACCGTGACAACTCAGGTGGAGTGAGCTGTCATCTCATTAATGCTTGGTAACATTATTGACAGCTCACTTCACCTAAGTTTTCACGGTGATATTTTATACAGAATAAACCGGCTGATCTAAAGCATGATGGAGAATGGAGAGAAAAGAAGGTAGAACGAAGTGATTTTGGAACGTCTTCTAAAGTAAAATAATTACAGGATGTTTCAAGTTTGTTTTAACGTTGACAGACGTGTCAAATTGTTAGTGAAGGCTGTAAAGGGCTTTGTGATTTGTTCGGACGTCTAGCTCGGGAAACTGTAGACATTCCTTGTTTGCAAAGCAACTTGAGCCTTCTAGAATAAGAAACAGTCACGTCGATGAATTTTATCCTATTTCTAATATGTTATTCATCTGAGGGGCTAATCTCGTAGGTTAAGAACATTCACAGTGTGATCTCAGTCTCAATCTGTCAAAAATACCTCAAATTTCCCTACATTTTTGATAAGCCTTTGACATTGATAGTAGCTGAGATGAGATTGCGACCAGATTTAGAACATTTTTTATTACGGGAATGACCTTGTGGTATTGTACCTTGTACGAAATACGATAGCCTTGTATCATGCAAAAATACGATGAAGTATTTTCGCATGATACAAATATTTCGGTCAACAGACTTAATTAACTGTTTCTTTTTAAAATACAGGACGTTGTGCATAAAGGGATCAATAAATAAAACACAATACATAAAGAATGCCATTTTTGAATGAAGAAAAATAATGTGTCAACGTTGGTAAATACTCGGAAACCACGTATTACTCAGAGAGTTATTTCGGTACTGTGATTTCATACAGATGTGTAATTAATGAAGACTATAATTAATATACGCTTATTAAAGCGTGTAAATAAAACAGGTTAATGAGCAAAACTGTCTCATACCTCGTAGGTGTATGAAATTAATATCGTTAGTGCTCTGCATAATTTGTACGCGGCTGACGGTAACATTTTGAATGTCCACACTTCCGCAGTATTTTGTACACGTCTAGAGATTTAATAACTTACTCATACACATCATAGAGGGGCTTGTGGCTAAGTAATAACAGCCGCACGGGTCGATCGATCAGGTTAAGCTACGCTTGCCGCGGTTGGTCCGTGGATGGGCCATCTTTACATACCGAGACCCCTCCGTGTCTCGGAAAGCACTTTAAGCCGTTGGTCCAGGCTGTCGTGATTGATGCTGATTCGTGGATCTTTGACAGTCGTTACGGGTTGTCAGAAGCCCGAAAGTCTGACAACCATTCTTACCAAGGGGTTTCGTGTTACCCAGTAACTGGGTTGTGGAGGTCAGATAGGCAGTCACTCCATATAAAATACTGGTACTCAGCCGGTTAGACCGGAAGCCGGCCCCAACATAATTGGGAAAAGGCTAGGCAGATGATGACTCATACACATCATACTTAATAACATACCAAATCCGTCTCTTTTATTTATCCACACTATAAGGCCTTTCAGATAAATCATTTTTTTACCAACAAATGAAACGGATAGTAATACAAACTCCGAAAAAAAAATCAAATATGAGCATACTCAAAATATGAAAGTTACTGCTTCAAATACTAACTTTTCGACAACTTATAAGCGAATACAAATAAAGAAACGACCGAATAAAATGCTGAAAATTACGTAAAATTAATACAATATTTGCTGACGTTATATTTTTCCACCAGCTTGAATTGCGTTTTACCGAAATCTACAGGGTCTTCATTTTTATCGTAACTTACCTATTTTATATTATAAATTCAGAATCAATCTTACACATTTTATAACTGTGGCGCTGTGGCTGTGTCGTTTGGTTTAACATTCAAAAATATGTTTCTGGCACTAGCCGGTCGCTGCCGCAGCACCGCTCGCTTCGCTCGCTCAGCTCGTGCGTTATGTGGTCACAGTACTAACCTAACCTAACTTAGCTATTTCGATTTAAAAAATATATATGCGTGTTACGTTGCAAATTTCATTAAACTATAACTTTTCGAAAACTTAGTATTTTTTTCGGAAGTTCAGTATTTTTTTTGGAAATTTAGTTTATCATTTGGAAGTATAGAACATTTTTCGTAGAGTTATAATCTGAATAAGCTTCATGTTTGTTTGTTAAATACAACATTATTTGTCGGTTAATTTTGTATTAACTTTTCGGTAATTCATTTTAACACAGCTTAGTTAGTATTACAGTCAACCACAGATCGCTGGAAGTTAATTTGTTTTTCGGAAGCTTTATTATTTTCCAAATGAAACCACGGTAATAATAATAAAGCCACGACAATAATAAAAATTATTTCTTCATACGGACAATATTGAGTACCGCTACCAAATTACATGTACCTTATTATACTATCCTACTAATATTATAAACGTGAAAGTTTGTATGGATGGATGGATAGATGTTTGTTACTCTTTCACGCAAAAACTACAGAACGGATTTGGATGAAATTTGGCACACAAATAGTTCATAACCAGGATTAATACACATAATACTTTTTATCCCGCTATTCCCACGAGATCGAAACTTATGCGGGTGAAACTGCGGGGCGCTGCTAGTCCTTTATGAAACCATTAATTGGTGATGACATGTTTATGCTGACATTAACGTTATTCACTCATTAGGGTTAATTCCTTCAAAGTTTGTTATGTATCCACCTATATCTATGGGCGATTGTAGTCTGAAATAAACGATTTGTTGTTGTTGTTTGTTTGCCGTTAATCCTTTTTGAAGCGTAGCACAAAAAAATACGACAGCACGACAACAACCATCGTTACACAACCAGCCAGTTTTAAAGGCCCACCCGCTAACTAACCGACTCGCAAATCGGATAATGAAGATTGTGACCAATCACGGCTCAGGTTACGCGTGTTCGAATGCACGCCATTTTACCCTTTGTCTAGTATCCCAAATACACTAAGCGGATATATTGATCAAAGCCAGTAGGTACAGTCAGTCCGGTATTAAAATCCAATATTTATGCAAAATGCCTGAATAATTTGTGAAGCATTTTTGTTTTGGAACCGGTGCATTTTGATGGAGTGCTGTATCCCGGGGGAGTACGTTTTGATGGTGGTTTAAAGACGTGTCTGAATTAAAATTTGTTTTTGATGAGAAGATAGTTTGTTTTTGGTGGTGGGATGAGATAGTTAGTAGATAACCGATGAGGAGCTTTTGATCTTGTTCTACATAATTTGTTTTTGTTTTGTGCTTTATATCCAGCGCTGTGCGGTCATTACATCATGCTGAAAAATACCCGTTTTGCGTGGATGTGACGCACACTTTTCCCCAACTTGGTCTTTTTTGTTTTCTTCCTGTGCGTCATGTTTAGCGCAAATAAACGTATTTTCTTTCTATTTTTGTTATTCAAAAATGTTATTTATAGTATAATTTCCTTTGCTTCCAAGATAGACACTGAGTTGGTTACTTGTATAATAAAGTTAGAAAAACGTAGACCATTAAAATAAAATAGATACCACAGTACTGTAATGCTTTGTGTGTATCTTACATACGAGTCTTAAATCAAGTCAAATTAACTCCGTCAAAAGAGTTTGTTTAACTTAAAGATTTAGAATTCAAATAAACACACGTGCCTACTAATATACCCACCTCAATTTATTTCAAAATCATTTCCATTTCTCCATTCGCCGTGTTTCTAATTTCTATAATTTTCTGCGCAAACTTGGAAGCTACTGAACCGATTTAACACTGTGTTTACAGTTGAAAGCTTACATTTGAGTGAGGTACTGATATATGAAATTTCACCTTTTGTCCTTGGGGTGGCATGTACTAAGCAAATGTTTGAGAAACACATGTTAATGTGGTTCATTTTACGAAATATGAGCTATATTTCGGAGAAATAAACACGACATGTTGGGAACGAAAAATGGTGAGAAGCTTTTACTCAGGCGTATGACAGCTTAGGCTAGTAACAATAGTTGAAATTGTTACTAACACTGTTATTAAGGTTAGTAACAATTTTTTAATGCTGAAATGAACCTTTTTGGCGCCGCCGTCAGGCACACACTATTGCTGTCCGAAACATTATTTGTAATTTTATTAATTTGGTATTTTGTGTTTCACGAACTGTGTCCAAATAAACTTCTTTCTTTCTTTCTTTCTAATAATAAATGAAGAAAAGTAAAGAACCAGCGTACAGTAAAGTGCTTACTTTTTATCAGAGGAGTATTATGTTTTTATTGTAAAGGCCCGACATTACATATCTTGCAGATTAAGCAAACTGGACTGGTAGTGGGCTAGCCATGATTGTCTAAAAACCGATGGCCGGTGGAACAGACGAATCTTGGAGTTGAGACCGCGTACCGGCAAGCGTAGCGTGGGACGCCCCCTAACTAGATAGATGACCTTAAGAAAGTGGCTGAGACAGACTGGATGCAAAAGGTTGAGGACAGGGTGTTATGGTGCAGCCTGGGAGAGGCCTATATCCAGCAGTGTACTGCGATAGAAGTTGGTTGATAACGCCTAAGTTCAGAATTGACAGGAATCTTTTGGCTTTATTATTGTTGACGCTGATACGTCGGGTGCTCAGTTCCAGGAGCGAATAAATAAAATACGTGGAATGTTCAATCTGATGTAATGCAAAATACAAGTTTAAAGAGACGCAGTGTCTTCGTCGCGGTAAGAATTTGAGTGACGCGGCTCTCGGAGCGGGAGGACCGCGCAAGCGCCCGCGCCGCCCGTCAGCCGCTGCCGACGACGCCCGATGCTGATATCGCTGCCCGCGCGTTCGCTCAGCCACCGCGCGCCTCCAACCAGTTGTAGGCATGCCATGCATAGACATTTATAATATTATGTCCTTAACTGCCCGTTGGTCTCGTGGTCCTGGGTTCAATTTCCAGGTCGGCCAATTGTGTTTTCCATTAACAATTTCTTAATAACGGCCCCGAGTTTGGAAGTTGGAGGTTTAATACCCCCGTGCCTCGGAAAGCACGTAAAGCCGTTGGTCCTGCGCCCAATCTCTCCCCGGTCGTGTCGGATTGCCGTCCCATCGGACTATGAGAGTGCAGGAACAGAGAGTGCACCTGTGTTTGCGCACACACTTGTGCACTATAATATCTCTTGCGTGCCTGGCTAGTCTCCGTTGAGACTGGCCACCGTGGCCGAAATCGGTCAGAAGGCTATTATTATTATGTTCTAAGACCCGGACTTATTTTTAAAAGCCAAAATGACCAAAAATAAGGGCAATAATCTACAAACAACCGATTATGATTGCTAATGATGTTGATTTGTATAATTGAAAACTTCTGAAACTGAAGATTCCTGAAACAGTCTCACATTATCACGGGCTTTCAAATTAACATAATTATCTAATAAGAACTGTTTGTATGTAAATTCATATGTAAATGGGTAACTTCCGACATTTTCACCTACCACGAAGCAAATCTTTGACACCATTTGCTTCTCCCTTTGGGTTTAATGAATACGAGTACTATTGACAATGTGTGGAAAGATCGGCACCCTAATGCGTAACACACGATCAATCGGAATCGGTTTCATTTTGACAGTTCAACAACATTCATTGCGTTATTTACGTTGTTGAGCAGACACATCATGACACATTTTTTGAACATATGAAGCAATGGATTAGCAATATCCTTCAAAATGATTCAGATTTGTAATTGATGTTCTTATCATCATTATCTGCCTACGGAAGTCCAGTGCTGGACGCAGACGTTTCCTATTGCAAGCGGTTCAACTCGATTTTCAGGAACTCTCGTCCAGCGGCTAAGTACCAGCTACCCTGCGAAGATCGGATTTCTACGGCTAATATGGCCGGCCCATTGCCACTTCAGCTTGCTTATTATGGTATTGATGTTCTGATACGAAGAGTACCTAATTCACAGAGTTGAAGGTGGGCTTTTTTTAACTTTGATTTGGCATGATGTCCCATTCATTATGCTTCGATATTTCGCTTTACTGCCTACAGTAGCCGAAAAATACTGAAAGTACTGCGTTTCAACTAAAAAAATGATTGACCTACATAATTTATTACGAACTAAAAACTTTGAGAGACGCTAACTTCTATTGTGTCTCGTTCAGTGTCCTTCAACCAATTAAGATTGAACTAACCTAACCTAATAACTTATATAGTGAAGTAAATTGTAAGACGACAACCCTAGCTATCAAGCCATTATCACTTAATTTACATATTTATCAAATACTAGGTGTGCCCCGCGGTTTCACCCGCATAAATCTCGATCTCGTGGGAATATCGGGATAAAAAGTAACCTATTTCCTAATTTAGATTAACATAATCTAAATTAGGAAAAAGGTTACTTTTTCTACCCAGGTGCCAAATTTCATCAACATTAGCTCAGTGGTTTAATCGTGATAGCGTAACAAACATACAAAAAATAAAATCTTTTCTTTTTATATTATAACTAGCTGCGCCCAACGGTTTCAACCGCATAAGTCTCGATTTCGTGGGAATATCGGGATAAAAAGTAGCCTATGTCCTAATTCAGGTCATTATCTACCCATGTGCCAAATTTCATCAAAATCTGTTGAGCGGTTTTAGCGTGAAAGCGTAACAAACATACAAAAAATCAAATCGTTTCTTTTTTATAATATTTAATTTAGATTTCAGTACTCCGAAAACCGAGTACCTTGAGAATTTCAACACCGCTATGATTGAGTTCAGGAATTAATATCAAAATTAAAATTAATATAATGTCGCAGTACCTTTTGACAACAATTGAAGTGCCTTTGTTCACGTGATCTGCAATCGCGACTTATTGGCCAAAAATGTAAACAAATATAAGTTTATGGAAAAATAACTTTAACACTTACATAATAAAGTTCAGTTTACGCTACAACTTCAAACATTTTAATAACTTTTTCAAGAGTGCTAGTCACTCTAAAATCAACTTAATTACCATTTTAATAAAGTTGATATTTGTGTAACTTGAAATAACATCAATTTTAAACATTTGGAATAGACTTTACCTTAATTTATTCAAAAGACGTCAACTATTCAAAGTATAATTTGTAGAAGAATTATAAATTTAAATTAAACAACTGAAGTAAGGAGGTTAGAAAGTGATGATGATTAATGACCATAGCTCTGCTTCTTCAGTAAAACTAAAAACCAACTTAAATAATTGCATTATTACTCGTATTTTTGGTTTTAAGTTTGCTAGATGTAAATAAAACCACTTTTCAGGCCACGTTCTACTGAAACTTTAAAAGAAGAATTAAATCAATTATTTTATCCGTTTGTACCTAATAATAATAGTCCTCCAGACCTAATGCCATGGCCATGGCCAGGGCGGCCAATCTCAGAGCAGACTAGCCTTCTACACGGAAGATATTATAGTGCACAAGTGTGTGCGCAGACACAGGTACGTACTATCTAAGCATGCAGAAAATGACCATATTGATTAAAAAAAACGCTGCATGGGTACTGCCGACAGAAGTGAAAACTAAAACATGATTTTACTGCTGGCCAAGCGCAACGTCATACTCATAGCATCAAATGTATTGTTAAACATGTTGGTGACGCAAATCCATAGATTTTCCGCTAGCCAAAAATCACTCAACGCGTTTAAAGAAGTTTTCACTTCAGTTATGAAAGAAAATGGGAAATAATTAGTTTTAGTCTGAAATAACACTTAAAATCATCTTCTCATCAATGCTTCATCATTTTCCATAGAGTAAAATGATAATAGCTTGGGCTTATCTTATTATTAAACGTATTTATTCACCGACCAAAGTCATTAAAACCATGTTACCAAAATAACTACCAAATCGTGAATTGATTCTACCCTATATCTAATCATCATCAACCCCTATCGTTTACATACAAATCTGGGGAATCGTTAAGACTAAACGGAATTTCTTCACTGAATTAACCACAGAGTTTTAATTACATCTGACTTTAATGAATGTCCGGGTAAATGTTCGGGGTAACAAAAGAGAATCAACTGTTCCGGGGACATTAAGATGAGAGCACTGAGCAGCTTTGTGGACACTGTAATCGCTTTCAAATGCTGTAGATGTCATATTTCCTTGAACAAATTTAATTAGAATAGTTTTCTAATATTGGAAAAGCACACAAAATGAACAATATTTGTGATACACATTTTAATACATTTTTTTTTCATTATATAGGTAACCTTATAGATCCTTAGAGGTCCTTTAACTCAGCGTCTGTGGATGGCAGATACGTTTTTCAGACGTGCAACACCTTTAGGCTAAAGATTAGAAAAGTTCGTGCTCCTTATGTTACAATTCTAGCAAGAATATTTCAAGTTACTCTACTAGAAAGAAAGTAATTCTAGTAGGTATTGCAATATTACTCCGATCGTAACATTGCATTATGAATTTCATAGGAACCCACAAAATCTCTTTATACCTAAATATTGTAAGCTTCATTCACGATTTTTCCAATCCATATTTTCTTCATTAAAAACCCCATTAAGCTTGAAAACTATTATCGATAACAATTGCTAACAATTTACAGCTTTTTTTATACTCGCTGAAGAACTCTATCGAACAATGACGCTTCAATTTTTCCGCCATTTTGAGGCTGCTGAAAACAATAGGCGAAAGGAAACGCCTAAAATCCTTGCATTGTTTGAATAACAAGACCTCTGCAATTAATATAATAGAAGGTCTGTGAACAGTTACGTTTGGGGTAGGTAACTAAGAGAATTCAGAAATGTTTAAGCTTGTATAAAAGGATTACATCGACTTTTATGGAAATATGTATAGCCAAATGATGAGATTTTTCGACTAAATTATTATGCTCTAAAGGAGTACCCATACTCTGACTTTTAATGTTTATTTTTTATTTCTGTGATCGACCTTTTTTATATGTAGGTACTCCTTTTTAAAACACATAAACATAATATAACGCTTGTATTTGCGCAATGGGTAAAGCAAAAGTGCACTTATTGTCCTCGTTTTTAATGAAAATAGATTAAAATAATGCTGCTGTTTTAATGTTGTAACGGACCTAATCAAATATTACATGAAACAATAATGAAATGCAATCTTACACATTGGCTAAAGATCTTCACATGATGTGTAATTCATGCCGTCAACCTCACCAAAGCCAAAATTTATGACCGTTTAAGGTTCCAAGTTACACCATACAGAGTTGTAAGTACCGTACGTATCACCACAGTTTAATCACCCGGTTTATATGGATTTCCTATCTGAAGCTCGTAAATACGACCGAGTTTTGTACTTAAATCTTGATGACATCTTACGTTTGAAACATTGTTCGGATGCAGGAACATCAACTACTTACATAATGGCAATGTTATAGTTCCTAAGATGATGACGAAATGAACGATTTCATTGGTGGCGATGTTATCATTATAAAAGAATTTCCTATATTAAGGACTGATTTTTCCAACAATAATAATTTTATCCAAAGAATAATTTTGAATGTTTGACAGGTCTTCCATCACATAAAATCTGCCAGACGTCAATTTTATTTCACGAATAAAAATTATCTGTCGATTGAAAAATCAGCCCATATTTGAGTTAGGGCTGATTTTTCAATCGACAGATAATTCTTGGTTTTGGAAAAATCAGTCCTTAGTAATATTAAGGCACCTTAAGTAACTGAAGGAAAAATATTTCAGCACAAAAAAATCCAATCTAACTTCCCTTTTGTTTTAAACAAAACACTCCTTCAAAACAAACCTTTTGTCCTATTCCATACTTTCTAAACAATTAGGGCCACTGCTTGAAAAACTTTGATGAACTCCTCTCGACCCACTTAGAACAGCGAACAGATTCTTAGATAACATTATCATTAACACAAATCTTCACTTGCCTTTTGCCAGTCATTGCGTAAAATACGCCTCGTTCCTCAAATCCTTTATCTTAAAGGAGCTCAGTGTGCCCGCATCCCTGCGGCCCTTCACTACCAGCACTTTTGTTGGCTCTTATTCCACAACTCTGAACTTCCTTGCTTTTCAATTCGTGACCGTTAATGGGTTCAGCTTCATCTAAAACGTTGTCTGGTTCCGCTTTATGTAGTTCAGTGTGTCAATTTAATGGGAAATTACGTTTTGGAGCAAGTTTTGGCTATTACGGGAAATAAATCTTTTTTGAGTTGTGTTTGGTTGGTCAATTTGCAGGTTTATTTTTCTCTGTGCCTCAGAATGCACGTTAAGCCGTTGCTCCCGTCTCTCATATTTTGTAGATCTTTGGTAGTGGTTACGGGTAGTTAGAAGCCCGGAAGGCCGCCAGCCAGTCTTTACAAGGGCTTTCGTATTACCCAGTGGTTCATGGGTTATACTGGAAATCGACCCAAACATAGTTAGGAGAAGGCTAGACAGATTATGATGATGATTATTTCTCTCTGTGACTAACTTGGAAAACTGGATATGGACATAGTTACTTGTGCAAGTGTTGATAAGTTCTCCTAATTAAGTAACGAACAACAATATGCACCTCAGTTGTAATAACATCATTACGCGGTCACCAATTCGCCTGCCAACAGCCATGATTATGGCAATATTGCCCAGGACCGTTTGGTCGTAACGGCCTATGGACCAATTTCAGCAATGGACGGGTTGATAATTCCGATGATTATGGGCTTGAACCAGCTCAACACAATGCTCAGTCGAATCATACACGATTTTACAGAAATGTGTAATTTCGTGTGTAAAAAAATATAACATACCCATTTGGTGGTTGGGCAGAGGCTAGGCAGATGATGAGAATGACGATTGAAAAAAGTTTTGATAAAAAAGTTTACACTTTGGAGGTATGAGGAACAGGGTGTAAAGTTCACTCATCTCACATTGAAAAGGGACGATCCTCCAACCAGACGGATGTTGTGTCTGGCGGGCAATTGCCCAACGATTGATATTGGGAAATTGTATGTATGCTAATGGCACGGTAAACTCTGCTTGCGAGATGCAGGATTTGCGTGACGTCAGTATGACGCGTTGTTCGCATGTGGCGTTGTATATACCGCTACAAAACTAATATCGTATTATAATTCATATCATCTGAGCTAGATTAACATTTTTACTAGTTCAGTTTATTGAAATTAAATGAAAAATAACTAGATTTAAACACTTACCTAAGAAAATTATTTACTGTAAACCGAATTTTCACTTTCAATTGAATAATTTTCTTCAATAAACTTGAAATACAATTTAAGTAGTTTAACAATAAAATTATTTGAATTTTCACTTGAAAGGTTTTCTCAAAATATAGCTTCATTCACCTTTCGTAATAAAGATAAGCGGTGTATTTAAATAATATCTTCTAAGAATTTTACAAAACGCTTGGTTCTTACATACAGAAATGTAGTACATAGTAAATCATCTTGAAATACCATCCATCTATATGATAATCTTAGAAACTATTTGTATGAAAATTTCATAAGGATACGATGTGCACTTGAATGCTTCCAAGTACTTATAAAATAGGAATTCTGCAAAGCTCTGTTTTAGCAGTTTCGTGTTTACGAAAATGTTTCACATATTGATATGGATTTTTTTTGTTGTTTTTGAAATGATAAAATGCAATTATATCAACTAACTTACTTGACGAAATTAGTGTAGCGTTTTATAGCATAATCAGCCTATAATGTCCCCACTGCTGGGACACAGGCCTCCTCTCTGTGAGAGGGAGTGGGCCGTAATCTACCTCGTGGGCCCAGTGCGGGTTAGTAGATGTCACATGTCTTAAAATTTTTGTTTCTAGAACATGCCGGTTTCCTCGCGATGTTTTCCTTCACCGTTTTGAGAGCAGTGGTGATGATGAAATTATTTACGCAAAGTAAAACGCTTGGCTGGGTTCGAACCCACGACTCGTAAGTCGGGGTCCGTTACCACTGAGCCACCACTGCCGAGAGCAGTGGTGGCTCAGTGGTAACGGACCCGTAACGTAACGGACCTCGTGCTCCTACACCACTGCTGCTGGGGTTTTATAGCAACAAAATAATTATTTGAATTAATTTAATCACGTTTTACGTGTAACTAACGTAAAAATCAAGTCAACCAAAGTAGAATCTCCATTGGTTTAATTTTGGCACTAATTGAATTTGTTACCAACCAAAACTTACCGAAAATAGCTTTAATTTTATTCATCGTTAAAGTAATAAACTAATTTCACTCCAAAATTTAAATTAACTTACACAATTAAAACCTAATTTCAAAGTTAGTAGATTTGAGAGCAGTATTAAATTACCATTATACACCATCCCTCCACCATCTGCTCCCTGTATTTGTTCTAATAAGCACTTACAACTTATCTCAGTATGACTTATTTCTTCCTACATAGAACTATGCGACGGACTTTTCGGCAAAGTTAACACTGCATTCCCGAAACAGACATTAAGTCTTGTTGCGTAGAGATATGGTTTATTATTCTGTTAGCTGACGGCAAAGTTGAGCGGTCTCGAGTCAACTTAGACAAATGTTTGTTCAGGAGTTTCCGCACCTGTGCTTGTGTTATATGTCTCTGTCGGAAGATTTCTGCGAGCTCCTCTGACAATGATCGAAGGTATCATGGATTTGACCTGATGTCTCTTCTACTTGGTGTCGAGTGGTGTAGCTACTTTGTATAGCAATTGTTTGTTCCAAACAATGATTGGATATTTCCATAAGTAAGGTTTCCTAATTAAAACTTTCGGAACAAAAAGGAAAAAAAGACTACCTACCTAAAGAGATTTTGAACCACAGAGCAAACGCATTGAGAAGTATGGGTGCTAATACCAGCTATGACAAATTGGACACTCATATTACTAGTATGTGGGATGGTGTGCTATAAAATAAACATCAACATTTTTAAATCATTTAAAACTGTCAAGTCGTCTGAGCCATTCAAATAGAAAACAATTGACTTAGTTCTTGGGAAAATAAAAATATGCTAACAGTATATTTCGTAGCATTACGAAGGGAAAATCTGGTGTAAATCTGAGAAAATCCTTCGGGTAGACGGCCCAAGACGCTCAAATAGGATCAGGTCAGGCTTTGTAAGGACGGCTTATCGGCAGCTGGGCTCCATGCATATTAAAACCACCTGCAGAACCAAGTCGAGCCAGAGAGAATATTCTATTAGTTTGAAAAGAACCGCAGGCAACGGATCGAGCGGACGAATTATTTTTCTACTTACTGATCAAGGCATTATCACTGGTATGGGCTCTATATATATACATATTTAAAGCACTAAACGAAAATTAATTTTCGTGGACGAAATAGTGTGCGATAAATTACTTTTTCCTATAAAAATGGCTAGATTTTTTAATCAAGCTGTTCTTGGTGGTTGTACGTTTCCGTGTTGCTGTAAAAACGACACAGTTTTAGCTTTAATATTATGAGCAAGACTTTGGGAATTTAATAGAAAAATATCCCTTAGAGCTGTTGCACATACTACTAACTAACAACGCCTTGATGTTCTATTAAAAAGGAAGTTTTCTTTGAGGGAACATCAAGGCTTAGTTTTATAGGTAAAGTCGTCCTCGATATTGCTTTACCTGCTACTGATATCAATTCGCATGCAATTGACTCTCTCCAATTCACAGTGATCTTAAGTCTCATTCTTATAAGGTCGCTTTTGAGTAGCTGCCACTGACATGTCTGTCAAAATCATTGTGATCTTTACTCCCGTTACAATAAGGTTGGTGTTAAGTTGCTGCTGTCAGATTTAAAATAACTGTGAAAGGACTGTAAGGTTAAGGGTCAATTTACACTGCCGTGGAACGGAATGGAAGCGATTTTTTTTTGTACAATGCATAATGAACTTTATGTCAAAAGTGTAACGCACAAATTAGATACACACATAGGCACAGGTCGCGCCTCTTCTGAAGAATTATCGCGCATTCTCGGGAATTTCTGCAGTAACAAGCTTGTATCTAGTTTGTACGTTAGTCAATCGACATAACGTTCATTTTGCTAGTACAGTATCGTTAAAAAACTCGCTTCCACTCCGTTCTGCGGCAATGTAAATTGAGCCTAAAGCTATCTAATTGTCACATAGACAAAGAGACCTTCTCAATTTATGACGTACGCAGTGACATTAAAATGTTGAGTGATACCTAAAGCTATTACGAGGGGCGCCCCTTCTACAAGGTACTCGTATATTTAAAATGTTTTACAATATTGTGTAAACATATATTAATTATTAAGAATACAGGGCGGCGGGGCCGCAAACTGAAACTATGAAGTAAGCACATGATTCTGACGAAGAAATTTTTCGTCGATTATAAAAAAAACACAACATGAACACGGTGTAACTAGAATAAAATTACTATAAATACTCAATATGTACAAACGTACAAAGTATAATGCAAAGATGATAGAGATACGAATGTGATGGAATCGTATGAAACTGCAATTCAAAGTAACAACACGATCATAAGAATACATAGGTATCTCCGTTACATAAATTATGATAAATAATTTATATTTATTAAATACCATTATCAAGTTTGACCTTAAACTCGCGAAGAACTTGTTTATCAGTTAAAAAGGTCAAAGAGTTATCAATATTGGCATGTCAGTAGTTTCGCATAGGCTCATATCATAAGAGATAATATGAAACATGCAACAAATAATAGCAAAGTAATGACGGCACGGTTGGCGCAGTGGTTAAGCGATTGACAGCTGCGCTGCGTGTCGCGGGTTCGATTCCCGCACGGAACAAATATTTGTATGACCTACATGTATTTCTTCCGAGTCTGGGTGTTTTTCTATCTATAATATGTATGTATTTACAAAAAAAAAAAAAAATTGTATATAAGTAGTTTATCAGCCATCTTGTTACCATAACACAAGCATTAGGTTGCTTAGCTTGGGACAAATGGTGCTGTGTGAAATGTCCAGGGATTTATTTATTTTATTTATTTATTTATTTAATGATTTTACTTGTAAATAAGTCAACAGTCAGTCGCGGTCGGTCGGTCAGTTTGTTGTAGTTATCTTTAGTACCTTCTATAATTTACTGTGAAAGGGGTATTCATGTCAAAGAGGAATTGTCGGTGGTCAAGACTAGTCATTATAGTGTGACTAAATATTTCCCTCAGGCTAGGTGGAGCGACGATCTTCGCAGGATGGCTGGTAGCAGCTGGATGAGAGTTGCCGAGAATAGAGTTGAATGGCGTGCAATAGGAGAGGCCTATGTCCAGCAATGGACTGCAATAGTAATGATGAAATATTTCCACGATATACAAGATTTTTGTGTTTTAAGATAATCCAAAAATTAGATAAAGATTTAACGAAACGTGTTCAGAGAGGCAATTCTCGTAATTTTATGAAAGCGGTCTCAATCCATTTTTTTTTTAATAAAACGTTGCCCCACACTAGGAATTACTCCTGTATCGTGGGTACGTTCACAAACATTTAAACTCACATACACAAACAGCCAGACCCGGAACAACTACCTGTAGGCAATACAAATATTTGTTCCGTGTGGGAATCGAACCCGCGACACGCAGCGCAGCAGTTGATCGCTCAGCCACTGCGCCAACCGTGTCGTCGAACATTGATTGTCGCTGAGGTGAGATTGCAGATTTGCAGATATTGTACGTTACGTTTTTCTTTACGGGAATTGGCATTCCGGTATCTTTAGTTTATTATTTTGCGTTAGAATAGCTGGATCCTTTTTCTTTAAGTATGGCTTACCATGGCTATGGTATATATTTAGTTCCTGAGGTAATCTGGTTAGATTACCCCAGGACTAATATATTATCGAAAATACACAAATTTCTTCTTGAACTTAAGTAGTTGTGTGAGTTTCTTAAAAGTTGAGCGAGATCGATTGCAGAATATAATGTCTTATGTGTTTGCCATGTCTGGCCTAAGTATATTGCAAGACATGGAAGTAAGTATAGCAATATTCCCAACCCCAACCGGTAAATATAAAAAGGGAAATAAAATAAACACAATAAATTCGATACAAAATCTATTTCATACTAGGATCATTATTTGTGTAAAATGTAATACAATGCAGATTCGCGTTCATTGGCCTTGTAGCCGATAAAAATGGTTTTATGTTGTGATTGTTACTCTAAAGTAAAGGCAATAAAGAATAAATTCCCCTGTCCTTCGAATCAGTCTTATTTTTAGGCCGCTTTGGGTTGTGTCGCCGCTTTCATGTCGTTCATCTGAGAAAGATAAAAAAACACAAAATTAGTTGAATAAAAAAACACCCAAAAACTCTTCTGAGAACTCTACTAGAACTCTAGTGCCTGAAACAAAAAGCAGTTTTACTCTTGAAGAGGTTTCTGCATCCGGAAACCTATCCTTATTATTTTAACAATAGATCTGCTTTTGATCTAATCACAACAATGTGATTCTTAATCCGTTTAAAACTAGGATGTAGAACCAATATTTCCGTGCAAATCTTCATTAGAGCGGTCTTTGAAGAGATAAAGTTTTGACGAAACGAAAACGGAGTTAGTTCCTATTATTATAATTATTTACGGCGTTGTTTGATTTCGGGCTGATTTTGCGACAGTCAGATAAATGTTATCCAAAGAATAATTATGACAATTTTTCCTCAGATAAAAGTTATGTGACTATTGAAAAATCAGCCCTTGGGACTGATTTTTCCAACGCCAGATAATTTTATCCGAGGAATAATTTTGAAGTTTTGACAGTTCATCCATTCAAAATCTGTCAGACGTCAAAAATTATCTGTAGATCGAGAAATTGGCCCTACAGGCTGATTTCTCAATCGACAGATAATTTTTATTCGTGGAATAAAATTGCCGTCTGACAGATTTTGAAAACTTAGCCCTGAGTCAAATAAAATAGCTCCTTTAACTATTTCAATATAAGTAAGGAAATTCTTTCGAGATATAATATTATTTTGCAACAAAGGGATGGAATCCCGGCAATTTCCCAAGAAAAAACTAAATTACTTTTAACTTTTCCGACCGTTTTGAAAGTATTTAGTGAGTTATTATCAAAGTTAAAAATTCTTTAATTATATATCTTATCTTATTTTATCTTTGGTTCACACATTTAGAATACGTTAATGAAACTAAAAAAAAACTACTCAAATTCTTACCGTCTTACGAGTAGTAACTCCGTCTCGACTTTTCCGATCGTTTCAGAAGTACTTAGTGAGTTATTAACCAAGTTAAAAACTATTTAATTTTATATCTTTGGTTGGACAACATTTAGAATACATGCACAAGCATAATCAGCCAATAATGTTCCCACTGCTGGGACACAGGCCTCCTCTCGGTAAGACCCGATCCATGAAACTACGAAAAAACTTGTCTAACTCTTACCGTCTTAGTAACTGCGTCAACAAATTCATTGAAGTTCTTCTTGGCTACATCAGGGTCTAAGGCATGGCTCACTTGGTCGTTCAAAGACTTTCCAAATTCCTGAATCTGCTTTTGTAGTGTCTCTAGATAGTTCTTGCTTTCAGCCGGGGGGGCATCGCGTTTCACGAAAGCGTGAGCCTGTAGAAAAAAGAAGTGGTATTAAGATATGGATCTACAAAATGTTGTTCAACAAGGGCATCATTTTCAGTTCAGCTGAAAGAAGACCACTGCTGGCGTCGCCTCATCGACCGGTCCTGTGTTTCGCCATTTTCTGTCATAAGTCCGCCTCATAGGACCTACAAAGCTTGGACTATGCGGTTCAATAAAATTCTAATACCCTGTTTTTCGTAACACTAGATGACACCTAAATGAACGCATAAATACAAGCGCGCTGTTGGATTTTCAATGCTCGGCTCTATACAGAAAGTTGAAAATCTATGATGAACTAGAAATATCATCCTTGTGCTACTGGATTTATAACTCGCCATCATCAGAAAAATGTATTCAGATAAAACTTAGTTCTGATGGGTCTACCGATTTCAAAAAGTGGATGAAAAAAAAATTGTTTCGTTTAAGATAAGGTAGGTAATTTTGTCCGGTTTACGTAATTTAATCGAACTCGAACAGCGCTTTTAGTCTTTTAGCGTGATTAGTTCATGAGTCACAATCAAGAGCTTCATTCAATTTCAAAACTAGTCAGGCGAACCCGAAACATATAGAGGATTAAAACCGTAAACAGAGACAAACACCCGGTCTGAAGTGAGAATTTATATATGAAAACTTGTCAAAAGCTACCTTAGCATTGTTTAAGGTGAAAGCCCACCAAATTTCTATTTTTTTTAATGCAAAAATAGTTATGTTTTGTTTTTAATTTCGCGGTCTACTTTGAATCACGTTAATGCTCAGTTCCTATAAACAAAAACGAGTCGTTTTCTAACCAATGACTCTTCATTGTTAAACTGGGCATATAAATAGATTCGTAAGCTAAATAGCTACTTCCTTCGGAGAGTCTACTCTGTACGGCTATAAGGTAGTTGCTTCACTATCGGTAAATATTCTTAATTTTAAAATTATAGGAATTGGCCATTAGTAACGCTACAATACTCAACTTCAAATTCACAGTTCAGAAATGGGGTGTATTAACACAGAAAATAATTTGGCAAAAACCAATAAAAGTTAAACTAAAACTTACACTGACAAGGCACACGGCCAGAAGGACGATCAACAGCTTGTTCATGATGAAATAGTAGGTCTTTACGATGCAAAAACACAATGCACACTGCACTCTCGACGGCAGACATTCCCTTTATCTTCATGCCAATCGGAAGGTTTGTTCAAGTTATCGTTATGACCCCGGGTCGATTGTCATCACTAATTAACAAATGAGTTTGTAACAAACTGTAATTGCTAAAGACTTCGGCCTTAAGGCGCGGTTCGAAGCAAATTTTTAGGTGATTGATTTTTTTGCATCGCAGCAACAAATAAGAGGAAATTCTCGTAATTTTAGAACGATCTCAATCTGTCAAAAATACCTCTTTTCCTACGTTTTTGACATTCGTTTGTCGCCGAGATGACTGCGACTGGTTTTTGAACGTTTTAAATTACGAGTATTGGCCTTAAGGTTCAAAACAGCGATGCGTTTGATGTTAGTTGAATCGATGACCACTAAAATAAGAGGAATTTTGCAATGTTAATTAAATTAAAAAATACAAGCACGGCTCTCATTTTTAGGTAATTCTTTAGTTGATTGAATTCCCTTTATTATGATTACATAAAATATGATTGTTTGCACTCAAAATTTAAAGAATTATGCGACGAAATATATTTTTGAGCTCTGTTTTACGATTGTTTTATCATGATACTATTTTATTTCTATAAAATATTTTTAAATAAGTGTTTTCTTTGAACATTTGACAATACACTATTTTTATTCTGGCTTGCAATATGTACCAATACGCCTAAATATATGACAAAAACTTGAGCGTTGGACGGTGCCCTACTTTTGGACATCGCCTTAACCAGTTGAATCCTATGAAGAAAGGAAGAAAATACATGTATTACTCAATTTATTCTGCCAAAAAACAAAAAAATATGTATGTCTTCTCTTTCTTGTTTCTTCTTGCTCTTTTTTGTTGACGGTTGGAGAGGATAAAAATGATGTTAGGTCATTGTAATAACTATCAATACTACAAATAATTTAAATGTAAAAGTAACTCTGTCTGTCTGTTGTAACCGTGTCTGTGTTGTTATCTAAAGTAACTACTTCTAGACAAATGTTATTACTCAGTAAAAGACTTTCTGAATGAAATTTATCCTGATTACGATTGTTATAATTAATTGCTTTGACCATGTAAGACTTATATATGTACCTGACTATAATATTATTAATTGACTTCACTGTAATTTCTGTTTTGTTTCGTTGACATTGTATTTTTTGTTTCTATTAATATTTTAATTTATGTAATAATTTGCACGCCGCAAGGTAGATTGTAGCCGATTTCATTAATTTATGTACTTATAACATCTTTTACCTGTACCTACATTCGAAGCAAATAAAGTTCTCATTCTGATTACCTTTTCACACTTGAACCACCGTAACCGATCGTTATGAAATTTGACAGATAGGTAGCTTGGGACCTGGAAAAGGACATAGGCTTTTTATGTATATATATGTACAAATAATAAAGATAAAGAGTTTGTTGGTTTGAACGCCTTAATCTCTGAACGCCTTAATCCTGTCGGATTTGAAAAATTCTGTTACTGCGGGTAACATGACACAAAACTATTTATCGCTCACCAAAAATTGTTTTTCAAACCGAGGCGCCCTATACAGCTACGCTGGTAATAAAATTCTGGTCATACTTCCCGCACCCGGAAAAATGTTTTCGTTCAAAGATTTTAAAATTTCTCAGCAAATTTAAAATTTTCCAGATCGTTCCCTTTATAAAGAGGAATCCAGAAAGTGCCTCTTTATATGCTAAGTGATGGAACTCAACAGCAATACGACTGCGCTTCTGTATACTTACAATATACATACGACGTACATACGTCGTATGTATATTGGTATATTGGTATTGTATAGTGGTAATAGTGGTATATTACCACTATACATACATATGTATAGTGGTAATATACCACTATTAGGTATGTTGACGGCTAAATATTGAAAATACCTGTCAGCACGTTATTCACGCGCAGATTGACAGCGCTGCATCCTCTTATCTGATTTGACAACAGCCCAAGATCAATTGATAAAAAAATAGAGTTGATTCTAGGCGCCCCTCCAAAACAGGTATATTTAATAAAATGTTTTTAAATATTGTGTAAACATACATTCATTATAAAATATTGTATAAACATACACACAGGGCGGCGCGGCAGGGACATCGACGCGAAAACTGTAACCATGAAGTCAGCACATGATTCTAGACCCCTGAGCGTAGAAACTTTTCGTCGGTTATAAAAAACAAAAAACATTATGAAGACGATGTAACTAAAATAAAATTAATATTCAATCAATCAACTCAGCCTATTGCAGTACACTGTTGGACATAGGCCTCTCCCAGGCTGCGCCACAACACCCTGTCCTCCGTCAGTCCGTCCCAGCAACCTTCTTTAGGTCGTCCGTCCACCTAGCTGAGGGGCGTCCCACACTACGCTTGCCCATACGGCTCGGCTGCTCCACCGGCGATCGGTCCTTCGACAAACGTTCAACAAATTACTATTAATACTCAATGATTATGTACAAAGTATATAATAAGAAGACCTTATTTAACAGTTCAATGTACTTATAGCCTGGTGGTAATTATTAGTGTGGTGGAATCGTATGAAACTGCAATTCAAAGTAACTACACGATCATGAGATTACATACATAAAGTTTATTCATGTTTCACATTGATGTTATGACGACACGGTTGGCGCAGTGGTTAAGCAATTGACTGCTGCGCTGCGTGTCGCGGGTTCGATTCCCGCACGGAACAAATATTTGTATGACCTACAATTAGTTTTTCCGGGTCTGCCTGTTTGTGTATGTGAGTTTATATGTCTGTAAACGCACCCACGACAAAGGAGAAAAAAAAGGAGAAATTCCTTTTAAAAAAAAAGTTATTTCAAGTTAAACAAATATCAACTTTATTTTAATGTAAGTTAAGTTGTTTTCAGAGTGACTAGCACTATTGATAAAGTTATAAAATGTTTGAATTTATAGCGTAAACTGAACTTTATTGTGTAGGAGTTAAAGTTATTTTTCCATAAACTCATATTTGTTTACGTTTTTGGCAAATAAATCGCGAATGATAAATAATTTCTAGTCATTATTCTTTAGATACCATATCAAGTTGGAGCTTAAACTTACAAATACCTAGTTAATCAGTTTATGAGAAGAGGTCAGAGTTATCAATATTGGTTTATAAGGTAGTTTCGCATAGGTTCATATCATAAGAGATATTGGCGCCGATTCCCTTGTTCACAAACTAAACTAGATTTAAGTTCAGTGCATCTTTTTCTTTCTATTTCATTAAGATAAATATTAGTTTAGTCCTGTTAAATTAAGATACTCCATAGACAAATTAGACGTGATTAAAAACATGGCTACTAAAATACGTCAATTTACGTCAGGCGCTGGCTAATTTGACAGGACTAAACTAATATTTATCTTCTGTCCTTTTCTTAATGAAATAGAAAGAAAAAGATGATGTATCGGGTAGGAACTAATATTATGTATTTTCAAAAAATACACTAATTTCTTCTTGAACGTAGTTGTGCGAGTTTCTGAGATGGACTACAGAATCTTATAATAATACCTATGTCTTATCCGTTTCCCATGTCTGACGATATAATAGCAATATACTCAAACTCCAATCGCTAAATGTAAAAAGGGAAATAAAATAAAAACTAAAAATTCGATATAACATCTATTTCATAATAAGATCATTGTTTAAAAAATGTAATACAGATTCGTGTTCATTGAACTCATAGCCGGTGAAAATGGTTTCATGTTGTGATTGTAACTTTAAAGTATAGGCAATAAGGAATAAACTCGATTGTGCTACGAATCAGTCTTATTTTTAGGCTGCTTTGGGTTCTACCGCCGCTTTCATGTCGTTTATCTGAGAAAGATAAAAAAGCACAAAATTAGTCTAGTAAAAAAGCACTTTAAAAATCTCTCCTGAGGCTGTCACGAGGACTCTAGTACCTGAAAGCAGTTATACTCGTGAAGCGGTTTTTGCATCCGGAAATCTATCCATAATATTTTTACAATAGATCTGCTTTTCACAAAATACACAAAAAAAAAACACGAAATCACAGTAATCCCTATCCTATCCCTAATCCATTTAAAAACTAAGATGTACCGATATTTATTTGCATATCTTTATTGGAGCGGTTTTTAATAGATAAAATGTTGTCGAAACGAAAACAGACATCCTATTATTATAAATTTATACGGCGTTAGTTGATTTAGGGCGAATTTTTCATTATTCAGATAACTTTAGTCTGAAGAATAATTATAACAATTTGACACATTTTAATTCTATTTATAAGCTGTCAAATCGCAATATTTATTCCTCAGATAAAAGTTATGTGACTATTGAAAAATCATCCCTTAGTCAAATAAAATTGCTCCTTTAACTATTCCAATATAAGTAAGGAACTTCTTTCGAGATATAATATAATTTTGCAATAAAGGGATGGAATCCCGGCAATTTCCCAAGAAATAACCCAAATTACTTTTAACTTTTCCGATCGTTTCAGAAGTATTTAGTGAGTTATTATCCAAGTTACAAACTATTTAATTTTATATCTTTATTTTATATATTCGTTCGACAACATTTAGAATAAATGCACAAGCATAATCAGTCTATAATGTTCCCACTGCTGGGACACAGGCATCCTCTCGGTAAGAGGGAATCCATGAAACTACGAATAATCTTGTCTAACTCTTACCGTCTTAGTAACTGCGTCAACCATTTCATTGAAGTTCTTCTTGGCTACATCAGGGTCGATTGCTTTGGTTATTTGTTCGTTGAAAGACTTTGTAAATTCCTGAAGCTGCTTCTCTAATGTCTCTACATAGTTCGGGCTGTCAGCCGGGGGGGCATCGCGTTTCACGAAAGCCTGAGTCTGTAGAACGAAGAAGAGGTATTAAGATATGGATCTACAAAATGTGGTTCAACAAGGGCATCATTTTCAGTTCAGCTGAAAGAAGAGCACTGCTGGAAATAGGCCTCCCCATGCGTCGCCTCATCGACCGGTCCTGTGCTTCTCCGTTTCCCGTCATAAGTAACTGCTGCTGCGTCAGCGAATTGCATCACTGATGCGTCGGGTGCGCGGCAGCCCCAACAGCCTCGTGGCTACTGTAGCCGGCAGGGTGGATGGCCAAATAATAGGTCACTGGATGGCGGCACACAGACCGTCATTCAGATATATTTTGTGAGGTAGGTTTGTTTCTTAGGTTTTATTTTGTAGTTTTTATTTTTATTTTTTATTTTATTTTAATTTATTTTTTATTTTAATTTTAAGTTATGGATCAATTGGTCTGACAATAAAGATTTATTATTATTATTATAAGTCCCCCTCGTAGCACCTACGCTACGCCTTCCTAGCAAAGGCTTACTAAGTAGACTATGCGGTTCAATAAAATTCTAATACCCTGTTTTTCGTAACACTAGATGACACCTAAATGAACGCATAAATAAAAGCCCGCTGTTGGATTCTCAATGCTCATCTTTGCACAGAAAATTGTCCAACCACCAAATGTAAGTCCAACAGCGCTTAGATCTGTGAAAACGGGCATAAATGATCAGTATCTAAGGCAAAGGTAGACGCGTAACCAGGTAAAAGAATTAGCACCGGACTGTGTAGGAGGATGCGACACCGAAATGTTTTTGGATGGATGAAGTTTGAATATCATCCCAGTGCTAGTAATTGGATTTATCAATAATAAAAAAAAACAAGAACTCCACTTTAGCATCACTGAAGGTACCTACGAAATTTAAAAAAAAAATTGTACGAACGTAAAAAATGTTAAATTTCGCGGGCTACATTGAATCACCTTAAGTTATGCTATTTCTCAACTTAAAATTCACAATTCAGAAATGGGGTGAATTATTACAGAAGATAATCTGATAGAAATAAATGAAAGTTAAAATAAAACTTACACTGACAAGGCACACGGCCAGAAGGACGATCAACAGCTTGTTCATGATGAAATAGGTCTAAAGTAGGTCTTTACGTTACAACAACACAATACACACTGTACTCTCGACGGCACAGATTCCCTTTATCCTCATGCGAACCGGTAGGTTTTTTACAAGTTATCATTATGACCCCGGGTCGATTATTTTCGTTAATTAACAAATGAATTTGTAACAAACAGTAATTGGTAAATACTTCGGCCTTAAGGCGCGGTAAGAAGTAAATTTTTAGGTAATTGGCATAGAAGCAACAATTAAGAGGGGCAATTCTCGTAATTTTAAGAACGTTCAAAGTCTGATCTCAGTCTCAATTTGTCAAAAATACCTGTAATATTCCTACAGTTTTGACAAATTTTTGACAATGATTGTCGCTGAGATGAGATTGCGACTAGACTTAGAACGTTTTTAATGACGGGGGTTGGCCTTCTGATGTCTGTCTGAATCTGTCAAAAATACCTCTAATTTCTTAAATTTTTTGACATTTGTTTGTCGCCAAAATAAGACAGATTTTGAACGTTTTAAATTACGAGAATTAGCCTTAGGGGCTGTCTCCACGAGCGAGAGAATCGCGGCGATATCGTCGTGCCACGTATTTCTATACACTCTCTTAGAACGTGTCTCCACACAGCGATATCATCGCGGCGAGAATTTGATGGCACGGCGAGACTCGCCGCGATTCTCTCGCCCGTGGAGATGGCGCCTTAAGGTTCAAAACAGCGATGGGTTTGATGTTAGTTGAATTGAATGACCACCAAAATAAGAGTAATTTTGCAGTTTTATTTAAATTTAAAAAAAGCATGGCTCTCGTTTTTAGGTATTTCTTTATTTGATTCATTTCCCTTTATTATCATCAGGTACATAATATGATTGTTTACACTCAAAATTTTTTGAATTATGCGCCGAAATATATTTTTGAGCTATGTTTGGCGATTGTTTATCATGACACTATTTTATTTTTATGAAATATTTTTGAATAAGTATTTTCTTTGTACATTTGACAAAACACCCCATTCTGGCTTGTAATATGTACCAATACGCTTAACTGTGCGATAAAAAACTGAGTGTTTTACGGTGCCCCACGTTTGTGCAGCGCCTTAACCAAAAATATCACGTGAACGAAGTCGCGGGCAAAAGCTAGTTTTTGATAAAGCTATAACAATACAGTGTTATCTGGCGAGGGATTTGCTGGCAAAGTCGACCAAACGATAGCGTTTGGTCGACTTTACATGAAAAATCTTATTAATTTCGTTAATAAATATAGATTTATTAACGAAATTAATAAGATTTTTCATGTAAACTGTATCCCCGCTTTTCACCCCTACAAGGGTGGAATTTTGAAAAATCGTTTGGTATGTATTCATAACTTGGTCCAAAGATTATTTACACCAATTTCCGAGTTAATCAAGCCACGCATTATAAACCTCCCCTGTAAAATTAACTAACCCTTTTCAACCCGTTTGGGGTAGATTTTCTTAAAACCCTGATACACATTATTCTTTACATTCGATTCTAGCTATAAATACTGAGTTTCGAGTTAATCGGACCGCGCGCTAAAATTTATCCATACAAACTTTGAAACCCTCCAATCCCCTTTTAGGGGGTAGTTTAGAAAAACATAAAATGGCAAACTTCATAGTTTACTTAGATTAGTATTGGTGCCAAGTTTCAAGTTTATTAACTCAAGGAATATGTTTTTCCATACAAACAAAATCCCCCCATTTCACCCTCTTAGGGTTGGAATTTCGAAAAACCCTTTCTTAGTGGATACCAGCTCGTCACGAAGAACACGCCCTCCAAATTTCATATAATTTCTTTAGGACCAGCGGTTTAGGCTGTGCGTTGATGTCTCAGTCAGTCAGTCAGGACTTTGAATTTTATATACATATATTATTATAGATAAGCTTTGATCATTTCAATCGCAGGAACCTTGATAGGATTTCATACAATAATCGTAAAAATTAAAATTAAATTATATTAAATAAAACTTTATTTCAAACTAAGGCCGTTTGTTAGTGATTGTGTGATTTTGAAGTTAGTAACAATAGTGCTTAGTTAACTAGGTTAGTATTGTTAGTTTTCGCCAATGAACATGTATTTATTTAGTCCTATGACTGTCGCCACCCAGTGTCCGTAAAAGGGACAGTCCGCTATGGCAGCGACCATTTTCCGAATGCTATTGTCACTACCCTGCAGGCACTGTAGTATGGAAGCCGCTTTCTTTCGCGTGATGGCATGGAAACCCAACCCAACCTGCGGGCACGCATATTGCTCCTAACAGACAACGCCCTGTGCTCCCTTTCTATATCTACGTCATCTCTAAGGTCGCTCGTGACAATGTGACCAAAGTACCTAAAACTATCGACAATCTTCAGAGCTACACCGTTGAGACTTATGGGTAGAACACTGCTCGGCTGCTGCTTAGGTGCTATAAATACAAGAAGCTCACTTTTCTTCCGAGTTTGCTCCTCCGCATAATCCTGAAAGGTCGATAACCAGCTTTTCAACCCACCTATCGATGGACTGAGTAGCACCATATCGTCAGCAGAGCTTATATTGTTGTCACACGTTCCGTCAATGTGGCAGTCGACATGTGTACAGCAGTGAGATTCTGTAACCATCTCACCGTGAAAACTTAGGTAAAGTGAGCGTGGAGTGAGCTGTCATTCCAACTAATGCTAGGGATTGTAACTATGTACAACTCACTTCACCTAACTTTTCACGGTGAGAATTTTACAGAATTGATCGGCTGCTCAGTCGCTCAATAAGCCGTTGATGTGGTTAAATAGCAGAGGCGAGCTTAACTCCCCGTCTAACTCCACACTCCAGCCCGTACTCGTCCGACAGAGTATACACACCCACCTCACCGGTTTTTTTGGCTGGAGTACCAATATTTGAGAAAGGAGGTGTACTCCACCGACACACCCACGTCTTTGTCCTTCAACTTGTCCCACAGTACGTCATAAGCAACCAGATCAAATGCTTTTGACAAGTCGAGGAAACACGCATACACCGGCGTACCTCCTCGCTGTCTGTGGACTACATGACAGTTCGCTTCAGACTTAGAATAGCGCTCTGCGTGGAGGCTCCTGCTTTAAACCCAAACTGGGCATCGTACAACTCAACCTGTGTAGTGAGGCGACTATTCAGCAGACTGTAAAGCGCCTTGGCTATTGTGGTAGCGAGTGAGATGGGCCGGTAGTTACTAATTTTAGATGTATCACCCGTCTTATGGTTAACTATCGGAACGACTATATGATCCGCATTAGCGACTCCGGCAAATACGAGTGACTTATGCACAGATTATAAAACATAGAATACTCGCGGCAACGGCGACCGGGAGATTTTCCACGCTGTATTTTTATAATAATTTTAGCCAAACTCTTTGCAGGTATCTTTACATACTGCCCCGTCGCATCGGGCTCACCACCGCTCACCTCTCCAGACGTCTGTGAGGTCTGAATTCTCGACGCATTATAAATGTATGGGTGTTTGCCACGAGAATTGTCTATGTTTTTCCTAAGGGCCACCGCACAGTGAAGGGCTCTCTAAACGCCTTGGCAACGTCATTGTAAATATTAATAATAATATAATATTATTAATAATATATTATTAATTATAAGGCCCTATTTTGTAAATATTTATGTAAATCAATTATTTCAATAAACAATTTCACAATTTTATTGTGGTCAGCAGAACCATCAACACTCATCGGGAAGCTAGGCCCAATTTTTTTTAGTATTATGTTTCTAAAAACTTTTAAAATCCTTAAAGGAGTAGTCGGATGCACGGATGTCCATTTTAAATTGCTGTTGACTATCCTGACACAAATTTAATTTAGCTTTAAAATGTTTTCTAGCCTCCGACATCTCATCAAAGATGCGACCATTAGCTGGTCGCCCAGCTAAATTCCACAATTGACACTTAAACCACGCCCCCCGATGCGAACCCGCCACGTGCTAATCGCCAAGTGGTAATTAATCGTATCAATGTTAAATTTTACCCGGAGTGTGTGCGAATATTTATACGAAAAAGACTTTTCAATCCACAATAAATTATTCTCATTGAGAGGCACTAATTTGAATTAACTTGATTAATTTTTTGTTGTTGTTTATGATTATAACATAACATTCTCATAAAAATCTACCCTACATGGTACTAAAATTCGCAGTCGGCTTTCCGTCATACGTTTTATTAGTTATGTCAATCAATTAAAATACAACATCAATTTTAATTCTAAAAAGGGAGGGGAGCTCATAGCTCAGCAATAACAGCCGCACGGGTCGATCGATCAGGTTTTGTATTACTCAGTAACTGGGTTGTGGAGGCACTCGCTCCATATAAAATACTGATGACTGAGTAGTAACATAGTTGGGAAAAGGCTAGGCAGATGATGATCACCCTTTGACAGACTGCAGATGCCAGGCAGCGTAGGCTTAGTGATAGGGTACCGTTGCTGCCCTTGGGCATAGAATTAAAAAAAAACATATAGTGTCGACACATATCACTTTCCCGTTCGCCATGCTGTAATAGCATTAATGAGTTATCTAACATAAAGGGTTTTATTCAAACGTGCTACAGGAGTAATGGGAAATAAAACCAAATAATAAAATTTCGATTTCGAGCCGCACACTACCTGAACGCGCCCCAGAGGGTGGTAGCCACAAGGCTAATCCGGGGCTACCGCACGATCTCGCGCGAGGCGGCAAGCCTCCTTGCCGGACTGCCGCCATGGGATCTGGAGGCGATAGTCCTCGCGCGCCTGCATGATTGGCGCGCGGAGGCACTACGCCGGGGGGAAACTCTGCACCCGCGGCAAATCACTGCGGAGCGGACGGACCTCCGGCGCGATCTCATGGCGGAATGGAAGGCGCGACTATCGCAACCCAGCGCAGGGCACGCCGCGATAGCGGCGATAAGACCCCTCTTTGAGGAGTGGCTAGAGAGGCGTCACGGCGTTCTCACCTTCCGCTTGACGCAGGTCCTCTCCGGACACGGATGTTTCGGGAGGTTCCTGCACATCATCAGGCGGGAGGAGACGCCCGGGTGTCACCACTGCCAGGATCGCCCGGAGGACACGGTGGAGCATACGGTGGCGGTCTGCCCTGCTTGGGCGGAGCCCCGCCGTGTCCTCGTAGAGGCGATCGGCAACGGCGGCGACCTCTCGCGTCCGGCCCTGGTGCAAGCCATGGTCCGGGGCGAGAGGGAGTGGGAGGCAGTCACCTCCTTCTGCGAAGCAGTCATGCTAGCGAAGGAGGTGGCTGAGAGGCTGAGGGAAAGAACCTCACGCCTCAGCCGCCGCGGGAGACGCTCCGGGCGTCGGGAGCCGCGTGACGACTCCCGGCCACCGTAGGCGCGGGCCTGCGGGCGGTGAGTAATGGGTAGCTCACCGTCCGATCAGGACCAGGCCCGTGCCGGACGGCGCGTTGTGTTCCACGCGCGCCTCAAAGAGAAAATGTCAGCAGAGGACGGGGCCCCATAGGGCCGTAGCCTGCCGGGGCGGCGGGATTTTCCGAAAGGTTAACCGCTGCCCTGGAACAGAAAGGGCTAAGGACGGAACACGGGTGGGTTTTAGTCAGTAAAAGTCTGACACTCCCTTCCGCTCCACCCAGAGCGGGAGGGGTCATTTGATGATTTCCCATCCACAAAAAAAAAAAAAAAAAAAAAGGGTTTTATTCAAACGTGCTACAGGAGTAATGGGAAATAAAACCAAATAATAAAATTTATAAATAAATCAATTTAATACAAGAAACGTTCATTTTTATAAAATATAAATGCTTTGCAATACAGATTTGGTTGATTATCAAGGTTTTTATGATGTAGGCAATGAAGAATAAATTCCATTGTCATTGTTATTAGGCTGCTGGTGTGGCAGCTCCTTCCGGCGTTTTCAACTTCTGTAACTGAAAGTAAAACAGTACCTAATTAGTATCTATATTATACAGCAGCTTCCGCGAATCCTTTTTTTTGGATTGTTTTATTTTAATATTTTTAGGAGTCAGTTTTCGTATCACCGCCATTAATAATAATAATAATAATTGTTTATTTATCCAAAATAAAAACACACAGACACAGTTCAGAGCAAAACAATACAATACAATAGCAATACAATACAAGAACAATAGAATAAGCTTATGAAAAAGAAAAAAAAGGTCTATGCATACAAAAAATAATGAACCCTGTCTCTTAAACTAGGTAGAAACCTGTATCATTAGTTGCGTTTAGTATCAAAATGAATGAAAATGCAGGTTACCAAATCGCTAGCCTAAACAAGGTGGATTTTTGAGACGCAGTAAGGGTAAGGCAATGAAGACTGGCCGAAAATCAACAAAAAAATGTAAACTTCGAATTTTGAACGAAAACGTGTTAAAAGTTCACTTGTTTTGAGAACAGAATTTAGATAGCTTATGATAGCATGTTGTTTGTGATTTCTACCTAATTTCTCTACCTAAAATAAGTTTTAGACTTGTATGGGAAAATTAATTTTGCGATTTCAAACTTTTGTAGGGGCCATCTATCCCATTAAAAATAATAATATGTAGTCTCATTTCCGACGAAATGTATAACAGGTTTTTTTTTTGCAATTTCTTATTTTCCTAGTAGGTACTCAAACCTCAGTTCAACTCCGATGGTCCGATAGAGGCTTTTGATCCTATTAAGAATCAGGGTTCGCTGGCACAAAAAAAAAGTTTGTGAAAACTGTACTGTACTTTTTTTAAAAAAGTCTGTGAATAAATTTCAAAATGTCTCATAAAGTTAAAGACAGTCTCTTAAGATCGTTTTCCTGTAGCTACATACAACGGTTAAGGTACCCGCCCTTACAGCCCCATATCAGAAAACCATCTAGGTACATAATTATAATGAACATTGTTACAAACCAAATAGGTATTGAAAACCTGAAGAAACGAACTGAGGACTGAGTCAAACGGGTTATCACATACTTAAGTAACAGGTTATACCGTGTCCTAATAGGTATGAGCGATGGTCGCTCTAATTTTATTCGGCTAAGCCAAACGCGCGTGGCGTCGCCAGAGGGCTTCCGACGGGGTACTTGCGTAACATGCTTGCATGCATGCTTTGCGTGCATTGCTATCTGTCCGTCGTCATGGAAGAAGACTTCTGGCCGCAGGACGTGGTGTTCCGTCGCTTTCGCGGACAAGTACCACAGAACAGCTCAAGAACAAGCTAGTGAAGTGAAGTTTTATGATAAAAATATGTATGAAAAAAAAACGCTGACGCGCGCGCGCGCGCGCTGGCGCTGACGCGTGTGTTGTATGTGTAAAATTATATTTATGTTCTGTAATTTGTATGGTGTACAATAAAGAGTATTCTATTCTATTCTATGTATGTTTAGGTTAAGGTATTTATGTATGGGCCTGCGTCGCCTGAAATAAATAAATAAATAAAGTAACACACAAACAGTAAGAATGGCTTTTATTTTGACAGTTCAAGTTGTTGAAATAACGCAATGAATGTGGGTTCATTTGGCACCGTGTCGCATCACGGTTTTGATTTTCGACCTGGACCGTTATACTATTGTAAACTACATCAGAGGGGCAACTCTCGTATTGTTAAGATCGTTTGCAATCTAATCTCAGTCTCAATCTGTCAAAAATACAATCAATTTGCATACATTTTTGACAAGTTTTTAGCATTGATTGTCGCTGAGATGAGATTGCGTCTTGAAAAAACGTTCAAGTTTTTTAAGTACGCGAATTGGCCTTCAGACCGCGAGGTTATAATAGCGTAAAAAGTATTCAATAAAAATGCTTACCGCTTTACTTGCAACATCAACTGCATCATTGAAATTCTTCTTGATTGTATCTGGGTTTACAGCCGCGGCGAATTGTTCCTTTAATTCGTTCAATTTCGCCGCCAGGTCATCCAAAGCAGGGGAGGAATCCGCAGCAGGGGGAGCATCGCGTTTCACGAAAGCGTGAGCCTGTGTAAAGAACAAAGGGTATTAGGAAAACACTTAATTGCGTTACTAAGTTTTAAGTACTTGGCCAAGAAAAAATTGCTAATAAAAAACTTTAGCCACTCTGTCTGAATGACAAATGGAGGCTCCATTTGTCATTCCGGAAAATGCATTTTGACAAAAATTACGGAGGTACAGATTTAAGAGTTGCTTAGTTTTAAATTACCCAAAAAATACAGAAAATACCATTTTCCTATAACGAAGTTATTCGTTCCTTTTATTTGAATAAAAATACGAATATGTGATGATGAATACTCTATACTAGGTCAGTTTATAGAAGTATGGAAGAAAAAGACATGTTCCGCCGAAATTTTTTTTTTAAACACTGACTGGGTATCGGTATGGGACAGCCGCACTATACGGACTATTAACGAATGTCGGCCACTACGCGTGTGTTTACCGAAAAATGCCAAATTAGAGGTGTATATTTCGATAGAAATGTTCTATTAGTCATTACGACATGAATTGATTTTGGGAAAGAACATAAAACTGAAACTTACGCTAATAACGCTGAAAAGGCACACGGCCAGAAGGACGATAAACAGCTTGTTCATGTTGAAATAGTACGTCTTCACAACTCAACAACACAATGCTTACTGCCGCTCTTCGCAGCAGTAATGCCCTATAACTTGATGCTGACCGAAGCTAGTGTTTGAACAGCTTATCGTAATGACCCCGGGTCGTTTTTTTCTAGTTAGCCAATTACCAAAGATCTCGGACAGTCCTAATTATTATCTACGTGGTAATTTGACGAAGTATTGTTTTTACGGTCGAAAGGGATAGATGATTAGGTAAATATAGTGAGGTTAACAACAGTTTATACTTATTTATGTATTATTATTATGAAAAAAAAATGAAATTCGAAGACAAGTGACGACCATCTACCAACGCGCACTGGGCCCGCGTGGTAGATTACGGCCCACTCCCTCTCACCGAGAAGCCTGTGTCCCAGCAGTAAGAACAGTATGGGCTGATTATGCTGAACGCATAACTCTGATTTACAAAATGTTTGTTGAAAAAAATAAATGAAAAAATGAATGAAATGATGAAATGTTTATTGTAAATGTTTGAGTATTGAGTATTATTCTCACATATCAATCGGTATTATTGCTTTGCAAAACAATTGCAATGTCAAAACCAACGTTTAATAAAACAGAGAAAAGATTTTATATGTTTTTATTTATGTAAACTAATGTCTACTTACCTGCAGTGCGATTCTGTAACCATCTCACCGTGAAAACTTATGTGAAGTGAGCGTGGAATGACAGCTCATGTCATTTCAACTAATACTAGGGATTGACACTATTGACAGCTCACTCTAAGCTCACTTCACCTAACTTTTCACAGTGAGATTTTTACAGAATCGATCGGCTGTTCTATTGACTGCCTAGTGGTCGTGCTGATTATAGTGGTCCTGGGTCGATCCCCAGATCGGTAAATCAGACTTAGCTCACAGATAAATCAGACTAGACTTTCAGCGGGGTAATTCCTGTTTCGGCCGGATCGGGCGAGACTCAGCGGCCGAGTCGCCTACTAAGCCTAATTACGTAACCCACAAATAATTTACATTGCCTTTTATTTGAAAATTTAATAACATTCATTGCGTTATTACGCTGTCTAGCAGACGATTTTTACGAACATATGAAGCAATGGATTAGGAATTTCTTTCAAAATTATCAGTTTGTGATAGGAAGAGTGTTACTCAATTGAGGTGTTGGTGTCATTAGGCATTTTTAACAGCAGCCCCAGGTTCTGGGTTTGTACCGGCTGATGACAATAGGGTTAGCCCTTATTACATCATCATCTGCCTAGCCTTTTCCCAACTATGTTGGGGTCGGCTTCCAGTCTAACCGGATGCAGCTTAATACCAGTATTAGACGGGCCCTATTACATGGGACTTGACAATAAGTGGCGTGAGTGTACTATATACGACTGCCTACCCTCGGGGAATACAGGGGTACATTATGCTGTTCGTGTCTGTCTGTGTAACCGCGTTGTTCTTCTAAAGTATGCAACGTATTTTGATGCGGTTTCCGACATCATGTAGAGAATTTATTCCGGTTTAATACATATTATTGTTATACGAGTATATGTATAACTTTACATAATATTAGGGGTTAAAGTATGAAATGGCCGATTTGTACGGAAAAATTGAATTTTTTTTTTTTTTTAATTTAACATATTTATTTAATCAAAATAATTACCATTTTTATCTATACATTGCTGCCATCTAATAGGAAGGTAATTTATGCCTTTGCGATAGAACTCTCGTGATCTAGATTCGACAAACTGTGTAAAAGCATTTTGTACTGCCTCCTGAGAAGAAATATTTTTATCACGTAGAAAATTGTCCAAATCACGAAAAAAATGGTAGTCTGTTGGAGCAAAGTCTGGCGAATACAGAGGGTGACGAATGGTTTCTAATTGCAGTTCCTGTAGAGTTAAAACGGTTTCTCAAATCGTAAGGCACCCATTTCTCATATTTTTTTATTTTATTGATTTGACGCAAATGAGTCAATATTGTTGGTAAGGTAACTTTAAACTATGCCGCTAATTCCTGGGTAGTTTGGCTCAGATCGGCTTCCACCATCTCTTTCAGCTCATTGTTATTCACCTGTGGCGGTCTTCCACGTGGTTCGTTCTTCAAATCAAAGTTTCCATCACGAAAGCGTTTAAACCAAAATCGCACGGTGCGTTCATTAGCAGTCCCCTCTCCAAACGCAACATTGATATTGAGCTGTTTCTGCCGCGTTAGTTCCGCGTCGGAACTCGTATTCAAAAATATTTTCGAAGTTTCCATCTTTTTTGTCAAAAAAAAACAACTAAAAGTCGATAACCAAACGTTGCGCATTTTTTAAAAGAAGAACTTCATAGGTACCATTTGAAAAAAGTTTCACTCAATAATCTCAAACCATGTAGGTTCTATGTCAATTCGAAGTACCTATTACAATAAAACGGCAATTTCTTACTTTGACCCTATTATAATAATGAAGTCTCGATGTTTTTACGCTAGTTTAAGTTTTATGTTGATGAAAATTAATAACAGCCGCACGGGTCGATTGATCAGGTTAAGCTACGCTTGCCTCGGTTGGTCCGTGGATGGTGACCATCTTTGCATATCTAGACCTCTCCGTGCCTCGGAAATCACGTTAAGCTACTTGCATATTTTTGTACAAGTTACAGGATTGTGTATTATGGGCTAATTACTAACGTCTTTTCACAGTTATTTTACCTCTGATTTTGCATCTCTGACCTAATTACAGTGATCTTTATTCTCATTCTAATAAGGTTGCTGTTGGCTTGTTGCCCCTGACAAGTCTGTCACAATCATTGTGGCCTTTATTCTCGTTACAATAAGGTTGCTGTCGACGCACCACATATGTATTATGCGTGTGATTGACCGAGGGGACGGCGCGGTCCACTCCACTCAGCTCACAGACGCGCTCGACCACGGGTATTTCATTGTATTCTCTCTTATATGTCGATTATGTAAATTATGGGTATTACACCTATTTTAATACAGTCCACTACTTCTTTTATTGTAAAGTCCCGATTGAAACCATTCATTTTTTTTTTAAACTTTGCCTTACACTAGGAATTACTCCTGTATCGTGGGTGCGTTTACAAACATTTAAATTCACATACACAAACAGCTAGACCCGGAACAACTACCTGTAGGCAATACAAATATGCGTGTTCCGTGCGGGAATCGAACCCGCGACACGCAGCACAGCAGTCGATCGCTCAGCCACTGCGCCAACCGTGTCGTCAGTCACTTGTTGGTTGCTGCTGTCAGAAGTAAAATAACTTTGAACGTACTTTAAGCCTCTAAGGTATGTCCGACTGTCTGTTCATCTGTCACATGACTATCTTCTTAACTGTTTAACTGTTTTCTTTTTGTAGCCAGTATCTAGTAAAGATATGTGTTATTTATTTTGTTATGAGGTAAGTTATATCCCCTTGAATAAAAATCGCTTTAGAAACTTATATCATGAATAGCGTCAGTGTAATAATTATAAATAAAAGAGGTTTTATGTATAAAAATTTTCTATTTCATACTAAATTAATTAAATCTAGTAGATATTTGATCTTTTGGCTCATGGTCTTACATCGTTCCTGCTGGTTTGGATTTCATATCGCTCATCTGTAAAAAGAAACATCAGTATTAATGAAATTGTCTATCGAAGATATTCATCAACACTTCATTAAATTAAATTTCAAATTCAAATTCATTTATTTATTGTTTGTCACAGGTAAATAGACAGATCTTACAATAGTATTAATGAATCACTGTAACATACCCATGGGGTGTACAATATTTATATTAATAAGTAGGTAGGTATGTCAATGTTATTGGTTATGTTAATATAAAGAATAATAATAAATTAATAATTGGCTGTTTTAGTCAAATCTTCAACACATTTAAACGGGCTCGTTTTAATTTGTTGAAGATTTGATGATCTGACATCAAGAGAATACTCTTTCAAACAAAAAAAAAGTGTCACATAGTTCGCAAACGCTGATGACGACGTCGATAAGCATGCATACGAAAAAACACCGAAATAAGAAGCTACTCCTTTATAAAATTGGTTAAAAATATCTAATAACATACGTTCCAAAAGTAGCTGGTGAAATTGTAAACAATTGTTCCAGAAAACGTACCCGTGAATGCTAATAGCACTCAGTTTGGAAGAGGCCCTACAAAATACTACTTCCATATTGAATGCTTTGATTTGATGAAATTACCACCAATTTTAAAACACCTACATTTGACAATTGAGGTTAATTTTATAACCTCAATTTTCGTCAATCTTTTTTCAATTACAATTTAATTATTTAGGTATATATATTATACATATATAAAACGGTACATGGTGTACATTATTTGGACAGAGCCGTACTACGGATTGTGGAAGTCGGCAAAACATGGAACAATACATAGGGAATTCAAGAATAAATCACTGCTAACGACAAACTGTGTTGCCAAGTATTTTTAAAGATATTTCGTCCAATGTATGGTGTCCAATATAAGGCCAGAGCCTTATAAAGGCGCTCGCGACTCTGGAATCTCGGCCCTTAATATTTTTAACACGTCATAACCTATTCCAATACACAGCGTGCTTTAATGGCGACATTAATTTAACAGACGTATAAGGTTTCGCGTTTTCGTTTTATGAACATATTTTATTTTATTTTCATTAAACGTTATTATTTATTTATTTTCAATTTTCTAAAATAGCAACCTGAGGGGCAATTCTAGTAATTTAAAGAACGTTCACAGTCTGATCGGAGTCTCAATCTGTCAAAAATACGTCTGATTTCCGTACATTTTGACAAGTTTTTGACATTAGTTTGTCGCCGAGATGAGACCGCGACTAGATTTTGAACGTTTTAAATTACGGGAATTGGCCTTCTGTACCTAAAAAACTGTAGCGCAGGGATCATTTTCCGGATCATAAGATCGCATCAATGAAATTAAAACGAATAAAATGCAAAGAGTAGGCGAATTGAAGGAAAAAGAGAGAGCCTGTCGACGGATAGCGCATGCGGTAATTTTCAAATTACGAATATTTTTTTTATGATTACTGGCCACTATACCCTGTACATTAGGTCAACCGTTTTTTGACAGCTGCATGACAGCTGTCTTAGAACGTACATATTCCAGATTACGTAAAAGTTAACTTTTTAATGCGTAATAAAATACATACATATATAAACTGCCTTATCTTATTTTTGGCTTATTACCGACATTATCACTGTCAAAAAACGGTTTACCTAATGGACAGGGCCTTATAGCCTTTCCCGCTTATTATATTAATTTCGTTCGCCATTGTAGTTTGTGCCGACACAAGAACAAGGATAGAAAAATATCATTTGACATTTATATGTAACTCACCGCTTTGTTTACGCTTTCGGCAATGGCATTCAAGTTCTTCTTCATTGCTTCGGGGTCGAATGTGCTGGCCATTTGGCTGTTGAAGTCCTTGGAGAGGTCTTGGAGCTTCTTCTGGATAGTCTCCAAGTAATTGGTGTCGGCAGCCGCAGGCGCATCGCGCTTCACGAAAGCTTGAGTCTATTCGAAACAGAAGAAATTGTTAAAAAATATAAAACATTTCAGTCTCTAGCAATCTCACCGCAGAATAAATGTAAACATCTCACATTGGGAATATAACAGTCGGGTCAGATAAAATACTGGTATTCAGCTGCATCTGGTTAGATTGGAAGCCGACCCCAACATAGTTGGGAAAAGGCTAGGCAGATGACGATCTCGCATTGGGAAATTAACATGTACAGATTGCTAAGCCTAAGGCACTGTTTCTCAAAATTCAGTCTACATAATATTAAAATTATCAAAAAAATATTAGATTATTGCTTACGGCTGGTCCATTATCGTTGTTTGTTTTAGAAAACAGCAAAGGGAGGTTTTTAAAGTATGAAAGAAGGCCAATATTCAAAATGCCTATTTAAAATCGACTTTCTCAGGTTTTTATTACAAGTAAAATACCAGTTTAGGGTCCATTACAAGTTGGCGAACAGTACTTGGAAAATACAGGAAATATACAATTAAAATTAACAGTTACTTACGCTGATAAGGCACACAGCCAGAAGAACAATCAGCATCTTATTCATGTTTAAAGAGTTTGTATGAACTTCACAATACAACAGTACAAGGCACACTGCGATCTCCACGAAAGCAATCTCCTATATCTTGATGCTGAGCGAGACACAGTGTATGGTCAGCTAGCTGCAGTGACCCTAGGTCATCTGATCTTGCAAGCTAATCAGTTAATAAGCTTTGCCTGGGATTTTGAACGCAATCGTCTTGATACGTGTTAGGTGCATGATATTGTATTACTTGATAAATAATTTGTCATATACATTAGAAAACCAGCCTGTTATTTTCCAGCTGCAAGGCACATCTTGTCTTACATTGAAAGAATGAGCATTGATCACGCTTGCTGAGTGCGTAGGTATCAAAGATTCCAAAGCTCCTAATTTAGGTTTCTTCAGAAACCTAAAATTTATGAAGCTGCGTTCGTTTTTGTCAGGTGTTGAAGTAACATGCAACATGTCGACTAAGATATCAAAACGACGTACGTTCAGTTAGTTCGGATCAATCTATGTCGTAGCCTCTAAACACAATAAATAGAAAAGGAATAAAATTATAAATTGGTACGTCACAAAGAAATTAAAACTACAAAATCCGTCTTAAGTAAAACTTGATTTCATGGAATTGTATCAAAATAATGGCTTGACGATCCGCCCGATTCACACGAATTTACTCACCTGAAACGGGCGAATCGTCACTTTTAAATAATATATTATAGTATTTAAATTTTATGCAATAATGAACATAAAAAAGGATACTAGCGCACTTATGTGATAAGAGTTAAATATTATAAAACGTGTACGTTTTTCTTAACTTCATTGCATAAAATTCAAAATGTACCAATAAAATTGACTAACACACTTTTTTGGAGTTATCGACCGCCCACAAATAAATTAATTTCATACGAGTCGCCTACAAAAAAAAAATATATATTTGTGCGAGTCGACTTATAAGCCATCAAAACTATGTATTATAATCATGTTTTAAAAACCTACTTCATCAAGTAGTCATAACACGTTTGGTCTATTTTGTTGAATCATAATATGACTCCGTCACACATAGTAGACCAACCGGCAATTCATTTGACATTACATGCCAATTATCGAACAATAGAAACCAGTAACTAATTATTTATGAACATAAACAGTGGTTTTAGACTTAAGAGCGTTTACAACGTACGGCATTTCATACAAACTTTCAAGTCCTTGTTTTTCGAAATACATGAACCGATTTTAATGAAACTTCATACGCATAAGCAGGATACATAGGTCTAAAAAGTTAGTAAAGAAAATTTTCGAAATGTCTTATTTAAAAAAAAATATTTGGAAATCTCTGTTTCTATGGGAAATTTAAAATCGGTCGAATTTAGCTGTAACACTATTTTTGGAAAATATTCTCATTATTAACTTTTTAGACCTATATATCCTGCTTATGCGAAGGAAGTTTCATTCAAATCCGTTCATGCATTTCGAAAAACAAGGACTTGAAAGTTTGTATGAAATGCCGTACGTTGTAAACGCTCTTAACTGCTCTTGTGGAACAAACCTAGGCAGATTTCATTCGTGATCGAGATCATGAACATCCATTTAGCAATAAAATAAAAATAAATCTTCCAGATTTTTTTTTTTGCAAACCACACACTAAAGTCGCTTAACAATATAACGCCAAACGGGATATTGCATCAAGTCGGCCCCTCGGCCCGTTTGACTCAGTTTAATGCCCCATTTCCGGACCAGACGAATGAGATAATTGAACTGCAATAATCATGTCATCTGCCTTGTAATATTTGCATGAAGAGCCGTATTAGGGAACAATTTAGACTCCAATAACATAAAATAACATATCACCTTCATTCTGCAAAGGGTTAGACAGGTGTACATCTACTCGTACTCTGTCGAAATGTGGGTATACTGTGTTACCCATTTAGCCAGTCATGTTTAAGTCTCATGTAACGCGAGCCTATTTCTAAAGCTAGCTAGTCCTTCAAATAAATTGATTAATGAGACGAACTTACCTTAAGTGAAGCCCGATTCACACACACACACATTTGGTGTTAATTTCATGAAGGATGAACTGAAATTTGATTGATTACAGAGTAGTTCCCAGTTCGCTAGTATTTGGTATCGCAGTTTTAGAGAAAATAAAAATAAAACTTTTTCTCTATGGATTGGCAACACTGGTTTGACACTCTTTAGAGATAGTGTTGCTCTGTTGGCCCATTCGACAAGGGAATAGTCCTAAAAAGGATGGGCTGGGCGGGTAGTCATATTTCAGTTCATCCTGAATCGAATCATGCTCAGCATTTGCGCTTGAGACTACTAGACCAACGAATCCGTAATAGTCCAGGAACTTCGACCAACTTGGATCTAGTGGTCACAGTTCTAACCTTTTTTTTCCTGGGTGGAAAATCCTCATGGATGTCCTCCGCCCTGGGGGAAAGGAGGGGTCTCACAGACTCTTACTGACTAAAAACCACCCCGATGTTCCATCTCACACCTATGCCGGGGGTGGCGGTATTACAATAATAGCCATGACTTTTAGTCACAGTTCTAACCTAACCTAACCTCTATAGTCGGGGTAATCTAGCTTAGTTACTGCGACTCAACTTTGAAAAAAGGCCTGAAAGTTAAAAAGAGTGTCCTTTATTGAAAAAAGAATTTAGAGGCTCATTTATTTAAAAAAAGCATACATCATTAGAAGGTAAAATAAGTTTTTTGAGAATCAATTAAATATTTACCCAATACAAAATGCGGGTAGTCTAGCTGCTTTGTACACCTGCACCCTGATTGCGTAACAGAATAATCACAAACTGAATCATTTTGAAGGATATTGCTAATCCATTGCTTCATATGTTCGAAAAATGTGTCTGCACAACAATGTAAATAACGCAATGAATGACGTTGAACTGTCAAAATGAAAGCTATTCTTACTGTTAGGTATTGTGTTTCGCAATTACCCAGCTGGGTAGACGACCAACCAAAACAAAACCCGGAACCAGCCAATTCGTAGGTATTTTGTGTTATTGTTTTGTTTCCACGCGTATCGCACTCATTCAATCAATTATGTAAAAGGTTCGAGGTGCATTAGATAGTGCTACATCCGTCAGCTGTTTATCAAAGACTCGAAGTCCATCCGTACCTACTGCGGAAAATAATAACCAGAGATAACTATATACATAACTAAAACTGTAGGAGGTTAGAGCTTTATGTACAAGTAAATAATAGTGGTACTATTTAGAACAAAATTTCCCACTAGTACCACCGGTGGTACAGTTCGGTGGTACTAGTGGGAACAAAGGGTTTTTGAAGTGAAAACTTCTTTAGCGGCGTTGTGCACTTTTGCTGTGATAGGTAAAAAATGTTAAACTCGCGTCAGGACACGTGACCTGATCGAAAATTCGTAAGACAGAGCTCGCATCAGGACACGTGACCTGATCGAAAATTGGTAAGACGGAGGGAGAGTAGACCGCATTCCAAAATGCGCAACGTGAATAATATTCAAGTTTTCACTTCTGCCGGCACTCCCAGAGTGCAACCCGTCTTTTTTTTAACCTTTAATCATTGAAACTGTACCGTGAATAAATTCACCCACATGATTTATTTTTTTGTGTGGGAAATCATCAAATGACCTCTCCAGCTCTGGGCTGAGCGGAAGGGCGTGTCAGACTTTTAGTGGCTAAAACCCACCCGTGTTCCTTCAGTTGCCTGTGCCAGGGGCCACGGTATCTCTTTTGAACAACCCGCGGCCCTGGCAGGCATCGGTCCAAGCGGACCCCGTCAGTTCATGCTGACATCTCTTTGAGGCGCGCGTGGAACACAACGCGCCGTCGACCCGGGCCTGGTCCTTACCGAGCAGCGAGCTGCCCATTGCTCGCCGCCCGCAAGCCTGCGCCTACGGTGGCCGGGAGTCGGCTGTTGACTCTCGTCCAGGGCGTCTCCTGTGGCGACTACGGGCGTGAGGGCGCAGTGATTGCCTTTCCCTCACGCGCTCCGCCTCCTCTTTCGCGAACATTACTGCTTCGCAGAAGGAGGTGACGGCCTCCCATGCACTTTCGCTCCGTACCATGGCCTGTACCAGGGCCGGACGCGAGAGATCGCCGCCACCGATCGCCGCCACGAGGACACGGCGGTGCTCCACCCAAGCCGGGAAAACCTCCACCGTATGCTCCACCGTGTCCTCCAGGCGATCCACACACCCTGGCGTTTCCTCCCGCTTTATCCTGATCAGGAACCTCCCGAAACAACCGTGTCCGGTAAGGACCTGACATGATTTACCCCCTAGGAAAGACATTTTTCTTCGGTTATTAAAATAAAAAAAATGCTATTCAATACATTTTGGCCGCGTAGGTAATCGTACTGCTTACTTATTTTTGAAAAGGCAGTTTTTATCAACATCCCCTGCGTCGAAACTTATCGTCGGTTCAGAATCATGTTCTGACATGGTTTCAGGTCGATGTCCCTACCACCCTGTATGTACTTGTGCATTCATTCCCAACATATCATTCAGCTCAGCGTATCGCAGTCCACTTCTGAAAATAGACCTGCGCTACAACACCCCATTCTCCGCATCTAGTCTGCCCCAAAATATGATATTCCCAAAACATGATAAGTGCAGATAACTGAATATATTTGAAATGTCTAACAAGAAATATTTTTTTTATTATTTTACCTTTTAAACTCTTCTAATAAAAATGAGGATCGAGATATTTTTTGCCCTGCGAGAAACAATTATTACAGACTGGTATTTATTATCACTATTTCACGGGTCAGAAGCCCCAAAAGTTACCAAGGGATATCGTCTTACCCAGTTGCTGGGTTGAAGAGCTCAGATAGGCGAGTAGTAGTAGTTCCAAGTCCTTAAAAATCCAGAGAAATTCTAAACTTTCATCCCCAATTGACAAAACAATTAGATTACTTCTATAAACACAGTAATTAGAACCCTATTTAATTGTTATTCACGTCCTACAAGATAATATGTTATCTATCAGCGGTCACAACATTAGGTCATTAGAATGTAAACAAAGTTCTCTACAAAATAATAACATTAATAAACCTAGATGGCTCATTATGATATGAAATGACAAATGCATCCTTGTAAATATAAGAAACTAAGATAAGGAAACTTATGTGTTGGTGTTAATTGCTATCATCATAACACATTATTTCACGAAATTAGATATTATGGTTGACCTCGTAATTGCATTACCACCTTTGACAACAATAACCAGTTACTTGAAACTTCACTACAGACAGTTCTTTCTTGTCCGTTCTTCTCCTTAGGTACCTAGTACGCTTTTGGAATGGGCAACTAGCTTTATATTTATGACTGACCGACTTCTTGACAATTCAAAAGAGCCTATAAATGGTTTAATGGTAATAAATGCTTTGAGTTGAGTTGAGTTCACAGTTACACTGCTACAAGGCTCTTTTGGCACTCGAATAACGTTGACAGCGGGGCGCTGCTGGTAAACATCTGTGCAATTGTTTAGTGAAAAGTCACTTGAAATGTATTTAAAAAACAAGATGGCAGCATTCTTTCAGATTTTGGATACGCGCCAAAATAACCTTGTAGCGCTATTTTCTACGTTAGATTTTGCATCGCTGCCCGTTCAAAAGCATAGTGATCTTTATTGTCGTTACAATAAGATTGCTGTTGGATTGCTGCTGTCAGAGGTGAAATAACTGTGAAAGGACTGTAAGGTTGAAACTTTCTGTCACAGACTAACTGACCTTGTCGTTTATGACGTGCAAGTGACATTCAACCTTAGGGTGGTAAAGTATTTACGAGGTTGACTATACAAAACAATTTTAGGTAACAAATAATATTATAATACCAGACTCTTTCGATCTCTTCTCATACAGAGAAGGAACGATAAGTTCGGCTACACACAGTAGAAGTAAAGCTACAGTATTCTAAGAGTATGATGGCCGCCACATAGCGTCCGCGTTACTTTATTTGCTAGCATGTAAAACACTGACAACACATGTTCACACACAAACACATGTTTACCGTCGAATGACATAACTGAAAAATTTTTTTTTAAAGTTAGTGTACTTCTCTAGAGAGGGTTTTTTGTTTATTCATGTATCATTTTCATAATAACCGTCACTGCGGCTGGCATTTGGCGGCCAAGAGTTATATCCGTAGTTATATCCGTATACCCCAAAAAATCCACCCTAGGCCTAGTTGGATAAAAGGAATTTATAGGCCCACGACACTTAGACATCATCATAATATCGCAGCGGGATTTTATCGTGCACTGGATTTTCAACTCTCGGTGTTGAGCCGAGCACTGAGAGTCCAACAGAGCGCATCCCAGCGCGTCAAAAAAACACACTGTTAGATTTTCAACTGTCGGCGCTAAGCAGTGCGTTGAAAATCCAGTGCGAGACAAAAAATCGCCGCGGGAAAAACGCGCCCGTGTGTACCTGAGCTTCAGGTGGATTCTCGGACATGCGTTTCCACGTATCCACCTTAGGGAGGATTTTTGGGGTGGATAACGGAATAACTAACCGCTCTACTAGGAAACCTAGCTAAACTTTACCTTTACGTTATTAAAACTTTTGTACAAAATGACTAACTAAAGTATCAGTGTAAAATAGGTTTATATTCATATTATTAAACATATTCATAATTGAATAACTTTAACATAGCCAATTAATATTCAGATTTCGCAGATTTTGCCCTTCTATGAAGGGTGTTTCCGTATTTACTTAGGACTTTCGAGCACCTGTTATAACCATACCCGTAGGTACAGTCTTGACAGTAGTTTTGCTTTAATCTCAGAATACCAGATTCTCAAAATACCATATCCTCAAAATATCACATTCTCAATATATCAGATTTCGGACAGTCGAAATGAAATTATTTATATTATAAAAAAACCTAGCTAGTTTTTGCAGCAAACAGATTGCATATTGCACATTTTGCAATAAAATACTGTTTGGTTTTCCTATATTACCTATTTAGTGGCAACAATCAAACAGCGACCTTATTAAGACGTTAATAAAGAAAACTGTGATTTTGACAGTGATGCAAAATCAGAGACAAATCAAATGTGAAAGGACTGTAGGTGCATGTCAAAAAAATTAAATGTTTCTGAATACTGGTCAATTCGAGTTAATTATTATTAAGAATCGTTTGTAAGTGCGGCAGTTAGTTTCATACAGTCATGCAAAAATATAATATAATTTATATAAAAAATATAGTAGAAAAATAAAGAATGAATAATTCCGATCTATATTAAATCACATACACGCGAAGCCAGTATTAATAAACCAATTAATTTAAAAGTAAAAAATAAAAAACATTTAAATTAAAAAAAAATCTATTACAAATTCTAGTAGGTACATTTTTAACTTTATAAGTTCAGGTTCCGGACTTTCACTTGGTTTTTATATTAATATTTTTACTTTACCAATAACATTTTTGACAATACGAAATTCCGCTGTTCTAGCAATAAATCCTGTTAACTACGCAGCAGCTGGTTTGGCTTTTATAACGCTCATCTGTAGAAAAAAAACATAAATACAACGTTATTTGACTCTGCTGGGCAAATACTTACCCGGTAAGTATTGGCCTGCCTAAATGAGGTGGGCTGATTACCCACCAGGTATACGCAAGTACTCCAGGGAGGCCTTCCTGGCTAGAGGTAGTTCAAGAACACTATTTTTTTGCTTTTAGTCAGTAAGAGCGAAGCCACACGATGCGTTGCCGGTGTGTTACGATACCAGCGGAGAGGCTGCGTCATCCTACCTACAAATCACAGTGACATGCCACACGGTGCGTTGCAACGACGTACACCGACACAACACACGCTCAACGTAGTAGGACACCCGAGAAACAAAGCGGGAAAGGATGTTACGGTGCGATGCAGAGCGTCGGAATGGCATCGTAGCGCAGCGCAGTGTAGCTTGTACTAGAGAAAACTGACACACTCAACAGCGAGACGCTGCGACAACGCATTGCCCGTGTGGCATTCCGTGCGTTGAAATTATACTGGTGCGACGATGCAACACACCGGCAACGCCTGTGTGGCCTCACTAAGAGTCCGACCGACCCTTCGCCCATCACAGGGCGGAGAACATCCACGAGCATTTTCAAAAAAGTTCATAAATACATGTTTTTTCTGTAAATAAGATATCGGAATCACTTTTACATGTCGAATTATAAAAGTAAGTTAGATGGAGTCGACATTTCCTATCTGACTACCCCGGAGAAGAAATGGCGAAACAAACTCGAAGTTCAAAGTTTATTTTAAAATCCAGACATAATCTTGGTGAGATCATGTAGACCGTTTGAGACCGAGAAACTGGGTTGTTACCTGTAATGGTCGCTCGAGGAAATTACGTCAGGATTAGCGGCAATACCGAAACGTGATGCGCGGCAATACAAACGTACAAGTGATAAACACCCGCTAAAGTATGATCATGTGATTATACATACTTGTCTTGACTTGTGTTTCAAAAATATAGATAATTTTCAAACACATCTCGGTAGAACTGAACTAACCTATAACCATAACTCCATCGCTTTGTTTATACTATCAGAAACAACGTTTTCGTTTGGCTTCAAATCATCAGGGATGATTGTGCGTCCGACGTGACGAAAATCCCTGATGTTTAAGCCTATGAGAGACTTCTGCATCATTTCCAAATCATTGCGTGCCGCAATCGCAGGGTGGAGGCGGGTGGGCCAAGGAGCATCGCGTTTCACAACAGCCTGAATAATGAGAAGAAATGGTTAAATAACTTGCGACTACCTCGTAGGTCTACTGGTCTCGAGTGCTACTGCTGAGTATGAGATCTTTTTTTTTTTTTTTTGAGGATGGTAAGTCATCAAATGACCCCTCCCGCTCTGGGTGGATTCGGATGATCCCGCCGCCCTGGCAGGCTTCGGCCCTATCGGGCCCCGTCCTCTGCTGACATCTCTTTGAGGCGCGCGTTGAACATAACGCGCCGTCCGGCACGGGCCTGGTCCTGATTGGACGGCGAGCTACCCATTACTCACCGCCCGCAGGCCCGCGCCTACGGTGGCCGGGAGTCGTCACGCGGCTCCCGACGCCCGGAGCGTCTCCCGCGGCGGCTGAGGCGTGAGGTGTTCTCCCTCAGCCTCTCAGCCACCTCCTTCGCTAGCATGACTGCTTCGCAGAAGGAGGTGACTGCCTCCCACTCCCTCTCGCCCCGGACCATGGCTTGAACCAGGGCCGGATGCGAGAGGTCGCCGCCGTTGCCGATCGCCTCTACGAGAGATCCTGGATTCGATTCCCGGGTCGGGCAAAGTGTTATTCGCTTTTTCCATGAGGAATTCCTCGGTAGCAGCCCGAGTCTGATTTTGTTTTTCGTTATACCTACAACTCGTTAGGTTAGAATTGGCCTCAAATCTCATGATTTCATGAAATAGTCATTCAATAGTGTAATATGAGCTTAGAGAGATGTATTGGTGATTTTGACGACTATAATTCTACAAATAAATATTTGTCACGTCGGCCGCTAATTATTTTTAGACTGATATACAACCTGATACTGACCTGCAAATCGCACAAAATCTAAGAAAATTAGAATTTCGAGGACTACCCTGACGCTGTCGCCTTACATGACGACAAATTATTAAAATTAATTGATGGATGTGCACTTACGCTGACTACGGACACAGCCAGAAGGAGAATGAACAGCTGATTCATGTTTAGTTTGTTTTCGCTAAAAGTAAAGACGTTTTTAATATTTATTTACAAAAGTATCTACTAATTATTTATGTTCAACAAAAATTTTGACAAATGTCTTAAGAATTTTTCTTTTCACGACGTCATTATTTCTCTTCTTTTATCACAAGTATATGTCGTTGACATTGTCAAGGAACCAAAAAGTTTTGTAAAAGACGTTGCTCATTTGCACGAGCGCGTTTTCAAAGCGTGTTTTATCAAGTCAATTTTAATATAATTATTTTCCTTCGAACATTTTAAAGGGACCTAATTGCTTATTATCCTACTAATATTATAAACGTGAACGTTGGTATGGATGGATGGATGGATGGATGTCTGTTACTCTTTCACTCAAAAACTACTAAACCGATTTGGATGAAATTTGGCACACACATAGTTTATAACCAGGATTAACATTTATATACTTTTTATCCCCATATCCCCACGGGATCGAAACTTACACGGGTGAAACCGCGGGGCGCAGCTAGTATAAACATAAAATAGTCGTTATTCGGTGTTGTTAGGGTGCATATTCAAAGTGACTTGCCTATACACATCCAGCGCACCCTGAGCCCTACCAGAATTGCTAACTAACATACCGTTTATAACATATTATTATAACAGCTCTGTTCCCCGAAAGGTAAGGCGGAGGTGTACTTATGTATAGTACAGTCACGAGCAAAAGTATGTATACACTCGGCTTTATTCAAAAGCGATTTACTCCTTTATTTTTTAATGAAATTTTATGTTGTTACGAACATAGCATTTTCGAAACCATAAGTTTATGTAATGTGTCGTATTTCAACGTTGCATTCTTTATTTCAAGAAAAAACTGCAATTGAAAGTTGCCGAGTGTTGACATATTGGTGCTCGTGACTGTACACTCACATTTCGCCAGTTATGTGTGAGTCCAATGCAGGCGAGCCTATTGCCATCAATCTAGAACAAATCCAGACTTCAGGTTGATATTTCAGACCCAACACTCACTAACACTTTGCCCGACCAGGGAAAGGAACCCAGGACCTGAAGCTCAGCAGTAGTGCAGTACCGTTTATATTTGTGTATTGTCTAATAACATTTCTTTTGAATGTATACTTCTTTAGGCACGTTATGAAAAAATGATGAGAGTGAAATTTTAAGATGCGCGCGCATCACCGTCACACAAAATTCATAGGTTGAAGCCATAGAGTAAAATAATATATCTGGTGGAAGCTGTCCGCAAAACCGCTCATTATTTTTAAAGCTATACGTCACTTTTTTCAGCATAAACCGGCCTGTACCTATTATGAGCATTTTTACCTGTTTGTTCTTATCTATTAAAAAAAAGGCAATGGACATTTCACTATATAAACTTGGATGCCACAAAATTCTGGTTTTATAAGCTATCTGTGCAGAGCTGCCAAGGACCAATCTTTATCAGAGGAGTCCAGCTCATCCCGCCATCTCCATCTGGGCCTGCCACGATGTCGTTTTTGCCTTTAAGCGGGACCCACTGGGTCGTAAGTTTGCATTGATCGTCTGACATGCGGCAGATGTGTCCAGCCCAATTCCATTTAAGTGTGGCAGCTTTCCGAGTGACAACAGTTAGTTTAGTGATGGATCTTTAACTCATGTCCAAACGAAATCTAAACTGCACGTTATATGAAACGGCCCTATTGCCGTTTTAAATTCAAGACATTATAATCCACTGCTGGATATTGGCCTGTCCTAAGTGGTGGCACATAACTCTCTTATCCACGCTTACTAAGACTCAACTCCTGATAGTTTCAAAACAGGAAACCTAATTATGCTGTATACGACCCGGGAAATAAACTTGGACTACACGCACAGCAATCCAACTCTAGCTGAAGCTTGCTAGATAAATGAAACATGGTCATGAATTAAGGCCAGATGGGAATTCTCGTAATTCTACGTTCATAGTCTGATCTGCCTCAATATGTCATAAATAAATACCACTAATTTCCCTACATTTTTGACAAGTTTTTGATATTCATTCTCGCTGATATGAGATTGCATTGATTGATTTTGAGCGCTTTTTAATTGCGGGAATTTGCCTTCTGACCAAGATTTTGACAATTCAAAAGCCTGTAAATGGTTTCATTGAAATAAATGCGTTTGAGTTTGATTATAACTGTATTTTAAAAGAGACTGTGACCACTGAGTTTGTTTCGACCTTTCTTCTCAGAATAGTCGGATAGGAAAAACCGTCCGTAGAAAAAAAGTCGACCGACTCAACATGTGAAATGTGACACCACGTAGGTACAGCATGTCTCAATATGTCAAAATGTCGATGATTGACTTCAATCGATCGCGGTCTTGTTGCACCCCTACGGTTCCCTACGACAGCCGTAGCCGCCACATAAGGGCACAGAGACAGCTGTCATGAAAATTATGGCAGCGGGGTTTAACATTACGGTGTCTAAAAACGCTTTCAAGGGGAACACAACACAATAACTTACCTTCATAAATAACGTGCCAGTGACGTCATTCGACGGTTACTTGCGGACGCTATGTGGCTGCCAATGCAGTTTTAAGAAAAAATAGACCCAACGTACACGAGGTTACTCAAGAGTACGTGACGTGTTACAAACTCAAATCGTCCTGGTGGCTTCGTGTACTGACTGACCGCCATTAAAATACAGTATTTTATCTCAGGAAGCGACGCCCGCTTTTCTTGTGGTCACCACGAGTGTACAAACACGTTGTGAATGTTTGTGTAAGCGCAGGAGCTTACCGTCTGACACAATGGCGAATTCAGAATTGTGTGTGTGCTGAAGCTACTCGTCTTCACGCACACATTCACAGCATGTTTGTACACTTGGTTGCCACAAGTAAAGCGCGCGTCGCTTCGGGATATAAAAATAGTGTACTTACTAGTGCTATGACATTTTAGCTACTCATTGGTGATTTGAGTTTGTAACTGGTTATTTGGTTAATTTGAGTGGCGTCGTGGACGATGGAGATTATATAACGTAAGGTTAGCAATAAATTCATTGAAACATTTTAATAAATATTTAATGAGCTAATTGAGCTTCATCCATACATTGCATTTTCTTCATCATTTTCTCGTTTTTACTGGTATTGTTATTCATTTAATTTTCATCCGGAGAAGGCTTCGGTTTTGTTAATTCATCAAACTGTAAACAAACAAAATGTATATTATAATTAGAACAAAGGATTAAAACATTCTAAAGTACATTCGCATCATCATACATGAACAAGCTATAACATAATTAAAAAATGACAACCATGTTGCTACTGAGTAATTTCTATACCCTATCCATTAGGTAAACCGTTTTTTGACACATGGAACTAGTGATTGCAGCAACACATAATACGGTATGATTATATATGTAAGAAGCCATAAATAAGATAATTCAATAAGATAAGGCTGTTTATATATTTGTTTTATTACGCATTTTAAAGTTAACTTTTATGTAATCTGGAATATGTACGTTATAAGACAGCTGTCAAAAAACAGTTAACCTAATGGACAGGGTGTAAACGAGGAATCGAATAATACTATGCGTGGGCACATATTACCGTGGCCTGGGGGTCTGTCTAAGTGCGTCAACTAAGATATAGACCCGTCCAAAAGTAGTTGATCCTTCACAAACAAGTGTCAAATTAAGTTTTTCGGACGGGCAAAATCACATCGGGTGTAGGGACACCTGTCAAATCGTATTGTCATTCATTACTAGTTCGGGCCCCGAACTAATCTTATGTCTAAGAGTGATACGGAGTAGAAAACGCCCATGACTTCGGGTTTCGTGCTAAGGGTGTAAACCCATTGACCTGGGATTCGAACCCAAGGCATCCTGTTTAGCAGTCGTACTTGAGACCTACTACTGGCCGACCACTTAACTGAGACGTTGCCTGAGATAGCTGTCCGGTGTGGGAGGGGTGTGATGACATGATGCGAGAGCTCAGTGATTCGTCAACTTGTGACAACAATCGCCCCTCCTGCACCGCGCAGCTAAGCGGTTGGCCTATATACCAAAGAAGCAGTCAAAATTTAATTTATTCAATGCAATGGACTCGCTTCCTTTGTTATATGGGACTAATAACATTCGATAGGCCGCATGTCAGCGGTAACAATTCATCAGCGGCAACGCCCTTATGTTGTCGTGGTAAGGCCGGCTTTCGCACTGATCTGCGGTTGGTTGTACCGCTCTGCATTAATTTGGTGATATGTTATGTAAGATGGACTTACCGCTTTGGAGAACCTGTTCAACTGATCACCGATGACACTGAACAGGGGTTTCAGATGGTCCTCGTTGACTTCTCCCACGACATTCGCCAAGCTCTTGTCGATACAGTTCCTGAAGTCATCCATGTTCTTTTTCAACGCGTCTAGGGCAGTCGCATTAACGTCTCTTTTAACAAAGGCCTCAGTCTGTAGAAGTATATTAGGAATTAGTTTGTGACAATAGAAGTAAACTTTTCAAGTCTTGACTAATGGGAGTCAAAGTGCGGCTCCATGGGGGACTCCAACGTTCACTAACAAGTTCAGGTTAACAGTTCAATTAGAAATAAACCTAGGTTCGCTACCTTGTCATGTATTGTGTCGGGTATAATGGACTATAGTTACTGTTCTTGGTCTCAGATCTCATAATGATGTTTGATTTTGCCCTTTATTTAGGTAATGTATTGTGTATATGTGGATCGGATTAGACAAACCTTAAAGACGCGATTCTGGTAGAACAATTTCCATAAAGTTTTCACAGATATCGTTCTAGTAGAATCATGTCGCGCTATCGCATGACGACTGTTTGCGGGAGCCCTTAGATAGCCCTAGATATTTGCTTAAGTCAAGTTATATTTTCGTGAGGAAACCGGCATGTCCTAGAACCATCTACCAACCCTCACTGGGACCACGTCGATTACAGCCCACTCCCTCTCGAAGAGAGGAGGCCTGTGTCCCAGCAGTGGGAACAGTAAAGGCTGATTATGTCTGTATGTTATGTAAGCTACCTAAACAACAAGCCTATAATTTTAAATAAACCCAAACAAAAATAATACAACAAAGAAAAGACCAAAGAATTAGCATTTAGTAGCCCAGTATACCCCACATTTCTACCTCGCAGTAATGCGGTTATCCACAGCAAACCGCAGTTAACTTCACTTATTACTGTAGTGGTTGTGTGGACGGTTCACGAGGCATGCAAAATGCTAAAATACAATTTTGTGTGCTCATAGAACGATGAAACCTTGACTGTAGCTATGTCCAAAATTTTGATGAATATAGAGCGAAGGTGAATAGCTGAACATTGTGTTGACATCATTGAAGTGACGAATTTACTGATTTAACGATGTGTAACATGGTATTATTATCAATAATGTGACAAGAATCATTTTCGGTGACGGACGTCCTAATTAGGTACCCTCCTAATTTATATACATGACTTGACATGACAATAATCAAAAGTGGTACCAAAAAGTCTCATGCATCAAGATCAAAATATTATAGTAATTATTTCCCTATTTTTTTACGATATTACGCGTCGGGGATTTGGTTTATTTAAAGTGAAAAAGTGTCGATATTGTTTTATTCCGACATGACGTTCCGTTTCAAATTTTAAAAGTGTCATGACCACGTCTTTAAAAAAAAATGTAACAAAAAAATATACTTTGCCGATTCTACATTAATTAAAAATAACTAGAATTTAATAGAATAGAATTTTTATTTAAAATATTATCACTTTTTAAGAGCAATAATGGCCGTTCGTGTGTGACATGTCAAAAAAAAGTAGCTAGTTCTTAGGTAGGTTCGTTTTTTATTTAATCTCTGAAACCCGGATTTGTTTACAAAAACAACTTTTGTAGGAATTCATATCATAAGTGTAGTCTATAAAAACAAAGTATGACTGATGCAGCATGGTACGGGATTACATACCTCCATGAGCATTGTCCTTCCTTGTTTCCTCGACCAACTGACCCATCGCATCGCATCGCCGGCCCGCGCTATCACTTCGTTTTCCCTTACCGTTCTTTCTGACTTTTTAACCGACTTCAAAAAAGAGGGAGGCTCTCAATTCAACTGTATTTTTTTTATATTTATTACCTCAGAACTCCCTTTTTATAAACCGATTTGCAAAATTATCCAACAGTTTGGTTTTTAAACCTAAATAACTGGTAAAAAAACCTTAAAGGTGAAAAATAAAAACTCTTTTGCAACAAAAAAAAAAAAACAACCGACTTCCAAAACAGACACTACAAAGTGAAAAATAACTTTCGTTTCGCAAGTCGGTGTCGTTGGGTTCGCATTCTCATTGTTTGCCACCGACTGCGTCTTTTTGCTCGGCTCTTAAGAGTCATAGCGTGATGTCATATAGCTTATAGAATTTGTTAAGAATTAGGCTATTAAATGCAAAAATATTTTTTCAAATCCAACTCAGCACTCTGCGATAGTGTAGCTTTCTAGAAGTGTAACAATTTTCGTAATCGGCGTAATAATTCCAGAGATAACCTCTTACAGACATACTTATAAACATACCATTGTACCTTTTTATAATATTAAATTAGGTTTAGATCTTGTATCAATCAATCTGCCTAGACTTTTTACAACTATGCTGGGGTCGGCTTCCAATCTAACCAAATACTAGCTGAATACCAGTATTTAACATAGAGCGACTGCCTATCTGACCTGCACAACCCAGTTACTGGATAACACGATTTTGTACAATACACGGTTTAAAAAAAATCAGCTGCTCCCTACATTTTGACGAGTTATGCGAACATAAATGTAGGGAACAGCTGATTTTTTTTTCGCGATTTCAGTTTTGGTCCCATAGTAAAAGTTGTTCATAATGATGAGTACAATGACCTCTTAAGAGGTTGTTGGTGTTTTACAAATAACCCTGTATACAAAATAATTTAATGCATTCCACATACTGACATACAACAGCAATGTTAAAATCCAATCATAATTTTCACTAAGTTACAGGACTTTGAAATGTACATCAAAAACACATCAGATAATTAACTCGGGGGGACTATTATAAAGGTCCATGAAATAGTTTCCAATAGGTTCTCCAACAATTTCCATTTTGAGTGGTCCCCAGTGAATTTTATCCCGGGCCAAGGTAGGTACTTCCTTAATATCTTCATCCCATCTACTAAATAGCTATCATATACAGGATGTTAGTGTTATGACACCGTTCGTGGCGATTATTGTATGTGTAATCAACATAAAATTCTATCTGTTTTGTTGGATAGAAAAGGTTATGTTGTAAACAAAAGATTGATATGGAAGAAATTTGAGGTAAACGTCACTGTATTATTTTGATTACCTATTAACTTTCAGAAGTAAACAATAAAGACGATTTTTTTTCTCAAATTGTATTAATATTCCGGCAGCAAGATAGGCAGACGACATTGTTGCCATCGCGGGCAAAACCTGGATGAGGCTGCCACAGGAGCGTGGGGATTGGCACAAGAAAATAGATGCCTATGCCCAGGACTGGGTAAAGTCGGGCTGTGGATGATGATTACTATGATGATTCATAATATTCCGACTAAATATTACATTTCATGTTATCTAAATTATCACTCCACTTAACTGATTCCCAGTAATACTTACATCAACAAACAACAAGACAGCACAGAAAAAAATGGCGTATATTTTAAAATACATTTTTGCTTAAAAACTGACTTCCACGTAAAGATAACAACTACTGACCTTAGTACTAGCAAACTCTAAGTATAAGTACAAACGTAAAGCGGCTATTTACAATGGTACAGTCAAACACATATTGTCCAGGTAAACTAGTTAATTATGTGTCAGTATTATTCTCGTACACTGCAAACAGTAGTACAAATATTCCATAGATCCGGCTTACGTATGTAACATAACATAATGTCTGTAATTTTCGAAAGGTAAGGCAGAGGTCCATATAGTACACCGACATTTTAGAATCAAGTTTTTGTAACTGCACAGACAGCTGTGCTGCTGGGGAGTTTGTTGCACTAGGAAGTGGTGAATTGCGGGCGTTTTGGGGACTGTCTTGTGTCATTTTTTTTTATCCTCGAAAGGGTTGGTCGAGGTGTATGTACCTATGTTACACCCACATTTTGCTAGCAACATCTTTGAACAAAAAAGCAAGTAGGTAATACAGTTAAATTAGAAAAAAACCCCGACACAAACGCGAACCTCTAAAAAGTAAAAAAAATAGTAATCATGTATCGCCCTTTAAGTTTAATATACTTGTAAGCTGTTGTAGGTAATATTTTGATCCAAGCGTCGCAGATACACACCCCTCTTTTTCCGTCAGGGGGGGGGGGAGGGTCTCGAGAAGTTCCTCAAGGAAGAGTTCTGGCCGAAGGGTGTTGTGTACCGCCGGTTTCGTGGCCGGCCACATGACACATTTCGTGTGCATTAGTTAGTTTTTAGTGTGGTTATAATGTTGTATATTTATTAATAGTATTTTTAAGTTATATTAACATTGTGTTGTATGTGTTTTATATGGGACTTGATGCCTGAAATAAATGGATAAATAAATAAATAAAAATGGTCCACCACGTCAATCCATTGATACCCGGACTTCCCATATTTTTTGTTGATTACTAAGCAATTATATTGACCTCAGACCTAATAAAAGGCCATTGCTATCATAATTCGTTTCACTTCGTCCGAACACGACAGATATCGATTTCGACGTAATTACGTTATCGTGACTTTATATAGTAATACCTATTTGGTGTTTCATTAATATCTGGGAATTAACAAAAATAGAGAGGTTATCTTATCAGCTGCGTATTTTGCTCAGATATTGTTTACAAATAAAGAATATTTCAGACTAAAAAAGATTTAGCGACCGATATTAAAAATTGATATTAAAAACAGCCGGTTTTGTAGAAATAATATTGTAAACAACTGTCACTTATCGCAATTTTATACATGACTAGCTTCTGCCCGCGGCTTCGCCCGCGTGGATGTCGGAAATTATCCCACGGGAACATGCTACCAGGATAAAAATTATGTCCTTCCCCAGGATGCCATCTATCTCTTTGCCAAATCAGAAGTTCTGTGGTTATGGTGGTAGGTGTGAAAATATAACATACCTACAAGTTCAAGTCCTCAATCGAATTACCCCTTTTTGCCTCGTGAGGGGTAAATTTTCGATAACTTTACATACTTATCATTAATTATTTTCTGTCAAAAGTATTAATACTAAGTTTCGAGTTAATTAGACCACGTATTCAATTACTTCCACACAAACTTCAACACCCCCCCCCCCCTAGTTTTGAAAAACTTATAATTCACCCCCAGGGGTGGAATTTTGAAAAATCGTTTGTGATGTGTTCATAACTTGACTCAAAGATTATTTTTACCAATTTTCGAGTTAATCAAGCCACGCTGTAAAATCATCCCCTATAAAATTGACTACTTACCCCTTTTCAGCCCGTCAGGGGTATATTTTCAAAAAACCCTGATACACATTATTCTTTACTTTCAATTTTAGGTACTGAGTTTCGAGTAAATCGGACCGCGCGTTAATATTCTTCCATACAAACTTTGAAACCTCTAAATCCCCTTTTACTTTGTGAAAACTAAAAATGGCCAACTTCATAATTTACTTAGAGTAATATTCGTGCCAAGTTTCAAGTTTATTAACTCAAGGAATAAGATTTTTTATACAAACGAAATCCCCCATTTCACCCTCTTAGGGGTGGAATTTAGAAAAATCCTTTCTTAGTGGATGCCTACGCTTCACGAAGAACACACCCTTTAAATTTCATGTCTCTAGGACCAGCGGTTTAGGCTGTGCGTTGATGTATCAGTCAGTCAGTCAGTCAGTCAGGACTTTGAATGTTATATATATAGATAGATAAAAGTTATGTATTTACTTCTATCTAACCACCACAACCCAGTTATTGTATAAAAAGTTATCCCTTAAAAAGACAATGTCTTAAAAAGTCTGACACTAGCTGTGGTAGATTTTTGGACTTCCGACAACCCGTAACGACTGTCAAAAATCTACAAATAACTGCCGGGACCAACAGCTTAACATGCTTTCCGGGGCACATAGCTGGGGTCTTGATATATTGTGAATGGTCACTCATCCACGGACTGACCTCGGCAAGCGTGACTTAAACTTCGATGGACCAGTGCGGCTGTTATTATTTAGCTACAAGCCCTGCTCATAATTTAAGAGGGCGCTCACAGGTCCACTAGCGCCACTACTTAAAAAAAAAAATATCTCGTGACTGAGAAGTGTGTTACTCGGTAAGTGTGTCTAGAATTTTCTAATACCTTTTATTAAGTTTCATATTGAGACACGAAGCAACAAAATTCGATCTAAAGAAAAGCGGCCACATTCCTATATGTCGTATTTAGTTGCTTCGTGTCTCAATATGAAACTTAATAAAAGGTATTAGAAAATTTTAGACACACTACTGAGGTCGCTGATTGAGCAAATTTTCATAATTCGTTCTCAGTCACGAGATAATATTTTTTTAAAGGAGTGGCGCTAGTGGACCGTTGTACCGCCTCTTAATAGACGTACGACGAAAATAAATAAACAACCTGTATCTCAACGTTGTCACTCATTTTACAAGAACAAAACAATATATTTGTAAAAAGTTTTCATTCTGGTCGTCTCCTTTATCTCGCCCTAGGGAAAAAAAGTGTAAAAGTATTTATTAATAGATTTTGGTAAATAGAGTCTACCAAACCGCACTGGGCCCGCGTGGTAGATTACGGCCCACTTCCTCTCACAGAGAGGAGGTCCGTGTCCCAGCTGTGGGAACATTATAGGCTGATTATGCAAGATTATAAGAAAACGCACTCGATTCAACATTTTTCAACTTGCCTTGTTACTATCAATAGTTCAATATGGTTTCTTGCTCTCCCGTGGAAGAACCACGACTTTAACTATTTCTATTGTGAAGGAGTTTGAATGGAATACGTCCTGGATTTATCTTTTCGGCTAACATCTTTTATAGGGAAAGCCATTTTTCATCAAATAACGTTCAGTTGAAAACCAGTGTCAGATACTAAGTAGTTGGCTCAGTCGTAAGGCACACAATACTATTTCGAAAAAAAATCTGCTTTTTTGTGTGAATATTTTGTGCCCGCGTCAAATAAATGTATTTTTTTCTGTCTTTAAGAAAGCTGCAGGTTCATATGCTGTCTTCAACCAAACCCTACTTAGGGCATTTTGCTCATAATTCATTATATTCATTTCATCCAACGAAACGTTGGAACCCTGCTGAAATTGAACATTCGTATAAGTAACGGGAATAAGTTTTAACTATAATAAATTGGTGAACGCAATATGTTATAATATGGCAGAACTGCTTTCCTGAAAGCCAAAGCTTTGACTGCACGGTTGGCGCAGTGGTTAAGCGATTGACTGCTGCGCTGCGTGTCGCGGGTTCGATTCCCGCACGGAACAAATATTTGTATGACCTACATGTACTTGTTCCGAGTCTGTGTGTTTTTCTATCTATAATATGTATGTATTTACAAAAAAAAAATTGTATATAAGTAGTTTATCAGCCATCTTGTTACCATAACACAAGCATTAGGTTGCTTAGCTTGGGACAAATGGTGCTGTGTGAAATGTCCAGGGATATTATTATTATTATTAAAGCTATAGCGGTCAAAAATACATACACATCCTTTCCCACCCATCCTTTTGTAAAAAAAACCCCTAATGTAAACAAAATAACAAACCAGTTTACTGAAAATCGGTCACCTTCCACATAGATATTATGTTACCGACTGTGCGCACCAATTGTGCTAATAGTCAAAGTGCTCTGTCCTAATTGTTTGAAGAGATCATAACCTTGAGTTGGTATGATACCTAGGATAGGATCCAATAATAGATTTCTTGTGGAGTACTGCCCATTAATGCTCGGTTTCTATTAAGAAAAACGAATCGTTTTGCTTACCTATGGTAGCATTTTTTATTGCCAAACTGGGCGTATAAATAGATTCGTAAGCTAATTTTACCTGCCTAGCTACTTCAGTTTATTTATGGGAGAGTTTACTATGGAAAGTATTATGCACAGTAGACTCTCACATAATTATGGAAATAGCTAATAATAAACTAATATTAAGGTCTTTGCTTCATTATTGGTAAGGATGCAATAGTCTTAATTTTAATCAATAACGGTCAGTAAAATATAGGAATCAACCATAAGGAACTGTATCGATGATTGAATACGGTATAAGGTTGAAAATGACTTAGAACCAAATTATTATACTTACCTAATAGACAAAGGGCAAGCCTGGGGATCTGCCTACCATCATGGGAAAAAAGGTCTGAATTTATGTTTTTATGTTTTTTTGGGAAGTGCTCGTCTAAGTAAGTTTTTCTTTCTGCCATCATCTGATCATACTTATTTTTGGGTCCCAGTTAAATGATATTTATCCCTAAGCTAATAAAATTTTCGTATTTCCTAAATCAAAATTCACTACGTACTTTGAGAAACTTACGTCCTCTCAGTACTGGGACGTGTAAATAAAACTACATGGCAATTTGTCATATAACTTTAATAATTATTCCTAGAAGATAGTAAGATCGAATTTAATGAAAAATATTAACGTTTGCTACATAACGATGTAATAAATATAACAATGAGACAGGTACTACATACTAATTCAACATTAACATCATATTATAATAACAATAATCTATGCGGTAATTATTTTGACGTTCTCCTTTATTTCAAATTCTCCCTTTAACGTCGTCCAAACTGAAACAAAATACACCTTCATTAATTATTACGCTTTTATAAAATTTAAAGGAGATTCAAATCTTATAAGACCTCCATAGAAACCTTTCTTTTCCTTTATAATAAAATTATCGAGGCCAAAATGATTAGACACTCTTTCGAGATCCGGCAGCGTCAACTTTTGGATCACAATTATCTCTCGACTGCCAACATCTCGATCGTTACATTACATAACGAATGCAATATTAACGTTTTATTCGATAACAAAATTTGTCTTAACAATAATGAGGTTGACTTCTCCTTTTAAGTGTGAAAACACCTGTGCCAGGAGAAGCCGCCCTTCCTTAACTAGAATATAAATATAAATTAGCTTAAAAAATGTAGGTATTTGCATAATTATTTACATGACTTCTAAGTGTAAAAAAAAGAAGGTGTTGAAAGTTGTTCAGTTTGCCTGTATCACACCCTACCCCACCCTTAAATATGATTTCTTATACGAGTACATGCTGATAATAAAATGAAAGTATGATAAATAACATAAATCTCTTTATTATAATAATGACATATTATATTCAAATGTTATTTATGTTTCAAATGGACGTTATTTCAAATTAAACAAATATCAACTTTATGCTAACGGTAATTAAGTTGATTTCAGAGTGACTAGCACTATTGAAAAGGTTATAAAATGATTGAAGTTGTAGCGTAAACTGAACTTTAAGGTGTAGGAATTAAAGTTATTTTTCCATAAACTCATATTTGTTTACTTTTTTGGCGAATATGTCGCAATTTTATTTTAGGAATTTACGTATTTCTGTTAATTACACGAGTGCTATCATTAATTTTTTATTTTATTCTCAATGTTCACCCTCTTCATCCTCGTCTTGAGTATCAGCCATGTACGGCATGCTTGGGTCCAAAGGATAATAAGATTCAAATTGCAAGTTCATTTCGTCTGTCGGTAGAGAATCTCTATGAAATAGATCATCACCTTTATCTTTACCGTTTTCAAGTTCTGCTATTAGGAGAACCTGGAATTTTATTTGTTTTGGTTAGTTTTATTAGTTTACAAGTATTTTCTCTCTCCCTCACAGAGAGGTATGTGTCCACAGAGTACATTTTTATATAGTATGTGTCTGTGTTCCAGTATTATAGGCTGATATATCCTGTGCTTAAGTATTTTTCTGGTTTTGCAATACAAAATGCAAATGCATTTTACACTACCACCACCATGGTGGTAGTGTAAAATGTCTATTTTCACACCAAATCGCACTTTTTAGGTAGCATAACCCCTGTCGATTTAATAATAACTGAGTAAACGTAAATTATGTGATCTAGGTCGTACGTTCGAACCCAAGCAGTACTAGTTTTACTTTGTGTAAATAATTTCATCACTACTGCTCTCGAAACGGTGAAGGAAAACATCGTGAGGGAACCGACATGTCCCATAACCAAAAAATCGAAGACATGTGTCATCTACCCGCCGGCCCAGTGCAGGTTCACTGGGCCGGCGAGGTAGATTACAGCCCAATCTTTCTCGAAGAGAGGAGTTCTGTGTCCAGCATTGGAAACATTATAGGCTTTGGAATTCTGAATCAATTTAAAAATAACCGGGTAAACGTAAATAGTATTCAATAAACTTTTGGCACACTACACTATACATCAAAGCCCCGTTCAAGATCTAAGCCTTAATAAATTCAAATCTTTCATTAAAAGTAAGTTGTGCCAGAAAGCCTTTTATACCGTTAAGGATTATATTGAGGACAAAAAGGCTTGGGATTAAGCTGCTTCCAATTTTTACATATTGAATGTTTGTATTTTTTTTCTGTTTTGTTGTTGTTTCTTTTTTATATACACTTTGACATTAGTGAATTTTATATATACTGTGACATTTGCTTACTTTTTAAAGTATTCTATTACTTTAATTTATTTAATTTGGCCTACCCAAATGTCTTTTCTTTTGGTATTTTTTGACGAATCGTCGAGCTCCTTAAGTTTTGAGTTGATCTGCACGATTTCTGACAAATGCGTGCACTGACTGGACCGGTCTTCTCAATCTGTGTGGTTCCTTCCTCAAAAAACCATCTCAGACATCGATCTACATGGTCTTCATATGATCTGACCAAGATTATGTCTGGACTTTAAAAGAGACTGTGACCTCTGAGTTTTTTTCGGCCTTTCTTCTCAGACTAGTCAGATAGGAAACGCCGACCTCATCTAGTTTTAAAATATGATTGACGTGTAAAAGTGTTTTTTACAAACCTACTTATGTTCAAAATAAAATCATTTATCATTTAAAGTCAGCAAGTTTTGGGAGAACCAATTAAACATTTGGACTCCTTTAATAAAAATTTGTCCTTAGGTCCCCTGGACTGAGAGGGTGAAAGAAGAGTAGGGATAGAAAAGATAATAAAAAAAATTTTAACATTTCCCAATAATAAATCATTCGAAGCCTCGAAAACAACGATACAAGTTACAAGCTGGTACTACCTATAAAATATATCAAGGTGACGTTCCTAGCACCTGTAGTAAATTCCAGGCGCTTTATTGCTAAGTTACTAGTTGACATTTATAAGCCTTTGTCACCAAACGTGTGTTTAATTATTCGTCTGCTGCCGGCAGTAAAGCCAAGGCTTCTGGATGTTCTGAATAAATTGAGTCGATACGTAGCTGTGTAGTTAGAGTCTTCAGGAGTCTCTAAAAACATACTCAGTACATTTACGTAGAAGGAGTTTTAATGCTTCGCTACCTTAACAGATGTTGAAATGGAAGTTGTAATGTGCTTTTAGGGTTCCGTACTCCGTACCAAAAACGGAACCCTTATAGGATCAGTTTGTTGCCCGTCTGTCTGTCCGTCCGTCTGTCAAGACCCTTTTTCTCAGGAACGCGTGGAGGTGTCAAGTTGAAATTAATACCAAATACTCAGGTCTGTGATCCCTTGCAGCAGTGCAAAATCAAACTTCTAAGTCGACGCGATGAAAATGTACGGCCTTTTATGCTCCGTTTTTGCCGCATATTTTGACAATCGCAAGGGAATCAAAACCTATAGGGTACTTCCCGTTGACCTAGAATCATTAAAATTTGGCATGAAGTAATGTCATGCAGCACAAGTAAAGGAAAAAATCCGAAAATCGTAAATCTGTAGTTGTCACAAAAAAATAAAAACTACTTTTGCGATTACAAACTTATTTGCAGTTGGTAAACTAACCGCGACCTATGTCAATGTATGTGGGCAACAGTTTTGCAACGGCAAAGTTAAGTTTCTCCCTCAATCCGTTTATGGCCATGGTCGTAATCCGCCACGTGGGCTGGTAGATGTCACGTTTCTTCGAATCTTTGGTACTGGGACATCAATATCATTATCGGTGTTAATCCGTCAAATACGCATGTTGTCAAACAGTTCAATTCACATCACAAACAAACACAAAGAAAAATCTACCAGTCATACTTAACACTAATACAATTCTAAAAGGATAAACATAAATCGCTTTGAGTACATTTGGAGAGCAAACAGACCTTCGGTTGGTAAGTAACTGATCAAACACAGAAGTTTGTGTTACGTTAAGCATTGTCTACATTAGAATAGTGGCGTTTACTTAAAGCTTTATCTATATAGGAAGTAGGTAGGTGTTGCTGAGACAATATAACAACTAACAAAGTTCCATGTTAGCTGGGAGCCTTTCAAACAACATTCATTCACAATGAACTTGGGTAAACTTATCTCCATATTATACTTAACGATACTGGAGGAGCTTGTGGCTAAGAAATAACAGCCGCACGGTTCGATCGATCAGGTTAAGCTACGCTTGCCGTGGTTGGTCCGTGGTTGACCATCTTTACACACCAAGATCCTTCCGTGCCTTGCAAAGCACGTTAAGCCGTTGGTCCCGGCTGTCATTCGTAAATCTTTGACAGTCGTTACGGGTCGTCAGAAGCCTGAAAACCTGACAACCAGTCTTATCAAGGGGTATCGTATTACCCAATACCTGGGTTGTGGACGTCAGATAGGCAGTTGCTCCATGTAAAATGGTATTCAGATGCATCCGGTTAGACTGGAAACCGATCCCAACATAGTTGGGAAAGGCTAGGCAGATGGTGATTAATTATACTCTTAAACCGTCTTTCTCTTATCCTTCTTCTGTACTTCTGAGGAGTTTGTTGCGTCACTTTTTCTTCCCAGCAAAAGCACTAAGGAAGTCATGACTTCCTTTTTTTTTCGTCAAAATCACATAAGACATTCCTCCTTCATGAAGGGCGGGCGTTTTAGGGAACTGTCTTATGTGATTTTGACGTTCTCAAAGTGCTGATTCCCAGCCTAATTTGAATAAATGATTTTTGATTTTGATTGGTGCAAACAAGAATAAAATCTGTTTTTAAGATTACAACTGTCAAACATACAGACACGACAGGCTGAATTTACTATGTAGTCATTACAGGATGAAGAACGTTAAACTTATATTCGAGAGGAACCAAATTCTGTGAAGATTATGATGAAACTGATTAAGCTTTGCTCATCGAGTTACGGCTTAATTTAAAAATTTATAAACGAACAGCCTGAATATGTCTTTTTTCCAAATAAAAATTAAAACTTTTACAGCACTCGTATTCACAGGGGGATTAAGTAACATTTGTACGGATTACATCCCAATTCCGAATTTTAGGATTTATCAATCACAAGTTTTCGTGTGATTTTTTTTTACATTTACATTTTTTCGCTCGAATCATTAGTCGTATCTATTGGAAAACAATGAAATATTGAAGAGTGCTCATGGTCTTTTTAAGGAAATATCAAAACGACTGGTTGACACTTCACATGACCCAAGGGCTGGGTTTTAGGTACCTTGGCCAGAGGCTAAGCATTGACATACAACGTGGCAATGCCGCCAGTGTCTTGGTACATTACCAGTCGACAGCGATGCGTATGAATTTTTCGACGCTATATTTTAGTTTGTGAATAGTTTTAGTTAAGTTCGGATATAATTTTGTTATTGTAGTGTTAGTTTATAAATTGCAACTGTTGTGTCTTTATCAATATTGAAGAGCACTTAAAATTCAAAAATATCTATTTCACACTTACCAAATGATTAACATAGCTGGCAAGTCCGTTCATACCCATAGACTTCAACTCTTCCTGTTTTTTCACATCTAGTTTTGACATCATTGGCGTCATGTACTGATCGACCGCTTTTTCAACATCTTCCATGAAGCCGAACAATTTGTGCTGGTAGTCTTCCGGATCCATGACTGGTACTGAGTAATCTGGTATTTCTAGTGCAGGTTTTACCCCTCCGTCGTTTGCTTGCGCACCCCTAGATGCTTCGAACCAGGACTGAGAGTCTGGTCTTGCGTGAGCCTGAAATGGATGATCGTGTGTTTAACTTGGAATGGTGTTGGAAGATGATGTTTGGAGCAAGATTTTTGAATCGTTCGTAAACGAAAACACGTTTCTTGTGGAATTTTAGCAAATTCACATCTATTTGCACTAAACCAAATGACGCAAGATTTAGTATAGAATAGAATAACTTTTACTGTCTCGAGTATTATAGCTAGCAGTAGTAGGTAGGTATATATACAAAAATATAATACAGGAAGCAAAAGTTTTAAGCGTAAGCATTATGCTTAGGTCCCCAGCGCGTTGCGGGTGTAGTTGCAAACAGTAATTTTCACCAATAATTAGGGATTGCAAGGGCTAAAAGATCGCACAGTGATTATTTTTGGACAATTTCTTTCAGCCTCATCGCGAACAATTTAAAAATCTTGCTCCTTAAGTATTTTCAGAAACATACCTCTTGACCCCAGTAATTAATATTTAGGTAGATATGTCAGGTATAAATTCTATATTATTTAAGTTCTACTGTTTTGTAACAATAATGCTAATGATACGCCAAATTATACATTCATTCGGATGCCGTTATTCTATTTAATGGACCGTGATTATCATATAAATGGAACATTGTATTAATCTATGCCACCTATTTCTAAAATTTAGGAGAGATGTATTCAATTTAAACCAATACTGAAATGCTTACTGTTTATTTTTCATATAGTGAGTTTTAGGATAGCTTTAAAATGAAAACCTAATTAAAAAGCAAAAAAATTATGACTGAATAAGAAAGAAGAAGAAAGAAAATAGTAAACATGACGCAGAGAAAGAAAACAAAACCAAAAAAAAAAAGAACAAGTTGGGCAATGGCACGTTGGTTGAATTAAAAGGCTGTGTAAGTTCACAATGAATGTATCCGAATTGACGAAAACGGAACAACCGTATCCGAAACCCAAATCGAATACGATGCCACACTCAAAATACTCACAAAATAAAATGCGGACGCAACTAACAATATTGAAAGGAACGACATCTTTGACCAACAAAGACTAAAATAATATGCTAAGAAAAACCTTGTAACCCTTTTATAAATAAAGTGGTCCATTTATTACCTTTGAGTGACTAAGAAATATCACGTCTGAAAGATAAGGTTAATATCTGAAGTATGGTCAACCATTGTTTGTTGGAAACTGGTGCACTTGTTATCAGGAAACGCTGCAAAAAATATGACTGTTGACGTAAGAATCCATAGTTAATAAAAATCTTTTGTTTTGAATTTTTGAGACATTGCATGGATATGACTACATCATTCCGTTAAGGCACTGAATAATGACTTCGTCCGAAAGGGTTACCGCTGCCCTGGAACATAAAGGGCTAAGGAAGGAACACGGGTGGGTTTTAGTCAGTAAGAGTCTGACAGTCCCTTCCGCTCCACCCAGAGCGAGAGGGGGTCATTTGATGATTTCCCATCCTCAAAAAAAAAGGCACTGAATAATGACTTTGTTGAACCTTTCTTCTTGAACATGCAGATCGATAATACTTCAGATTAAAGTGTTGACTTCTTTACGACGAGCTGGTTCGCATGTGTACCACAAAAAGTATGAATTTTTATTAGCTGCTCCATTGTAAAATGCAACTTTAGCATTGCAATAAGAATTATCGCATCTTTGATCGCATAAAGTCACTCGTAGAACGAAATCCAATATGATTCAATATCCACTCGTGTCTCCCCAACATTGATATTTCCTCACAAAATATGAAGTAACAAAAACACCACGGCCATAATACCGCAGGCAGAGTTAAAAACAATAACTCATCATGCAAAACACAGATTGTTTCACAACACAGATGGAAAAATATTTGTCACATTCCATATTACGAAAGTTGTTTTGAATTTGTCAAAACTGTGGCATTTGAGTCCATCACTGTGGGAAAATAAACGTGAAACTCAACGAAGTGAATATTATGATAAGCTGTGCGATGCATATGTCTGTTATATGTTGGTTTCATGATTACTCGTATGTTGTAGATAATTTTCACCATATAACAACGGTTATATTCGGTTCCATGTGTGGTTATATTGTAAACAGTAGTGGCCCAGTGGTGACGGCCGTAACTTACGAGTTATGGGTCATGGGTTTGATTTTCTTCAAAGACATGCATGCTAAGTATTTTCCGACTGAGCAGGTTATCATTATACGCAGGGGTTTATAATTCCACGATTATTAAGTCTACAAAATGGATCAGATGCAGACCCTTGGAACAGTCTGAGGCGGCATCTACATCGCCACATGCGAACTACGCATAATACTGACATCAAGCAAAAATCCTGCATCGCGCAAGCAGAGTTTACCGCGCAACTAGCATGTATAAAACGTCCGACAACAATCTTCGGGCAATAGCCCACCAGACAACACCCGTCTGGTCGGAGGATCCTCCTTTTTCTGTTGAGGATGAGTGAACTTTACACTCTAAAATCAAAATCAAAAGTCATTTATTCAAATTAGGCTGCGAATCAGCACTTTTTGAACGTCAAAATTACAAAAGACAGTCCCCCAAAAACGCCCGCCCTTCACCACTTCCTAGTGCTATCGCTGGGAAGAAGTGGCGCAACAAACTCCCCAGCAGCACAGCTGTCTGTTCAATTAAAAAGAAAATACTTGATTGTATACAATACTAGGTACCTATGTTCGGTAATAAACATTACAAAACAGAACATAAAATTAAATTATTTGCCATAATATGTCAGCTAGCCACGCCAATATACCAACAAATATAATAAAAACTATACGTACTCAAGCTAAAAAAATAATTACTTAAAATGTAAATAAAAAAGATTACTACCCAAATAAAAGCCTCCAGGCATAAAGGGCGTGACAGCTTACATATTTATGCATTAAGACCATCGAAGTAAAATAAGTTAATAACAATAACCTGTCAGTAAGCTAATTCTGGAGAAAGAACATAAACATTGTCTTGGTTCTCTGTTCCACATACTCTATAAGTCCATCACGACACATGCCACTAACATTTTGTGATAAATCCTTTTCATTAATCGGCTTTTCATCAAACATTCCACTTGACTGTACTGCCCAGACTACCTTTCTCAACCCTTAATGCCACAAAGTCTTTTCTCAGACCACAAAGATAGTGTGACATTGTTTCTGTCGGTCCTAGTTAGCAATTTCGCACCTTCTACCCTTTTAAGGTCGACATTCAGGTACTTAATACCTTGTGGTTTTACACTTACCTAGTCTAGTATTTAATTACCCAAGTATCTTTCTAGTAAAAAATACCTACATTTGTGACTAGAAAAAAGCTTGTGAAGAGCTCATCTGTCACTAATGAGACACAATTACTTTTTCTATTGTTACCGAACTTAATAAGCTTGCCTAAAAGACGAGGGCTAATTAATCTCGTCTCGACTCGTCCTTATAGTGTTCTTTTTTTTTCCAAAGTTAATAAAAACCAAAACATTATTTTTAACAAAGGAAAACTTACTCGACCATTTTAAAATAAGTTAGTTTTTCTTTCCAACAAACAATGTTAGTTTTTCATTCACGGTCGCCGTGTTAGGAACGTGACTGCGGGTGACATTTTCTAAGCGACGACCACGATAGACGGACACGTGATTAAGATAAACACTTCATTATACGTTATTACTTTACTTATCTTTACAGCTGTGAGTACGAGTACTTTGTCTGTACTCTTTTGTTTATTATATTCGTTCTCGAATGAGTAATTGAAGGAACAATTTTTGTTAACTTGACCATTAGCTTACCTTATTACCTTTGACCATTTTACAAAGCTATGTTACAATGACAAATATTTGTTTTTTTTTTTTTTACATTTGTTCACGGTTGATGGCAATAGTGGCAATAGGCTCGCTCCCTTTTAGAATAGACTATAATAACTTTATTTCGGACACAAAATATCCATATAGTGTTAGTTACAAAACAAAAAATAACTTATTGCCTAGTGTTAGTAAAAATAACCTCTGCACAAACTGTTGAACAATCGGAGAGCCGAAACTCTCGGCTACAGTTTTCAGGATGCTGTTATGACTGCCCCTCACTCTCCTCAGAAGCGACGCAGTTTTTTTGCGTATAATTGCATAGAAGCCGTCGGTGCGGGCTTGCGCAAACAATCATGTTTGACGCGCTACAGCAACGAGGCAGCCTCAACAACATCCTAAAAGCATTGGTATATTGGACGCGCAGGACATCCAGCGATCTCTTAGTACAATTGACCCATAGACTGCCCGTGTAAATATATAAATAAAGAACTTAAATTTGGAAAAAATCAAACATCTCATTCACGGATTTGAACTCGTGACCATCGTATTGCTAAGCCGCAGTCTTAACCACTAGACCAACGCGCCATTCACGACATACTACAAAAAACTTAAGCGGTTTGATGTCATTAACGAAGGGGGTTCCCTTTCTCTGGAGCGGAGTGTACAAACTTTGTCAATAAGCCTTGAAAAGTGTTACTTTTACTTGGTCTGTACACCGCGCAAATCTACGGGACAACATATTGCTCCGGTCCGCTAGAGCCCTGCGCTCCCTCTCAATGTCTACATCGGTCAGCGGCAAGACAATGCTCTCGGTATTTAAAAGTTGACACCATATTTACTATGTATAGTAAATAACTGGCGCAATGTGGATGCACCTCTGCCATACCCTTAGAAGAATACAGGCCTTATATTATTTTTGTTTGTGTGTTTATTTCTAAAAGACGAACATTTTTTACATCAAATACCATAATAAAAATTGGTTGTCTGTAAAGTTGGTTTACAGACGATAGTTTAACGTGACAACGTCATAACAAAACATTGATGAAATGATTGCAAACGCGCAATGCGTACCTACAATGAGCGTAACAGGACAATGAGTCATCCTTTTTCGTGCACGCAGCCGGCGTTCATCGATTTATTAGACGTTGTCACGTCAAAAAAAATCATCTTAAATTTAAAAACAGACAAAAGTAAAAGACGTAATATGGCTCTATCTTGCCCTTTAGGAACTACGGGCGTGATGTTAACTTATCATCAGTTCTTTTCTATCTATACGTAAGAAAAACTTGAGAGAATTGCGTTACACCACTGTTTGTAAAGCACTTCAATTATGTAGGGATGCTGTTTATTTAATAAAGAAAAAACATCTTCAACAAGATCCAATATTAAACTGCAGATTAAAAACGTAACTGTAAAAGTGTAAACAATTGCCAAGTTAATTGAAACACGCAAATAAAAGAAAAAAATACAATTAAGCCTGAATGGGATTCGTCCAAAAACTGTCCAGTGCCATAAAATTATTTGCCCTTTTTGGAAATGACTTTAAACCGCAACGAGGAAATAAAAATAAATGACCCTTTTTATTTGCTTACGAGTTTTATTGTTCCTTTTTGTAACATTCAGAAGTGTTAAATTAATTTCAGTGATTTTTTAATTCTTTTTTTGCGTTCAGCATCTCTTAAGTAGGTCACATTTAAAATGTTGATACAGTCTCTCATTCACATTTAAACACTGCGAAAGCAAGAAATAAACTAACAAAAGACTACCCCCCCCACCCCTCCCTCACTGGTATGGCTGAAGAATTAGAAACATCATTCTATGTCGCAGACACCCGCGATTTACCTAGACAGACATTTGTTAAGTACAATCACACCTGCGCAGCCAGACTGAATCAACTTAAAAGAAAACCACATCTAAACGACGTTTTCCAATAAAACTGTCTAGGGCCAACTGTTAGCACCAAACTAGACGATATTTGACACTTTATAACCACAGATCAAAAACAACAAAGGCCCAAAATAGTTAGTAAATAACTCCTGACAGACGCTAGTAATGACTAAGATAACACTTTATGAAAGAACTAACAAAAATCAACTCCCACTCATACGACTGAAGAATTAGAAACATTAGTCTGTGTTGCAGACACTCGCGTTACACCTCGGCAGACATTTGTCATGTACAATCACACTTGCGCACCGAAACTAAATAGCAAAACACACCTCTAAATGATATTTTCCAATCATAATCATTTATTTGTCAGAATATGGTACATTATTATGGTTTTAAGGTTAGTCAATGGGATACCATTGACTAACCTTAAAACCATAATAATGTCACATTCTGCATTTGTTTTCAAAAGACAACTCCCACTCATATGACTGAAGAATTAGAAACATTAGTCTGTGTTGCAGACACTCGCGTTATACCTCGGCAGACATTTGTCATGTACAATCACACTTGCGCACCGAAACTAAACAGCAAAACACACCTCTAAATGATATTTTCCAATCATAATCATTTATTTGTCAGAATATGGTACATTATTATGGTTCTAAGGTTAGTCAATGGTGTCATCACATTCTGCGAAGTGTGGCATGTAAATATTAGGTACCTACTTATTATGGGACAGAGATTAGTATGAACAGAGATTAGTATTGATTGCATAATTACGAATTAAAATTACAATCTATAGGTACTATAATAATAATATTATAAAGAGGTAAAATTTGTTTGTTTGTTTGTATGTAGGGGTAATCTCTGGAACTACCAATCGGATTTGAATAATTATTTGTGCATTTGATAGCTCATTTCATGAAGATGGTTATAGCCTATATAACATCACGCTGCTACCAATAGGAGCGGAGCATCAATGGAAAATGTTGCAAAAACGGGAAAAATGATTCCTTTTGAGAGCTTTCCGTAGCGTGCGCTGCATAAACGGTTTAAGTTACGCAAAAATTATCTATGATGGTATTGTTCCTTTTTAAAAGATATAAAAAAAGTCCACGTCAGCATATGTCTATGTTTTAAGATTGACTCACTATAACCTTTTTTATGGTAATCAAATTTGTTAGAAAAGAATGCATTATTTGCGAAGGTGTTTTATCAACATGATATCCTTATCCAAATGATAATCCTTATACAAATAAATACGTTATTCATCACAAGTATTTAACTGTGAACACGCCCTTGACATCACTTGATTTCAATCAACATCTTAGGAAATATCATAGTTTTAAAATAACTCCGCAACAAAATAAGTAGGTATGATAACGTTCGGGTCGGTTCAACATCACGCTAGGTCAAAATGAATCCAGTCAGAAAGAGAACTAAGCGAAAACAAAGTGATAGTGCGAGCGAGCGATGCGATGCGACGGGGCGGGGCGATGAACAAGAATTTCACGCGGACGAAGTCGCGAGCAGAAGCTAGTTTGATATATGTCAGTTACAAATAATCATAAACACACAATAAAGCAGTATAGACCCAGCTATTAGTGCCGCTGCAAACTGTGCGTCTAGAATGCGTCTTGTCGCTGCTACTAGACGAACACCTGACGGTTGCGTCGGTGGCTAGTCGCAACGACAAACATCGTGCAGGAAGCGATCAATTTTCTTTGAGTATTCGACGCGCTTCGACGCCCGAATTGAAACCATCGACATCAAACGTGTCCATGTTGAGATTCGCAATACAAACACACGTGCACCTGCCTCAGCGCTCATAGCAAGACTGACGTTACCTGTCGCATGAGACTGTCGTCGGGTGAGCGCGTGTACCGTGGTTCCTAGTCGGTGCGATAAGCGTGCAAGTAGCCTGTCGTTGCGACTCTGTAACTCGATACGAAGTGTGCGAAACTTTGAACAAAATATATCGGAGTCATTCGTTTGACTATTCGGAAGGCCAGCGCCATCTCGTGGCGCTGGACAAAGTCTAGCCTGAGTTCGTGGTGGGACGAGAGCAACAGCTACAAAAGCGGTGTGAGCAGAGCTCTCGAGATGATCGAAACATCGGACATCGTACGAACAACATGTGCTCAGAAACTGTCAGCGTTCCGTATCGTTGAATGGTACCTACAGTGTGTGATTCGCTAGTGTGACTAACTGGTTCGTAAATTATAATCCGATTTGAACTGCAAACCGTTTTTCTATTGTGCTATAACCAACACTACCCATAGTACGCCCACAGTAATTAAAATATGCTTGATGTTAACAAGAGACACACCTACCATCTCCGACATATATATGAAAACTAGCTTTTTCCCGCGGCTTCGCTCGCGTTAAGAAGTATACGGCCAGATCGGTTTAAAATTGACAAAGTTTCATACAAACTTTCATCCTCTATTTTATCCCCTTGGGGGTAGAATTGATCAAAATCCTTTCTTAGCGGATCCGTCCAGTAGTTTGGGCTGTGCGTTGAAAGATCACTATGTCAGTCAGTCAGTCACCTTTGAGTTAAATAAATATTTAGAAGATTAATGTCGGCCGTAACCTGTCATTGCGTCAAGTAACTGAACTGTCGCAGTTGCATGTCGCATAGTGTGTGCCACGTCTTAGCACCCACATTATACGATATTTCACACTCTATAAACCACAGAGTAAAGCCGACAAAAGCCTGAAATAGTTAGTAAATAAGTCCCAACATAGATTCACATTCACTTGTTACGTCAACACTGATAGCCCACGTACCGTTTATTAAATTAAACCCTCTTAATATTTCAGCAGGGTCTCTATTTACTTAGGATGCCAAGTTATGCTCTTATCTTCCAGTATATAATGCGGCACCGAGATTATATGAAAACACTTTCCGAGGGCAGTTTTCCGAGAAAATCTCGTGTTACACGGATTTTTTTGCTGACCGTTTTGATTAAAGGAATATAGACTACTAACAGCTCATTTGGTGTAGGTACTTGCTTTGGCTTATTACCTGTTCCAGGGTAGGTTTTGAATTTTCTATTTTTAATGCTGGCGTATACCTAGGAAAAGGCACTGAAGTATTTTGGTAGATTTGCCGAAGCACACACAGAAACTAAGAAGTTCCGCTTTGATGTCAATATATGAGCCTTTTGAGGTAACTGGAAAGTATACTAAAAACGTGTTTATTTCAGCTGAATAATATGATTCTTCGGCGAAAACAATACATTTTTAGTAACATGATGTAACTAAAAATGTACGGTTTTCGCCAAATTATTAAAAATATTTTTATTATATGATGTAACTTACATCATATAATAAAAATATTTTTAATAATTTTAAATTCTACGGAACCCTCGGTGCGCGAGTCCGACTCGAATTTGGTCGGTTTTTCCTTTTGAGGTACGGAATCCTAAAAAGAAGAAAAATCTTAGTATTAAGTTATAAAACCAAAGCTCGATTGGTCGAAGCATTAGTTAATGGAATGAGACGTGAAAAATCCGTGCAAGAGAAAGACAAAGGATTGACGCATTCAAAATGTGGTGCTGGAGGCGAAAGCTCCAAATACCATGGGCAGCTAAACGCACAAATGATTGTGTTTGTCCTTTCCCAACTCGATATCAAGACCCGATTGTCTACAGTTTGCCTACAGCGTATTTTGACCTATTTCAGTGAGATAATGCGAAGGGGACATACCAGCCTTGAAAAGCTGGTCGTTGTTGGCAATACCGAAGGAAAGATTACATACATATGGAAATTAATAATATGGTAAACGTAAAAACATTTGGGAACAAATAATCAACGTACGTAGTAGACGTAATAACATGTCTTGTGTTTTTTTTTTTTTGCAAAAACATTCTAGAACGGCGAAATTAATCAAAACTTTAGACATTTTGAGAACTCCTAGGAATACAAAAAATGGAAGTTCTATCTAAAGTCCAATTAATAGAGCAACATAATTCTTAATATTAGTATCTACATGGTGTAGCACAAAATCTACTGGCTTTTGTGCTTCAACAATAAAAGAGACATTCACAGCGCTATTTATCTCCAAAGAAGAAATTACGGTAAAAATGCATATTTATGAAGGAAAACCCTCATTTATTTCAATTTAACCTCAAACACTGTTGATGTATGTAAAATATAAAATGTTACAAGTTTCTTCGTTAACTGCGGCCATTTTGCAGCGCAACGAAGTACCCTTTGCCAATTATAATTCATTTCCATTTCAGAGCAGCTTAATTGATTTAGCAGTTGAGGCCACCATTTTTTCTATTATGTAGTTACCTCCTTCGTTGAGGGTGTTTAAAAAGATTTTTACATTTTCCGGCAATCTGAAAAGTGTGACTGATGGTACGATCATGTCGGGAAGAACGATGGCAATTATCGATGAATAGTAGCTTTAGCTGAGGATCTCGTCAAGATTTGCATAAAACTGTGGAGAATTAAGTATTAGAAAAGAATACTTTTATAGAGGTATGAGGAACAGGGTGTAAAGTTCACTCATCCTATCCAGAAAAGGGAGGATCCTCCGACCAGACGGGTGTTGTGTCTAGCGGGCAATTGCCCAACGATTGATGTTGGGAAATTGTATCTATGCTAATTGCACGGTAAACTCTGTTTGCGAGATGCAGGATTTGCGTGACGTCAGTATCACGCGTTGTTCGCATGTGGCGTTGTAGATACCGCTAGACTTATTATAATAAATATTACAACTGACTGCAATATAAGTACATCAGTCAGTTGTAAAATGTTGTAGGTAGATTATTATAAAGTTTTTTTTTTTACATTGGTGTGTATCTTGAAAGATCTTTTAAGGTGTATTTACTTACATGTATAAATTTACGCCTTCATTACACGGGGGCAGTAACTCGATCCTTAACATACACCTTTTGCTTCGTTTACATCGGAAGGCTAATTCTCGTAATTTAAAACGTTCAATATCTAGTCGCAGTCTCATCTCGGCGACAAACAAATGTCAAAAATTTGTCAAATTGTAGGGAAATAAGACGTATTTTTGACAGATTGTGACTGAGAGCAGACTGTGAACGTTCTTAAAATTACGAGAATTGCCCCTCTGGTCATACATGCACGCTGGTTGCGAGTACTACGTCCCTGACGTTTCTGAAGAACATCACCAAAAAGGAGAAAATAATGTCTACTAGGGCATCCACTCCCCGTGTTTCCACTGACAGTGGCCTTGTAAATACCGTTTGATACACCTTTCAAGATTCCAATCCATAAAGTCCAGATTTTGACTGAACGCTTTACTTTACTGGACTGTTAGTTAATTTAGAAAATGTACTTATACTAATTACTAGACTACTACAATAAATTCGACGCAGCATTATTTCTTGTGTATCTTTTCTGCTCAGCTCCTTAGAGTCCTTGCGTGTGCCAAAGACTTTTTTTATCTGAATGATCGTTCCATAGATGAGCGCGTTCAAACAAACTCTTCAGCTTTATTAGTGAAGTTAGATGTAGATAGATGATGCACACCATGTCAGACTTTGAACGTAAAACCTTGACTTTAATGCTCATAAACCTCTGAGGCATCATGACTTACTTAATTAAAGCTCGTTACACATTTACGTAAGATGTTGCAAACTTCAAAGGCTTGTCCGTCATCTCTACTTAGCCTTATATGTATGAACATCAAGGAGGACAGCTTACGTCAGTTCTCTGTTTCTTTAGACGAGGGTTCTAGACACATGCAAGTAAACATACCTACATGTTACCAACCTTTTAAAGAAGACAATGTTTCTGGCTCGTAACAAAAGAAATACCTACTTAAGTAAATAATAATTATTTAAATGACATACTGTACCTTCCAAACACAAGGAGAGGTATGTTGTAGCGTTTTCATATTAAAAACTTGGCCAACACCATCCTCTAGCCACCAAGAACTATGATCATTCCGATATAATTTTGAAGATCTGGTTCTTGCATTGAAGTGCTAATCAAGATCATGAGTCACAATAGTGCGTAAAAAAGTGACTACTCTGACACGCCGCGAGATCTCGAAGTGCCCTTTTTTTAATATTAAATAGCAAAATAATAATTATTAATTATAGTAACATAAGTATTATTAACCAGCAATTAAAATTATCCTGAAATAAAATTAATAATTCAAGCAATGCAACAAAGGATGGTCGACTCTTCACATGACCAGAGGCTTGGCCTATGTTTTGGTCAAAGAATTGGCATTGCCAGACAGCATGGCATGTTTCCTATTGACAGCGATGCGGACGAATTGTTTGATGCCCTTTGATTATTTCCCATCCTTTTTATATACTTGTACATAATTATTATTATTATTTTAAAACTGTTAGCTTTTGAAATTATGTAAATATTACTTAAATACTTCAAAAAACATACAGCTCCCACACATAATCATAAGTGCCTGATCCTCATAAAACCCGATATAACATTCAAGAAAGAAAACAATGTTAAAAAAACTACGTTAAGGTACCGTTCAGACGGTATGAGACATGAAATTCCAACAGAGTTTTCTTTCAAGAAAATTGAATATTCATGTCGGGAGATGAGAACTATCCCTCATACAGGCGCTCGTTTTAAATCGTTATACCGTAGCTCAATGTTTTATATTTAAAACTTTCAGCTGTACTAAGCCATTCATAAGGCTTTGAATATATCTCGGCACATTTATTAGGCGTCTGTTTTAAGCCCAGTATATTGATAGGTTTAGTTAGCTAGACTTCCAAAATTGTTTTGGAAATTTTAGGATCATTATAGCCTATTAATACCAGTATTTTACATGGAGCGACTGCTTATCTGACCTCCACAACCCAGTGCCTGGGTAATACGATACCCCTTGGTTAGACTGTCAGACTTTCGGGCTTCTGACGACCCGTAACGACACGACGATCCACGAATGACAGCTGGGACCGACGGCTTAACGTGCGTTCCGAGGCATGGATGGGTTTTGATAAGTAAAGATTGTCACCCATCTACGGACCAACCGCGGCAAGCGTAGCTTAACCTGATCGATCGACCCGTACGGCTATTATTACTTAGCCTTTTTGGAAATTCTAAAAATAGTACTTTACTATTTATTTACAAAACACTGGCAATTTAGATTCTCAAGAAAAGATAAAGTTTTCAAATGTGTTTAAATCTATTCTATTTTAAATTAGAACTCGGTGAAATGTTAATTGAAACGAATTGAATAATGTACTTTTCAAGTTCAGTCTTCTAGAGACCCCTCTAGAAGATTGAACTTGAAATGTACATGAAGATTTCGAGAATAATTCCATTTCTGTGCCATTTCACAGAGAGAATAGAAAAATACGTATAGATCGAGCTGTGTTGCTGAAGTTTAAGCGGTAAAGTAGTTGTGACAGGAGGGTTTTACAATCTGACAGAATAAATAACAATGATACATTACAAATTGAATTTTCTTTACAAGTGCTCTAAGACAATAGACAATGCCTCAGGCGTAGTGGCTCAGTGCGCCTTAGTACAGTATTTTTTATTTGCGCATAAAATTTCAATAAATAAATAGAAGATATCATTAACTATAAATGTCCGCTTTGTTCCCGGCTGATGGCATTAATCTCGTACACAAGCGTGATTTTATGTGATGTTACTTGTAAATAACGTAGTAAGTATTGAGTTTCAAAAATCAAGAGTCAACTTACATGGTATGTTTGCCATGAAAGTTTCCTACTTAGTTTTTCCGATACCTACAAAACTTCAATAACTACGCGAACTAAATATTAAAAAATATATATATAATATATATAATTCGAAAAAATTATCAAGTGTCCTATGATTGTTATGTTGATAATTTTTTCCCGATTGCAATGTTGGTATGTACCATGGAGAAAGTTATTGAGTTTGATAGTCTGTAGCACACCCTTAAATATGACGACCACACCTTACTGATACATGCTGTATATATATATCTATTCTTAGGTACACAATCTTTTATCAACACAGCACAAAGATCACGGAAGTGGAAATCACCGTAACACTTTTCTTAGTTAAATTAATCATAAAATCAACACGACACCAGCAGAAAATTTTCCTGTGCAATTAGTGCTGCATCGATATGAAAGTGGCTGTACTTGAACAAATTGTCGATACGGTACGAAAGGTGCTCAATTAACTCCAAGTCATACACAGGTGTTTGATTTTAAAACTGAGTTTAATTTTGTATTTTCGAGTGAAGTTACATTGTTGGAAAATAGTGTATCGGAATCGAATGTGTTCATTTCATTGGGTAGTTTTCAATTTTACGCTTGAGGCAAATATTTTTTGATAAATGAACTTTTCTGGTTATTAAAGGATTCAGAGTTCTGTTCGTTTGTCACACGAAACAGTCACAGCTAAAATTATGAAAAACAACCACTTTATTAGCGTCAAAAACACTGAACCTTCATACAAAGTAAACTTTCAAAATTCTGTCCAAGTTAATTATCAAATAAACTATCTTCAGAAAGCTTTGCTTGGGACCCTATTTTCGGATGAATAGTTGAGTTAAAGACTCACCTGAGACCTGAAGTTTTTCTAAATAAATAGAAAGATAGGAAAAATACATATTGATGAGTGTAGTAACATCATCTAAGTATACCCTGTCCATTAGGTTAACCATTTTTTGACAGCTGTCTTAGAACGTACATATTTCAGATTACGTAAAAGTTAATTTTAAAATGCGTAATAAAATAAATATATATACTGCCTTATCTTATTGAAGTATCTTATTTATGGCTTCTTACAGACATTATAATACCGTACGTGTATCAATCAATGTATTGTGTGTTGCTGCAATCACTAGTTCCGTCTGTCAAAAAACGGTTTACCTAGTGGACAGAGATGGATTAAAACAAAGACATTAAATTATTTATTTGGATTAAAAACACAGAATATTCTGAAAAAAAGAAAACAAATTTAAAATTAAAAACGTTCTCCAATTTATATCGTAAATCTCGGTGCACCAAAGTTCGTCACGGATGAGACGTCGCGTCATAATCCGGAGAGCATCGACGCAAACAAAGTCGAAGTGTCTCTAGTCTCGACACAGTCACAGGTGTGTTTGTGTTCTATTATGTCACTACTTGTGTTGCTCGCGAGGTGATCGCTCGCGTTCAAAGGATCACCTTTGGAATATAATTGGAATCATTTTATTTTTGGAAATTATGAGAATCTTCATCACAACTTAGATATTTTTGTAGCAGTAGACCTTTTTGCGAAGGAACTTGGCCGGGAAGTACATACCAATACCATAATATTACCCCCTATTTCTGTCACCATCTGCCTAGCCTTTACCCAACTATGTTGGGGTCGGATGTAGCTGAATACCAGTATTTTACATGGAGCAACTGTCTATCTGACCTCCACAACCCAGTTACTGGGTAATACGATACCCCTTGGTAAGACTGGTTGTCAGACTTTCGGGCTTTTGATGACCCGTAACGTCTATCAAAGATTCACGAATGACAGCTGGGACCAACAGTTTAACGTGCTTCCCGAGGCACGAAGGGGTAGAAGAAGTAGAAGTACATGAAGATGGTCACCCAAACACGGACCAACCACGGCAAGCGTTACTTAACGCATTATTATTAACCTGATCGATCGACCAGTGTGGCTGTTATTACTTAGCCACAAGCCCCCTATTTCTGTCACTAAATAAAATATGCTGCAGTGTTTTGGTTAGAAGGGCATGGTTGTCAGTGTATGTATTTACAGTCCCTGGTGCATTCTAGATTTGTTTGGGATGGCAAAGCACCAATACTGCATTCGCGACTTATTTGCCTAAAATGTAAACAAATATAATTTTATGGAAAACTAACTTGAATTCCTACTCAATAAAGTTCAGTTTGCACTACATCTTCAAACATTTTTATAACTTTTTCAAGAGTGCTAGTCACTCTCAAATCAACTTTATTCCCATTTAAATAAAGTTGATATTTGTTTAACTTGAAAAAACATCAATTTGAAACATTATATGAAGACTAGCATTTCAGATCTTCATTTGCGATGGTAAACACTTACCATCGGCTTGTGATTCCTACGTGACTGCTTGGGCTGCTTGGTTATTAGCTATTCAATACCGATTAAAAGAAACAAACATTCTTAACACACTACCTACAGTATTGGTCTCTCCTTCCCCTCTTTGATCCATCCAAAGGTTGTCTTTAATAGATCGCCCTTAGCGAAAAGATCGCCCATTGTGTCAACCTTTGTAAAATTTCTATTTTTATGTCTGTAATTTATAATGATGTACTTAATAAAGAATATTTTATAAGCATCATTATTATTCTCGTCTATCTATGCACCATCTGGTAACGTACTATTTTCACTACTATCGAGATATTAGAATAAACACGAAATGGATTTCTAAAACAGTTGAAAGTCAAGCCACGCAATGTGCTGGCATTGCGTGGCAAATCCCTTCTGATCGAAAGCAACCGTGTCGTGATCCTCAAGTGAATCGATACAAACATGTTGAAGTGTCTCGATGCACGTGTGTTTGTGTTCCATTACGTCTCAGCGGGCGCTATCAGAATACCAGCGCTGCGACACGTATTTTTTAATGTCGCAGCATCATGCTGACCAGCCGGTCGATTCTGTAAAAATCTCACCGTGAAAACTCAAGTGAAGTGAGCTTGATGTGAGTTGTCAGTAGTGTCAATCCCTAGCATTATTTGGAATGACAGCTCACTCCACGCTCACTTCACCTAAGTTTTCACGGTGAGATGGTTACAGAATCGCACTGCTGATCGAAAATTCGTAAGACGGAGGGAGTAGACCGCATTCCAAAATATCAAAAATGCACAACGTTTATATTCAAGTTTTCACTTCTGCCGGCACTCCCGGAGTGCAACCCGTTTTTTTATATTTTTATGATTGTGTTTAGTTTAGTTCGTGATCTTTCTGCGCGAGTGACAATAAAAACTTTTTCTTCACTTTTTTCACACTACTTGTGATAGTCCTGTTGACCATGACCATAGGAGTCGAGCGAAATGGTAGAATGTCAGAAGGAATGCTAAGCGAATACTAAGTAATAGCGTGGTTGGGTTGCGATGCAAGCGGGTGGGTCGGTGGCGAAATTTTACGCGAACGAAGTCGCGGGCTGAAGTTTTTCTTAATAAATTGAAAAAGGAATAAAGGATATTGAGTATCATCGTGACCTAAATAACTGCTGTTACTCGTATATAAGTTACTTTACATAATCAGCCTTTAGTGTTCCCACTGCTGGGACACAGGCCTCCTCTCTTTATGAGAGGGCTTGGGCCGTAATCCACCACGCGGGCCTCATACGGGTTAGTAGAAGTCACACGTCTTCGTACTTTTAGTTCTAGGATATCCCGGTTTCCTCACGATATTTTCCTAATTACACAAAGTAACACGACTGGGTTCGAATCCACAACCTACAAGTTACACAACTCGTAAGTCGAAGCCGTTACCACTGGGCCACCACTACTCTCGCTGTTATAGAAGTAAATAACTAAAAACCGACAGGTTGTGAAGTTATCAAAAATAAGAAGAACTGACTTCTTCACGTGACTAGAAGGCTGGCCTATTTTTAGCCCAAAGAATCAGCATTGCCATCCAACGTGGTAATGCTGCCAGCCTTTTGGGCACTTATCCCATTGACAGTGATGCGGATGAATTTTTTGATGCCCAATGAGCTCCTGCCTTTTTCTATATTTTTTCGTATATACTTATTATTACTATATTATATACTTGTGTATAGTATATACTAGTTTTAGCTTGTAAAAATAGTATTTAATCTGTGTATGTTAAATAAATCCTAGAAGAACTGTATTTATTAGGTCAATCACAGTTACAGCTGAATGAAGGTGGGTATTCATTCGTATCCTCTCAGTCAATATTATTTGTTTCGGAATCTTTATTTTCTATTTTCGGCTTTATTTTACGTTACGCGTTTTCTAGTGATAGTTTTTTGTGATTTTATTCATCTACTAGCTTTTGCTCGCGGCATCGCCCGCGTGGAGGTCGGAAATTATCCCACGGAAACGTATAACCGGGATAAAAACTATCCTATGTGTTAATCCAGGTTATAACAAACTATCTGTGGGCCAAATTTCATCCAAATCCCATTAAAGCATTATACTAATTATTGAAATACTATCGTGAATTCATGCAAGCCTAGTACTTTTTGTTAGAATACTGCTCAGAAAGTCGGGTCATATTTCAATCATGATTCGAAAGACACGTAGCACCATCTAGCGTCCTAAAGCAATTTTGACCGTCGAAAGTTATTGTTCTTTTCCTCGAGAATAGTATTTTTTTCTAGATGAAAGGTACCCTATGTCCTTTTCTATACAAATTGCATGATGATCGGTTCAGTCAAACAAACTTACTTTCACATTTATAATATTAAAGGATTAGGATTTTCCACTGTCTTTATTAATGACTCAATGTCAAACTACTGACCGACTTGCAAATGACGAAACAAACCACCAAAAGTTTGAACACCATTTGCCAATTCCATTTTGTTCGAATCAAACGGTGTTAACTTCCAAAATTATTTCGGCGCTGCAGCGGCTGTCAAACTTTGTATAACATTTAATTTTGCAGAGTATTTTCGTTTAGTTCACAGATAGTGACGCCGTCAACGTTTTGCTTGCTATATTGAAAAAGTAATGAAAACTCCCGACTCAACTCAAAACTCGGGGCGTTATTGAAAAACTATTTTTATTTGAAGCGAGAGAAATTTCTAGAAACTCTCAATGTCTCTTGGGTAGGAAAAATTGTTTATTTGCGTCCTGATTTTATACTGTTACGATAAATATTTTATCACAAAAGCGGACGCGCGGCGAAAACCAATAGGGACGGAATTATCGAAAAGTCGTGTTTTAAAGTTTCGTCACAGACTGAAAGTTGATATCGTTGATCCTGTCAGAACCAAATAAAAATGTGTACTTTAAGTCCCCAGTTCCTTTACTCACATAGCTCGCAGGTATTCAAATAAGGATATAATTAATCTTACACAAATAACATAACATCACGCCTGTTCTTTCCGGGGGGTTAGGCAGAGATGCTGAGATTTGTAGTAAATAAAAATTACATCTAATATATAAAATTCTCGTGTCGCAATGATTGTTACCAAACTCCACCGAAACGGATGGACCGATTTTTGTCTGCATGTCGGGTAGGTCTGAGAATCGGCCAACAACTAGTTTTCATACAAAAAAAAATATATATTTCCTAGAAATAATGTATATGGCAAAACAACATTCGCCGGGTCAGCTAGTTTTAATTATAATATTCCGATTGCACTTTGCCCATGATGCATTTCATTGAAATTTTAAAAGGAAAGGTATGAAAAATTTATATTGGTAACTTAAGGTTGAAAGAAAGAAAGAAACAAAATACGTATATTTGCGGTAAACATGACGCACAAAAGAACATAAGAACAAATAAAGAAACTTGCCCTAATCGAAACGAGGTACCTGAAAAGTTCAAACCATTTTTAACTTGAGAAACATTCTAAATGAACTTATCGGATTCGAAAACGGTTGCCAGTTTGGTTTTACATAGTTTAATTACCGAAATATCTTGAAGTGGTTAATTCTTGGATAAATTTTAACACTCAAACTAACATTATTGCAGTTTCAACCTGTAAATGATGAACACATGAGTTTCCCTAAGCTTCTACGATGAAATACAATCACCGCTTGGACAGACTATAGATAGAGTGATGGGTGCAGTAGTAAGAAGCTTGTACCATGTAGGTACACATGATCCTATTCGAAGCTTCAGAATTGCTAAATAGAACATAATCCTTCAGTCCCGTCTCACGACATGATAGACACGAAAATTATGATATAGTTCCATTGAAAGATATACATGCAGAACTAAACCCCTAGTGGTTGTAGAAATTTCTGCAACAGCGCCATGTGAGCGCATTTGGTACTAAATAATATTATCATGAAAGTTTTTTTATAATTGACAGTCCTCAGCCTGCGGCCTCGCATGTAGAAAATAATCCCAAAGGCACGTGCTACCGGGACAAAAAGTAGTTATGTCCTTCCCCAGGATGCCATCCATCTCCTTGCCAAATTGATCGAAATTCGTTCAGTGGTTTAGGCGTGCAAAGGAAAGGATATTATAGTATGTACATAAATATCACAAACACTTCCAATTGGGTTTTTATTTAGAATTACAATAATATGTACGTAAATAACAACTAGTACCTAGTTATTTAACAAAGATAACAAAATTATATCCTATCATATAACTATTCACTAACTAAAATATAGCGTTGAAAAATTAATCCGCATCGCTGCCGACTTGTAATGTACCAATGAGACTGGCGGCATCGCCACGTTGTATGGCAATAGCCTCTGGTCAAGGTAAAAGCCAACCCTTGGGTCACGGGAAGTGTCAAGTTCATTGGGTTTTTTTTAAATAAGTACTGTCTTCAGTATTGATCGGTTTACAAGGACTGGCCAGCAAGAGTGGATCCTATGGAGTGTATTAAAAACAAGTCAAAAGTATGTTCACCCAATGTATACCTATCTACGTCAATGCACTTTGTTCACACATTCACGTGGCAGATACGTTATACGTTAACCGTCTTCAACAAATCACAATGCTCCGACTATGTACCGAGTCGATTCTTCCAGGGTTTTATTTGTTCATCTCGTAGAAATCTCACAAAGCGTTGCACCGAGTGCACTTGTGAGTTCTGAGCCTCTTCCGATAGAGGACGCACGATCTCTTGATTCTACATACAGAAGGTGACGTAAAAGACTTAAGTATGCGGTTTAGAGTGCATTGGTTGAAGATTTTGAGGTATTTGGAAAGCAGTTGTTACGTAAATTGTATTCAAGTCAAATGCATTGGAGTGTCAGGTTTATGTTGATCGAAATATGATTTGCGATCGAACCAAAAAGTATTTGCAGAATTATTTTCAAAAGAATCATCAATACAACTATCAAGTGAACGGAATGGAAGGAAACTACCACGCAGGCCCAGTGCGGGTTGGTAGAGGTCACATGTCTTCGAATTTTTGGTTCTAGGACATGCCAGTTTTCTCATTATTTTTTCTTTCTCCGTTTTGAGAGCAATGGTGATGAAATAATTTACACAAAATAAAGTGCCTGGTTGGGTTCGAACCCGCGACCTACAATTCGTAAGTCGGGGCCCTTACCACTGGACCACCACTGGACTCTTGATTTGATTGACTGCTGGTAATTCGGTCAACCAATCTCAACAGTTGAGTTGCTCCACCTCCTATCCTGCCCTCTGTGTTCCAAAACATGCAGTTTTGACTGTTCCTAAATTACCCTAAGCTGATAAAATTTTCGTTTTTCCTAACTATGCTAATATTACAGTTAAGAATCGGTTCCCCGGAAGGGTTTTAATTTATATTTCTTCTTTCTCGGATTCTTAACTTATATAATTCTTAACTGTATTATTGGGCCGACCGGGGCTAACTAACCGGGGGAACTATTATAATGAATTACTCACCCAGTAACACCAACAAACACACACACCACTTTAAATACTAGGTTAACTTAATCTGGGCTCCAAACCAACTATATTTAACTTAATAACAAATACTCGCTACTTCGCGATAGCCCACTCGGATATAGCTTCTTGGTGTTCCCTAAATCTCCTAACTTAATTAGCCAGGACTAGGAAGTCCGTATTCTAAAGCGGTTCCTTTTCAATGTCTTCCTTTTTTTTTACGATTGCTCAATTGTTTCAAGGGTTCGTTCAGGCATCGGACCTACGGCCTACGGAGCCATCTTAACGTCACCAGATGTGTGACTAGCATTATACGTTGCTTTTAGGGTCTCGGCGCTCTTAGAATTCGTACAAAATATTGCATCTTAAGTGACGTAAAATATCGCTTTCTACTGATGACTGGCCATAAGTATCTGTTTCCCATAAAATATAAATGGAATGGATTTCTAAGAGATTCAATATAGTTTTACTATTTTAAAGAAATAGGATATTTTGTTATTGATTGGTAACGTGTCGAGCTGTCAGACTATAAAATTGAGATTTAATGCGATTCTAAGAGGGCCGATATCGTGGGACAGTGTTAAAATAAGAACTTAGAAGAAGACATTTTGTTATTAGTTAATAGTAGTAAGTGACAGACAGTCACACAGTCAAAGTGACCTCTGCGCTGCACCGACAACGCCGTCGAAGTGGCAAAGATTTGGGAAAACTAGATTTAAAATACAGTTGTGCCAGCATCACGAAGATGAAGGAGAACAGCCGGTCGATTCTGTAAAAGTCTCACCGTGAAAACTCAAGTGAAGTGAGCTTGATGTGAGTTAAATGATAAATGATAAATGATTTTATTTTGTAAGTAGGTTTGTACAAACACTTTTACACGTCAATCATATTTTAAAACTAGATGAGGTCGGCGTTTCCTATCTGACTACTCTGAGAAGAAAGGCCGAAACAAACTCAGAGGTCACAGTCTCTTTTAAAGTCCAGACATAATCTTGGTCAGATCATATGAAGACCATGCAGGTCGATGTCTGAGATGGTCTTTTGAGGAAAGAACCACACAGATTGAGAGGACCTGTCCAGTCAGTGCACGCATTTGTCAGAAATCAGTGCAGCTCAACTCAAAACTTAAGGAGCTCGACGATTCGACGAACAATACCAAAGAAAGGACATTTGGGTAGGCCGCATTAATTACTCAAACTGCCAGACCATGACAAAACTAAGAGAACAGAGAGAAAAATAAAATATAATAAAAATAAAGTGACCCACATAGTCTTCACATTCACAATAATTAAAATAATAGAATACTTTACAAAGTAAGCAAATGTCACAGTACTTATATATAGAATTCATTGATGTCAAAGTGTATATAAAAAAGAAAAACAACAACAAAACAGAAAAATAAGAACACTACATAGGTAAAAAATTGGAAGCATCTCAATCCCAAGCCTTTTTGTCCTCGATATAATCCTTAACGGTATAAAAGGCTTTCTGGCACAACTTACGTTTAATGAATGATTTGAATTTATTAAGGCTTAGATCTTGAACGGGGCTTGGAACTTTATTGTAAAAGCGTATACATTGGCATCTGAACGAGCCACCTATTTTCTTGAGCCTTGTTATAGGTACAACAAATTTGTGTTTGTTCCTAGTATTTATATCATGGATATCACTGTATTTTTTAAACAATTTTATGTTTCTATGGGCATATAAAAGATTTTCATAAATATATTGAGAAGGCACAGTCATAACATTAATCTCTTTAAATTTGTCTCTGAGCGAGTGTCTCGGACTTAATTTATAAATTGATCGAACAGCTCGCTTCTGCAAAACAAAGATAGTCTGAATATCGGCGGCATTTCCCCACAATAGAATACCGTACGACATTACACTATGAAAATAGCTAAAGTACACTAAGCGGGGTGTCTCTATATCAGTTAAATTACGAATTTTTCTAACAGCGTATGCTGCGGAACTTAGCTTTTTTGACAATTTATCTATATGTGGACCCCACTGAAGCTTAGCATCCAAAGTTATGCCCAAGAATACTGTGCTGTCTTCAGGATTCAATTCTTCGCCCTTTATCAACACATTCGTTTTCACCTGCCTAACGTGAGGTAGCGTAAACTTAATGCATTTAGTTTTTTTCTCGTTTAAAAGTAAATTATTAACATTGAACCAGTGGACTACTTTAGAGATTGCGCTATTTACATCGTCAGTAACCAGCTGCTGACGTTTAAGTTTAAATAAAAGTGAAGTGTCATCGGCAAACAACACTATATCATGATTATCCTTTATGAGGTACGGCAAGTCATTTATATAAATAAGAAACAAGAAAGGACCAAGAATTGAGCCCTGTGGGACTCCCATTGTTACTATAGATCCGGGAGATCTTTTTCCATTAACGACAACGCTCTGAATCCTGTTACTCAAGTATGAAGTAAGAAGATTCAGAGCATTGTTCAGTTGTCAGTAGTGTCAATCCCTAGCATGATTTGGAATGACAGCTCACTCCACGCTCACTTCACCTAAGTTTTCACGGTGAGATGGTTACAGAATCGCACTGCTGTTGACTTTAGTTTGACATCCTTAATTGTTGTGTTAATTAATAGTAGGTGACATTTAAAAAAATCTACAATATGAATCCAAAGTTGGAAAAATAAAAAACTACTACCTACTGTACCTAATCAATTCCAATGAATAGTAGCAAAACTCCGAACTTGAAAATAATTTCGAAAGCTCTCGTGGATTTTTTTTCAGTTGGCAACCAAACCTCAATTCGTCTACATCACTCATTCGTCAAAGTGAGTTATTTCGCGCCTAGAGTTACAAATCCGGCGATATCTAGACACCGGGCTGATGGGGTTCGTTTCATCTGATAATGTTTTATGTGGAAGTATTAGATTTTTATTCCTATTGTTTTTCTCTTTTTGAGTTCAAAAGTTTTCTACTGTTCCTTAATAAATTGATTGTTTGGTAATCGTATCCTTTGAGTATAATTTGGAAAACAAGGAACTGCTTTTCAAAATTATCTGAGCATAAACCTATTGAACTGCAAAACTTCAAGCATTTCTGGTTTTTTTAACCGATTTCAAAATGAGGAGGTTTCTCAATTCGACCGTATATATATATAATATACTAGCTGCGCCCCGCGGTTTCACCCGCATAAGTTTCGATCCCGTGGGAACATCGGGATAAAAAATATCCTATATGTTAATCCTGGTTATAAACCATCTGTGTGCCAAAATTCATCGAAATCCGTTCAGTAGTTTTTGCGTGAAAGAGTAACAAACATCCATACATCCATACAAACTTTCACGTTTATAATATTAGTAGGATATATTTTTTTTTTATGTGTGTTCATAGATAACTTCGTCGTTTATGAACCGATTTTGATGATTCTTTTTTTGTTGGAAAGGAGATATCCCAAGGGTGGTCCCATGATAAGGAAGCCAGGAACTGATGATGGCATCCCAGAGAAATCGAGGGGAACATTCGAAAATCGTAGAGGCGACTAGTGCGTTTGTTAATTTTTTCATTACCTAAGTATTTTAAAGCACTACAATTTAATGAAGGTCTGGAGTTGATCTAATGATGGAGCCAAAAGACAATTGAGGGGACTCCTCAACGATTCACAGCAGTTACCTTGTGTTTGGACTTAATTTATTATTGGGGTACCTCTAATCTAGCAAGTATATACATAGATGATTTTGTGTGGGGTAGGTAGGTTCAACTAAAAAGTGAAAAATAAAAACTTTTTTACAAAAAAAAAAACAACCGACTTCCAAAAAAACACAAATTTATAAATTACTTTTTTTATCATTCTGCTGCTTTATATTAAAGAGATACCAACAACAACTGTTGCCATGGAAGTCAAGAGAAATTATGACCTCACATTAAGTAGGAAAGACTTATTCTTGTCTGACTATTATTAGGTACTTACACATTTTCGCTTTTTAATTTTAACGTTCACTTTTAATATACCTACCTCACCTTTTGTTTAAAATTCGAAAGTAAATTTACTAATAAACCACCACAATGCAATTTTAAGAGATTTATTGAGATTTATTTCAAAGTCAAAACATTTATCGCAAATAGGCACATAAAAGGTACTTTTGAAAGTCAAAATTTACAATAAAATAGAATTGATTCTATTCATCACTTCCAAAAGGTAGTTTCGTATGGAGAAGAATAAGCAAGAAACTCCACCGTTACTCTTTTAATATGTGTAACAATATTTTGTATACATTAATTTATGTGAAGACGATGCGTCTAGAATAAAATTACTATACCACAATAGGTTATAGAATTAAAAATAAAACAATGACAGATACATTAATTAAATATGTGATAGATATACGGTGCTCAAATATTTACAAACAACAAGAATATTGTCAAGAACGTCAATACCCTTTTTGGGTTAAGTGTGATTAGGGTACAAATAATGTATTCAGCCAGCTTCTTTGAATTGTATTGAACTTACAATCCTCTTACTATCAAACAGTAGATACTTGATAAGTTTTTGGTTTAATCTGTGCTGTATTTGTATGGCTTTGTGTTATATTGACAAATAAAATGTGTGTCCTCAAGAAGTACAACACTAAACGCAGAATATGAATTTGTTTATCTATGAACGTTTGTGGTAAAAACATCAATTTGTTTTAAAACTAACAATTGTTTTTATTAAAATAAAAGGTTGTTCTATTAGTAAACGAGGGTTTGTTTTCAAACTACGTTGATTTTTCTAACAAATAATGTTATTACACCAAAGACATTCCACAAAGACACTTTCCATTCTTCACTTTGGATTAAAACATCGAGCGTGTAGCAAACGTGATATTAACCCCAAGAGGGTGTTATATTCCGACCGAATTTCAGCCATGGCGACCAATGTGAGTTGATACCAGCCTTCGGTGCGTGACATTTTATAATGCACTCTCTCTTCCCTCACTCTCATAGTCCGATGGGACGGCGTTCTGACAAGACCGAAGAGAGATCAGGCACAGACCCCGCCAACTTCCAAACTCCGGGCTGGTTTTATGAAATTCCTAATGGAAAAACACACTTACACCTTGCCTGACCAGCACATTAACTTTTCTACCAAATAATGTTCATACACTAAAGACTTTCCTTTCTTCACTTTCGATTAAAACAGTCGTGCATGCTGATATATCTATGGCTCCTTCGGGGCGAACATAAACAGACGTGGCATTAACCCCAAGAGAGTGTTATATACAAACACAGTGACGTACACCCAGCATAGGGCTACTGGCAGTTGTTATTAAAATTTTCATGAATTTCGCTCGACTGTGACAAATAATGCCGTTTTGGGAACGCAGTGAAGGTAAAGTTTTCGTGTTTGTGGAATTTGATTAATTTTGGACATATTTTATACTGAAGTGAAATGGTGTGAATATTGTTTGGGACGGGTAGCGAAATAAAAGCATGGGTTGGATTTTCTAATGACATGGTATCAGTATTTGAAAAATTATATATTATGTAGATTTAGTTGTTTTGTTGTATTATATTATATTTTTGAATACTGCATTGTGGACGTTATTAGGTAGGTACTACATACCCATACGCACCCATTTTTTACTATAAGCATTCCGCAAGATTAAGGAAAAATAAATGCCATAGTTTTATAATTATTTATTTGATCAATAACGTAGCATAAAGTTCGTATAATATATCCCTACAAAGTTCCATAAATATAAAATTTTGCACACGAAAACCGTTCCACGTTACCTTAATTGTAAATTGTTATTCATATAAATAAACGATTTTTACTTTTATCTTTTTGTTCTGAGACGTAATAAATAAGGTAAGTTTACACACCCGAGCTCAATATTCTATAAGGCGTGGTTGCTGAGTGAATAAGCTACTGCGTGACATGCCTAATCCCCGCGTGCGTGCACACGCCCTATAATATATTGAAAGGAACTTTCAAGTAAAAAGTATTGTGTTAAATGTATTTGAACCTTGTCAGGTGGCAGGATTTACTCTGTTGTGTGTAAAAGGACTATTCCTTTTGAATTTTGAAAACTTGACCCAGTTTTCCAATCAACAGCCTATGCTGTTGATTGGAAAACTGGGCCAAGTTTTTTATTTGACTTCACAGAAAGAAAGAAAAAAATAGTTTATTTGACTCAGCAGGTACCAGTTAAGTACTTGTCATAGAAATTAATGTAATCGATTACTGTCCGGACGTCGAGAGAATGCGTCGCTGACACCTGTCAGTGCGACAATTTCGGACGGCACGGTTGGCGCAGTGGTTAAGCGATTGACTGCTGTGCTGCGTGTCGCGGGTTCGATTCCCGCACGGAACAAATATTTGTATGACTTACAATTAGTTGTTCCGGGTCTAGCTGTTTGTGTATGTGAGTTTATATGTCTGTAAACGCACCCACGACACAGGAGAAATTCCTAGTGTGGGGCAACGTTAAAAAAAAAAGACTGGCTAGATAGAGATAATAGATCAAATGTAGTAAGCCACGGCTTAATGTCACCGAGAATACTTAGGTGAAGTGAGCTAGTGTGAATCCCCTAGCATCAGGTGAAATGGAATTGGACCTTTTTGGCGCAGCCGTGAGGCACACTTTTCTGCTAATTTCGTACATCGGACTTTAAAGTTTTTTCTAAAGTTATTTTTTTGTTTCATCTCATGTAGGTATCTGGTGTATTGTGTGTCTTTTAGTTTGCGCTAAATAAATGTATTTCCTTTATTTTTTTTTTCTTTGAATTGAGAACTCACTCCTAGCTCACTTCATTTAGTTTTCACGGTGAGATTTTCACAGAACAGACCGGTTGGTCTATAATATTTTTAACAATCTACTTTCTTAAAAAAAAAACACAAAATTCCTGGAGGTCTCAGGAGAGCTTCCCATTTTTACAGCTACTCCTGGGACTTTGCTTCTAAACGCCATTTTGATATTAGTTTTTTACGGTCGTAGCCGTACTTTTAAATGATAAATGATTTTATTTTGTAAGTAGGTTTGTACAAACACTTTTACACGTCAATCATATTTTAAAACTAGATGAGGTCGGCGTTTCCTATCTGACTAGTCTGAGAAGAAAGGCCGAAACAAACTCAGAGGTCACAGTCTCTTTTAAAGTCCAGACATAATCTTGGTCAGATTATATGAAGACCATGCAGGTCGATGTCCGAGATGGTCTTTTGAGGAAAGAACCACACAGATTGAGAGGACCTGTCCAGTCAGAGCACGCATTTGTCAGGAATCGTGCAGCTCAACTCAAAACTTAAGGAGCTCAACGATTCGACGAACAATACCAAAGAAAGGACATTTGGGTTAAGATCCCAGTCTCTTGTACCATTTTTTTACTGGGACCACTTTCATGAGTGCATGGAAGATAGAGTAATCTTTATCTATACTAATAATAAAGCTGAAGAGTATGTGTGTTTGAACGCGCTAATCTCCACCAGACCACCAGTTCCACCACCACCAGTACCAGTTGGATTTGAAAATTTTTGCATTCGATAGCCGAATTCTTGAGAGAGGCTATAGGCTATTTAACATCATGCTATGACCTTAAGGGTCCTCGATCAAAAAGAAATAAGGCAGAAAAAACGCTAAGCAACAAAGAAGTAATAGCGAGGGTAAGCGATGCAATGCGATGGGGGCCGAGATTTCACGCGAACGAAGTTACTGGCAGAAGCTAGTAGGTAATAAGCAGCCATTGTATATTTTCAAACAGGTGAACATACCACCGACTACCTCGTTAGTCTAAGTGGTCGCAAGCATCACTGCAGAGCATTAGATCCTGGGTTTGATTCCCGGGTCGGGCGAAGTGTTATGTTGATGTTTCCATTTGGAATTTTTATTTTTTTAATTTTGTTTCTCAGTGATTTGTGCCCAGTTGATAGCAATAGGCTCACCCGTTATTACAAGAGACTTAAACATAAGTGGCAAATTGTGGGTTTACTACAGGTACACCTCTGCCTAACCGTTCGGGAACTACAGGCGTGATGTTATGCTATGAACATACCACCTTAATTTAACTTAACCTCTCAAATATCCAAGTCGCAATCCATGAGACTCATCATTTTGGACTAAGTAGCCTCCCTTGACATTTTTTTCACATCTTTTCGTACATATACGATTATTGAAGCTCAAGCCAAGTGTTATGTTAGCAGTGAGACGTGCCTCCGAGTATATTAACGGAGGAAACGACTGGATAGCAGGGTAGAGTCCGACCGAATTTCGTTTTCGGTTTTCGGCAATTTTCGGCTGAAATATCAGTTTTCGGCCGGAAGAGAAAAATATTTAGGGCCACTGCCGAAAAACCATACAGGCAAAAATTTCATCAGAGAAGATACATAGTTATAACGACTAAAAGCACAATAACTGTGAAAATTGCTTTATGTCGCATTTATCATCAGATTTTTTAATGTATTTGAGAAAAGTACAAAGTTTCTCATGATTTAAGTTTAAGCGGTGTTGAATTTTTATTTACTTAATTAAGATAATATTTACATTATATAAGCTTAAATTTAAAAATAATAATATGCAAATGTAAAAAAATAACCAAAAGAAAAAAAAATATATCGTCCGCATCGCTGTCAACAGGAACAGTGTCTAGTTTAAACGGTTAAATATAAATATTAAATGATTAACACTGCATTTATTTCATATTTACCGAAGAAAAACCAATCGACAAACCAAGTCGGTTTTCGGCCGAAAATGCAAGTCAAGCCGAATTTCGTTTTCGTTTCCGGCCGAAAATAAAAATCCATTTTAGTCGGACTCTACTAGATGCCCATAATTTAATATTACTAAAGGAGGTTTTATGGCGGGGAGGGACTGTTAAATGTTACAATGAAATGAATAAAGATTACAGAAGTTAAGAACGTGGATAGGAAACAAACATTGTTGCAGTAGTAACTACTTTTGTTTGTACTCAGTTTTCATATCCTGTTTTTATTTCTCTTTAGAACTGTAATGTCTGAGATAAATAAAACTCAGTTCTTGAAATTCACTCAAAATCAAAATGTTTTATTTCTCATAAACCACACACATACACACATACATTACATACATACATTTTACCAGTAAATCAGCCAGTCAAATCTCTCGTCAAGCGGTTGACAACCGGTTAAATTGAATAAGCAGTTAGAAATCCTTGGTGAATCTATTTGCGTGTCGAGAAGATTTTTATTATTTATTTATTTAAACTTTTCGCACAAAAAGGTACAAAGGCGGACTTAATGCCTTAGGCATTCTCTACCCCTGCACATAATCAGGCGAGAGGAGACGCCCGGGTGTCACCACTGCCAGGATCGCCCAGAGGACACGGTGGAGCATACGGTGGCGGTCTGCCCTGCTTGGGCGGAGCCCCGCCGTGTCCTCGTAGAGGCCATCGGCAACGGCGGCGACCTCTCGCGTCCGGCCCTGGTTCAAGCCATGGTCAGGGGCGAGAGGGAGTGGGAGGCAGTCACCTCCTTCTGCGAAGCAGTCATGCTAGCGAAGGAGGTGGCTGAGAGGCTGAGGGAGAACACCTCACGCCTCAGCCGCCGCGGGAGACGCTCCGGGCGTCGGGAGCCGCGTGACGACTCCCGGCCACCGTAGGCGCGGGCCTGCGGGCGGTGAGTAATGGGTAGCTCGCCGTCCGATCAGGACCAGGCCCGTGCCGGACGGCGCGTTGTGTTCCACGCGCGCCTCAAAGAGATGTCAGCAGAGGACGGGGCCCGATAGGGCCGAAGCCTGCCGGGGCGGCGGGATCATCCGAAAGGTTTACCGCTGCCCTGGAATAGAAAGGGCTAAGGAAGGAACACGGGTGGGTTTTAGTCAGTAAGAGTCTGACACTTCCTTCCGCTCCACCCAGAGCGGGAGGGGTCATTTGATGATTTCCCATCCACAAAAAAAAAAGGCATTCTTTACCAGTCAACCAAGGGTGGCGAAGAGATTAGATGGCAGGTGCTTTGGTTGAGAGGGACAATGATAAAAAAAAACTCTTAAAATATGTACATAAATAGGTTATATACATATACATACTATTAATATAATATATACTTTTAATATATACATACAAAATTAAGGGAGAGAGGTGTTACATTTTTCGTCTGATTTACTCCTAAATTTGGCTTGGGAGCCTTCCAACCAGATTTTACCACAAACATTAAAATTGCGTAACACAGGGTACTGTGTTAATTCATTGCGTTATGTACGTTGTTGAGCAGACAAATTTTTCGAACATATGAAGCAATGGATTAGCAATATCTTTCAAAATGATTCAGATTGATATTGATAGTTTGGTACGCCATTAGGGAGCCGATATGAAACATTTCCCCTTTTAAGAGGCATTTCACGTCAACGCCGGCTGCGCTGAAAACCAGCGCTGGGGCTCTGTCTCGTATAGGGTCTTAGCATTATGCTCAGCGATGGTCGTTTTGCGTGAATGTGACGCATGTTTACCCCCAACTTGTTTTTTTTTTGTGTTTGTTCTGTTTTACTCGTCATGTTTGCCGCAAATAAATGTATTTTCTTTATTTCTTTCTTTCTCTCTATTTCAATGGCATACAGTTGTCCCAATTCTAAGAGAGCTGCGTTCCTGTATATTAGTTGTCCCGAAAACTTAATAAAACGAGAGTGCTTGAAGAATTTATGTGTCAAATTGCAGTTATTTTGCTGTATATCTTAGCTTGAGTACGAAAATGATCAGTTCTAAACTTCTAAATAAAGCTTTGGTGAGACAGCGTTAGGCCCTTTGTACACGGCACGGATTCTTTACTGTACGGCGTATAAACCGCGCCGTAGAAAAAACGTGTCGGTCAACAAGCTTCCATAGTGACCCATACAACACTGACGACCGTGCCTACACCTTGCGAATAAAACGTTGTAACCTAGTTTCACGCCAAGAAAAACATGTATAAACACATGTACAAACGGCTTCATAATACATAATTATTGTTGATCCGCTACTCTATGTTCTATGTTACGGGTTTGGTTTCCGCACTTAGTCCTTCATGTGGACCATTATGCGTGGGCCATGGCGGCCGTCGGTGGTTATTCCAACCAGCCCACCTCCCTCCAGAAGTTTACTTAGAAAATCTGTGTAAGATCTGGGTGTCCCGAGGGTTTCCGACCTAATCTGGGTGACGCCTGTGCACTCAAAGAGCACATGCGCGACGGTTTCATCAGCCTCAACGCAAGCTCTGCACAGGAGGCTGTCCGTTTTGCCTATCGTGTGGATGGATGTGGATGTGATCCGCTACTCCAGCGCGATTCAAATCATAATTTTCACATTTCACTCACAAAGTCCTTATTCCGTTTCATTTGTTTGTCTGCAGGTATATTCGACACGGATGGCGTGCACGTCCCCGGCACAGAATGCGACTTCCAGTTCAGCCGGTCCGGCAGCCGGCCGACGCATGGCCGGTTGTACAGTCCTCGGTACCCGTCCATCTACCCCAACAATGTGCGGTGTTCCTACCATTTTCATGCGAGGTAAGACTTTATGGAAACGTGAATAAAACATTTGCGTGTGGTGTGAGGGCCCCTTTGTTAAAACTCTTTGAAAACGTGCTTAGGATTTACTGAACATTTCCAAATAATTGTGAAAGTTGGAATCAGATTTGTGAAAAGTCAAATAAGCGAGTTATGGACTGTAAAGTTGGGTCCTCAGTTCTCACATAGAGGATTGAGGGCTCATCTGTACCTGAGAAACTTTGGACACTACAGAAAAAGTCTTCATGCCAAAATCTAAGCTTGCTAACAAACAAAATTTGTGAAAACAAGATATTATCAAAAAACACTATCCTAACTTTAGTCTGGCCACAACTACCAAGCTTTGCCAGAATTAGGTCCCATATCTTTCAAGTAGTTCTACAGTACCAAATGTTGTTGACCCCCGAATCGTATCATCAAATCTTTTTTTTTTCACCCATCACGTCTGCGGAGTACAGTTACCCTGTATACATAGGTCCAGAGAAGAGGACAATATATGAGAGAGGTATTGGTCAAAGAGAGCTATTTACCCTGAAGGTATACCTAAGTAGGTACTTCGAACGTTTACCGATCACAGTAATTCTTTACTCCTCCATGCTTAATTCCCTGACAGAAAACCTAATAACTTTGTCAGACATTTGAGCAGCCGTTTGTGATTTAAAAAAAAAATACCAAGCTGAACTTTTGAAAAAAAATATCAGCATTAAACTCGGTGTCCATCTTGGGATAGGTTTTTGGAAAAAGCACGACCACGACGGTTTCGTGGAATTGGGTTGGTGACCGTAAATAGACGAAAATAACACTCCAATTGCTTTTCTGGGAAATCTGGGTTTCGATTCAGATCTCCAAAGCGAAATTACGTAGTTCCAAGCAGTTGAAACTGTATTTGCGTGCATAAACTAAGAACTATTCAAGATCCACTAGTTTTATTAAAAACAATTTTGCTTCTTTTTCAGACCAAAGGAACGCGTGAAAATTGTATTCGAAGAAGTTGCGCTTCAAAAAGGTGACATAAGGTATGTATGACATTTTACTTTCTTCTTTATACTTACAAAAACATGTAAAATTCAAGAAGTCAGACCACTGCCATAACCGCAGATCTATTATGTAAAAGTCTCTCCAAACTTAGGTAAAGTGAGCTGTCAATAGTGTCAATCCCTAGCATCACGTGGAATGACAGCTCACTTCAAGCTCACTTCACCTTAATTTTCACGGTGAGAGTTTTACAGAATAGACCGGCCGAGATTCAGGTTTTTAAAGAAAAAAACTCAAAAACCTGCAGTGCGATTCTGTAACCATCTCACCGTGAAAACTTAGGTGAAGTGAGCGTGGAGTGAGCGGTCATTCCAACTAATGCTAAGGGATTGACACTATTGACAGCTCACTCTAAGTTCACTTCACTTAACTTTTCACGGTGAGATTTTTACAGAATCGATCGGCTGCTCACAATATATTAAACAATGTTATGTCATAATCACCGTCAGTGTATCAGCCGGAAAACGTCCACGTTTAACGTGGGTTTCCCTTCCCTACCATAAATTGCTATTATTATAGCGAGCCAGATATCTGAAGGCTTCAATTTTTTTTACCAGTACTTTTTTATTTTTGAACTCTCTGCCTTTGAAGGAACATAATAATTGCAGTTTTATGATGTTATTTTAATAAATAAAATGACGTCACAAATAGTCTTAATAAAAAAATTGACGCAGTATCAAAAATAAATGTATACATTATTACACCAATAAAAGTTATCCGCAACAGCACGCTTAACGAAATTAAACTCAAATAAAAACTGACGACACAATCATAAAACACTTCGGCAGCCATAATTCTCAAGCTAAAAATCCATCTATAAAAATAAAATTGCAAGTAAAGTTATTCCATAACGTCACCGTCATACGAAGACTGGGTGATAAAACTGGGAAAGTACGCGTGATAATCGAATTTCTGATCGAAAATATTCAATGTGATGACGGGCGTGCAACGTCAAACGTAGAAGTACCTAGTGTCGCCAGATGGCACCATAGTTTTGGGACGTCTTGATATGCTAAAACTATTATTATCTTATCTAATATCTTTGTGGATATTGGAATCCTGAACAATGTAGAGATTTGGAGCTACATAGTGTAGTGGTATCTACAACGCCACATGCGAACAACGCGTCATACTGACGTCACACAAAATCCTGCATCTCGCAAGCAGAGTTTACAGCGCAACTAGCATATATACAACGGCCCAACGGCGAAGATGATTGAACTTTACACCCTGTTCCTCATACCTCTATAATAGCAATTTTATTTGATATTATTTAGCATGACCCTTAGCTGCTATCACTATGACGTAGTAGTGGGATGAAGGTTTCACGAACCCACATAAGTAGTTACGTACCATGTAACTTTTCCTGTTTCCACACACCAAGTCGATTTAGTAATAGCAGAGATGCCTAATGCCTGCATTTTGTTTGTTTAAAAAAAATACTTAGAATAACATCGGTTGCAATATAAATAAAACCGACTATGCGTACAATATTTCGTTAATTTACAAAAGAGTAAATTATGCAGTGCTGACCGCCAAGCGATTTCGGGTTTCGGTTGCTGGCTTGCTTCGTTACGATCCTCTCTGCTTTATTTTAACAAAAATCCGGACATTAATATGAAAGCGTATGAGATTTTGTAAAGATTATAAAGGCCGATTTTATCGCAAATTTTTATTGAATTGTAAAATCACTATTAGGGCTTCTTCCGTTTCTTCCTCATCTTCATCCACAACCTGACTTTACCCACTGCTGAGGATAGGCGTCTCTATTCTCGTGTGCCAAGTTCCACGCTCCTGTGCCAGCCTCATCCAGGTTTTGCCCGCGATGGCAACAATGTCGTCTGCCCAGCTCGCCGCCTTCAGTTTCCTAATTCATTTGAATCTAAAACTTCAGAGCAACAGATCAAGACTCAAAACTTCCGAATATTTTGTTCAACCGACTTCAGCATCCTTCTTACACATCCGTGTAAACACGAAAAATATTAAAAAAACCGTTTACCCTAACGCTAACGCCTTAAAACATCTCCATGACAAACAATATTCACCCCTCGAGAATACATCCCGCGCGAATTATTTGGGTTTTTACTCAAAACCAGTAAACCGAAACAGCCCAACCGTAACCAATCCGTAAAGCGGTTAGTAGAGTTGGCATAATTAAATTATGGTTTTAACGGTCGACTAGTGCTCACGTAAATGAGCCCAGCTCATAAACTATACGTACTTGTTTAATTAAGCGGATAATGCATGAATGGGTCGCTTTGGGTCGCTACGTCATAATGCAGCCTGGGGTCTTTTGCATAACAGTTTCGGTCAAGTGGTGCGGAGAAATTAAGTGGTATCCATGGGTGGCTGTTAGATTGTAGTTAATTCTGTTTCAGTTATTTTACTAGCAATAGCGAATAGAGTTTATTTTCAAGTAAAATGAGAAAGAATATAAATTTATTTAGCAAAGACTAAAACGCGCTTAATAACAAAACATAACACAACGTGCTGTGATTGTAAAAATGACTTTGAACCGTCATTTTGGTGTTTTTGCGAGATCTGTGGGACATGAGTGCCTGCTTATACAGTATAATCAGCCTATAATGTTCCCACTGCTGGGACACAGGCCTTCCTTCTGTGGGAGAGACTGGGCCGAAACCCACCACTTGGGCCCAGTGCGGGTTGGTAGATGTCTTCGAATCTTTTGGTTCTAGGACATGCTGGTTTCCTCACGATGTTTTCCTTCACCGTTTCGCTTGCAGGGTTAGCATAAACGTAGAATGTCCCTCTCTAAACATAAACGCGTTTTTCGTCTAGTAAACCCACTGCTCGTGAAACGCCCGCGTAATCTGAACATACTAAAACTGAATTATGTTTTGCTACATCAGTCACAAACATAATATGTCCCTACACTAATTATTGTTTGTACCTAGATAACGGACAGGTCCGCACAATCTACCTGACCGCCGTCCCGTATAAGCGTAACACAACCCACACGACTTTATAACTGGGTCAACCCAAATAACTTCCATTTCATTTACCTCTGCTATAATAACAACAACCTGTAGAGAGTTTGTTTTTCAACACAATGTCTCGCAACGTAATCTAAAAAATCACGAAAAATAGTGGAAAATATTAAGGGGTGATTCCCCCTATATACTGGGTGGCGCAAAAGTAAAGACCCTATTTGGTTCAGCTATAACATTTTTTCTAAATTAGAAAACTAGATTTAGATTTTTTTAAATGTATATTTGTGCCATTAAATTTCGTACCATTAGGATTTAAAGATGATGTCTTTTAAATGGTGACCTCCAGAGTTGATACACATTTGAGCCCTATTTATGACATTTTGCATAACTTGCCGTAACACTTCCTGCGATATGTTCGTTATTTCTTGACGAATGTTTTCTTTTAGAGCTGCGAGAGTCTGTGGCTTGTTCACATACACCCGAGATTTCAAAAAACCCCAAAGAAAGAAGTCTGGACTGGTCAGATCGGGTGATCTTGCAGGCCAAGGCAAATCGCCAAAACGAGAGATAACTCGGCCTGGAAAAGCGTCCCTCACTAAGTCCATAGTGTCGCGCGCTGTGTGTGCCGTAGCGCCGTCTTGTTGAAACCAGATGTGCTCCAGCCCCAATTCGTCCAAACTGGGTATCAAAAACTCACGTAACATGGTTCTGTAGCGTTCTCGTTTGCGTGGCACGTCGCCTCGTTGATGTTTCTGGACACTCTTCCACATCTTCGCGCACAGCATCGATATTTTCAGCTGAACGGCCTGTTCTTGGTCTCCCAGACTTAGGTCTATCCAATGTTGAGCCAGTTGGTTCAAGGCGTGTGGCAAAGCGTCGAATTGTGCGACCAATCGGTGCCGGACGGTGGGGAAATCGTCGACGAAATTCACGTTGTGTTCTTATCACTGATGAATTATTCCGTAAGAACATTGACACAATTATTCCACGTTCTTGGGGAGTAAAACGGTCCATGTTTATTTTCAGTGTATTTTACATTTGTTCACTACACAATTTTCAACAACAGAATGACAGAAAATGTCATATAAAAAAAAAAAAGGTATTTTCTTTAGTGCCACTACTTTTGCGCCACCCAGTATAAACAACTTTTGCTGTTGTACTAAAGTTGTTACATGATGAACTGAACAAAAATAGTTAAACAAAAAGAACTGAAAGTTGGTACCAGCGGGGTAATTGCGTAACACACTATCAGTAGCAATGACTTTATTTTGACAGTTCAACGACATTCGTTGCATTATTTGCGCTGTCGAGCAGACACATTTTTCGAACATATGAAGCAATGGACTATCAATATCCTTCAAATTGATTCAAATTTGGATTGACAGTGTGTTACGCAATTAGGGTACTGTTAGTAGTTGTAGTAAGTTTAGGAACTTTAGTAACGTCAGGTCACTTGTAAAGGCTCATGGAATTTATCACAACAACCATTGAAGGTCTACAGCTGATCATGGTGATCCCTCATAGACCGCAGACTCGCTTGTACCTATATGGCGCTAATTTTGTTGGCAACAAGGAAGAGACGGAGCAAGTCTGGCTCTAAAACTCGAATTGTTTACACATCTGAATCAGATAAAAAACACTGAACCTGAAAATTATACTGTGTTTCGAGAATTGGTAATAATCTAAATTCTCTCTGAAACGTTGACAAAGGTTCTCAAATCGCGTAACACAGATTTCGCATGTTCATTTTCCAACTAATCAATACAGTGTTGCCAGTGTAGCTACAAATAAATGAAACAAGACTGAATATTTGACCACCGTGTATGCCTCAGGCGTTGATATCGGCAAGCCGGAACACCTTGTAAAGGTATATGCCCCAGCTAATCCGTTTTGGTACCGTAACTAAATTTAGTGGCACGCCGGTTAGAGGAAAATTTTAGCGGCTCGTAAACACGCAAGGAGGTAAATATTGTAACGTAGACTTAACTTACTATAGTGGTGGGGTTGCCAACAAAGAAAATATCAACCCGACGCCAACCAATCCGGATTTAATTTGGTCAGTCTATGTCATGGGTTAGCGTCCGCGTGGTCTAGTGCCCTCCACTCTATCCTGCACGTCAAGGCGCTTTAGGTTTTTTTTATTCAATCCAGGTACATTTGTTTAGAGCTTGATTTGCCAGGAAGGAAGGCACAGCATTTAAGGATGACCCAAGGAGCATCCTTATATTTTCGATTCACAAATTGTCCCCGACCTAATTTCGAATCTCTCGAAACAGTGCAAACCATTCTACAATTCCGAGTATATATCCCAACAGCCGTCCTAAACATAACTTGACTAAACTCAGGACATTCCTGTAAAGGAATTCCGTAAGTCCAGCCAGTGAAACTTGACTAACTAAATTAACCTAACTGAATTATTCGTGCAGTAATATTACGTGGGCGGTATTAATAATTATAACTGTGTAATCTTTGCTGTAATTTTGTAGGAATTTGCCTAAAAATATATATTCCATTTGAAAAGTGATCTATGGCTGTAGATTTAGCGTAGGTAATTCACATACTCGTCATTGCACAAAGAGGCCTTGATTTTTTCCTTTTAAGTAAATTGGTTTAGATATTGTTTTTTTTTTAATATTTTTTTTAAGTCACTGTCTGCCACCGCTGTCACCCGTGTCCGTCAAAATAGATTTTCTATTGTGTCTGTTGTCTGGCAGGCAAAGTGTTAATATCGTTTTTTTGATGCGTTATAGATAAATTGGTTTTGAAACGGAATCATTTCAGTTCCAAAACCAGTTACAGAGATTATAAATTGTAGTCTATTATTCTCGTTTATATCGGTTACCGGTAAAGGCATTGTATAGAATACCCAGTAATTCAATACAATGCCAAGAATATATAGAATTCGATATTCTATAGAATACTGGACTATACAGATTGCCGATAATATCTCTACTTACCTTCTTATAATAAGTTACATACATACCTTTGAAATATACAAATTACCATGCACAAAAAGCAAAAAACTAAAGGAAACCATAATGTTTTTATAAGCGGAGTAGAAAGGCCACTAAAGGATTTTATCGGTCGGATTGATGACGGTTTGCAGCCACACCGCGCTGTGGTCGGTGTAAAGGATTGCAAAGATTAAGTGGTAGCTAGCTGTGGGGAACCAGGAACTCACCATATTAAGAATAAAGAAAACTTTGTACTTTTCAAGCTCTCAAAACCTTTACAAATGTTTCTACTGTGTGCAGTGTTTCAGATAGAATGGGTTAACAATTCACATAAAAAGTGGTAGGTAAATGATAAATAATTTTATTTCTATAAGTACAAACCTTTGTATAAATACTTTTGACACGTTTACATGTCTATCATACCTATTTAAAAAAAACTAGATGAGGTCGGCGTTTCCAATCCAAATACGCTGAGAAAGATAAAGAGAAAGGCTGAAACAATCTCAGATGTCAGTCTCTTTTAAAGCTCAGACTAATCTTGGTCAGATCATTTGATGATTTTGCACAAGCTGCTTATAAGTGAAGGAATGTCAATATTAGATCAATAGTTATTTAGCCGCATTACCTGCAACTTAATTGTGTCACACACTTTCAATCTAAATCTGAATCATTTTGAAGGATATATTCCATGCCAGGGTAGCGGGGTCATCCGAAATGGTTACCGCTGCCCTGGAACAGAAAGGGCTAAGGAAGGAACACGGGTGGGTTTTAGTCAGTAAGAGTCTGATACTCCCTTCCGCTCCACCCAGAGCGGGGGGGTCATTTGATGATTTCCCATTAAAAAAAAATAGGATATATTCCATTGCTGTCAAAATGAAAGCCACTCTCATACTATATTACGCAATAACGACGCTGGAAGCCAAACTAAAACAAAACAATATCGATGCATAACTTAACCTTATTTACACAAAGCTAGGTACTTAAGTGCGTACTTGTAACGAGTAAAGTGCAATAAACATATAATTACGTCGCAATTTCCGAGTCTGTCAACATTACATTACCATAATGACGGAGCTCCCTTACATATTGCTCATGACGTAGATCCTGAATTACTGTTAAAGCAATTCAATTATATGTTTATCTTCATACTCTTCTTGCTTAATGGATTGAGAGAATTTTGTACGCTGTCCAAGTTTGGGCTTAAAATCCTGTACAGAGTAAATAAAACGGTTTTGCATTTATCTCAAATGTTTAGTTTACCAGAATAGAAACGGTTTCGTGGTGGTAGTAAAGTTGATAGTTTTAGTAGTAACACAAATATTGTTCAAAATTGGTCTACTACAGTGGTTCTCAAACTTTTTTGGTGACGGAACCCTTTTGGGAAGCAAAATACTTGATGGAACCCTACAATAAAACAATAGTTTTTAAAAGTGTATTCTTTATTAATAAGCATAATAAAATTACAATGTAACAGTTACTAATTATTACTTACTTTACCACATGGCAAGTACAATAATAGAAGATATTAAAAAAGAAAAAAATCTAACTAATGGGAGGTATGAAACTGTTTTTTATTTTTCATCAATTGGTTGATATCAGGTTTGATAGAAGACAGTTGAAGTCTCATATCAGGTTCGGCGTCCAGTCTATTGCGATATTTTGTTTTCGTGGCTGCATAGGTTGAGAATCCTGTTTCGCACAAATATGTTGTTGGGAACGGGAGAAGAATATTCAGAGCCATTTTGCCAAGCATTGGATATTCATCACGGATTCTGCACCAAAAATCGTTGAGAGGCGTCGTTTTGAACAGTGACTCCATACTTGTGTCTGATGACATTTCTAAAAGAGATTCATATATCTCGTTTGACATACTTTCGGGCTTTTCCAAGTTAGGTAAAAAAGGATTATGAATCCATGAATTCAGTTTCATTTTTGTATTCTGTTCTTCGGGAAAATACTTTTCAAAAGATGCGCGCATCGATCTGAGATATTGGACCAATTCTCCAAACACATCATTTTGAAACATTTCTGAGTCGTTATCGCTAACAAACTCACTGAGTGACGTAAAGCTTTCTATTTCTTTCTTACCAACGCAAATAATCCAAAAATCTAATTTTCTTTTGAAGGCAGTTATTTTGTTATAGGCCTGAAACACTGTTGTCTGTTTACCTTGCAATGATAAATTCAATTCGTTCAGTTTTTGAAAGATATCCGCCATAAAAGACAATCGGAACAACCAAGTTTTATCATACAAACGGTCCTTCAAATTAAAAGAAGTATCTGCTGAAAGAAACATTTGTAACTCGGCTCTAAGTTCAAATAGCCTTGTTAAAGTTTTACCTCGAGACAGCCATCGCACTTCTGTATGGAGCAGCAGTGTTTTATGTTTGCTGCCATAATCTTCACACAATAATGAGAACAATCGGGATTGTAGTGGTCGTGATTTGATAAAATTAATTATTTTTACCGCTTCATCCATAACTAATTTTAGATTTGACGGCATTTGCTTCATCGCAAGTGCTTGTCTATGCAGAATACAATGGCTGGAACTACAATTAGGCGCTTTATTTTTTATTCGTGACACTGCTCCTGCTGTTTTACCTGTCATCGCCTTGGCCCCATCTGTACAAATGTCAATGCAATTGTTCCAACTGATATTATTTTCTTCAAAAAATATATTTATTTTATTAAAAATTTCTTCCCCGGTAGTGTTTGTGAGCAGCGGTGAACACATAAGCATGTCTTCTTTAAAAGAACTTTCATATGGATATCTCACGATAACCAGCAAGATAGCCAAACCAGCGACATCAGTTGACTCGTCCATTTGCAAGGCGAATCGTGTTTTTTGTAGACGTGTAACTAGTTCTTGTTTGACGTAGCTTGCCAGATCATGGATTCGCCGTGAAACAGTATCGTTTGATAGCGGCACAGTAGAAAGATGCTTTGCAGATTTTTCATCGAGCATACATTTTGTTATGTCTAATACACATGGCTTTATTAAATTCTCAGCGATAGTGTGCGCTTCACCTGCTTGTGCAATGCGATAGCTAACTAAATATGATGCCTCCGTGGCCTTTTCGTTGATAGTTTGTGTTACATGCATCATATTTTTTTGACTTTCCAATAACTGATCTTTTTTACGAACAAAAAATTCTTTATTCTTGTCTTTAGACTCGGGGTGCACAGTTTCTAAATGTCGGCGCAATTTGGCAGGTGCCATGGAACTATTAGGAAGCAGTTTACTACATAGCATGCAGAGAGGTGAGCCGTTGGAATTAACAAATCCGAAACTGATATATGATTCATCATACTTCCTTTTTTTCGTCTTTGAAACCGTCGAGCTTGACGTCGCGGCATCATCGTCTGGATCGGTGATTGCTATATTCTCCGTGCGTACTGCTTTTGAACATTCAGCGTCATTAGAAGATGTTGTTGCAACACGTTTAACACCTTTAAGCCAACGTTCCATTCTTCTTTATTTATAATGTTACACGTCAGGATAGTGGGGTCTAAATAATGCACAATCGTTACTGCGTATAAGAGACTAAGTTTAGTACAATGAAGAAATGTATAAAACTGAGACAACGAATACAGCAGGCAGTAGAACAATGAACACTAGTTTCTCGCTAGCAAGCTTATAAGTAGGTAGGCAGGAACTTATCGCTCCGAACGCTAATTGTCAACTGACTGACGAGGCGCGACACGCGATCGCCGCTTTTATACTTAGTCCTAGACTCGATCTCGAATATTCTCGAAAATACTCGAGTCGGCGCCTTTGATAAACAAAAAGCAAAAATAAAAAGAGAAATATAAAAATTACGTTGTAAACAATCTCGACTTTATTTTTTTAAGTTAGAGTCGAAAGTCGCTTGTTGACAACTATAGCGTCTAATACAGAGGCGGCTTTTATCAAAGGGACTGCGCGCTCACAAGTATACCTACAAGTATACATGTTGATACCAAAGTTATGAGATATTGTACCAGTTATTGTAACACATGTTTATACAAATACAAATAAATAAATAAATATACATACGCGCGGCCGCGGTGTCAAAACGTTCGACCAGAGAGAGGTGTTTTGATTTTTTTTTCTAAATTCTTGAGGAACCCCTACAGAGGTATCGCGGAACCCTAGGGTTCCGCGGAACACACTTAGAGTATAGCTGGTCTACTAAGTAAAGTAGTACTAAATATTTGGCAAAAGTTCATATTCCATTCATGTATAGAAGTATGAGGAATAGGGTGTAAAGTTCACTCAGTAGAAAAGGGAGGATCCTCCGACCAGACGGGTGTCCCGACCGACGATTGATGTCGGGACGTTGTAGATAATAAATGCTAGTTGCGCGGTAAATTCACTTACGCGATGAGGCATTTTGAGTGACGTCAGTGTGATGCGTAGGTAGTTCGCATGTGGTGATGTAGACACCATGTGTAACCAGAATCCAGATAGAACCAAAGAGTAGCGAAGGAGGAAGGATCTACTGCCAACTATGGGACGCCATGGCCAAATCAAGCAACAATATAGCTCAGAATAATCATCATTCACCTAATCTCCTTTGCAGATAAGACTGAATATACATTTTAACGTGTAGCATCTGATTTACCAGCGAATTGCCATTTGACCTGGCCTGACCTGCCATCTGACCAATATATAATGTAATTCTATGGTGAGACTTGCAGTTTATCAGCGCAACCAAAAACGTGACCCCAACAAAATGATTTCCAAGTTCGTTGAATATTTTGTCACACCGACATAGAACTCCCATAACTCTTCCAACATCACAGCTCGCCTAATAAAGCAAACACGACAATTTGCCGTAACGAGACTGTTGTCATAAAATGTATGAAGCTACGACGTCATGTATGTCAAAAGCAGAAGCCGGGGATATATTGCAGGAGGCTTTATATTTCATACGGGAAGTTGGCCACGGAAAAAATGGGTATTGCGTTTAAAAGAGACGAAGAAAAAGAGGCTCGATAGGTTCTGATAAAGAACACTAGCTTTTCATATTGGAAGGTAGGTAGTTACCATTTCTTTTTTAAAGCCACATAACAAAACATCACGTATGTAATCTATGAAGCGTTTAGCAGAGCTATAGTAGGTAGACCCCATTTTTTTTTTACTTTCAGTTATTTTTAAGAACGCAGTTCATCACACTAAGCATGAAATTCATCGAAATTCATTGAAGAAAATATATACCTTTAGAATTCGATGTAAAAAAATCAAAAGCAACCAAAAAAGTAGAAATCAAAGAAAATTACTAAAGAAATGTGGTACCACTGGGAACGGACCATCGCTTTGTAGATATACGAGTAACAAAGTGGATATGAACCTGTGTTAAATATTTTGTGTTATAATTATCTAGGTAAAAATGTGGTTATACCGTCATACGACACACGGCGCAGTTCGCACCCATCCCGTATAAACCATAAATGTCGTGTTAATTATATTGTTATCGACCACTACGGCGACCGCAGCCCTGTAAACTATTTGTGGTCACAATATTGGTCACAAATACACCGGAGGTACGTTATATAAAATTAAACGGCCTATATTACTGACCTGTGTATATTAAACCCTTTGTTGCGGCGAAGTCACGATACTGAATCTCAATTCCTATGCCTATTTCTCCTGATAGTGCCGTAAAACTCCATCATAAGTTTACCTCTGTCATGCATACAAGAATCAGGATTTCCAGTACAGGGGTCGAGACTTTAAATTAAGATCTAACGTTTACTCAAATTTTGGCAATAAATTACTATTAAATTGTGTAATGCAAGAATATGTCATTATCCCTAAAATTTACCACCACATTTATAATCTACACAAACAGATACAAAACTACATCCTTCATTAATTTTATCTATAACATAATATTTCGGTGTTACGAACTCCACGCTACACCCTACGTTCTACAGCGCGTTGGAAGCGTTGTTCTACTTCATCTATCTCATAATTAATACAGAATGTACTTCCATTTCAGTTGCCTGCGCCGCGCGGACATCATCAAAGTCTTTGATGGCAGGGACACCAACTCGCCAGCTATAGCCATGCTGTGTAACGAGCTTACAGGTACTTAAAATGTATTATTACTCATGAATATAAAGGGGCTGAAATGCAACAATGACAAAGCACGATATGACCAGACGTGCTACTTTGAGCTGAAACTATGTAACTTAATGGAATATTTACAGAAAACGGTCCCGAGCCAGGGGGTCTACTCCGAAGTGCAAAGTGCGAATGTTCGGATCGAACCGGCACATGGCCGAACCGAATATTATTGAAAAATGCGAAAAAAGTTCGTATCGGCTCAGTTGGGTCGGAACCATAGTTAAAATTCGAAAGAGTGTAGGAGTGTAGGATCGTGACCGACCGAACCAAATAGTAACTTCGTAGCAGGAACCGGCCGAACATTCGGCCGATACTACTTCGGAGTAGACCCCCAGTTCTATTTTGGACGGTAGTTAATACTAGTAAAGGACGACATAATATCCAATTTTGCTAACATTTCATTTTCTTTAAAACCGGTAAGTATTTATCAAGTCTCTTTTCTAAAATGTATTTATTAATACTCTTATCTTAAGTTAAAGTCTTCTCTCCACTAGACATTATCATCTGCTTAGTCTTTTCCCAATCCCAATCCCCTATGTTGGGGTCGGCTTCCAGTCTAACCGGATGCAGCTAAATACCAGTATTACATGGAGCGTCTGCCTACCTGACCTCCACAACCCAGTTACTGGGTAATACGTAGACGAACCCTTGGTAAGACTGGTTATTGGACCTTTGGGCTTCTGTCGACCCGTAACGACTGTCCAAGATCCACGAATGACAGCCGAGAACAATGGCTTAACGTGCTTGCGAGGCACGGAGGGGTCTTGGTATATTATGATGGACACCCATCCACGGACCAAAGCGGCAACCGCAGCTAGTTAAGATTTATCAAAAATGCATTATTTATAATGTCAAAATATTATAATGTCAAATTTATAATGTCAAATTATAAGTCAAAATGTCGAAAATATAAATCATAATGTCGAAGAATAAATCTTAATGTCAGCTTAACCTGATAGATCGATCCCTGCGGCTGTTATTGCTTGGCCACAAGCTCCTGTCTCTCCACCAGACAAGGACCACACACTACTCAACTAACTCAAGTTACATCAACTCCTATTCCCGCACATTTCCACAACTATCATAATAAGATTTTATTTCTTGACTTCCCGACACACTATACTAATATAAGTGACGTTGAGAAATCGGTTTGGAGATCTAATTTCACGGGATGCGAGGAAGCGGGACATTGCATTGCTCTGCCCGGCAGTCCCGGCATCACGGGATTCTTTGTCACTTTACACTCCTCTGCACTTATGGGACATACATAGTTCTACGACACAGATCTGGGACATAAATTGTTATTTTATCTGCAGCAAAAAATAAAAAGGTACATTTTTTATAAGGCGGTGAATTGACTCATAATAAATTAGTGCGCTTTACCATCAACGATTGCATCACTGCTTTCCATCAGGCGGGATCGCAGTCAAGCACTAGTTTATATCATTAAAAACAATATTATATAAATATATATATATTATAGAAGCAAATAATTTTATATGAAAGCCGATCCGAGTCAGCAAAAGATTAAATTGTTTAGATAGAACTAGATGAACCGAATTCCGAAACGCTTCTGACCCTAGCACTCATAATACTCGTAACATCATTATCAATTAGCTCATTAAATAATGTTACAATAATTTAATCTTTAATTGCATCCGGGTTGAGATAGCACATTTGATTAATCCTTTCAGGAACATCCCTGTCAGGAACATCGGACATGCATTTGGCAGAAAACTGATTATAAAACGCCGAGCTAGTCTCCTACTTTGAAGTTAACCTTTCTGGAATAGACAGGTGACCGATAGTTACAGCTACAGCGCGATAAGGAATCGTCTCCTACAAGGGAAATAATTGTACAAAATCTAACTTCAGCTGATACACAAGACGAGGTTTAGACGGTTTGTAAGACAGAATAATTAATAGTTTAAAAAACACTATAAAAACACGCTTTTATAAATTCACGATGCATCTATCTTCCGGCTTCATCATCAGACCTTGAAACCTACTCGTGGTCAAAGTTCATTACAAGACTTTTCTAAGAAATCCAAAACAGCTATGATACGATTTTCCATCATGAAGTTCCAGTTCATATCTTCCGGCTCCATCATCAGATCAGTTCGACAGTACCATATTATTGTATTGTCATCAGAACTACAAACAGCTGCCAATTTTCATTACGCTACGACCCTTGAAAGATGGTTAAATTAGTTACCTTAGATTCCATTACATAGTTAGTTACATACAGGTCGGCCTAATAAAAGCGTGTTAAAAACAGATGACTGTTGATATTGAGTCGATAGATAATAAAAAATCATACTACCGTTGGCTCGTATTACGATTTGATTTAGTTTTTATTGCTTTGCTGCGGGGCAAAGGCCTCTTCTCACACAGAGATACCATGAGCAGTAATAACCACGTTCGTTCGTTCAAGACGGCTTGCCGATTTCAGACTTATAATAAGTACTGATGTCTGTCTGTGAATGTCGGGAATTATCCCACGGGAACGTGTTACCGGAAAAAGTGTTACTCCATACCATCAGCTGAAAGTCCCGTAAAAATCGGTCCAGCCGTTTCGGAGATTACAAACAGTTAGACGTACAGACAGACAAAAAATAATGTGTTTTGGTTTTAAGTACATAGTAAGTTATAGGTATACTTTCATAATTATGCATTTAGTAAAAAGCTAATATTTTGATATTACAAACAGACACTTCCGTTTTATTTATTTGTATAGATGTACAGATAAGTCCAGGGGACCCCCTGATTCGGAGTAGACCTACTCCGAAGTGCAAAGTGCGAATGTTCGGATCGGACCGACTCGAATAATATTGAAAAAGTTCGGATCGGCTCAGTTGGTTCGGGACCATAGTCAATATTCGAAAGAGTGTAGGAGTGTAGGATCGGGACCGACCGAACCAAATAGTAACTTCGTAGCAGGAAACGGCCGAACATTCGGCCGATACTACTTCGGAGTAGACCCCCTGGTTGGCTCACAATGTTTTCCTTCACCGACGTCAGCGATATCAATGCAATGTATAGATGAAAATGTAACATTGGTACTTGAACCTACAACCTTATGCATGAGAGGCGATGTCTTAAGCACTGGGCCATCACTTTCCCAGACGATACGATTAGTGAATACTCAAAGTAAAATTAAGCTTTTCATACAGCTGGATACACAGGTTAGATATAAAATACGAACTAAATAACGACACCCAAACAAAGCGTAATGAGAAAAGCAGGTATTTACCAGGTAATGACAAGATAGCTTATAAAATCTACACAAATGATTTCTGACACCATTCCAAAAATGTCATATCTTATATGTATTATTGAGCTAAAGTAGAACTTTACTAGATTCAATAAGAAAATTAGTTTTCCCAGAAATATTACTTTTTTTTCCTGGAAAACATTTGGTACCTATTTTATTCCCTTTAGATTAGGTAAATAATCTTTGCAGACCGACTCAAGGCTATGTCGTCTGGTACAAATTGTGTTTTGATACATTTTCTAGATATTCAAGCGCCGCGCCTACTGGACTTCTTTCTTGAGAGGCTACCATAGAAATGTAAAAAACAGCCTATATCTATGGAAGCTACTTATATTTTCGGCATTTTTTGGGAACTAAACGTTCCAATCCTTTAAATGAAAGTGTTGCCATCTGCAGATCTGTACGTTTTCTGATCCACTGGTTTTCATTTTTTTTTGTTTTTTTTTTTGAAGATTAGGTACATTTTTATTATTCTCTGCTACAAATTATCAGCCATAGTTTGACGTGTTATTCTGTCGTGTGATACACATCCTGTCACGAACGAAGCTTTAAAGAAGAAGTTTAGGATTTATTCAACTCACATTCGTATCGGCTGTCACCTAGCTCCTGCGACGTCCACCACCTCCCTTTTTGAATGAATAATGCCGCGTCAAAGTAGCACTGACTTTTGGGGACAGGGGTGACACCTGGGTTTATTATTTTCTTAAGTTTTATAAAAAGGTGTCTTAGTATAATACTAAGACAGCTTTTTATTTTATTTATTTCAAAAGCTAGCCATCAATTCAACTCAAACTATTTTTGCATTGGAACATTCACAGGCAGTGAATGTTCTAATTATCTTAATATAATATGTAATTCTTCTGTAGGTACGTGTGTTTGTCACCTTACTCCTCCTAAACGGCTGGACCGATATGGATGAAATTCTGTATGTATATTTCAATGGGTTCCTAGATGGTTTGAAAAAACAAATGGACCCGGTCGGGCAGGACGACGATGTGTGTTGGGTCTGCTAGTATATTATAATTAAATATGTTTTTAATAAAGCTGTCATGACATGGATTTTTTTATCTACATATAAAATCCCCTAAGCTTGATCTGATTTTTATTTTCATGACAAGGAGCTTTGATACTATGACAGACTGAAGTCATCCGAAGATTGTCTTTAAAAGATTGCTCTTAACGATAAGACCGCCCATTGAGTCACCCTTTGTAAAGTTTGTGAAATGTGATAAATTAACCTACTGTTTTAATTGGATTGTAACAAATATTATAATGACTGACTGTAACACCATTATACCATGCTTAAGGCAAACAAAGACTTATCTATTTAATGTCCCACTGCAGGGTCAAGACCTCCCCTTCCTTTTTGCACTCAACTCGATCCAGAGCCAATATGGACACTCATATAAGCGTCAAGTTCGTCCCGCCACAATCATTTACGCCTGGACGATGCCGTTGAACGTTTTCCGAAACCCATGCTGTGGTGTTCATAGCCCACAATGCATCCGACATGCGGCAAACGTGTCCGGCCCAGTCCCATTTGAGCTTGGCTGCTTTTTGGGTGACAAAGCTTTTCCAAACTAAATTCTGCATACTCTTTACCTTATGGATGAAGAAAGCGTCATCACATGGATGTTTAGAATGTTATTTTCTATCTAAAGTAATATTAATGGTGTTACCAGAATATGAGATATAAGATTCATTTTTTAACCAATGAAATATGAGATTTTTTCTGTATTTCCTTGGAGACTCTGCCACCCCTATAGGGAACCCACTCGCTCCAGTTCCGCAGCTCTGTGATTGCAGACGGCACTCTATACCTAATTTCCAGGTTTTTGGTATTCAAACAATGGCCTCTGTTTCTCCAGACTATATTCAAGACGTTCACGATGAAATAATATCACCCTTTTCATTAAAATTACTGAATATAATTAATCTTGTCAGAGTTCTATTCAGAGTATTCGATAGTAAATTGAAATCGCCAATATTCAGCAGTTTTTGAAACAATAAGGTTGTTGGCATTGAAAGTGTAAAGGACATTGCTATATATTGCCATACATTGTTCGCCCTGGAACCAAGAGCATCGGAAAATGATGTGCTGTATTGTCGATCATTAGTAAACTCCTATAAGATCTTATTTGTATAGCGGACTAGCTGCAGAATAGATATATTTCAAAAAAAGTATCAGATTTTGAGGATAATCGAACCATAACAAAGAATATTAGGTATAGTTTTTCATAGCTCCGAGTGATTTTTAAGAAACTAAAAATAATAACGTTATTATGTTATTGTCAAATAGCTAAATGTATTCATTTAGCTGTTGTTTGTACCTACCTAGATAATTAGGTATCTATGGAGTTTTTTTCTAAAGCATAAGTGTATGTAATTGCAACGTTTAAATGCATATAATCTAATTAACATAGGTACCTGTATTCTTAGCATTGGTTTTGGAATGAGATAAAATGTTTGTTGTAAAAATAGAAACAGCGCACGCTTGAACGGAATTACTATAAAACGCGACTAGTATCTAGTGCATTTGCAAAGGAGTGCGTCTGGACGGCGCTGTTCAAACGCGTGACTATTAAACCAGCCTTACCAATTAGGTAGTAAGTTTTGAAATCTACAGTCCTACGTTAACATGTTTCAAAAAGAAACAAAACACAGGTTTTAATGTCATGTTATGTTGACATTAAAACACAGGTTTTAATGTCATGTTGTCGATGCAGTGAGAGCATAGGTTAGGTAAGAGACTGACAACCGCCATTTAGTCACGTCAAAAATAGGGGTGGCCAACTCGATACGATTTATCGATATTTCCTAAGATTTACTATGGCCATACGTTACAAACTAAAATAGATCAACTTTTGTCATACGATAATAATGAATACCATTTCAACTAAGACAATGGCGTCGATTCCCTTTGTTCACCAACTTAACTAAATTTAAGTTCAGTGCATCTTTTTCTTTCTATTTCATTAAGAAAAGGACAGAAGATAAATATTAGTATAATCCTGTCAAATTAAGATACTCCATAGACAAATATTAGACGTGATTAAAAACATGCCTACTAAAAATACGTCAATTTACGTCAGGCGCTGACTAATTTGACCCCGTTATCACATCGCCTACCCGAGCTATTACTTCGTTTTCGCTTAGCGTTTTTTTTTTTGTATTTGCTCGGCTCCTAAGTGTCATATGCGTGATGTTAAATAGTCTCAAGAATTCTCCTGAAATTGCAAAAAAAAATTGAAACCCGACTGGTAGTCCCATATACTAGCGCGTTCAAACCAACAAACAAACTCTTCAGCTTTATTGAAGATATTAGTTATATAGATTCTTGTATTTGTTAAAGAATCGGCTAACAGCAAATCAACAGCAATATCACACAATACTAGCAACTGTTTGCTTCTAAAAGGATTTGTCACAGACTCAACCTCCAAATAACATGCGTAAGCAATTATTTGTTTATGTAATTACAAGAACGAAGTGGCTAATAAATATAAAGTGACGATAAGCTATCAACAACATTTACTCTTGACATTACCGGAATGTAAACTGGACTTAAACCTTGAACCCTTATCTGTGCCTACGTGTTAGTCATGCAGAATCTTTACTCTGTAATCTTATGTCGCATTTACTTGTAATGAAGAAATGTGGCGTGATGTTCTTACTTCTTTTGTTTGATTTAACAACGGCATAGTGAGCTGATGTATTCTGTACCTTGTCTTGTCTTCCCTCCCAGTTTTCAAGTCATCTTCCCATTTTTTAAATGGTCTTTCGACCATTCTCATCATTCATTTGTGCGGGAGGGACATGGAGGAGAAAACCTCACGATCGTATGCTACAGAAAAGCCTGGGGGAGACCTATGCTAAAGGGAAAGCAATCTGGAGCATTTCTGATGTCTAAGCCTTTAATTCAAATAAATAAAATAGTTAAACTGTTTTAAGGTGGCTAATAAAGGCTATTTTGAAATTGTGAGTGAGTTCGTTAATTATTGTAAGAATAGCGATCCGCCCCTACTTCGCACGGTTTTAACGCTTGACTAAATATATCCAGAATTATATATTCTACGTAACTTTTATATCACCTAGTATATTATATAGGTACATAAACCTTCCGGAATAAATTCACTCTAAATGAAGGTGCAAATCGCATAAAAGTCTGTAGCGAAGTTGAGAAGAACAACACGGTCACACAGATATACGAAAAGGGATTAGTCCATGTTCAACCCCCACAATCTTTACCCCCGACCATGTTGAACCCCTTATTTAGTATTAGTGTAGTAGTAATTTAGTATTTTTATAGATTTCAATACATTGGTCATCTTTTCTTTGTCCATATTCAACCCATCGTTGTTAGGTAACTAATAATGACATTAAAGTAATACTGAGAGCAGAAGTGTATTTATTTTCTTTAAAATTAATATTTTACAGGTATTAGTAGCTGTTGGGTAACAAAAAAAACATGGCTTTTTGGTAAACATTGAGGATGATGAGCTACTTGGGGCTTATGATGTGGTAACTACTAATGAGATAGAATTAACTCTTTTGTATTTCAAAATGCCCATGTTACGGTAAAATATGGAGAACTACAATAAAACACCTACATACTACTCGTATAAGTACCCATGTTTGCAAAGAAATAAATGATTTGATTTGAAAGTGACGAAATATAGGCCAAATAGAGGATAGGCAAACTTTGAAAATATAGCTAATAGCCATATGATAGGGTAGATGAGAAAAACTTTTGTGTTTTACTGTACATTGAGGGTTGAACGTGGATTAAACACATTAAAAAATTAAACACGAAAAACTACTTTGTCTTATACTATTTATATATTCTATTGATATAGAATTTAAACAAAGGAGCAGCAACAGGATAGCTGTCTATAAAAGTTACAAAGGAAAATATTTGTACGACCTATAAAGATCTTGATGGTTCAGTAAGTGACAGAATGATATCAAGGCTTTCCATAACATGGTTTGAGGAACCTGCAATGAAGATGTTGAAAGAAAACTATAAGGAATATGCCCTAATAGAAGTAATAAAATAAACTTACCACTACATTGACCTTTCATCCCAGCTCGCAGTTTCTATTCTAAGAACTCTTGAACATCAGATATAATCCAACGAACAAGTAATAAAGTTCTTATCTACTTACTTACTTCTATAGATACTAATCCGATCTTCCTTTTCATTAAGCTTTTTATACGCAGGATTTACTGAACCCAAAAGTCAGCAACAATGAGGATCATTCAATCCTTAGTGCGCTCATCTTTTCAATACAAACCCTCTTCAAAAACCCTCTGTAACAATGGAGGATCCGAGATGTTATTCAGTACATGTTACCTACATCTGTTTCCGTGTTATATAACATAACAAATATATGACATGTATAACACGGAAGTGACGTGTCGTAAGAGATTTTCGTCTCTCAAATTTCGACTATGCCTGGAAGTTCCTTTGATGCCAAATATGAAATTTGGGACGTTTCGAAAATCAGTAATGCCATTCTTTTGTTGAATTTCCAACGGAATCTTACTGGAATAGAAATTTTATTTTAGCGCCACGCCAAAGAGTTGTGTTGAATCCCAACGAACGGTATTGAGGATTTGCCGGGTGATAGATTTTCAGTTTAACTTTTCATGGCTCGAGCCTGTAAACCGTTAATACATATTAGAGTGCACTATCGGAGATTCGTTAAAGTTTACGTTTTAAGTCGGTCATAGCTATTTGATCTCCAAAATTGAAATTGGGGTCTATAATTTGGGAAATGGATTAAAGGGACTGTCCCTTTCAAATACCTTCTATGTTTCGGCTTCGAAGCTTTTGGCATTAGTGAACTTCTGTTCCGAATTCGTCTCTTCATGTGGTTGAGGTTGCGGTTGTTTCAAACTGTTGTTGATTAGTTTATTCATACATCGATTACATTGTTTTGTAAAATTGACTGATGACTTCCATAAGACAAACCTACTGATGGAATAAAGAGTTTTAAGACTCCTAAATGTCATCTTAGTTAAGTACTATATGTTACAATGGATTATGTGTATGTCTAAAACGAATAAAACCCTTACATCTTTCAGGCTACGAGGTGCTGTCGACGGGTCCGGCGCTGGTCATCCAGTTCACTGCCAACTCCGCCACGCCCGGCCAGGGGTTCGCGGCCACATTCCTGTTTCAACCACCCCCTGATTCAACGGCTGCTGGTTTGTATTATTATCTCAACGTTTGGGTGGTTTTCTTTTTCATGATGTCAGACAGCTACTGTTGGTTATAGAATCGAAGGCACACTCACAAATTGGTCGAGCAAACCTTGTGATCAAGATATTTCTATATCTGGATTTCAACGTATCTATACAGGATCAAATTAAATTAGCTAGCGAAACTCCGCAGAGGTAATTAATGGGTATTGATATCTGAACACGATTAAATAAAAATGAAAAAGAATTGATGTTTTTTTTCTTAGGGGTAGATACCTACTAGTCGTCTGCAGAGTATCGCAAGTTAAGTGAATTTGATCCTGCCGGTCGATTCTGTAAAAATCTCACCGTGAAAACTCAAGTGAAGTGAGCTAGATGTGAGTTGTCAGTAGTGTCAATCCCTAGCATTATTTGGAATGACAGCTCACTCCACGCTCACTTCACCTAAGTTTTCACGGTGAGATGGTTACAGAATCGCACAGCTGTATATAGGTAATGTAAGGGTTCACAAACTATTAGTTAGTTGGGAGACTGAGGCATGCATGATAACGTCATCTAAAGTTATTTACTATTTATTTATCTTTAAGTCAGGCACATTACCCATAATTTTGTTAGTATTACTTAACTATGTTAGTATTATCTATTATTTACATAAACAAACAAGGAAGAATAACAACCATATAATTTACGCGAGTTTTGATACTGGCAAAGTTAATACAATTAATTCTAATGCACCAAACATAATGTGAAGCGTTATTTATGAAGTTGGTAGCACGGAAAAAGATTTTGCAAACACTTATTTCTTAAATACGCTACGTAAATGGCCAACCTTTACTTTGTCAATCAAACCATAGGTACACCATAAAGTTCAAAGCCAAACAAATTAATTTAATTAAAACATAATTTAATTTAATAGCCAAGCAAATTCAACCACCATGAAACTCAAATCAATACTCCCATACCTCCATAATTAGTTATATCAAGTCTAAGATTCATCAATTTGAGATAAGGACATTGGCAATGTTGTGGTATATTTCTGAACCGCCATTATCCTACTAATGAACGCGAACGGTTCAAACTAAACAGTTCCAACTATGTTGGTTAGTTATAACCTCAAGTTACTCCTCAACTCAATGAGAACTTAGAACCGCAATTTGCCCAATTAATATTGATCTCTATTCGGTATTGTGTAGGTACTTACGTTTGTAGAGTTTTGTATTATATTAGTTTAGTTGAGGTGATCCATTTTGAATTACTTGGCAGGATGATTTTACTCATACAGGCTATAATAAGATCTTATAAAAAAAAATACTTTCAAAGTTGTAAACGTAAGAAGTCATTTGTTGTACAGCCTCAAAAAGATGTACCTATATGTCGCAGCCAACTAGCTTAATAAGCCTTTCAGTTTACTGCCATATACCTGATAGCCTTTCAACTAAACGGTGTTCGCGTTCTACTAGTGGCCTGACTGATATCCAGCCAGTGAGTCTAATACAACATTTAATGAACTGGCTGGCTGATGCTTAGACCATTTATATACATCGACAAGAATTCAACAATACATCTAGAATACCCTTTTGATGTTCTTTTTTTGATTCGAGTCAAAGTCAAATCATTCGTTTCAAATAGGCACTTAAAGGCACTTTTGAACGACAAAAAGTACATTAAAATAGAATTGATTCTAGTCGCCCCTTACAAAAGGTTATCTTGCGAAGAAGAATGGGCAAGAAACTCCACCGTTGTTTTTAACCCATCGAACCCACCGATTGTCTACAGTACATCTTTTTGAGGCAGGTAGTACCTACTTAGGTACAACATAGTGTACTTGAATGAGGGTATTTCGTTTGCATAGGTTTATTTATTTCTATCAGCCTTGTATATATGAACTGTGGATCACCCTTGAATCCTGCCCTTTAGATCTGTGAGTCATGAATTCATGGTTTCATTTCAACAAGTTATCTATTTACGGCAAAACTATCTATGTATACATATATTCCTATTTTTTAGTTTTACCTATAGAAAAATCTTGAATTATGGTAAAAAAAAAACCGGCCAAGTGCGTGTTGAACCACGCACTATGAAGGGTTCCGTAGTTGGGAATAATTTATCCCACCTAAACATTGTATAGTTTCAAAATATGCATCGATATACCTACGTCACAGTCAATTCTACGGTATTTTGACGGCACGGTTGGCGCAGTGGTTAAGCGATTGACTGCTGCGCTGCGTGTCGTGGGTTCGATTCCCGCACGGAACAAATATTTGTATGACCTACATGTATTTGTTCCGAGTCTGGGTGTTTTTCTATCTATAATATGTATGTATTTACAAAAAAAAAAAATGTATATAAGTAGTTTATCAGCCATCTTGTTACCATAACACAAGCATTAGGTTGCTTAGCTTGGGACAAATGGTGCTGTGTGAAATGTCCAGGGATATTATTATTATTATTATTATTATTATTAATTCTCCAACTGCGGTAACTCCACGTATTCTTGAGAAAAAGGGTCTTGATAGACTGACAGTTACAGACAGAAGGACTGACGGACAGCAAAGTGATCCTATAAGGGTTCCGTTTTTTTTCCTTTTGAGGTACGAGACTCTAAAACTGAACCTTTTGCATTTATTTTTGGTAGCCACTTATTCAATATAAATTGGAGTGAATTCGTAACGAGGGACTCATAAATGCGTCGGCTCCAGTTAAATTTTCGAGTGCCAACACAGGTACCTAGGTAGGTACTATGAATAGGAATTTTGGCGGTTGTCCAGCCGACCTCTTCGTACCGCTTATTTAGATTGCAATCGCAGGTCTCACCGGATACTGTTGCATAAGATGCAAATGTCTCATAAAGCTGCCTGCTTGAGAATTCTTCGGTGAAGTGGAAATAAACAAATAAAGTTTCGCTAAGATACAGGAAAGGAACTTCCACAAAATGTGCAAAGGAAACAACGACAAAATGTTTAATAAGTGGTATGTTAAATCGAGAATGAATGTGTGCATGAAGCACAGTGCATCTTTTATTGATTTTGATCAACTAGTAAGTTATCAGATTATCTTTTATAATATCATAAAAAACTATTATTTCCATGAAGATTAAATTTACCGCACTGTGCAGCTTTACAAAGTTTATGTCAGCGCCATCTAGCGAAAACCGTTTACACTTTTAAGCCTGCGCGCTTTACTAACATAATACGAATTTCACTCACCGACCGACCGGGTGAACCCACCAATGTTTTCGATGTATTTCGCTGACTTAACATAGATGGCGCTGTTTTAAAAATAAGTTTTAAGCCAAATTATTTGTTTCAGATTCAGATCGACTGCTTAAGCTGAGTTTTGGCAAAGCTTTCGAGTCTCTGGGGCCCGAAGTAAGCGCCACAAGTAAGTACAACCTTCTTTCGTTATCATTTATTCAGTACTGTTCAATATTATATAGGTAAGTGCGTGCAAACAGCAGGTATCCGCAGGTAAAATAAGCTGTCTAATCCGTACCTTCGGGAATTTTATGTTTAACAGGCGCTACAATTTTATGTGGGTTTTATTAATTGGATCACGATTCAGCGGGATTAAAACAATACATTGTTGGATTAAATTAAGCAAGCTGAAGTACTTAAATTGAACAAGAATTTTAAATCCAATTGAACGGCTATCGCTATTTAATCCATATTTGGTATTTATTTTACAAACAACGTTCTCTCGGTACGTACGACTTCTGTTTTCCGCTCCTAAAAATTATAAAATGCTGAAAATATGAATTAATTAACGATAACGATGATAGTTTTTTTTTTAATTTATGCCCCAACAGGCCAACACTGTTGATGTTATAACACAGCATCAAGCATCTCGCATGTTTCAATTTGTCATAAAAAAAATACAGGAACGATTTTTCTCTCGTCCTCAAAATGTTTAGCCAAGCATGCAGCTTCTTCAAGGTACTATACAGCGTGTAAAAAGAACCATCACATAGCCGTCAACTAGGTACCTATGCATTCTGTACACCAAATTAAGTAACATTACACAAAAATAATTAGGTACTGGGAAATGACTTTTATTTTTGGTGCGTGTTTGCAGGTAGTAGGTATGCAATGTATCACAAGCAAAACATTGTGCTTATGGGTACATGTATAAAGATGTGTTTTAACATTAAAAACTAGTTTTCTTAAAAAAAAAGTTCGGTATTTAAAAGTTGAATTTAGACCTTCAATATCTCCGTAATCAGAAGGTTTCCAGGTATGGTCCAGTACTAAAAAATGACGGGGAGTACAAGTGACTCTCGGCTTCGTTTTAGAAAGAAAGAAAGAAAGAAAAAGTATTTATTGCGACTCGTACAGGATCATTTTACACCCGTAAAGTATGTGCTAAATTCTTCAATGAATCCGAAAAAAATGTAGGAGCTCTAGGAAGCTATACAAAGCAATGGGTAATGTAAAAATACTTTACTAATTTATTAGTGTACCTACATGTGAAAACGACACTTTTAACATTGACTCACTACTTTTCTATGCGCAAAATAACAATATAAAATCTAAAACTATTAGCGAACTAAAATATAGCGTCGAAAAATTCATCCGCATCGCTGTCAACTGATAATGTACCCAAGAGACTGGCGCAATTGTCACGTTGTATGGCAAAGCTTAGCTTCTGACAAAGGTAAAAGCCAGCCCTTGGGCCACGGAAAGTGTCAACCAGCCGTTTGGGGATTTTCATTGAGAAGACCACGAGTACCAGTCACGATCACCAATATGTCAACACTTGGCAACTTTCAATTGAGATTTTTTCGTGAAATAACGAATGCAACGTTGAAATACGACACATTAGATAAACCTATGGGTTCGAAAATGCTATGTTCGTAACAACATAAACTTTCATTCAAAAATAAAGGAGTAAATCGCTTTTGAATAAAGCCGAGTGTATACATACTTTTGCTCGTGACTGTACTCAGACCCCACGGCCCGCGGGTTTCAATACCAAACGGCTCGAAAATGGCAGGAACATCGACGTGCAACCTGTTACTATGGATTCAGTATATGATTTTGAAAATCTTTTCTCTTGACTCCTCTAAAAACAAAGGTAGATATAGGTCATTAAAAAAAATTGCAGCTCCATACATTTTGACCGCGTAGGGATTACAATTTTCTATGAACAGCCGATTATTTTTTGATAACAGACGAAAAAATTCTACGTTAGGGGTCTGGAATCATGTGTTGAAATCATAGTTAAAATAAAAAAATAATAATAATCACTTTATTTCAGGCAACTAAGGCCCATAGATAAATAAATTAAAAAAACATCACACATCAATGAATACAAACGAATAATTACAACATAAATACAACATCAACACATAAATTAGATAAAACAAATAAAAAAATAAAAACAAATTAAAATTACTATTCAATCATTATTAATTATTATACATTACCTACATTAGTCTACTACGAGCGACACCACAGATTACTAAACTATATGTAACTTGTCTGTCACAGCAGTGTCGCACATAAGGACAGTCCAACCTACTTGCTATCATACTCAGAACGATAGGTATTGCAATGGTTTTTTTTTTATTTTTTTTTGGTTTTTTTTTATTATAGTTTGCGCGGCAATGTTCCTGACGCCCTGTATAATTACCGACTAGATAACTACTTTTCTTAATTTTTAACTTCACAAAGGCCGAGTCGTCTAGATAGGTACTGCACTTAATTGATAATTAACAAGTACTTTGTGATGAAATGAGTTCTGTCATATTCTTGATGCAACACCGAAGTGCAGAGTTGCAAAACTTTGAAAACTAGATGCTGAATTTAATTTGAACTTGAGCTACTGGAGCTACTGCTGTTTTTAATACACTCGTTTATTCCAATCAAGTTCAATCAATCAAGATCAATTCATAAAACTCATGTCTACCTCACAGAAATCTGAATTCTTTAAGTATTTAGTTTTCTATGATCTACCTTTCTAACTTTACGAAATGTGTGAACAAAGCGAACAAGATAAAGAAATTATTATATTTATGTCTCATTCTTCCAATAAAGTAAAAACTTACAAAAAGTCGAAGTACTGCGTGAGATTCGAACACACGGCTCACTGATTCACGCATCTATCTGCACGCGCTTAACCGCTAGGTCATCTTGAATTATATTGTAAAGTTGAAATTATGAACTAAGTACAATCACTTGTTGACGACAATGTGTTTATTTTCTTGAAACTAGAAGGACGTAAGTCAAATTAAACGTCAAGCTATTGCTTTGTGAGATTGCCTATGAACTTTTGGTCGACACTGTACCTATGTAGCTATAGCTATTTATACTTACATAACAGACTACGTGAATTTGGTTTCCTTTGTAATTAGAAATCTCATCATGCGGATAAACAATCGCGTTACGAACTCCCTTAATTAAACCTATAACACAATAACCCTTTGATCCTTTCAACCACATCTTACAGACGGGCCTCACTTATGCAACAGTCAGGCTCAAAAATACATATACATAAATCGACAAGAATTAATTTAATTTTCTACAATCTTTGTTCCACAATATGGTATCAATGTGTAGACAGATGCAAAGCCTGTGTAGGATATCGAACCATTTTATCGTCATGGGCCAATTACAATTAAGAGCGTTGACAACGTACGGCATTTCATACAAACTTTCAAGTCCTTGTTTTTCGAAACGCATGAAGCGATTTTAATGAAACTTCCTACGCATAAGCAGGATATATAGGTCTAAAAAGTTAATTGAGAACATTTTCGAAAAATAGTGTTACATGTAAATTCGACCGATTTTAAATTTTCCATAGAAACAGAGATTTCCAATTAACTTTTTTTTAAATAAAACAATTCGAAAATGTTCTTAACTAACTTTTTAGACCTATGTATCCTGCTTATGCGTATGAAGTTTCATTAAAATCGGTTCATGCCTTTCGAAGAACGAGGACTTGAAAGTTTGTATGAAATGCTGTACGTTGTCAACGCTCTTAAGTACATAACACGATTTATCGGTGGGGGTCATAATGTCGTAACGACGAGAGCAAGGGTGGCCAAAATTGGAAGAGATGTGACATCCACCAACCCACTCTAGGCCGTAGTAGATTACGGCTCACTTCCTCTCGCATAGAGGAAGCCTGTGTCCCAGCAGTTGGAACGTTATTGGCTGAATATGCTAATTTTGTAACCCCACTTAATCCATGAATGTTTTATTAGAAACTAACTTTTAACTTATAACTTTCTACGTGACGTTACAATGCAATTTTTTTTTAGACGGAAAAACGTCTTCAAGTTCCTTATTTGCTTCTTACTAATGTCTTGCTTTGGGGACAGAGGCTATATCGAGTATCTACCTGTAAGTTCAATTTTCCTGTCTAATTTATACTTCCTGCTGGTCTCGTTTTAAAAATTACTGGCAGACAACGTACAACCAAAACCGCTAGGAACTGGAACACGTCTAGGAGGCATGAAATTTTGCACAAAAATTCCTTGCACTAAACAAGGATTTTTGGAAATCTGTCCACTAAAGGAATGACAGTTTGCATGGAAGTTCATCATTTTTACTGCTAAGAAATCCCATCAGGCTCACGACTTGTATCCTAGTAAACTTTCATTGTTATTATAATTACTTAGATTGTTAACAGTTACCGTCCGTTGATAAAATGGACCCATCCAAATTCATCATCAATAGATGCTTACGCTTTGCTCTCATTCTTACTTAATCATTCTTCACCGGAAATTCACGGAATGGTAATTAATCAATATCAAAGTACGAAAATGATATCACATTCCAAAATAAACTCTGGGCTTCTTTGTAATTAGTAAGAAACCATAATTATCATTTTCTTCCGAGGCGTAAAATAACTTATTACAGAAAATTATAATTTTCAACTCGTTCTTTCTCGTCATCACGTTTATAATCACACATGGGTACTGTGAGAAATCAAACAACGTTATGATTGCTCTACCTATATTCCAAGCGAATGTATATACGTACAATATCACTCCCGCTATATTATCGCAGTAAAGTAGTTGTTAATTTTGTAATTTTATGAACATCGTCTACTTTTACAATGTTTGTAAATATGTGAGCACCATGTATCTATCACATAGTTAATTAATATGACATGGTTCCATTTTTAATTTTATACCTATTGTGGTTTAGTAATTTTATTTTATATTAGGTATTTTATTTTCACTTTTGACCACGTGTGTTTCGCACGTTTCTATGAAACATCTGCACTACGCATACGCTTAGGGTTCTAGAATCATGTGCTGCTCAATTGCTCATCGATGTCCCTGTCAACCTGTGTACAAGCGAAGATGACCACTTGCCATCAGCTCAGCCGGCTCCTACCACCCAATAATATAAAAATAAAGCATTTATACAGGGTGGCAGGGACATCGACGCGCAAACTGTTACTGTTACTGTCTTCACGTATTATATTATATATTATATATATCACTATACAGGGTGTCAGGAGAACGCTTCCGAAGCCAGAACGTAGATTATATACAACCTTTATGCAAACGAATACCACTAACCTTTCGCCTGAAATTGATTATTTTCGCGCGTCACGTGGACTTGGGGTCGTCAGCCGCACAGCTGTCGGCGAGCGCGCGCGCACTTTGAACTTGAGGTCACGCGCAAGCGTCAGATGATATTTATTTACGAATACATTGCTTGTTAGAGTTGTAAAGAAAAAAAATGTGTTTAATAGCAAATAATGGTTTAATTTAACTGTTCTCACAGCATAGTGTACGAAAAATGTTAAAAAAAATAGGTAAAATTGTTCATTTTTTTTCTCATTTTTTTATGGTATCGTATCGAGAATCAGTAGCCCTATCACCTGTCTTCGTTTTCGGAAGCGTTTCCCTGCCACCCTGTATTATATCACTTATTATATTATAATCAATGTATGCAAAATATTCTAAAACATTTTAAAAGAGTAACGGTGGAGTTTCTTGCCCATTCTTCTTCGTACGAAAACTACCATTTCGAAGGGGCGTCTAGAATCAATTCTATTTTACTGTAATTTTTGACGTTCAAAAGTGACTTAAAAATGGCTATTTGAAATAAATGCTTTGACTTTAACAGTTGTCTATCCTAATAAAAACATTTGAAAGCTCATTCTAAACTCGCTTGACTATTCAAATGCAACCAGCGTTATTTGATTACCAGCCTCCAGCCTGCACTACATAAGGTTGACTTTAGCAAACAACCTTATGACCCCTCCCGCTCTGGGTGGAGCGGAAGGGAGTGTCAGACTTTTACTGACTAAAACCCACCCGTGTTCCGTCCTTAGCCCTTTCTGTTCCAGGGCAGCGGTTAACCTTTCGGAAAATCCCACCGCCCCGGCAGGCTTCGGCCCTGTGGGGCCCCGTCCTCTGCTGACATCTCTTTGAGGCGCGCGTGGAACACAACGCGCCGTCCGGCACGGGCCTGGTCCTGATCGGACGGTGAGCTACCCATTACTCACCGCCCGCAGGCCCGCGCCTACGGTGGCCGGGAGTCGTCACGCGGCTCCCGACGCCCGGAGCGTCTCCCGCGGCGGCTGAGGCGTGAGGTGTTCTCCCTCAGCCTCCCCGCCACCTCCTTCGCTAGCATGACTGCTTCGCAGAAGGAGGTGACTGCCTCCCATTCTCTCTCGCCCCGGACCATGGCTTGCACCAGGGCCGGGCGCGAGAGGTCGCCGCCGTTGCCGATCGCCTCCACGAGGACACGGCGGGTCTCCGCCCAAGCAGGGCAGACCTCCACCGTGTGCTCCACCGTGTCCTCTGGGCTAGTTGCATCCCTTTGACAAAAGACTTGAAACCAGTGCAGTCATTTGGAGCAGAATATGAAGTAGGAACTCCCGAACTAGCACTGTAGTTAGGTATGATATACATTACACAATAGCAGCCTTACTAATAAGGATTTACCCACGACATACTCGTATACCGGAGTTATAAACTTATAACGCTCACTCTACCTATAAAAGATATTCGACAGTTCAGTTATACACATCAGAGAGGCAATTCTCGTAATTCTAAGAACGTTCACAGTCTGATCTCCGTCTCAATCTGTCAAAAATACCTCTAATTTCCCTACATTTTGACAAGTTTGTGACATTAGTTTGTCGCCGAGATGAGACTGCGACTAGATTTTGAACATTTTAAATTACGAGAATTGGCCTTCTGTTATACGAGTAGCAGGCGTTTTTATTGTATGAGAAATTACACAACTGTTATTCTTATATCCTTGTATTTGCTATATTTAAGGTGTATTTGCTTGCTTTATTCTTTTCCTAAGCCAATGCATTTGTAAAGCGTAATAATTATTATCATGGACTAAAATAAATTTTGGTGAGCAAGCGTGGTGATCAATGCTCACTCTAAGTATGAGAAGAAGTGATGTGTAGAGAGCAATGGTCGCCCAGGGTAGCGGCCGAGTTTTACGAGTTGTAGGTCGTGGGTTCGAACCCAGACAGACGCTGTACTTTATATAAATTAGATATTTCATCACCACTGTTCTGTTCTGGAACCAAAAGATTCGAAGACATGTGACATCTACCAACCTGCACTGGGCCCGCGTGGTGGATTATGGCCCAGTTCCTCTCACCGAGAGGAGACCTGTGTCTCAGCAGTCGGAACATCATAGGATGATTAAAGTACAGTAATGCTTACTGTCCTTTAATTTTAATTTTTTTCTTCCAATTCAATTTAAATTTTGGCGTATGAGCAAGCGTGGTGATCAATGATTATTTCTTCTCTGTATGACAAGAGGCCTTTGCCCAGAGTGGGACGATAATAGGCTGGTAAAAAAACAACATAAACAAATACAATTGGTCGACTATTACTCGTAAACTTGTAAAGCCCACTTAAGTGTGATAGTTTTTCTTTAAACTTCGTTATATATATTTACCTACTACTGCCGTGACATTTGAATTTCTAACTACAACCGTTTAGTTGGTATAGGGGGGGGGGACACTTGACTCTAACGATAATTGGTACTTTAAAGCTTGATAAGTCACGAACGGTTCACTTAATCAAAAAACGGTCTTCCCAAACCCCTAATATTTTTGAAAGACCTAACCCAGCGATATCCCACACTATGGGAAGATAGAAAAAAAAAAAAGGATCATACCCACTTTACATGTAGGGAGGTACCCTAAATAATTGCTTTTTTCAAAATTTTATTTTACCACTTTTTTAGCGTCATTAACGTGTATAGGTACTCATGCCAAATTACAACTTTCTAGTACCAACAGTTTTTGAGCTAAACCGCGGACAGACAGACGGAAATGCCGAAACTGTAAGGGTTCCTTGTTGACTACGGAACCCTAAAGAGATGGGAAGTTTTATGCAAAGAGAACATATTAAGACCTATAATTTAACCATGACAGTTATTGATACCGTATCTTTTAGCTAATTGTATGAAAATTTAGAAGACATTTTGTCTGAACTCCATCAGTCTTATAAAAGTTACTGTACTACTTCCCAATTTCTCAATCGCCCTACCTCCCAGAAACAGCAAACCACAATCCCAAAGCCTTCGCAAATAAACATTCAACTGTACTATGACGTCACAACACACTTTACGAATGCATCCCTGTGCAAGTAACTGCGCCGCATAAAGTATACAAGGAAAGCTTAAATAAATAATCAAACGAGCTGCAGTGGCCAGCGTTACTCACACTCAGAATGGGGGCCAAGGATTTGTGGCACAACAACTGTTTGAATATTTTATGAGAGTTCTTTTAGGTTTTTTAAAAGAGTTTCGCTGTGTGATGTTGTACGGTGATTGACTGAATGGTGAATGATGCATCTAATGTAGAATGTACAACAGTGCCTACAGTCCGTTCAAAATGATTTTACCTTTGACAGCAGCAACATAACACCAACCTTATAGTCACGAGAATAGAGAACACAATGATTTTGACAGACTTCCCAGTGGCAGAAACCCAACAGCAACCTTATTAGAATGAGAATAAGGACCACTGTGATTTGGACAGTGATGCAAAATCAGAGGTAATTAAAATAACCGTGAAAGGACAGTAAAATGTTTTTTTGGCGCGTGGCCAAAATCGGAACTAACACCTTCGTTTTGTTTTGTCAATACAATTTCTGTGACGATTTCATAAATGTTTACGAACAACGCCCCCCTCATAATAAAAAAAAAAAAAACGCCAATGAAATTCAGGCGCCAAAATATCCTGGTAGTATTTGTAGTTTGTAGTTGAAGTTCATCGGGGTAAATTCGTAACACACTAACAGTACCAAAGGCTTACATTTTGACAGTTCAAAAACATTCATTGCGTTATTTACATTGTTGAGCAGATACATTTTTTGAACATATGAGGCAATGGATTAGCAATATCCTTCAGAATTATTCAGATTTGGTTTGATAGTATGTTACGAAATAAGGGTGCAGTTCTGACCAACCTATAAGCAGGTGTCGGTAACTTCGATTTAAAAATCAACTTCGTATCACACATGGGGAGAGCCAATTTTATCCCGTGGCGCAAATAGAGGAGTGTTATTTGTGGCATCCTAAGTCTTACCTCCGTTTTCTGAAGCCTGTCCAAGTTTCCGATCAGGTCATATGTTCTCAAATCATCAAGTCAACTCATATTGACTGTTTGATCAAAATAAACAAACAACTCATACCTACAGATTATGTAACACATAACATCACGCCATAACGTAATCCCGGAAGGGTTAAGCAGACGTGTATATAGTACACCCACATTTGGCCTGCTATATTTAAGTCCCATGTGTCAGCGAACGCATTGACAGCAACTGGGTACAAGTGGTTCTGAGCTCGAACCCAGGCAGGCCATTTCATCACCACTGCTCTCAAAACGGTAAAGGAAAACATCGTGAGGAAACCGGCATGTCCTAGAACCAAAAAAATCCGAAGTCATGTGACATACTACCAACCTGCACTGGGCCCGCGTTATAGATTACAGCCCACTCCTTCTCGAAGAGAAGCCTGTGTTCCAGCAGTGGGAACATCATAGGCTGATTATGGGCACCAATCCAGACACCAGAAGGCCAATTCTCGTAATTTAAAATGTTCAAAATCTCAGTCTCAATCTGTCAAAAATACTTCTAATTTCCCTACATTTTGACAAGTTTTTGACATTAGTTGGTCGCCGAGATGAGACTGCGATTAGATTTTGAAATTACGAGAATCGCCCCTCAGGATGCTACTGAGAATTGGTTTTGATAAACCGGTTAACTGATAAACAAGTGAACGTCTCATTGTTATTTAAATAACATCTCATAGTTCAACAAAGCTCTTCGCCTCTCCCATCCAAAAGCTCTAATTTCGGATATTGCATTTGCCTTTAATAAATGAGAACAGCACAAACCGTTCTCTTTGGGATTTGAGAACTTTAATCTGCAAGTGGTTTTAAATATTACAATGAGCTGTGGAACATCAGACAGGTGAAATGGAAACGCCAACGCCTCGCGCCGCTAAAACTGTAGCTACACAGACGATATAGTTTTTGTTAATTCGCTTTGCGTTATGAATTTTAGATTTAACGTCTCAATTTGAAAGAACTGGGGGTCTACTCCGAAGTAGTATCAGCCGAATGTTCAGCCGTTTCCTGCTACGAAGTTACTATTTGGTTCGGTCGGTCCCGATCCTACACTCCTACACTCTTTCGAATATTGACTCTGGTCGCGACCCAACTGAGCCGATGCGAACTTTTTTCGCATTTTTCAATAATATTCGGTTCGGCCATGTGTCGGTCCGATCCGAACATTCGCACTTTGCATTTCGGAGTAGACCCCCTGTTTTGTTGCGGCGTTGTTACGTCTTGCCACTTTTGAAAAAGTTAACTTGGTAGTTCTCAGGAAAATTCTACCAACTTTTGCCTTTAGTGTCTACTGCTGATATAATACATTGATTCCGAAAATAAATCAAAAAAGAAAGCAGTGCGGTACTCGATTTTCTCAATATTTTCCATACTAGATGCTTAGAGGTCATTCTTTATCTCCGTTTCTATAAAAGAGCAATATATTCTGAGCTATACCTACAGCACAACATGCAGCACCAGACTTTGCACTATACTAGGCCAGTTCAAGATCAAAGTGTTACCACGGATATGGTATGAGTAGCTTAACTTCACTTGTAGTCGTTTATCCGATAATTATTCAGGATCGATTGCCCAAACAGTCGGAACCTTGTTTTTATATATTTATGTAATTTGTTATCATTAAATTTGTTTTCCTCCTTTTGTGTGGTGTACCATGTCTTTTGTCAAGCAACTACACCGTAAACTTTACTTACTGGATTCTAACAGATACGCGCTAAAACACAAGATCACTCAGTGGCTACTTCAGCAGGACTACATCACAACTGAAAATTGACTGACAAACATCTCTTAACTCAAACATACGTAACATCTCCCCTACCACCACATCATACTATACACATACACCACACTCAACATCATACACTCACCCTCCCAAATATATGCAACTGATTCATACCTTCATACCTTATTTTTATTTTTTATTATATTTATAAATGAACGTTTTTAGGTACCACATCGTCACTGGTTTAACTTGTTGTCGTCTTTTAATAAATATAATAATTTAGTCCAACATAACGGCTGAATCCTATCTCTTAAGATACAGGCCAGACCTAGTTTAAGGGATAGAGTTGAAATTTATTGTACTCCTATGCTAAAGTTGTATTGAATAGTGACAACTGAATGTGTATACAGTGCAGTGTGATTTTGTTTATGCAATAAATTCTTTATTATTATTATTTATTATTATTTTGTGTGCACTAAATAAATGGTTTATATCTATCAAACAGGCGAGAAAATCCATGTTGATTTGTGTATCGTACCTATTCAATTCTCATTTTTAACTAAATTGAAAGCACTTTTAAGTAGAAAAATAATGCTATCCGTCTCAGCATTTAAATTAGTGTTGTCATAATCAAATTAAAATGTCGCGAGAAATGTCCTGGGGCGAAAGTTTAGATGAAATATATATTCAGCCATATTATAACGTATTTTGCGAAATTTTTCTTTATTAAAAACCTTCCTTGTTGAGAATAATGAACAATGTAACTAGAACTAGGAGCCGGGGGCAATGGGCTACAATACGTAGTACCGAACTGAGGAAATCTGAAAAAGACGTTTTAATTTTGTAGTGTTTGCTAGTAAACTATCACATGCAGTGTGCCCTTCTGTCGAATCTTCTAACTTAAATTAGGGGTAGGTAATTATTTCCAATTTTAAGTTATTTTTTTTTACATACTAAGAACTGTCCAAATAAACTGAAACGTATTTTATAATTTATCACTTAATTTATAGAAGCTTAATTATTTTAAAGATTTTTCTAACAGATCCGTGACATATCCAGGATTGTTGGAGCAAAGCTATTCTATTCTGTAAAAATCTCACCGTGAAAACCTAGATGAATTGAGTTGTCAATAGTGTCAATCCCGTGGAATCACTTCAAGCTCACTTCACCTAAATTTTCACGGTGAACGAGATTGTTGGGGAGTTTGTTGCGCCACTTCTTCCCAGCTAAAGCACTAGGAAGTGGTGAAAGGTGTGCTTTGTGGGGGACAGTCTTACGTAATTTTTGACGTTCAAAAAGTGCTGATTCTGAGCCTAGTTTGACTTTTGATTTGATTTAAAAACCGTTGAATAAATACAACGTTTACAATCTTCCGTCATTAAACGGATAATAATCCAATAATACAATCGTAGGTAAACAAATAAGTAAGTAAGACGAAAGAACTTGGAAGAAAATAGTTATTCATCTTCATTTGCGATATCCGCCCACTGATTAATTTGTTTCTTGCGCCCTATTAGTGATGTGCCACGCAAGAAGCTTGTATCCGAATGTTATAATTTACACTTCATAATCAGAAATTTTCAAGACATTATGTGATTTAATATCACGGTAATTTTATTTCTTATCGCTTCTCTGCTGAAAATTTGAATTTTCATTGCAGATGTTCAGAGTTTGTTTCGACCATTCTTCTCAGAGTAGTCAGATACGCTGACCTCATCTAGTTTTTTAAATACATGTGATTGACTTGTAAAAGTGTTGTTACAAACCTACTTACAGAAATGAACTAATTTATCTGAAGTTGGAAAAGAAATATGGGAATATTCTAAAGTTTATCATAACCAACTATTTATTATTATGTAAGCTAGATGGGTATATCCACCTCGTTTACATAATAATAAATAGTTGGTTCATTTGGGTCTTACCTGCTGGGTAATAACCCAGCAGGTAAGACCCAAATGAATGAAAATGAAAACGCATTGCAATATTCTTAGTATGTTATGCAATTGCCATACTCGTACTAAGAATATTGCAATGCCTTTAATTTTGATAATTCGACAACAATTATTGCAGTACCTTCAGTAAATAAGGTGTTTAGTTAAATTAAACTAAAAGAGATGTATTTTAAACGAAATATTTTAATAGATATTTACTTTTACTTAAACTCGCAATTGATTTAATTCCCAATATTTTATGCGGACATTTTCTGTTATACAACTTCTACAAACGCAACATCACTACTCCTCTACCCACAACTACAGATCCTTCCACACTTTATTTTTGTTCTATTTACCATTTCGTACATAAAACAAAACATCTGACTGTCCGTCCGTTTACGACTTACGGATCTCAATTTTATTCCGAATCTTTTACGGAACTAACATTTACGTGTAAAGGTTTCAGACTTTCAGTACATACATATCTTTCCTGATAAGTTTAAAAGCTCATGATTCGAGTGAAAAACATCAACTTGCTCAGAAAGTGTGAAACTGCTCTTAACTCTAACGACTGTAAATTAAGTTACTTGCTGAGTGTAAACAAGTATTTCTTAGTTCGTCTTTGACAGGAAGTTACTTCGTTTCAGGACTGAAAATGTCAGATAGGCGAATCCTTCTATCTTCTAAGTATACAGGTACCAAATTTATCTGTGTTATGGCAGCCATAATGTACATAAATCACATAGAAAGACAGGACACAAATTTTGTTTATTTAGGACATACAAATGTGCTCAAATGTGTGCAGGTGACGGGTGACCGAAAAGGCTACAAAAATCCAATTTTGTCACGTCTCGCGACCGGTATCTGTAAAAGAAGTAAAGAAAAGTTAGGAAAAATAATGATGAAAACTCTTTTTACAGGTTTTATTTTCTTCTGAAGCAAGAACACAATACGTTCTTGCTTCGCTGAAAATAAAATATTGGTAGCAATATATTCAGTGGCGAATCGAGACCAAAACTGTTTCTTCGTCACATTATTTGATGGATTACGTAGGCTATATTATTATCAGATATCTACTTAAAAAAACTCTGCATAGACATTCTAAATAACCCTGTATTGCGTTTTCATTACATTCCCTTTTCCTACACTGTAGATATAAAAAACAAACGCACAACACAATATGGCTTCGCATGCATCAACTTTTTTTAAACTCCACCAGTAATTATAACTGGCCAGTTTCAACAGTTACCACAAACATAACACCGTGTGGGCTTACGTTTGTGTTATTAACTAGCAAAAACTAACCGCAGAGCAATCGTGTAGCCCCGATGTGGACGAAAGTTGTGTCGGAGCTGTGTAAAGGCACGAACACAAGTCATTGTTACACTACGGACTGCCTATTGAATTCGGTTGAACTGTCTGACAATGTAAACATGGCGTGATTGTGAATGGATCAATTATCTAGTGTGTGGTTTCTTGCAGAATTGGTCAGTCCCATTATGTATACGTTGGTGGCTAAACTACGTTATATAAAGGGTTATTTTAAATTGGCTAGGTAAACTCCGCAGATGGGATGAGTTCGTTGGGGTCGATGTCTTAACATGATAAAACAAAAAAATTATTGATTTGATGCTCAGTATAAAAATCTGTCTTTTTTGTGTTAACTTTAGAGACGTGATGGTGATCGATATCTCAACACGATAATACTTAAGTAAACAGTTTATCTTATTTCATACTTTAAGTAACAACACTGAGAGCGGTCGTCAACCTCCCAAAAAAAAACACCAGGTCTTTTTTTCTGTTTACTAATTACATGAGTTTGATTTCTCATTAGGAGCATTTGTCTTAGAAACATTCTTGTAGCAAATATGTTGTAGTTTTTGATGCATGTTCTCTTTATTGTCTTGTAGATTGCGTAGGTTTACGTACATACTATGACAATAATTTTCAGTTGCCTGTAATGTTTCATGCAGCTTTTGTGACTGTAGGTTTACGATAAAATTGTAAATATCACTTTGCCTTTTCGCGCTGTAGAATCAGCCGTTATGAATTTCTTATTCCCAATGTTTACGAGAGACAAGCGGAATCGGCACTATCTTTAGTAATTATTTTGCTAATATTCTCGTAATTTATTCCTTGATTCCTCGGTTTAACTTGAATTATTGCTCAACCCTCATATAATAAATTAGCATTACGTTTTCAGCGACGACATCTCTAAATTCCATATCAATTAGATGTGCCAGACTGAAATTGAATTCTCAGAAATGTTTTCTCACATTTAAAGTATCCAAATAAATTGAAATTACTCTCTAAACGAACAACTAAGAAGTGAACTTTGGCAATATTAGTCGTCAGTCGATAAGTTGGCGTTAGATAAAAACAACTTTTACTCTTAATCATAAAGTTTTTGTTTGCAGTGCTTCGGTTGCCAAAATTGCCTACAGCCAGGCTGGTAACCCCACCACATTTCTCGCCTATTTTTGTAGAATGTGGTTACATAAATCGTCGTGGACGTACGAGAATATTTTCTGTACTACAGTATTTTTCCCGTAATTGGTCTAGACTCGGGTCGATGGCGCTGCAGCTGAAAGGTGAATAAGGAAGGCCTAAAGACAACTTTCTGTTGGATTTTTCGTTTCGTTGTTGATAAATGAATGATCATCATTTTCTTTGTAGTTAGGAATTTAGCATTGTACCCGAGACATCTCACGACCTAGCTCTATTAATTCGATCTTTAACGTGTAGAAGCTTCACTTTTTTTTTGTCAAATCAGTGTTCAACTTTGCCTCGTGTACGGCGTTGTCATGGGCAGATAACTCGTTGTTCTGCTACATGGAACTTAACCCATTGAAGGACACTGAACGAGATACACTAGAAGTTTTATTGTTAACACGTCTGAGAACGTTTAGAGTGCCCCGCAAAGTGTTAATACTTTAGTAACTACTTAAATTGTATTTACCATCGGTCCATCGTGGATAACGGATTAGCCAGTCGGCAGAAATCGATTGCCCAAGGTTTGATAGACGTAGCAGAAGGTCGGAAGATACGTCGCTCGGGGAGCCTCACTATCATCTGGGCACTTGATGATGTTATGACTGCGTCAGTGTGCGGAGTTCGCGCAGCTGTGAGTTCACGCCCAGTGCCCTCTCCGGGCGCTGGGCGTGAGCACTTATATTGCACTCACGGACACACAACACTCTCCTAAGACACACATAGACATAGCACATCTCCTTTTTTTTTCCTACTAATTCTCTTCCTCTCAGTACTTGGAGCTTTTATAATGTTGTAGTACGTAAGTGCCATTAAATATTGTAATTTTAAGGGTGTGAGCCTGGAAATCTGTCATACAGGTCCCGAACCCAGTATAGAATCCAGCTCTCACAAAGGATGAATTTTAAAATGTAACTCGATCCTATCAATCAAAACTGTACCTTTTTGAGAGAAATAAATTACTATTATTATAGCTAAATGTTGGGCCAAACATGTTTGAAATTTTCGCCATAGATACGTTAAAAAGAGGACTGACACATGACGGTACCAGGTATTATGACGTTGTAATGCCATCATAATTCCAGTACGAGAGGGAATCAGAGCAATACATGACCAATGGCGCCATCCCTTTTTTCAGACTGAAATCATGATGGCATTAATACATAATACGGCCCCAGGCATGTGTATACATACCGTATAAATAAATACAATGCTTTATAGGACTCTTATAAAAATTCTGTTGCTTTTTTGTTCGGATGTGGTTTATGTGGATTCAACTTTATGCTCCGATACAGATTCGATAACCGCATAACAAACAGATAGTATTTCTCAATCAGGAATAAAGCTAACATGGCTGCCAATATCATTGATTGCTTTTGTTGAATTTGCAGCATCTGTAACGAGGTATTTGCTCAGGTTAATATTGTTCTAGTATCGGATGATGCTGCATGATCTTTTGTTTATTCATAAATAAAGAAATAAAAACACTAGTAATAATGCAATTGGTGTAGGTACTACTGTTTACATTAGGAATGAAATGCATGGAAGTGCACATCTTATATCAATTTTACTGTATGGAAAAGAAAATGGACAAATAAAAACGTGATCGATCGGGGAACCGTTATCTTGGATTTTCATTTTGACCTCACTATATAGCTTCAGCACCCTCTAAAACAATAAAAACGACACCCATGATGATATTTTTTTCAGCTTTTGCGGGCATCATCTTGGATTTTCATTTTGACCTCACTGCTGGCATCAGCACCCTCGAAAACCATGAAAACGACACCCATAAACAAAAAAATGGAAAGTGTTCGCAGCCGCCATCTTCGACTTTCATTTTGACCTCACTATCAGCTTAGGAACACTCGTAAACGATTTCTACCAGTTTACTCCTACCGCAAACCTCGTTAAAGAACTTAGTTCCAAAAAGCCACCCTATATTATTTCGAATCACAAAATATCCAGTTATGTACCTTATTTACAGAAAAATATCTGAAGTAACTCCAAAACAACATCTAAACTAATCCTAAACAACAACACGGCCAGCAAAATTCAAGAAGAAATCTCTCACCTCTCCACTTCAAAGAAAGGAAAATCCTAGAAAATAGAAAACCCGCTACGACGAAGATGTACGAACTAAACATGCTTCACTAACAGTACATGAGTGCAACTAGTACACGTCGAACCGACTAAAAATAATCCACTATTGTCGAGCAAGGAAAAGAAAATTCTTGTAGTACCAAGGTACCTTTTCTATTCTTGGTAATATTTTTACAAGGAAAATTTATTTTACCGTACAATTTTAATTGTACACACTTACAGGCAATTTTGAGTAAAAGGAAGCATTTAGGAAGAGACGTCGAGAGACGTGTTTTTTGTCAAACGTGACTGAATGTAACTTTTTGTTTCAAGTGGTTTTCATATTCTCGGAGTTCAGGAAAATTCTCATCTTGGTTTTTATGGAAACATGCGTAGTAGGTATTTGGTAACGCCAAATGGTATAGTGTATCTATTCAATAGGTTCAGGTAAGCCAATTTGATGCTCAAACAGAAAAATATACTATTGAAATTAGGCTAAAGGATGCAACTAAGTCTACGGAATTCCATTACTTTTCATAAGTCTTCTGAATCCAAAAAGAAAATGAAACCTCTTTTAACAACCGGGATAGTGTGTAAACCTCGTTCTAACGCCTTAAACTAGCGCCTCAGGTAATTCATTATACACCATGTTACTTGTTCCGTGCAGGAATTCACACGCTCCTACAAATTCCTTCATACCGATACAGGTGTTCCTTTGCAGATAAACTTTAGCACAAGTGCTTTAACAAGCCCACAGATTAATCAGCTTTAAGCACACGGTATAAGTTCGAGTATTGCGTACATACGTTTCGCTAACGAAGCGAACACAACCTGAAGTGATTCTGACAGGAACATATGGGTATCGCTTGAAGGCAATTAGGTAAGAGAACATATAGGATTTAAAGTAACTGTAGTGGATGCATTAGGTAGAGAAGTAGTAAGGAATTACGATTAAAGCCGCTGTCTGTGTGTACCATGTTTTCATGTTTGTGGCAGTTCAAAAGGTTTATACACTGGTGTTTTTGGTATCTATATCAAAACCAACTAGTTTGATTAGGTTTTCCATTAATAGCCTAGCAGATGGATAATCGTGATAGTCGCGTTTCCTCGTATTGTACCCTAGGGTGGATTTTTTGGTACCGTTAAACAGAATAACCGCAGCGAGTAGTGTTCTCACTTCTTGGAAAAACTAGATTTTCTGATGATGTCGTTCTGAGCAATATTTGAACTCACACATGAAAATATTTACTAAGTTGCATTAGGCAGGGACCTACTGACTGCCTATAACGCAATCCATATCTGCCTTCTTTAATGTAAATTGAAATTGAACATATTTATTTCAGACTAAGCACACAGTAATTGATACAAGTCCATATTATGTTAGTAAGTAGATACTTATAGCTATGTTAGTAAAATTTAAAATAATTATTATTTTGGACGTGCATGTGCGACCAATGCCTCATGATTTGGCTGTCCACTCTGTCCGACACCACGCTCAGAAGCGTGTTCGTGCTACCCTTTACCCGAGACCGTAAAACTTACGAACCAGTATTTTCTCTTAAAACCTAACGAACTACTTACACTATAATAACTACAGTTCTTATTTTTCCTCAGAAAAGTATGAAAGTAATTAAGTGGAATACGTTGTAATGGATTTTACAACGGTGTACGGCAATGTCGGAGTGGTCTTGTTTCTTGCACTCGTATGCTATATACAGCAGGATATTGAAAAAGTAATAACTGAACTTCTTGTAAATATTGTGCAGAACAACTATTGATTATGGAAAGAACGATGTTCAACTGTTTGTTTGTCTTGTATCAATTTGGAATATATCTTCAGGATTTTGTAGCAGTTGATTATGATTGAGCGAGAACTATGAAATGAAATTGTTTATTCTGTAAATAGGACATCAGAATCACTATTACTCGTCATATTATAAAACAAAACAAAAATAGCTAGATTTGGTCAGCATTTCCTATCTAACTACTCTGAGAAAAAAACAAACTAAGAGATCACAGTCTCTTTTAAAGTCCAGACATAATCTTGGTCAGATCATGAGAATACCATATAGATTGATGTCTGTCTGAAATGGTTTTTTGAAGAAAGTACCACATAGATTTGAATGGACCAAACCAGTCAGTGCAAGTAATTATCAGTAATTGTGTAGCTCAACTCAAAACTTGAGGAGCTCAAATACTAATTAATTAATTACTAATTTCCTTCATCTATGAATATTTTACTCGTATTTTGATGTATGCATATTTAGGACAGCTTCTAGTCAGACGTAGGGACCAGTGTTGTATCAAGTTAGAAAAAGACTTAATTTGCCATTAAAATAATATTTCGTCTTTTTTCTCAAGAATATATTTGGCATAATATCTTGTCCAGAAATTAAAAGGATTTACCTATGTATAAGGATATAGCAATAAAATTTAAAGCGAAATACAAATTAATATTGAAATGTACGAAGTAAAACATTTGAGGTGAAACTATGTAGACATATGTAGCTCCATGTTTCAGCAGAGTGAGCAATAGTTGGCAAACCTCGAACCTGCAAACAACAGCCGAAACCGCAAACTTTAAAATTAAAACCGACCGGTTTTATTAAATAAGCGCAAATCTGTGCCAACCCTAGCAATAGGTACAAACACGAGGAATCGCTGCGAACTTCTCTGTTCATGCCTACTTTGTTTATGAGCACATGCCTAGTTTGTTTAAAAGTATATAACTTTGAAGTTAAAGTACGAACATGTTTGAACAGTTTATTTACAGCCAATGAATATACATAAATGGTTAATATGAATAATGCTAGGTTCGTGTAAGCTAGGGCTGGCATTGAAGGGGGAGCAATTCGTGGTAAAGTATGGGCGATAAGTGACAGTGTTGTAGTCAACCTTGAAGGTCGTTGTCGAAAATATATGGACGTGTATTTATTTTCTGGGGAAGTGCGAAAATGTTTTGTATTTTCGGTGAAAAAGAAGAGAGATACAGACAGTAGTCTGTTACGCTTAGAGGGTGAGTTCTAGACTTTGCGGTACCAATGAATACCCAAAAGTTATCTAAGTAAAGGAAGTTCATTAATTAAACTGCACTCACTACTCGGACGGAATCATAATGTCTTTAAAAAGTTCCTGCTAATTACGAAACTACAGAGTCGGTGCTGCAGCTCATAGACGAATTATTTGAAAAACTAGTTCGTATTCACTATTTTAACAAACTAGAGACGAGTCACATAATTCAGTGTGTATGGGAACAAATCCTGAGCTACATAAGTTGATTTTGAAAATCCTTACATCGCCAAATAAAGATGAAAGTGATACGAAAAATGTGATTCAAGATCTATAGGCAGCGGCGGGATCGTCCGAAAGGGTTACCGCTGCCCTGGAACAGAAAGGGCTAAGGAAGGAACACGGGTGGGTTTTAGTCAGTAAGAGTCTGACACTCTCCAAGAGTCCGCTCCACCCAGAGCGGGAGGGGTCATTTGATGATTTCCCATCCAGAAAAAAAAAAGATCTATAGGCAAATGAAAAGTGTCATAAAATTACAATCCTCATTTAGAAAAAAATAAAAGTGCTTAATTAGCACTAATGTCATGCTACACAACACACACACACACACATATATACATTACACACACATATGTACATTTACAGTATGAAAACAGACGGTTTCAAAGTCAGAGTTACCATTTAAACGAAGCTTTGGTTTAGCACAACGTTCTCTAACCTCGACTTGCAACAAATCGATTAATAAATAAACCACCCAATTATTCCGATATTTCATTGTCCATCTCTGAATAAAGTCGTCAGCAGGAGGAATTGATTCCCCCGGCAAGTTTACCTAGCACCGATCTGTCAGCGAATCAACTCGGCTGCCTTATATCAAAACCCAGTAAGTGCTTCAAACGAAATTTTTCAATAGATCGCAAAAACGAGAGCGAAAAATGTGTTTTAATGTTTAATTTTCTTGTCAAATTAAGTAAAATTTAAAGGCACATTAAAACAAGAAATAATAAAAATTGATGGTTAATTCATAGTAACCATATTTTTTTTGTGACTGTCAAACACTTTTTGCTATGTTTTGAAATGGTCCTAGTGACTTCCTATATTTTGTATTGGTTTCTAAAATAGTAGTTTTTGGCACGCAACTGACATTAGTAAGTAGTGTAGCGGTATCTACAACGCCACATGCGAACAACGCGTCATACTGACGTCACGCAAATCCTGCATCTCGCAAGCAGAGTTTACCGCGCAGTTAGCATAGATACAATTTCCCAATATCAATCGTTGGGCAATTGCCCGCCAGACATAACACCCGTCTGGTTGGAGGATCCTCCCTTTTCAATGGAGGTTGAGTGAACTTTACACCCTGTTCCTCATACCTCCAAACTGGTGACCCCGAACATGAACGTCAGCGCAGCCTTCGTGCACCTACTTCAGCGTGACGTCATCATCATCACTCCCGCAAGCTTTAGCGGCGAGTCACCCAGCCAGCCAGCACCCACGGCTTCAACGGGTATCCTGACCACCAGCATGCAGCGACCGCGCATACCTGGTCATCACCCTCAGCCTCATCAGCAACCTCGGCACAGCACACTGCACTTTCGGCCGGTCATCAAGCAGAGCACCCTCTCCTGGTCGACGCAGCAGCCAGCCTCAACTCGGCGCTGTACGACATCCGACGCACTGGAGTATAACGCAGCGCCATCCACCCCGACTCACTGGGGACATCTTCGCAGACAGTTCCGACTTACCGCGAACTATGCGCCACCCCGACTCACTGGGGCATCTCCGCAGACAGTTCCGACTCACCGTGAACTATGCGGCAACCGGTTCCGACTCACTGGAACCTCAGCTGGCCTGGCAAGCATCGCAAGATACAAGACTCAGCCAACTATCGACCTCCGGTCTCCGGAGGGGAGTGATGTAGCGGTATCTACAACGCCACATGCGAACAACGCGTCATACTGACGTCACGCAAATCCTGCATCTCGCAAGCAGAGTTTACCGCGCAGTTAGCATAGATACAATTTCCCAATATCAATCGTTGGGCAATTGCCCGCCAGACATAACACCCGTCTGGTTGGAGGATCCTCCCTTTTCAATGGAGGTTGAGTGAACTTTACACCCTGTTCCTCATACCTCCAAAGTAGTATTAACATATCAACAACCTATCCAACCAATCTTATCAACGGAAATTTTCATAAAACTATGAACCGTTATTGTTAATAATCTAACGCAGGTGCTTTCAATTTGATGAAAATTACTATGAAAGTAAAGATTACAGTGTTATTGGGTTTTACCATCTGAAATTTCTCAGTAGCAGCCGGGGATCTGGATTTAAACCCTATGTAATAGGCTCGTCCTTACTTGGGATGGGACTTGAGCATAACTGGCGAAATGTGGGTGTACTAGAACATTTTATATCTTATCAGTTTATAAAAAAAAAAAACATTGTGTTTCGAGTATCACTGACTCATAATAGAAAAAAAATACACTCAAACAGTCACATTACATACACAAAACCACCAATTCAATTCAGTTACAATAAGTCATACACAATAATTAAAAATAATCATAATTAACTTAACAAATTACAAAAGAGATGAGCCTGTTAGGCGCATCAGCCTGCCACATGTCGCTCACAACAGTGGGAGATGATGGAGCAATCCAGTCTTAACGCGAGCGCGGCCAGCATGCTGTTAGCGCTCCCCCGCACTCGCCGCACCAGCGACGTACAGTCACGAGCACCAATATGTCAACACTTGGCAACTTTCAACTGCGATTTTTTCACGAAATAACGAATGCAACGTTGAAATACGACACATTACATAAACCTATGGGTTCGAAAATGCTATGTTCGTAACAACATAAAATTTCATTCGAAAATAAAGGAGTAAATCGCTTTTGAATAAAGACTCGGCTTTATATACATACTTTTACTCGTGACTGTACCTCTCTTGCGCATAGTGGCGTGGAAGCAATCCACGTGCGCTTCCGCAAACATAGTCGATGCACTGCAATAGCGGGGGAGCGCCAACATCATCCTGAACGCGTTGTTGAATTTTATTGTTGTTTATGTATAGATTATGTATAGATTATGTGAAAACTTTTATCCTCATTTGTCCTGGGTTTGTTTTTGTACTGGGTTTTGCTTTTGATATGAGGCAGCTGAACTATCTGGGTCAATCTGCCGCCGACAAGTTAAATAATTGAAATCACTTTGGCCGGATATTGATATAGGCTGGTGTTTCATGCTGTGGCGTGCATTTTGTATAGATAGTCGAATATTCATTAGTATTAAAATTAATTAGTGGTTTGTAAAATATATGTGGATGTGGTGGGTGTAAAGGTTGGTTCATACAGAAATTAATTGCTGCATGAAAACAAAATATTTTATTAAATTCTTGTATTTCTTACATAACCAAAATGGCAAAAACTAAAGAACGGCCAACCTATGAACAAAAATAAATTAGAAAAAGTATCGTAATCATACTTCGTATTCAAAATGACGACATATTTCTAAATAAATAGCAAAATCTTGGCATGATCAAGCGTAGTTGGCTGCACAATCTTCACACGTTGTGACCCTGACAGCGATGAGATGGCTGAGCAATATTATCAAGGGCGCCGCCGGATAGTGGGACCTTGACATCAGCTAAAAACGGTACTAGGAGAAAAGTTAGCACGCGGGCAAAAATATGGCACATGATACGGCTTTTCAGAGGTCCGTCTCCAAAATCAAAGTCAAATCATTAATTTCAATTGAGCACATAAAATGCACTTTTTAAGTTAAAAATTTACAAGAAAATAGAATTGATTCTAGTTGCTCCTTCCAAAAAGGGTTTAGAATTAGAAGTACCAGGAAAGTAGGTACTCTTTTAAAATGTTTTACAATATTTTATATACAATCATTATACATATAAAGACGATGTACCTGGAATAAAATACTATGGGTAAAAAATTACTTATTGCTTATTGTACAAAAAATTTAAAACGATGCAATTACAGAGCAAATAATTATGAGAAGTGATGATACACGGTGCTCACATATTTACAAATGTTATACCCGTAGACGCTTTTCCTAAAATATTTACAAATAATGTACCAGCGCTATGTGCCTACTGTATACAATTCAAGATTGTTCAGGGACATATTTAAACCTACTGCCTCTGCAAGGCATAGCCTCGCAGCTACGTACCGTAAATGTAACCTCAACCGCATTTCTAGGTACCTAGGTAAACGAATAAATAACCGTAGCTTGGCATGGCAACCCCCGCTCTGCGTTCCTCGGAACATAAGAGCTCTTATATTTTCTGCAGTAAATTCAAACCTGTTGGACTACAGCGAACTTCTGGGTGAAAAAACTGCGCACAGTGAGCATTTCACCAAAGGTTTTGCATTTTTAATTTTTCGGATTCTCTTAGCCAAATGAAATACTCATTTGCGATGGACTGACGAACCATGAACAAAGTCATAATTGGAATTTTTGTGACGAGACAATTGATTTATTCATGAAATTCAGTAATCGTCATGAATTTGGTACAAAAAAGAAAACGGTTTCAGCCCATTTCACAGTAGGCAGCTGAATTGGTGATGGCAGAATATGCCTCGATGCAGGCCGTCACTGGTCGTCATTTTTTTTTTTGGCATTTGAATGACTGTTTTGCTGGAGTCCGTTCGCAAGCGCACTCGTTCACTTTGAAAACGCATTTACGTACGAATGGACTTCTCGCTCTAGCGTGAGAAAGAGATAAACAGTAAATGCTGATTGGAACGTGTAGTAGATTTTACACTCCTGCTATCTCTTTAGTCTTTCATTATTTTCTTGCGTACGATGTAGTAAAATAAAGATGGGGAAGTCCGATATTTTGCAAATTCCCTTGAAGAATTTATAGCTTAGTAGCATCTCCTCATAGATAACAGAAAATAGATAATAGTAATTATGCATGTCGATTGATGAAATCCTCTCATCCCATTGATATCTGAAAGGGAAGTGCGTTTAATATTCATAAGCAATCGATTGATTGTAGCATTAGTCTCGATCTCCGTATTGCCAACTGAACAGAATTCTAAGTTATTATCAAGACAGATACATAATTAATCGTTGCTTAAACTCTCTGATATGATATTTAACTTGTAACTGTTTTCGATGCTGGCAGCTTTCAGATTAAATTTCAAATTCGTAATAGCGGACATAAATCACTGTTTTTAAGAAGGCAGAATAGAATAGAATAGAATACTCTTTATTGTACACCATAAATGTTACAGAACATAAATAAAATATATAAAATTTTACAAAGGGTGACACAATGGGCGGTCTTATCGCTACGCAGACTCCAAGACTAGTTTCGATTCCGTGGGAATATCGAAATAAAATGTATCCTATGTGTTAATCCTGATTATAAACTATCTGTGTGCCAAATTTCATTCAAATCCGTTAAGAAGTTTTTGCGTGAAAGAGTAACAAACATCCATCCATCCATACAAACTTTCGCATTTATATTTATATATTTTACAAAGGGTGACACAATGGGCGGTCTTATCGCTACGCAGACTCCAAGACTAGTTTCGATTCCGTGGGAATATCGAAATAAAATGTATCCTATGTGTTAATCCTGATTATAAACTATCTGTGTGCCAAATTTCATTCAAATCCGTTAAGAAGTTTTTGCGTGAAAGAGTAACAAACATCCATCCATCCATACAAACTTTCGCATTTATATTTATATATCCCCTGGCAAAATTGCTGCTGTTCTGTAGCTTTAGTCTACAGGACATAGTTTCAGAGGCAAATGTCATCTATGAATACACATTGAATGGTGTGCAGCAGGATTTATGGTACTTTAATTGATACATAGCCCACCCACCCCGAAGACACGCGTAAACCGAAATAGTATCTGGTTGTGAAATCGATAACACCTAAATATTAAAAAGTTCCGCGCAATTTATCTATGAACATCTAGGATTACAGTTACAGCCCAACTTTTTCCCAAGCAATAGAGGTTAAACATTAATATTATCGCGGAATGTTCCCAAGGGGAGAGACAGATATTACAGAGCAATACGTGTTCCGAACCTAGAGGAAATAAATTCAAGAAAAAATTTCTAAGTTTGCGCAACAATACGGCATTTTGAGATTGAGATCGGCAGACGCTGTATCGGTCGAACATAAAATACAAAGCTTCAGCTTATTCTACAAGAAAAACTATTTAGCGTCGAAGTTATTCGGCGACAAAGATGTACCGTAACTTGTGTCAAGTTTTGTATTATCTGCCAGCCGTAAGCACGAAAAATCTCACCACAAATTATCGCCGAACATTACGTTATGTTCTAGGGACACATCTCGTGTGACTTGTTCATCCATAGTAATATCTTCACTGTTAACATAACATAACATCACGCCTGTCTTCCTCAAAGGGTGAGCACAGGCACAGGCACAGGTACCTAAACACTCACCACATTTCGCCAGTTATTTTTCATCATAAATGATAATGAGATTAAGATGAGGTTAGGTTTTTTTACCATCGCTGGGCCTCTGTCTCGTATAGGGTCTTAGCATTATGCTGAGCGATGGCCATTTTGCGTGAATGTGACGCATGTTTACCCCCAACTTGTTATTATTTTTTTTGTGTGTGTATGTTCTTTTTTATGCGTCATGTTTGCCGCAAATAAATGTATTTTCTTTCTTTTTCTTCTTAAAAAAACATATCTGGCAACAGAAGACGTAGCGTTGGAAGGCCTCCCACAAGGTTGACCAATGACCTTGTGAAGGCCGCAGGAATCCGCTGAATGCGGGAAGCACAGAACGGCACCCCAATTGCGTAACACACAATCAATCGGAATCTGAATCATTTTGAAGCAAATTGCTAATCCATTGCTTCATAAGTTCGAAACATTTGTCTGCTCAACACGTAAATAACGCAATGAATGTTGTTGAACTGTAAAAATGAAACCGATTCCGATTAATCGTGTGTTACGCAAATAGGGTGCCGGTCGAAGTGGTGGTGTTTGGGGAAGGCCTTATGTCCAGTAGTGGACATCAGTCGGCTAAGTTAGGTCTATGTCCCATTTAATACAAGCTCACAAGTCACAGGCAGGGGTTTGAGTCTTGTGATACAGGAACTTCTAGTGCTAGAGCCAAGGCTTGGGCTATACTGATGGTTGCATATTGAAGTGAAAATAAATAAATAAATAAATAGGGGGCGTCAATTGCCATTAAATACATCAAAACCAGACTCCGGCTCATTTTTGGGCAACAATAGCCTATTTTTTAATTTATTTACACGAGTACACTGTACATACTTAGCGCTACGCAACTGCAGGATATATTCACAGCATGTAATGCACATTATACACAGTTCAGCAAGTCCCACTGACCATGCATTAAAACACACACTGCATTATGTAAATTTGAGAAGCTGCCTACGAGAGTTCAGGAAACTAATTTAGTGCTTTATTGCCTAGAACTAAAGTCCTTAGTCATATCAAATATGGAATGAAGTTTAGTTCGAGGTACTCTCTCTAGTCTACTAACTTTACGGAAGATTGACTTCAGGGTACAGCTTTCGTGACGAAAATCAAACGGCCGCAAAAAGTACACGGACGGTCTGGTCCAACTATTTTCGTCGGAGTTAATGAAAAGGCATTAGCCAGCGGATAATCGCTGAATATTGAAATCAGAATGGATGTTTTTATTTAAGTTAACATAGTTCTTTTTGTACTATATTTCAGAAACATAACACATTGATGGACTGTAAACGAGAAAGAACAGAAGTTTAATTATTATATTAATACGTCTGAGGGCGTTTAGTGTTCCGCAAAGTGCTAATGAACTGACGATACTGAGAATAATATAAACTAAACTCCTGAACGTTACTATGAGAGTACTAATGAAGAGTGGCATTTAGCCTTTATCCAGCAGTTAGACACTTTGGACTTTAATAAATCGATAAATAACATGCTACCAGCAGACTAAGGGACTAACCACACTTATTCAGCTCCGTTCAGCTTTTGTTTTTGCGTACGCATCTTCATACAAAATCGTTGTTTTCTATGGACAAAAGCTGAACAGAGTTGAATAAGTGTGGTTAGTCTCTACGACAGCATTCGTGATACTGGCAGCTTTCAAATTATGTAGATTCCAAATTCGACGTAGGGGACAGTTATAGAAATAACTGCTTCAAAAAAATGTTCTTTTCTTGTCTGTGGTGTTTGCGTTTGTTAAAGGTTTTCAAGTTTCCCCTGGCAAAATTGACATTGCTGTTCTGTAGCTTTAGTCTATGGGACGTAGTTTAAGAGGCAAATGTAATCTATGAATACATATTGGATGCTGTGCAGCCGGCTTTATGGTACATTAAATGATACATGGCATATCCCCACAACCCCACCCCGAAGCGACGCGTAAACCGACGAGGGCTGATTTAACCAAAGTCAGAAAATTTACGTCTGACACTATGACTGTCAGACGTCAATTTTATTCTACGATAAGAGATAAGGAAAAACTGTCAAAAATTCAAATTTTATGCTCAGGATATGACTTATTCCAGGTAAAAAATTTTGGTGAAATTCGCCCTAAATATTTTTAAATTACATTTTAGTCATAACACCTTCATACCACAAAGTTTTTGTCTCAACTCTAAAATTAATACAGTGTATGATTACATGCCGTTTTATTATAACAAATGAGCCTCGTGGGTGACGTCAAATGTTGAAAACTAAAATAACAACAGGTTTCCGTGCTGGTAAAATAAATCATAACATGACATACGGCCAACTTGACAATGTTAACTTGAGTTTAGAAAGAAAATTTTTATTTTTAGGGTTAAAAAAATAATTTCAGTAGCAATTAAAGTTTAAGGTTTTCAAACCAAAAATTCCAAGACATGTGACATGTACCAACCCGCACTAGGCCCGCGTGGTGGATTACGGCCCACGCCTTGTCACAGAGAGGAGGCCTGTGTCCCAGCAATGGGAACCTTATAGGCTGATTACGTGTTTGACAACCGACGTCCTGTTGGGTATTTGCGTAACACACATAAAAAGCCAATTGGTTGCAATAACTTCGATTTGACAGCTCAGCTCAAAATTCACTTGCAGCAAGTGAATTTTTGAAACCTATGAAACAATGGACTGTAAAAATAACACTCGGGTTGTGATTGAAAGTGTGTTTAGCAATTAACGTGCTGACTTTGCAATTTTGCACCCCCTACTAGGTACTTCTTTCGACGACAAAATATAGAGGTTTTTCATTTTCCCCAGAATTTTTAGAATTGGTTTCTAGGCAAAAACAACGCTCGCAAAGCCACTATTTTCTTTCACGATTTTAACAGTCAGGACAGTCTTATTCAGTTTTCTCAAATAGAAAATGCATTCCGGAAACTCATTTACTGTCTTTTAAAGGAACTTTTTCTGGTAGTTAGTAGATAAATTCCTCTTGTTTTATCATTTTATGCTACGCTGCTAATAATGTTGCCAAACGATGTTTCCTATCACGTCTTTATGCTGTTTATCTGTTACAATAACTTTGTATTGCCGTGCAAATTGCTAACAAAATCACCCCTTTCTTTATAAACGTTGCTTCAAGTCAAGAGACGTTCGAAAACGTCAAAAATGTATGGGTAAACAATCGCTAATCATTACTTAACTTTAAGCAAAGTATAGAAATAAACCCTTAAACCATTCCAAATATGACCACACCACTTGATACAGCGTAGGCAGCTCACTGCCAAATAATAATGTATCACTTTTGTGAACAACACAGGCTGAATTTCCCTGTGTTCACACTACGCAAATGAGCTCATTGAAAAAAAGAACGTGCCAACGAACAAGCCAATGACAGTCGAGGAAATTAAAACGTATGGAGTCAAAAGAGGCTTAATCAGAAACTTTTATTTGTTCCAAATCCGAATGTGACATAACACTAGGCTGCAAAAGCGACCCTTACGTAACCCTGCACCGTTTTAGAATTTACTAGCTTTAGGCTCTCTTTCGCTTGAAAATAGGTATGCGGCAAACAGCGGCTTAGGAAGTTTGAACTTGGAATGGAGATTTCTCGCTGCGTTCAGTTTTGTCGCTATGCTGATGGTGAGATCGGTAACACGCCGTTCTAGCTCAGGGTCAATGGTTTCGAACTTATTGGCTGTCATTAAAGTCATGTATTCTTAAATAACTACACGTGGTAGTCCCTTCTTTTTAGGGCTAAGGTTCCGTTGTTCGTCCGTCTATTCGTCCGTCGTTTTTTAAATATGTAGTGTTAAATATTGTACGATAGTACGTAACCCTTTGTGTGCGAGTCCGTATCGTATAGTTTTTCTACTATCAGGTCCGTATCGTATAGTTTTTCTACTATCAGTTATCATTAACAATCTTATTCCTTGAATGTAGTAAAACATATCCCAGTCTCAGTTGCAACAGTTACATTTCTCATTGCCCTATTAGATCTTGCGCTCATTAACAAAATGTTTTCTTTCTCAAAAACACATTGTCTTGTTGTTCTAAAGAACAGCCAAGGCCAACTCACATGGAATGGTTTTATAAGACAAAAGAACTAGTACATACGCGAGCACATCAAGCTACTACAATCTGTCAAATTTCTTTATTCGATTTTCAACTTTATCGCTAAAGCATTAGGGTCAAGGTTGATTGGGAAAGTTTGACAGTTTCGGGTAGCTTGATGTGCTGCAGGTGTCTGTACAAAAAGTAAGTAAAGTATAATAAGTAGTGCTAGTATGTAGATTGAAGATACTGCTGTTCACTTTTACTTGGAAAATATGGCATGGCAAGTTCACACAGTCACGCTGTTTATGTTTTCTGCAATTTCTTCAAGGTCAACTAACTCGCTAACTATAAATGCCTGTCACTACCCCACTGCATTATACAGGGTCAAATTCAATCAGCGAGTGAAACTTAGCAGAAGGGATGGCACGATAAAATAAAAAGATATGACGTTTTTTTTTTGAGTGAACGACCTTTGTTATTTAAAGAATGAGTTGAGCAAATCTGATTTCTTTTGTTTTATCAAGTAAAGATATATACCCATCACGTCTGCCGAGTTTCGCTAGCTAATTTAATTTAACCCTGTATAGAAAACCAGCATTTTTATGTAATTTAATTAACTGTGATTGACGTCAGTCTTTTATTATAGTTTTATAGTTAATTAAAACGGTATAACACCAATTAAATAATTAATTTAATTGGTGCTATACCGTTGTTTTAATTTAATTAACATAGAGACAATAATTACGTTGACAATAATATAATATAATTGAAAACTAACATGGAACAGTGGACTCCCTTGCATACTTTCTCTCACAGAACACCAGAAGGCCAATTCTCGTAATTTAAAACGATCAATATCTAGTCGCAGGCTCATCTCGGAGACAAACAAATGACAAAAACATGTCAAAATGTGGGGAAATTAGACGTATTTTTGACAGATTGAGACTGAGATCACACTATGAATGTTCTTAAAATTACGAGAATTGCCCCTCTGGTCTGATATATACGCATAATTTTAATTCATTCATCCGCCCACACATCATATTCAGGGTTGGCAGCCAGAAGAGCATTCAGCACCTTTAGAGTACGGTAGACTGGGGATTCGGCCCTTTATTCATAAACGTTGCTTAAAGTGAAGTAGTGATTAGCGACTGTTTTACCATACATTTTTGACGTTTAAGCGTCCCTTAACTTTAATCTCCGTTTATAAAAAGATTTTTTCGCAAAAAAAAAATACAACCGACTTCCAAAAAAGACACTACAAAGTGAAAAATAACTTTAATTTCGGAAGTCGGTGTCGTTGGGTTCGCATTTTCGTTGTTTGTCACGGACTTAAAGATATTTTTCACTTTGTAGTAGGTATCTTTTTTGGAAGTCGGTTGTTTAAAGTTTTTATTTTTCACTTTTAAGTTCTAATTTTTACCAGTAATTTTGGTACGGAACCGAAAAAAACTCCTTTCGCAGAATACCTATTCCAAAGCAATACTTTAAGCTCCGGTCCAGCGCGACACCATATAAACAAAACAAACGTACAAAAAGACAAGCGGAAAAAGTTTTTATTCATCCAATAAAAGAGAACTTGTGCGAACATTGCTCTCACACACACGAACCAACAAACAAAAATTTTACACAAATGACTTTTGCCTGCGGCATGGTATATCAGTGTATGTAGTTTCTCTCAACAGTACACAACCACAGTGCACTGTTTTAAGTAATTAACAGCCTGTTAATATTTTACACGAATATTCTTGTAAATGAGGGGTTATTTCGTTTCAATTAGTTTCATTTCGGCTTGTTATTTTGACTTGTTGATTTCGCGTGACGACTGTGGTGTCAGTTGTCAGAACATAATTGAATTTAAAACATTAATTAAAAGTCGCAAAAAGGGTGGCACATTGTTTTACTTGAGAGCTGAGAGGCAGTGGCATCGACCTGGCTTACGAGTTGTAGGTCGTGAGTTCAAACCCAGGTAGGTACTTTACTTTGTGTATTTAGTTTCATCACCACTGCTCTCAAAACGGTGAAGGAAAACATCGTGAGGAAACTGTGTTCTAGAACCAAAAATTCGAAGACATGTGACATCTATCAATCGGCCCACTCTCTCTCACGGAGAGGAGGCTAGTGTCCCTGCAGTGTGAACAGTAAAAAAAAAGTCAAGCGAATATCAAAATGTTGGAATTAATTTAGCAACTTTACAGCTTTCCAAACACGTTTTATGTAATTCGAAACGTACGCATCATAAATGCGCATACTAATAATGTACAAAGTTTCAGCAGGTATAACGACAAACCCACATAATACAGGAAAACCTGTCCTTAAAGCTCTTTAATTTATAATCGACCCTACAATTAAACTTTCCCACGTTATCTAACAGACGAAAATACTAACAAGTGTGTGTTATCTTTATCTTATCGTATGCTGTACTGGTTGATGTCTTAACGTCAATGCCAGCTGTCGCTGAAAACCAGCGCCGGGGCTCTGTCTCGCATAGGGTTTTAGCATTATGCTGAGGGATGGTCGTTTTGCGTGGATGTGACGCATATTTCCCCTAACTTATTCTTTTTTGTGTTGGTGTCCTTTGTCTGCGTCATGTTTACCGCAAATAAACATAAGGGTTTTAGCATTATGCTGAGGGACGGTCGTTTTGCGTGGATGTGACGCATATTTTCCCCTAACTTATTCTTTTTTGTGTTGGTGTCCTTTGTCTGCGTCATGTTTACCGCAAATAAACATATTTTCTTTTTTTCTTTCAATTAGTTAAATATTTCGCCCCCTACCGCTAAAATCTTTCCAGTTCCTAAATTAGAGCTTTAAAGCTAACCTCGATATGCCTGAAATCTAAGAAGAGGGTGTCAAAGAGAGAGCAAATGGTGTATTTCAAATTTTCAATAGACTAGGAACCTTGTTTCTGTCAATCATCCCGGGAGCGAAAATACATGGGAATAAGCTGAATTCATTTTTAAATACCACTTTGTTTTTAATCGTTCAGAACTGAGTTTTAAATAATATGGGAAACCAGACACTTTACGAGTAATTATTAGCAGTGAAATATTAATTTTCATTTTATACATTCACAGTTTAATATTTTACACATTCGCACTCAAACAAAATGCATAACCAAATTATTCCACTGGGCTTTAAAAGCTTAGGCAGGTTTCACGAAAAAATCCGAAATCAATTTTATAGATCCATTATTTTTGTTCACACACTGTAAAATAAATCGGATAGCGAGTGCTTAATCTAAAAGACTCGATACATCAACAATTGTTGGACCAATCGATTCGTCGATTCGATGCTTCATGGACGTTGTACTGTTACAGAAAACCGAATTGAACGTTAATAATAAAGTCCTGGAAGAAGTAACAGAGTCTTACATTGTTTCAGAAAGTTCGTGAAATTCATTGGTTTGCAATTTTCAGTTGTTACACGATATCTGCCTTGAATATTGATTTTATTGTATTTAATATAATGATTGACCTACAACTGCAGAGAATCAAGTTTTTTTAACTGAACAGACAGCTGTGCTGCTGGGGAGTTTATTGCGCCACTTCTTCTTCCCAGCAAAAGCACTAGGAAATGGTGAAGGGCGGGCGTTTTTGGGGGACTGTCTTCAGCAACTTTGACGTTCGAAAAGTGCTGATTCCCAGCCTAATTTGAATAAATGACTTTTGATTTTGATTGTTGCGAAAGAGGGTAGAAAATGGAAAGTTTAAAGCAATTTGCAAGTCAATATAACAATCCCTTCCCTATCTGATTTATTGCTTCGTAGTAAGTTTGTGAATATCCTTATTTCTCAAACAAACAAATAAATGAAGAGACGGCTGCATTCAAATCAATTCAATCCAACATTCATTGCTACTAACTTTTGAGAGAATATTGTAAGCGTACTAAACGTAACTGCACTCGACTCAATCGGCCTAGAGTATACACAAGACGCCTGAATCCCTCCGCTCTGAAGCGAAGTATCTTATCAGCGAAGCGAAAACCCGAAGCTCCAAAGCGAAGTATCTCGTATATTATACGTAAAACTGCCTTCTAAGTAAACTTGATGAATCAATTCAAAGTGTCTCAAGTTACATACAAAAATAAATTGAACTTTATGAAGGCCAATTCTCGTAATTTAAAACGCTCAAAATCTAGTCGCAGTCTCATCTCAGCGACAAACAAATGTCAAAAACTTGTCAAAATGTAGGGAAATTAGAAGTATTTTTTGACAGATTGAGACTGAGATCAGACTGTGAATGTTCTTAAAATTACGAGAATTGCCCCTCTGAACAGGTGCCCAACAAAAAATCAAGAATTCAACATTTCACGAAACACAATGAAAAACACGCAACAAAAGTAACTCGACAAATTGTAAATATTGAGTCAGCAAACTTTTTAATTTCAAACCACTCAAAGCATTTTATGCATATAAAAAGCCGTGTGAACCTAACGAAATTCCTGCACCAACCTTGTTTGAAATAAAAAATACACAGCGGAGAGCTAAGCCGGTGTACTGCGCAGTGGTCCATTTCTCCCGTTCCAGTTAGGGGGCTCGCTCAGTCGGCGCTCACGTGTCGAGAGCTCTCGACCTTTACCGAGCAACCAATCGACACGAATCTTAAAGCGCCTTTTTAAGCGCATTATTCAAATACAAACAAAACATCGCGAAATAAAAAATATAATGTGAAAAGTGAAAAGTTTTACCAAAAAAATATTTTTCAAAACAAAAATGCAACAGTTTAAAAATTAGTTCGCGAGCGCCAAAAGTGAGGAGCAATGATCAAGAAAAGTTATCAAGGCGTGTTTTTAAGCTTCGCTTCCATATCCTTCTGCTGTCAAATTAATGAAACTATAGCCAAGAGTGCGAGTAGATTCATTGGTAAGTACCCTAATTAACTTTAAAACAATCTTCGCGTACTCGTAAAGGCGTATCGACAGGATTTACGTTACAAAACTACCATAAATCTTGTCAATACATGAATAATAAATGATAAGGCGTTTTACACTTAGGTCTCAGAAGTGTAAATTATTTATTTACGCACATCGTACGAGACCTAAGCCTTGAATCTCGTACTTAACTCAAGATTTAACTACTAATCCCTCAGAGGGTTTGTTTTATACTACAAGTTTTTGTATCGCGTGAAGACGTCAGTATTGTAAAAAAAGTACGACAAAAGTCTTTGCCAAAAATCCGCAGGGAAAATTGAATACATTATTCCTCCGACCGTGACAATATTTCTATCTGAAAATGTACGTTGCAGGTTGCAGTTTAATTATTCGTCGAAAGACCGTATTTTCTTTATCAGCGGAAAGGTTCTATACGACGTCGCATGTACTTTTATTCTTCTTTGCAACGGCTTACTGGAAAATGTTGAATATTGCAGAGAGTATGAGAGTGCTAACGCGTTATCTCCTTAGGGAATAAGCAGCTCTAGTGGCATCGATGCGACTTCGTCTTATCTGAAATAATTTATCACGCCTTTGAAACGTGCAATACATAAGTAATATTAAGAAAGTTGTGTCGTTAAAGCAAAGCAATGAAGGTAGAAGATAACAATTCATATATTTCAACGCACATAAAGATATTGAAAGGTACTTAACACTTTTACTTTAACTTTGATTGGAACAAGTGCCTCCTTTCCTTTCAACAAGAAAGTGAGAAACATTTTCTCCATTCACAAGTAGCCCTAGAAAATTGAGCTCTCGAGCGCAAAATTGCCTTCTCCAACGACATAGGGTGAAAGATAATTACTCATCAAAATACTACTCCAAAGGCACTAAATGACGCCATGACATCAAAGGCTTACGTTGGGTTATTATTATTTCAAATACTCGGCGATTTTCGTGGTGCTTTAATAACCAGGCGCGGGAAGCGGCTCTGTTCATCAATAATGTACACTTTTGCATAATATGCATATACTGTTAGGTTGCCGTTTGTGACCTCGTGTATGTGTGATGAGCTGGGAATTGTCAAATGGATGAGATGGGAATTAAGGTCATAGAGGTAGGCAGAGTTTTAGGTGGTGCATGTCAACAATAGAATTAACTAGTTAAGAAGTCAATATTTTTTTGGGCTATGTAAGCAAAAACGAAAGCTTCACTAAAGGTTTCACTAAAACGAAAACTCATGGACAGGTGCATTCTTCCCACCCTCACCTACGGAGCCCGAACATGGTCTCTTACAAAGCGTCAAAAGTCCGCACTTGGAGTCTGCCAACGGGCTATGGAACGAAGTATACTAGGTGTCAAACTCACAAACCGCATTAAGAACTCTATACTTCGTTCGAAAACACAAATAGCGGACGCTGGCCACACAGCGGCTGGGCTAAAGTGGAACTGGGCTGGCCATATGTGCCAAATGGCAGGAAACGGGAAGCGCGGCAGGCTCAGAAAGAGATGGCGGGATGAGCTCGACTCCTTCTCAAAGGATTGGCCGACAATCGCAGTAGACCGGGAGAAGTGGAAGGAGGGGAGGGATTAAACCGGCATGTCGTAAAATCAAAAATTTGAAGACATGTGACATCTTCCAAACCACATTGGGCCCACGTGGTGGATTACGGCCCACTCCTTCTTACCAAGAGGAGGCCTGTGTCCCAGCAGTGGGAACATTATAGGTTGATTATGCACCCACGTAGATTGCGGCCGTGCAAATCAAGGGTGGGTCATTAGTTTAAAATCTTGAGTAGTGGAAACATCAGGTGTTCTAGTTAGCTCCCTTTTTTTTTGTTGTGTTAACATAACACTCTAAATGTTCCGATGCTGGACTAGTTGGGAAAAGTCTTTTCTGCAAAGAGGATTTGTCAAAGTCTAGTGTTTATGTATCGATTTATCGATTACCGATACTGCCTTCGATACTTACCGCTGCATAGAGGTGCCGTTTTTTTTACAGCGTTGAGTGATTAAAAAGCTGGGATGTTATCCATAAAGTGCAAAATGTAAAATAATTGACCTTTTGGTTCATTTTGTTGAAATATTTTGGCGGTAGTCCATTGTAAAGTGTACGATTTTTTTTTTTTTAATAAGCTCTTATTCTTCCGTTCTTTCTTTCACCATTCTTGATTTATTGATGGCAATAGGCTATAACATCGAACTTAAAATATCTGACCAAAATGTAGATGTACATAGATAGATAGTACATAGGGATACAAGTGTGATGTTATGAATGTTTGTTCCAATCTTTTAGGTCTTGTGCTCATATGAACTAAGCTCGTCCTTGGGTGTTGAGCTCATCTTATCATCTTTTCCTAGGTGTGTGTGATTCCGGTCATAATCAGAAGGCCAATTCTCGTAATTTAAAACGTTCAAAATCTAGTCGCAGTCTTATCTCGGAGACAAACTTGTGAAAATGTATGGAAATTACAGGTATTTTTGACAGATTGAGACTGAGTTCACTCTGTGAACGTTCTTTAAATTACGAGAATTACCCCTCTGGCTATAATGTTCCCACTGCTGGGGCACAGGCATAATCACCACCACGCGGGCCTAGTGCAGGTTGGTAGAGGTCACATTTCTTCGAATTTTTGGCTCTTGGACATGCCGGTTTCCTCACGATGTTTTCGTTCGCCGCTTTGGGAGTACTGGTGATGAAATAATTTACACAAAGTAAAGCGTCGGAGTTCGAACCTACGACCTACAACTCGTAAGTCGCGGCCGTTTCCACTGGGTCACCACTGCTCTCCACTGTTCCGGTAATTATCCGATAATAACTGTAACTGGAAGCCAATAAAATATTTATGATTTTACATTGAAACCTCAAATCCATACTTCTTGGAGACTGTCCAGTTCAATTTACCACAAAATATAGTTCCGCCATTACCTGATTTACTTCGCACAACTTCCCCACTGCAACATGCCTGAGTAGCTCGTGGGAGGCCACCCTAAGGCACCTGTCCTACCGCCAGCGAATTACTAGAAGCGAGTAGAGCTAGCTACTAAAACAAGTTGGCGAGCAACGACTAGCGAGTGCGCGACGGCGGCTACGAGCAATTACTCGTATGTGCCAAGCGTGAATCTCTCGGCGAGTGTTCTGCCCGCCAAGCGAGCGTCACTGGACGAGTACCTACTCTCTTTGATAGCTCTTGCCGCTGCGACAAACGAGTGCTCGCCGGCGGTGTCAACAGTCAGCGATCAACTATTAATATACAGACTGGCGACAGATAATTTTAAATAAAACTGACGCCTGATAGATTTTGTATTGAAGAACTGTCAAAAATTCAAAATCATTCTTCAGATAAAATTTTCTGGCGTTGGAAAAATCGGCCCTAAATAGTACAGCGGTTATTAAAAGTTGTTATCAGTCTGTTAAAATAATAAAATAATCAATTTTACCAAAATATAATACTAACTTTTTTAAACAAAATAAAAAGCGTAAAAATTGGTACGAAATAGACAAAAGATAATAAGGCACTAGACACGCGCGAGGCGATGGTATCAACAATTCAATACAAACTTTATGGTATTGTTACAAAACAGTCACAAATTAAGTTTGATGTTGATACTAAAACCAAAAATGTCCGACAGCTAGAATGTAAGTTTTTATTAATTGGTTTCAATTAATATGATAACCTAATCACCACACTATATATTTATTTGTTTACTAAGGTACTACAGTCACAAGCAAAAGTATGTATACACTCGGCTTTATTAAAATGCGATTTACTCCTTTATTTTTTAATGAAATTATATGTTGTTACGAACATAGCATTTTCGAACCCATAGGTTTATGTAATGTGTCGTATTTCAACATTGCATTCGTTATTTCACGAAAAAATCGCAATTGAAAGTTGCCAAGTGATGACAAATTGTGTACACCAACAGCTTGTATGTATATGCCTCGGTCTTACATAGTCGCCAATTATAGGTTTACCAGCAATCTCAGAAATAAGTGATCACACATAATAACAACAAAACTAAAGGCTAGAATTTAAAAATTATGGCAAAATACTATTTATATATATTTTGCTTACACGGGACCTACAATGTTTTGTACGTTTCTTGAGCGAGAAAATCGTTGATATCTATGTAGGTATAATATAGTCGCTTCCTCGTCGACGGTGGGAAGCCACCCTAAGGTTCAACTTAGTGAAACACATTGCTTAATGGTGCTCGTAATTGTTGAGCTGACTACTTATCACTACACTGCACTAATGCAGGGTACACTTAGCTCGATTATGATGTAACTTGTGTGTTGGGGACGTTTATGGCTTGGGTTTTGATGTACATCGTTAATTTGGGATATATTATAACGAACAAATCTCTCCATGCCTCGAAAAGCACGTTAAGCCTTTGGTCCCGGCTGTCATTCGTGGATGGCCAGTCTCACCGAATGCAGCTAAATACCAGTATTTTACATGAAGCGCCTATCTGACCTCCACAACCCAGTTACTGGGCAATACGATTTACCCCTTGGTAAGACTGGTTGTCAGACTTTGAGGCTTCTGACTACTTGCCATATTCACTTATGTTTACGATACTCTATATGCTTCATCAGCATCCTATCAGTCTTCTGCTGGACATGGGGTATGTGTCTCATACATACATGTATAAACTTATACCTTCTTCCCTCTGGGTTAGACAGGAAGAACGCTACCTGCTACGATCCTTTTGCTTTTTATTTACTGTCATACATCTGACGGACTATTCTCGTAATTTTTAAGAACGTTCACAGTCTGATCTCAGTCTCAATCTGTGAAAAATACCTCTAAGGAATTTCCATACATTTTTGACAAGTATTTGACATTGATTGTCGCTGAGATGAGATTGCGAATAGATTTTGAACGTTTTTAATTACGGGAATTGGCCTTCTGCGCGTGCGCGTCTCGTTTAACTTAATCCACAACTACTTTCATCCAACTGCTATTAATTATGCTGCTATTTAATTCAGTTAGAGTGAATCGCATGTTTCCAGCGTTAAACAAATAGGATACCTGATAAATGATAATGATGAATGATTTTGTTTAATGATGAATGATTATATTTCTGTAAGTAGGGCTGCTTTTTTAGCCATAACTTTCGTCACAGTGGCAGCTTACCTAGCATTGCATAGGTGTTATCCCGCCACCCATCGATCATTAGACCTTCGTAGTGCAGTCGGAGGATGCACCGCCTGCAGGTGAACGTGACGCGAAGATACGTGCTCTTTCCTCAATTCATTTATCTTCATTCAAATTCGCTTACATGGTGGTCTAAACTTTTTGGTCATGCTTCGTGAACATCAAGTTGCATGTTTAGGATCTGGGAAGTACTATATGGGTTCTGAATTTCATGTGCCACTGAAGCTAAGATGTTAATTTTTTGCCGTTTATGATTTAAATTATAAATTAACAACCTAAATTGCTCATTTATTCAAATCACATCTGTCATTCTTAGATTTTTTATAAAATGGCTATTAATAAAAATAGTGTATCAATTTGATAAATAATTAATTAACCTGACTGTAAGATCTTGTAATAACATCTTGAACACTTGACTTGCTGTGAATGAAAACATTAGAAACAAAAATGGACGCTGAAAGAGCCAACACAATATTATGCAACGAGCATTTGTACGCTTTTATAATCAACCTATATTGTACCCACTGCTGGGACACAGGCCTCCTCTCTTAGAGAGGGAGTGGGCTATAATCTACCACGCGGGCCTTTGCAGGTTGGTAGATGTCACATGTCTTCGAATTTTTGGTTCTAGGACATGCCAGTTTCCTCACGATGTTTTCCTTCACCGTTTTGAGAGCATTGGTGATGAAATATTTTACACAAAGTAAAGTGCCTGACTGGGGTTGAACCCACGACCTAAAACTCGTAAGTCGCTGCCGTTACCACTGGGCCACCACTGCTCAACTTGGTACGCTTTCCTTCTCTGTGTCAAATGATACATTTTCCCTGCAAAAGGACATTGACCAACGGACTGCTATTAGATTTTCATGTTTGCTTAGTAACGCTCAGTTCTCACCGGTTCTCGAAATGTCAGTTTACTTTGCATTAAACAACCATGAACCTTTTTGGACCATTAGATTAGTCGTTTCCTCATACACGGAGACTGACCGAATTATCCTCTAGAGTAAACTGGCTATTAAAATTGGGCAATAGAGGTCAAAATGGCAGTTATGTGCAAAATATTGGGCTACATCTGGTGTGTAGAAGGTCAAACCCGACACGTTATGAAAGGGTTTAGATGATTTTTACATTACGTGTAACTTTCGTGGCACGTAATTTATGCATCACATCACGCCTTGGGGCAGAGGGTCGGACAGAGATGTACCTCTAGTAGGTACACCAACATTTCGCCAGTTATGTTTGAGTCTCATGTAATACGCCATCAACCACAAATCCAGAGTCCGGGCTATTACTGAAAAATTCCTAATTGAAAACCCAATAACTGCCTGAGCTGGGAATACCCTGGGGGCCTACTCCGAAGTAGTATCGGCCGAATGTTCGGTCGCTTCCTGCTACGAAGTTACTATTTGGTTCAGCCGGTCTCGATCCTACACTCCTACACTCTTTAGAATATTGACTATGCTCCCCGACCCAACTGAGCCGATCCGAACTTTTTTCGCATTTTTCAATAATATTCGATTCGGCCATGTGTCGGTCCGATCCGAACATCCGCACTTTGCACTTCGGACTAGACCCCCTGGCCCTGAGCTCAACAGTAGCTACTACTAGAATAATGAGGTGCTTTTTGGGTAAACTAAGGTATTTTTTGGTTTGTCTGGCAAACCAAAAAATACACAACTGTGTGTGTATTTTGTGTGCTACTACATGACTGTGTCTTATCATACAGAAGCGTTAAGGACAGTATTTTTAGATGCTGTTGCCAATCGATCAAGTAATCCATTACTTACTTATCTTGTCTAATTTCATGAAAGTAAGAAGTTGCTATCCAGTTTCTGAATCACTTTTCTAATTGCTTAAAGAGAGATCCAACATACTGTATAGCTATTAAAGGCAATATATACTTCACATTAATATTCTAAAGTTTGCATTGTTTTTTTTTTTTTTTTTTTTCGCATTGTGAGTTTGTATGTCGGGTTAGTATCCGAAATTTTTTTTTTTTTAATCTTTCACTGATACTTATAAAGTTACACTATTGCTGAGTGTCAAAGGAAATATTTTATGGTAGGTTGTTGTTGGATTCAACGCGGACGAAGTTGCGTGCAGAAGCTAGTACACAAAACTTTCGTACATCTATTGATGATCTTGTCTCATAAAAACCACAAAAGGGGTCAGTAGTGGAAAATACAGGGTCAACTTAAATAAGCTAGCAAAACTCCGCAGACGTGACTGCTATCGACAGCCAAACATGACAAAAAAAAAAGGTTTGATAAAAGAAATCGACCGCAGTTTTTTTAGATACTTACAGAGTTTAGCTAATCTTTTTCCTGTGGAACCTCCAGGTACCTACGTAATCGATACCAATGTCTAAACACGATTAAATAAATTTTCTAAACTCGTACTCTAAGTAACGGCACCATGTGCGGGGGTTGACCACAAAAAAAAAATCATCAAATCATTATTTTTCCGTTTCATCATATTTTAATATCGACCTATCACGTCTGCGGTGTTTCGCTAGCTAATTTGAAAGAAAGAAAGAAAGAAAATACATTTATTTAGCACAGACTAAAAGATACACAATACACCACCAGACATATATATCAGATTAAAAAAAATGACCCAGTATAACAAAGCCCTTCTTAGTTCCAAAGGTCTCCTGAAACTTCCGTAAACACGTGAGTACTCTTAAGGCGTCTCATAAAAACCGTTCCGTCTATTTACCTTTGTTAAAACTTCCTTACTTCAGCAACTTTTAAAAGCATAAATAATGGACATGAATTAATCGCTCCGGAGACCAAAGTTGACTTAATTACCACTAAAAAGTTACGGGGAATCGATAAAGTTTCCCCAGATAGATATAAAGTACAGAAGCTGTACAAGATTAAATTGTCTGTAGATTTGTTATAGAAGGTTGCCTGTTTTATTTACGAGACTAAATAAGTAAGTAAACACATATTTAAACACAACACGCTTTGATAGTATCCAAGTAGGTATAGAAAGAAGAAAGGGCGAAGAAAGGCTCCCCTTTCTTCCTGGCAGAAGAAAGGGGAGCTATACCCAGCAGTGGATGATTCTGGGCTGAAATGATGAATGATGAAGTAGGTAAGACTATGATTTTGGGACGTAAATAAGTTTATGCAATCAAACTAATCGAGGGCAGTGGTGGCCCTGTGGTAAAGGTCTCGAGTTACGAATTGTAGTTCGTCGTCAGACGCTTTACTTTGTGTAAATTATTTTATAGAGGTGTGAGGAACAGGGTGTAAAGTTCACTCATCCTCCATAGAAAAGGGAGGATCCTCCGACCAGACGAGTGTTGTGTCTGGCGGGCAATTGCCCAACGATTGATGTTGGGAAGTTTGTATATAATTATGCTAATTGCGCGGTAAACTCTGCTTGCGAGATGCAGGATTTGCGTGACGTCAGTATGACGCGTTGTTCGCATGTGGCGTTGTAGATACCGCTACAACTACAGTGAGATTAAGTTCATCATTTGGAGTTGGCACAGCATGTATACTTCTTAATTTCTTCCATACTTCTCTATTAGTCGTCATCTCAGTAGTCACCCCCTTCTTAGTCATAATTATCATCTTTAAAATTGTTCACACATAGTGAGACTAAGTTACAGTATACATTAGTATTTAGTCAGGAATATAACTTATATACACGACGGCAGAAGCAACGACGAATGTCGACGGCAGCCGTCAACACCCGTCGACTCGTCGGCGGCTGCCGTCGACAATGTGCTCGGGTATTTGAGTACGTTGCTCAAATACACGAGCGATATAATAATAATAATATAATATATAATATCCCTGGACATTTCACACAGCACTATTTGTCCCAAGCTAAGCAACCTAATGCTTGTGTTATGGTAACAAGATGGCTGATAAACTACTTATATACAATTTTTTTTTTTTGTAAATACCTACATATTATAGATAGAAAAACACCCAGACTCGGAACAAATACATGTAGGTCATACAAATATTTGTTCCGTGCGGGAATCGAACCCGCGACACGCAGCGCAGCAGTCAATCGCTTAACCACTGCGCCAACCGAGCCGTCAAAAGATATGTTGTCAACGACAGCAGTTCCCTCTGCCGTTGAAGCGTGTCGCTCGTGTTTATGAACACTAAGTTGAGTTAATGTAAATTAGTCAGTAATAAAACTTACGTTAGTACCTACGCACGTAACATTAATATTCTTTACGGCCTAAAGTAAAGTCTGGGCTAAAAATGTGCAACCTTGAAGTCGAACTTAGAACCTCACGTTACGTAACTACGGTAAACAATCTCGCAGTATAATACTAATTGCTTATTTTACGACACCCATGGGGAAAGAAATACTCCGTTTAAATCTTCGAACTGAACGACAAAATGATGGGAAATCGGGACCCATCTTTAGAACGTTATAAATATGATATTTTTGATAAAGCTTTCGTTAAACTCGATATTGTACACCAAAATAAAGCCTTTTCCCAACTATGTTGGGGTCGGCTTCCAGTCTAACCAGATGCAGCTGGATACCCGTATTTTACATGGAGCGATTGCCCATGGGTAATAACCCAGTAACTGGGCTGTGGACGTCAGATAGGCGATACCCCTTGGTAAAACTGGCTGTCAGACTTTCGGGCTTCTAACGACCCGTAACGACTGTCAAAGATCCACAAATGACAGCTGGGACCAACGGTTGAACGTGCTTTTCGAAACACGGAGGGGTCTTGGTATGTAAAGATGGTCACCCATCCGCGGACCAACAGTGGCAAGCGCTAACCTGATCGATTGACCCATGCAGCTGTTACTACATAGCCACAAGCCCCTCCAAAATAACAATTTGCCTAAACACTTTCCCTGTCAAGTTGATATTAATACTTGTTTAAATACGCTCAAATGGTGCTGTTACAATTCTGATACAAAAAGAAACTGACAACAACATTTTTCATACATCAGAAGGCCACATTACTCGTACATTTATTTATAGTTAATTAAAACGGTACAACACCAATTACATTAATTAACATAGAGACAATAATTACGTTGACAATAGTATAATATAACTTAAAATTAACATCGAACAGTGCATACATTCTCTCACAGAACACCAGACATATACGCATAATTTTAATCCATTTATCCGCAAACACATCACATTCAGGGTTGGCAGCCAGAAGGTCATTTAGCACAGGTCTTTAGAGTACGACAGGCTCTGGCTATAGTTTTCGCTGGAAGTTGCGCAAACAGATTGTGCCGGCGCTGGCGGGGTGTCCGATGTATTTGTCGGGCACAAATAGTCGGCAGAAAAGACCATGGAGCTCTGGGCAGTCGATACGTCCCCGTAAGGTCTTGCAGGCTACAGTGCCTCTTCTCACCTCCAACGAGTTAAAGCCCAACGTCCCTAAAAGACAGTTAGGGTAGGGTACATGTGGGGAAAGAAATGGTATAACCTTTGGAAGAGGCATCTAAGGAAAGTTTTCATTACCTTTTCCAGCATCAGTGTTATAGGCATACATATATACAGTCACTGGACTCAAGTTTGCTTCGAACAAGAGTGACTTTCTCAATCCAAATATTGTTAGGCTATTGTTCACCATAGCCTAACAATATTTGGATTGAGAAAGTCACAAACATTTCGCAAAACAAATCCCAAACGTATGTACATATAACGGTGACGACAGTACCTTCACTATTCTTCTAGATATTCCTAGTATGGGTATGTACAGATGCTAACATGAACACACGAATTGGTAGAGTACAGACAAATGCACGCCTAAGTAATTTCACATCTGCGCCGTCAATATGTCGTGCCTTTGCGGTGACGTCACTCGAATGAAAGTCACATTCGACTTCATGATTGATTGAGTCGTGACAGCATAACCCCCTTATCTTTCACAGAAACATCGAGAAAACTTTTCGTTTTAAACGTATGTTTAGGTGAAAGAAGTTTTGTTATGTGTAAATTGAGGTACTTACCTACTCGTATACAGCTTCTCTTGGTGAACTTTTCGATAAGAATAAAAAATCATTGAAGTGGTAAAGATGCCTTTTTTGATTTGAAAGCAACAAAATTACGATAGATAAGTTGTAAAGCATATACGGTACACACATAATAATAAATTATAGTAACGAAGAATTTTTAACCATCTAGCTTCTGTCGTTTCATAAGTGCCCATGTAGGTTTATGTGAAATACAATATTTTGATTTTGATCTTTCGTCTGTACAAAATTAAATTATCTGTAGATTATGAGAATGAAGAGTGTAATGTAATGTCTTATTTACGACGATAAATAACATAACACGTATTCCAAGAAGGCATAGCTAAGATTTTAGGAGTTGGCGCACAGATAGTTTACAACCTGAATTAACACATACATTTATCCCAGTACTACGTTCCCGTGGAATATTTTCCGACATTCACGCGGGCGAAGCCACGGGTGACAGCTAGTACCTATTTCATCCTACTATTCTACTAATCCTATTAATATCCTACTAATTATAAACGCGAAAGTTTGTGAGGATGGATGGATGGGTGTTTGTTACTCTTTCATGCAATAACTACTGACCGAATTTTGATGAAACTTTACGGTCATATAGCCAATATATTAGAAAAAAAAACATAGGATATTTTTAATCCCGATATTCCAACGGGATCGACACTTATGCGGGTGAAACCGCGGGGCGCTGCTAGTAGAAGAACAAATTAAGGTTCTCAATCAAAGAGCAGAAATTGTTATTAGTTCTTCGAGTTTACTTAAAGTTTCGGATGGCCACTTTGGACCTCCCACCAAAAGTTTGATTAAGCATCAGATCGATTTATTTCGAAGTACCTATACAAACTTAGAGATATACGTGTATAATGTTTCTCTTAGCCTCGAGGTATTTTCTGAGGTTACTGAGATATTGCATTCCAGAATTCTACCCTGTTTTTCATAACAAAAGTTCTACTAAGTTTCACAGAAATGTTGAGACGGTCGTAGATAAAAATATCTTCTTTCATATAACATAATATCACGTTTGTAACCCCCGAAGTTTGTTTTGTTATTTTTAAAAAACGTTGCCCCACACTAGGAATTCGATATCGATATTCGGATATCGTGGGTGCGTTTATAAACATTTAAACTCACATACACAAACAGCCAGACCCGGAACAACTACATGTAGGCAATACAAATATTTGTTCCGTGCGGGAATCGAACCGACGTCCATCGCTCACCCACACGAACCAGTCATGTATACGCTAAACGAAACGAACGGCGAAAAATTTCTACGCTATGGGGTCTAAACTCATGTGCTGAATTCATGGCTACAGTTTGCGCGTCGATGTCTCTGCCACCCTGTATAGTGCAGACACATTTCTCCAGTTCTTTCCATATTCTTTAACTAGCTTCAGCCCGCAACTTTGTCTGCGTGCAATTTCTTGTTTCCACGATTCACCCTGTCGCATCACATCGCCAGCCATTTTTTAATAATAATATAATAATAATATCCCTGGACATTTCACACAGCACCATTTGTCCCAAGCTAAGCAACCTAATGCTTGTGTTATGGTAACAAGATGGCTGATAAACTACTTATATACATTTTTTTTTTGTAAATACATACATATTATAGATAGAAAAACACCCAGACTCGGAACAAATACATGTACGTCATACAAATATTTGTTCCGTGCGGGAATCGAACCCGCGACACGCAGCGCAGCAGTCAATCGCTTAACCACTGCGCCAACCGTGCCGTCATTAGCGCACTATTACTTCGTTTTCGCTTAGCGTTCATTCTGTCTCTTTTATTTTTGCTCGGCTGCTAAGGGTCGTAGCGTGACGTTATTTCTATAACCTTCCTCAAGAATTGGGCTATCAAATGCTTTTTGCATTTTTTTTATTCGACAGGTAGTTCCAGACATTCGTTCAAAACAGACTCTTCAGATTTATTTTCTACTAGCTGCGCCCCGCGGTTTTACCCGCATAAGTTTCGATCCCGTAGGAATATCGGAATAAAGAGTATCCTATATGTTAAACCTGGTTATAAACCATATATGTATTATGTGTGCCAAATTTCATCCAAATCCGTTCTGTAGTTTTTGCGCGAAAGAGTAACAAACGTCCATCCATATTAGTTTATACCATCTATAATTAGATGGTATGTTCTAAAGGAAGATTACTCGTAAATCAAAATTGAGTTTCCCAAACCCTTGAGCTCACAGCAACAGAGGGTTAAAACTAGATGGGTAATACCTAGAGTACCCACCTACATTTTTTACATAAACCACAAATAAATATTAAAGCAGGTACTATTCGTATAGTGTGGATATTGGTTGGCTTACGTTTATATATCCCGTGGGAACGGCTGGTAATCCCTGTTCGAGGCTAAAGCTTAACTTGCCAATTTATTTGTATTATTTTCACATTTAATAACTGTTTGCTACTCATTATTGGACAACTGAATATAATAAGCCCGACGTTTCACAACTAAAGCACAATAATCGAAAATCATGACACCGACTAATGAGGTTATAGAATACAATGAATTCGATTAATTTCAAATCGGTTAACACTCGTCGATTTTGGACAGATAATTAACAAAGGGTGTGGTTCTGAAATAGGTTAAACGGAATGGCACAACGACGCGCAAACTGTAACCATGAATTCAGCACATGATTCTAAACCCCTTAGCGTAGAAATTATTCGTCGTTTAACTGTTTCATAGAAAAGTACAATACCTACACAGACAAAAGTATAGAACAGCAAAATTTTTGAAGTGATAACTTCTTACGGGAGGGTAAACCGCTTCGTAACGTAACGCGTTACGGCGGCGCCAGTCTGTCTGGCTTCCCTTTCTCTCACGCATACGGCAGCGGTAGGCAAGCTCTTCCTCTCTCACTCTAACCCACAGTACTAGTCGTATTTCGGACAGACGTTTCCCCCTCTCTCTACTCGTTGTTTCGTGTGCGATAGACATATACCATAGATTAGTTTAAGTTATCACTTCTGTCGGGCGTCCTGAGACGCACACGTTTTTTTTTTTTTAATAACCGACGAACATTTTCTATGCAGGGGTTTCAGAATCATGTACTTTAACTAATTTAATTGACGGATAGCCATATTCCCCTTTATTCATAAACGTTGCTTAAAGTTAAGTAGTGATTAGCGACTGTTTAACCATACATTTTTGACGTTTAAACGTCACTTAACTTTAATCATCGTTTATAAAAATAAACCTCTATAAGTCTAAAGTAAAATAAATAAATATACAGGAAGGCAAAAACTCAAATTGTATGAAACAGATTTTTGAAGAAAACAGCTATATTACTCGGGAATCACACTTTTTGTGTTTTTTCCCTAAAACTTATTCACTTACTAACTAACTTAAGCTTAGCTCAACTTAAACTTATTAACTTGTTTTTTAAGTAAGTTTGTAGTTAAAAATTATTCGTCACTAATCACATATTTATTAACAACAAAAAATTTAAACACCCTTATCGTGTGTCAACACAAAAACTTTTTAAAAACTTTTCCATTGAGCTAAGAATGTAATGAATACCCTTTCATCTATTACTTTACATTCTTAGCTTAGTTTTGTATTAAAAGGGCGTATCCTCAGAAACGATCTGCGGTGTTCGTACGCGATCAGAATGCAATCTGTTACCTGACACGCACTATTAATCTCTAGCAAGCTAATAAATTGCGTCTGCGCCTGGAGCACTACAGTCCCAGTGCACTAATACATCGCCGGATATTATGTGCACGGTATTAATAGGAACACCCTGTGAGAGGCGATTAAATCACAGAGAAGCCATTAAACATGTTGGAACTGACAAGATTTTTATGATTATAATGGCATTGTATGACTAGTGTTAGAAATATACACCCGAATACTTGTACAAATCACTTTATTATACACAACACAGTAAAATAGTAATTGTAACTCGAGACCACTTTCATCATCTATTATAGCTGAGAGAAAAAGCAATTTCACCTTTCCCGCCGTTTTTTATCAAAAGTCATATCTGGGTTGCCTCAACTCAAAAGCATCAAATGTTAATAATGACAATGTTTGGCAACATTGTCATTTATAATAAATAATGTTAGTTAAATAGTCGATTATTGTGTATGATAACACTAGACGTGCACGTGGACGAAGGAAAAGGAGTTGTTTGTAAAGATTGTATTTGATTGTAACAGAATGCAGTCAATTCCCGTAATTTAAAACTTCAATATCTAGTCCCAATCTCATCTCAGCGACAATCAGTGTCAAAAACTAGTCAAAAATGATAGGTATTTTTGACAGATTTAGACAGATCAAACTGTGAACGTTCTTAAAATTACGAGAATTGCCCCTCCGTAGTTGTAGTTTTTGTTTACCTCCATAGAAAGTCATTAGTTTATGCAGGTGTACAATTGTGTATACTTATACATAGATGTGTCATATTGTACAACGTGCTACGAGTATGTTCGCAGACTGGGAAATAGACAATTTTCCTCTTGCAATACATTACCGATTAATATAACAACCTAAATAACAACCTTTACAACTAGCTTCAATTTTCTGACTGACCAACTCCTTGACAATTCAACAGTGCTTGTAGGTAATTGGTTTATAAGAAATACATGCTTTACATACATAGGTTATTTAATGTGAAAACTGAGAATATTTCCAAGTAGCAGATAAAATCCACGTCGCCGTCGAAAAATCTGGGTTTGCATCGTATCTCTTCATTTAGAACCTCTCCGACTTCTGCCATATAGGTCATCATTTTGTTTCGTATGGCAAAAGGGATTCCATCAGTTCAATTAACAAGCCCAGTGCTCTGTTTCTAACCATTGCAGCTCTTGTAAACCAGAATTCGCAGTAGCGATAAAAGTCCCATTTACACCGTGCAAGTTTATGGCCTCTGGCCATAAAATTGAAGCAACAATTGACTTGGACCATCTAAACTACACGTACAATTGTTGCACGATACGGGCAAGTTAGTTGCCGTTCAAAACTGGTATAAGTGACAGCAATTACCATAAAATCGCACGTACAATAAAATCGTAATCAATTATTGCATGAAAATTATCTATCATTAAAAGTTATAAAAAATCTTGAGAAGACTTTCAATAAAACTGAATGAAATATTTGGCAACGCGAATAAATACGGACAATGCTTGAATCAATTGTACGTGCGATTTTATTGTACTTGCAACAAATGTGTTAAGACGACGCAAAACTTGCGTGCAATATTTGCCTTGGTGTAAACTGAAGTCGCACGCAAATACAATTGAATTTTTGTATGTCATTTTATGGAAATCGCACTCGTGTAAGCAATTGCAATTTTTGAACGGCAATAATTGAACGTATTTTATTGCAATATTCTAGAATGTCCAAACTTGCACCGTGTAAATGGGGCTTAACAAGAAAAGAATCGAGTCTGTGAAGTTTGGCAAATCCTAGAGGAATAATTTTGCAAACTTGGACGAAATAGAACAAAAGAATGTTGGGAGTTAGTTATCCATGCATTCCTAGGTTGAGTCAGCAGTGCACAATAAACAAACAACAATAACATGGATCGGATCAGGGGATCAGACCGGAATAAATCATGTTTCTAATTCATCCACCATTTGGTGGATGATTTAGAAACATGAAAACTGATAGTTTCCCCTAACTAAGATCGTTAGCTATTTCGCGTTGGTCGATTTAACTTAAGCCGCAATGAGGATAATTCAAATATTAGAAATAATAATTAACCTGAAAATAAACGTGGATTAAACAAGAATTTTTGTTAAGACAAACATACCATGTTGTTCTTGACCTTCACCGGAATAACATGAAATGTTATAAGAAAATGGTTTATTGTCACAGGAAAGTAAATAGAAACATTCATCTTTCATATCGGAAATCGTAGGTTCCATTCTCGGATCTTATGCTTACACTAACACTACTGACCATTTAGACAAGTATTTATTTTTTTATATAATTTAGGTACTTTATACATTTTTCTTTTGCCTCTTCGGCTATCGTATCGATCTGGACTATACGAGAAATACAAGCTCGTGCCATCGTTGACCTCATCCATCGGTTTTCAACAAGTGAGGTCCAGAGCAGGCCCATTCAATGATCCAAAATAAAAAAATACTCCAGCCGAGATGAAAATAAAGATAAGCCAGTATAGTTGATATCTCGTAGCTCGGGTCAGGGACCCCGAACGTACCTACGTTCGGGTCCCTGGGCCCGAGCCAACCTTCCTATTTCAGGCATTTTCACCTGGAAATGCCTGAAATAGGTATCATCACTCGCAGAAAGAAGATAACATATCCTTGGAGATACCTTTAAGATGCCTGAAACCTGTAGATATACCTCCTAAAGTACTCCCACTTATTTGGCGGTGACGATATTTAAACCTATCCCATATAATAAGAGATGAACCAATTGCCATTCACTGGGCACAACTCCAAACTTCCAGTGGCAACTGAAAGATTTCTTAAATCAAACTTTTCCAGACGTGAAAATCAAGACAATTATGTATAGCAGAGCTTGTTAAAACTAGACCAGTAACAGAGTTAAGATTTATATAATTTGTAATTCCTTTAACATTTTCTTCTATTACCATCCATTAGCTGATTGTAAAGGGCCATTTAGCTAAACTAGGAAGAATGAAGATGGATGTATGAACGAATTTGCACTTTAATTTCTAGAGAGCGGGGTCTTCATAATTTTCAGTTTTAGGCGAAGCGACTACCGGCTTTAGGTGGAAATATTTTAAGGAAAGTAGATTTTTGGTAGTATAATTTTATGTGCAGGTAGGACGAAAATTTGATATAGGTATACTTAGTTAAGATTTCAAACCGCATTTTATTAAACTGCAAGGAAAAACACATTGACCTATTTATTACACAAAGCTTTACATTGTTTCAAGCTTGACATAAGATAACGTTTACCTAGTTCTTTCATTTATTGAACAACCTTGTATTGCCTCATGTTTCTCATAAGATAACATTTACCTAGTGCCTTCATTTATTCAACCATATTATATTGCTTCAAGCTTGTCATAAGCTTCATTTATTCAACAACATAACGGTTTCCTATCCGATCTGTACATAAATTCCCACAGCATCAGGTACCAGGAACACAAAGCGTCATAGAAGGTAGTTACAGTAACTATTTGCGAGTTACAGAGGACTGTGGCATAGCATCGAACGCCACAAATCCTTCCCTTGTCTTCTGCATCGATGCCAGACAAAAGGAACAATATAATTTACGTGGCTGGAAACGACGGAAGCAATTATGCTTACACTGTATCAATAGAATGAGTGTGCTCGGGTTTTGATTCAGAAAACAAAATCTATATTGAGCACCTATATGATTTAATAGATTGCAAGAAATTATATTTTTAAATATTACAATATAAAAAGTATAAAAACATTTAAAAATAGTAAATTTATTATTAGGTACTGATGAAAAACCGACATCAACCAAACTGCTGAACCGCTACAGAACCGATTTTGATGAAATTTGAATGGAACCAATTTGGAGCCATATAAAATAAAATAAAAACATAAATGACGGAGTTAAGAGGTACTCGTAACATACATAATTATAAAAACATGCAGTCGAATGGACGAACTATTTACTTAACTAAAAAGTACGTGACCCTCGGTGCTCGAGTCCGACTCGCAATTGGCCAGTTTTTTTAATAATATAATTGTATTTTACATTTTGCACTTATTTTAATAAAAATAAACCGATTAAACTAGCATAATGTTCAGTAGCACATGTCAGTTTACTCCAATGAATTATAGATTGGCTGTATTTATTAGACAACTGTCAGTCATGCATCTTACTGCTGAATAAAGACATTCTACTCCACCGTCGCTTTATTACGATATTTCGCTGAGAAATTGAAACATGATTACACACAACGTTGTAAAGGACTGTTAGTTGTAACACGTATTGTCTTCTAAATCGATAGAACACAAAGGAACAAGTTGATATAAGTGGCAGGAAGCGACGGAACCAATTATTATCTTTGTCGCTTAGATTTTGTTTTTGGTGGAAGGGAGAAAATAAAAAGAAATTAAATTTATTTGCAAGAATTTTAGTACATTACAGATGAACGGGTTTTTTTAAAGAAAGAAAATACGTTTATTCGCGGTAAACATAACGCAAAAAATAAACACCAACACAAAAATAATAACAAGTTGGGGAAAACATGCGTCACATCCACGCCAAACGGCCATCACTCAGCATAATAATTTTATAATTTATTTATTTCACCAAAAATAATACATTGTGTTACACATACTTAGAGGCTAGTACTTGGGAGTATAAAACATGGGAGCATAATATGTAGCCGAACTAGGACGAGCCCTGTATTTCGGCATACAGCAATTTCTTTTCTAATCTACGAGTTTGGAAAAAAAAACGGGTTGCACTCCGGGAGTGCCGGCAGAAGTGAAAACTTGAATATGCATTATGCATTTTTGATATTTTGGAATGCGGTCTGCTCTCCCTCCGTCTTACGAATTTTCGATCAGGTCACGTGTCCTGACGCGAGTTCCCGTCTTACGAATTTTCGATCAGGGCACGTGTCCTGACGCGAATTTAACATTTTTTACCCATCACAACAAAAGTGCACAACGCCGCTAAAGAAGTTTTCACTTCAAAAATAAAATACGTATGAATCGTGTGGGTTTAAGTACCTACGACTTTTCAACTCTTTTGAACATAAACAAACTATTGACATTTCTTTTAGTTTTTTAAGCTTTGATTGTAACAGTTTACATAATCTTTTACTAGTGAACATGTAGGTAATGTAATTTACAGGAGGAATTAAAGTTGTAAAACTTAAAAAAAACAACCGACTTCTAAAAAAAACACTACTAAGTGAAAAATAACTTTAACTTCGGAAGTCGGTGTCGTTGGTTCCCGCATTTTCGTATTTTGACATCGACTGCCGAAATTAAAGTTATTTTTCACATTGTAGCGTTTTTTTTGTAAAAAAAACATAAAAAATATATCTACATCCGAATTGAGAACCTCCTCCTTTTTTAAAGTCGGTTAATAAAAATGTTTCTATTTTTTTAATTATAGAATTTATTTAAATAATCCTAGGTACTTGGCAGGCAATATTTAGAAACTTATTTTTCCCTAGATAGAAAATGATGAGTTGAGAATTTTTAGATTAAAATGCTAATTACTTTGTAATAACTTCAAACGCTTTTTTGCTCAAAGCTTCTTGTTGGTGATTGACAAGCTCGTTTGGGTAAAGTCTCGATAACGTAGGGAATTTCTATGCATCCACATGGAAAATAAGGCACAACGGAAGCATTTCAAGAAAATGTTCAGTAGCGTAATTTTTTGCCGATTACTCGTACAAAATATACCTACCTAATTTATTAGAAAGAGTTGTTCCCAATTCGTCACTGTTTCTATGTCATTCTTGCTCCACTTTCTGACTTCACTTGACAATTCAAAAATAAATGGTTAAGGGCTGATTTTTCCAACGCCAGATAATTTTATCCGAAGAATAATTTTGAATTTTTTACATTTCATCAATACAAAATTGGTCAGACGTCAATTTTATTCCACGAATAAAAAATATCTGTCGCAAAAAACAGAACCCTTAGTTGAATTTGAGTTTGAAAACAAAAGAACCCCGATTCGCAACTGTCAAAAATATTTAAAACAAAACACTATGAGTATTTAAATTCCATTCAAAAGGTCCAACTACGATACCTTTCATGCTACTACCTTCACAATGGAATCAATTTTTGAAGTGAAACACAATGCTTTATCCCGGGTTCAACCGAAGCTATTGAAACCAGGTCGTCTAGTTAATGATTTGTTAATTAATCTCCCCTATTGTGGACTGTATCTGTGTATATACTTATAGGCCATTGTACCTTTAGATGATTGTATGTATTGTGTTAGGTGTTGATAATGTCTAGTAAGATTTAGGAACAATTAATAAAGTTGGTACTTAGTTTGATTTTAATTTGATTGTTAATCATCTGCCGAGCCTTTTCCCAACTATGTTGGGGTCGGCTTCCAGTCGAACCGGATGCAGCTGAATACCAATATTTTACATTTTTTTTATTTTAATTTGATTGTTAATAAAGGACCTAATGTCTGTTGGGTTTATCAGCCGAATAAACATGATGATGATACACTGTCTTTATAATGTTTTAAAATTAAATCCCGTTGTTCTCAACCTCTGTACCTACCTTTCTTGTTAATGGTTTGTTAATTAATCTCCCCTTTTGTGGACTATGTCTATGTTTGTTTGGGCCATTGTATCTTTACGTGATTGTATAGTATTGTGTTAGGTGTTAATATAGTTTAACTGCCCCGTTGGCCTCGTGGTTGCAAGCGCAACTGCTGAGCGTGGGATCCTTCGGCCGATTCCCAGGTCAGCCAAAGTATTATTGGGTTTTCCATTAGGAATTTCTTAGTAACGGCCCAGAGTTTGGAAGTTGGAGGTTTAATATCTCCGTGGCTCGGAAAGCACGCAAAGCCCTTGGTCCTGCGCCTAATCTCTCCCCACCCGTGTTGGATTGCCGTCGGACTATGAGAGTAAAGGAACAGAGAGTGCACTTGTGTTTGCGCATACACTTGTGCACTATCATATCTCCTGCGTACCTGGCTAACAATACGCTAGTCTCCGACCGATGTCGGTAGGAGACTAGCTTATTGTTAATATAATCTAGTTTAGTAAAAAAGAAAATTAAACATGAACTTTAAAGCTTGTAGGGTATTTGTCTCTATATCTATACATACCTATCTGTTGATTTTATAAATTAAATCAGCTTTTCCTGTCTATTTGTGTGATCGCGTTGTTCTTCCTAATTACGCATCGGATTTTGATGCAGTTCTCACCTTCATTTAGAGAATTTATTCTGGAAGGCTTATGTGTATTTACATTTAGACATTAGTTTGACATCTCACCACACCCGTAGATTGTAGCCATGTAAATTAAGAATGGGGTCACTATAGTGTGTTATAATCTTGAACTTAAGCAACATAACTTTACAACCGACATCGTCAACTTTAACGGGCATTCGGCATACGCAAATAAAAAACTATGACATGTAAACATTACCAACAGACTTTAATATCTTGGCAGGAGTCAGGACATGCATATGTACTGGAAATCATACACTGTTGACAGTTGCCTTGCCAGCAGGACCGGAATAAGCTGCCAAGATAAACTGGCACACCCAAGTTATATTGTATGTTTGTGTGGATAGATTGCTTGTATCGTAATTGGTTTGCGCTAGAAGTTTTTTCATTAGAAACTCTGTAGGTAACGGAATTTGTACCCTGTTAGCAAGGAACTGGAGCTCAGATTAAAATAAAAATCTTAATTAATATTATAAATGCGAAAGTAAGTCTTTGTTTGTTACCCTTTCACGCTAAAACGGCTCAACGGATTTGGATGAAATTTGGCACACATATAGACCATGACCTGGGCTTACCCAGGTCCTTATCCAGGATCCAGGATCCAGGGTCCAGGGATCCAGGGTCAAAATTAGCCCTTGTCCTTAGACATGGGCTACTTTTCACCCTGGATCGCAGAAAAAGTCGCGGGCCACAGCTAGTATATAATAATTATAACAGCCTATGATTGTCCCGCTGCAGGGTAACCCCTTCTCGTACAGAGAAGGCGCGAGCATTAATCACCACACTTGCTCAAGACGGGTTTGCGATAAGGTACATTCTGTTACTGTAGCTAACTTACTGAAACCTGAGCGCCTCCACACAATGGGTGCCTGAAGAAGGACGGCGCCGCCGAGGCCGGCCCAGAAAGAGATAGAGACGATCTGGACGCGTACCGCGAGGGCTGGTTCGAGGTGGCGCGGGAAAAAAGTTCCTGGAAGGATTTGGGGGAGGCCTTTGCCCAGTAGTATAGGCTAAAAATAATAATAAAAAACTGCACTAAAATAAACTAAAATAATATCTTAGTTTGTTTGCGAAGCAGTAATGCTCGCGAAGGAGGAGGCGGAGCGCGTGAGGGAGAGGCAATCACAGCGCCCTCACGCCCCTAGTCGCCGCAGGAGATGCCCTGGACGGGGTCAACAGCCGACTCCCGGTCAGGCGCGGGCTTGCGGGCGGCGAGCAATGGGCAGCTCGCCGCCCGGTAAGGACCAGGCCCTGGTCGACGCGACGGCGCGTTGTGTTCCACGCGCGCCTGAAAGAAATGTCAGCACGAATTGACGGGGTCCGCTAGGGCCTATGCCTGCCAGGGCCGCGGGTTGTTCGAAAGATATACCGTGGCCTCTGGCACCACAGGCAACTGAAGGAACACGGGTGGGTTTTAGTCAGTAAAAGTCTGACACGCCCTTCCACTCAGCCCAGAGCGGGAGAGGTCATTTGATGATTTCCCACCCAAAAAAAAAAATGTTATCTTGTATCGTAATTGGTAAAACTAAGTGCGTATTTCATAATATCTGCCTTGGTAAAACGACCAAACTATTTTTGGAGGAAGGCTGACCCCCAAATACTTTGTAACAACTAGTCCGCTAGAATGATGGAAAAGAAACTTCGATGAGTCTATTAAATTCGAGCTTAGATAAAGAAAAGATAATTAATAAAGAAAAATAGGCAGACTGACTATTAATTAATTTATTAATTAATCTTTTCTTTGAGAAATGTAGCGATTTTTCATAAGCCTGAAGGTCAATTCCCGTAATTAAAAACGTTCTAAATCTAGTCGCAATCTCATCTAAGCGACAATGAATGTCAAAAACTTGTCAAAAATGTAAGGAAATTAGTGGTATTTGTGATAATATTTGTATTTTATATTATAAGGAAAAAGAGGTAGATGATTCATTAAAAACGGTTTAAAAATATGATATAATAAAAAACGGCACAATGTCATACTCATAAAATGACACGTAGAAGTAGGACGGCATGTCGTAATTTCATTTCATTTATTTGCATAACATTATGTGAATTAAGTTGTTAAAATAGGCTTAAAGCTAAGATACAGTTATGGACCTTGTAAGGGCACGGCAACATAAGTAAGGATAAATAATTAAAAGTAAAAATATCAAAATTAAATTAAATAAGTATTAGCATTTAGAACATTAATAATTCATAATTAAATTAAATGTATCTTCTATAATATAAAAATGAATCGCTGAATGTGTTGCTAAGCGCAAATCTCGAGAACAGCTGAACCGATTTCGCTAATTATTTTTTAGAATATTCCTTGAAGTACGAGGATGGTTCTTACGCAGAGAAAAATTTAAAAATTGCATGAAAAAGTCTAAAACAACACTTTTCTAAACTTACTCCCATACAAACGAATACAAATTTTGTTTCGGGGTGGGTCGGGGGTACAAGAAAGTCCACGAGGACGAAGTCGCGGGCAGAAGCTAGTTTAGATTATAATAATTATACAATACTAGAGTTTAGATTAGAGTCGAATTATCGGGAGCGAAAAAGAGACAAGGCGATATGTAACTGGGCTAATTAGCCAAGTTTTGACATACCACTTGCGGAGCGTGTATAACTATGTACCTCTATCCTCTATTGCATTGTGTTTGACGATTTTTGGTTTGCTTTTATGTTCTTTTTCACTGAAATACTGAAAGAAACTTACAGAATTTTTAAACTGCTAAAACAGTTTACTCAACACTTTTCATATAAAATAGTGTTACCATTCCGAGCGAATTATGAATTGACGTGCACAAAATCCTAGTACTGACACATTTTTGTTACAACTTCGGCTGCACAGAAAGAAAGATAAATCGTCTGTCCTGTTTTGTGCTAAATTATATGTTTCAGTCATTGAATACCCTTGGATAGTAGAACTGAAGCTCCTCCTCACTGCGACGAACCCCACGCGGGATTCGGGATGAAATCCGTTCGCGCCGACTAACTGTGCCAACAAACTTGGTTGCAGTGTTAAAACTGGCGCAAATAGTCGCGCGACTTTCTTAATCATTGAAATAGTCGACGTCCGAAGTCGCATCCCGTATCCCGTACAGCCGATCGATTCTGTAAAAATGTCGCCGTGAAAAGTTAAGTGAAGTGAGCTTTCAGTAGTGTCAATCCCTAGCAATAGTTGGAATGACAGCTCACTCCACGCTCACTTCACCTAAGTTTTCACGGTGAGATGGTTACAGAATCGCACTGCAGGTTCCTTAGTATGGCCAGTTCCCTAATTGCGTTCACTTTCAATCACCATCTGAATTAGTTTGAAGGATATTGCTAATCCATTACTTCATATGTTCGACCAAATTGTCTGCTCTAAAACTTAAATAACGCAATGAATGTCGTTGAACTGTCAAAATGAAAGCTATTGCTACTGTTAGTGTGTTACTCAACTACCCCACAGAGCTTTGAAATAGTACTAATTTGAGCCATCTTGACGTTAGAAATGCTTACGTATGTATCCAGGGGGTCTACTCCGAAGTAGTATCGGCCGAATGTTCGGCCGATTCCTGCTACGAAGTTACTATTTGGTTCGGTCGGTTCCGATCCTACACTCCTACACTCTTTTGAATATTGACTATGGTCCCGGCCCAACTGAGCCGATCTGAACTTTTTTCACATTTTTCAATAATATTCGGTTCGGCGATGTGTCGGTCCAATCCGAACATTCGCACTTTGCACTTCGGAGTAGACCCCCTGGTTATATCAAGAAGTCTGCATAGACGTGCAAGTTTAGCACAACCTATGTTGCAGGAAAACTTATTTACCTATCATTATTAAGTATTATTATTATATACTTTCTTTGGGTATACTTTTTAGGGTTCCGTAGCCAAATGGCAAAAAACGGAACCCTTATGGATTCGTCATGTCTGTGTCTGTCCGTCACAGCCACTTTTTTCCGAAACTATAAAAACTATACTGATGAAACTTGGTAATTAGATGTATTCTGTGAACCGCATTAAGATTTTCACACAAAAATAGAAAAAAATAATAATTTTTGGGGGTTCCCCATACTTAGAACTGAAACTCAAAAAGTTTTTTCATCAAACCCATACGTGTGGCGTATCTATAGATAGGTCTCCAAAAATGATATTGAGGTTTCTAAAATCATTTTTTTCTAAACTGAATAGTTTGCGCGAGAGACACTTCAAAAGTGGTAAAATGTGTGTGTGTGTGTGTGTGTCCCCTGTAACTTCTAAAATAAGAGAATGATAAAACTAAAAAAATATATTATATGATGTACATTACCATGTTAGCTTCCACCGAAAATTGATTTGAACGAGATCTAGTAAGCAGTTTTTTTTTAATACGTCAGAAATCGTAAATTGTAATTGTACGGAACCCTCGGTGCGCGAGTCCGAGTCGCACTTGGCCGGTTTTTTTTACTTGGAAATGTATTCCAGCATGTAATAAGTATCGTTTCCGATATAATTTTGTTTCATTATATTTTCGGAATTTGGTTCAACTTTTATCAGTGAGTGAAAATAATGAGAGCATCATTATTTTTCCTTTAAATATAATTTGTAAGACGAACCGGAACGAAGCTACGTCATAGATAAATGAGGTAAATAAAGGGCTGTAGGATGAAAGTTACTTCTTTATTGTTAACTAGCTGCGCCCCGCGGTTTCACCAGCATAAGTTTCGATCCCGTGGGAATATTGTGATAAAAAGTAGCCTATGTGTAAATCCAGGGTGTCAGCTACGTCCATACCAACTTTGATCAAAATTGGTCGGGCCGTTTTAGCGTGAAGAAGTAACAAACATACAATCACACACACACGCGCTCTCACTCACAAACTTTCGCCTTTATAATATTAGTGTGATGAAAATTATATGATAGAATGATCTAACACATTCTATACTCAAACATTTGTTTCAAATTGACGTTATTTCAAGTTGAAAAAATTATAAAAATGTTTGAAGTTGTAGCGTAAACTGAACTTTATTGTGTAGGAATTAAAGTTATTTTTCCATAAGCTCATATTTGCTTACATTTTTGGCGAATATGTCGCGATTCAAATTTAAGTGTTTTTTTCATCTGGATTTCTCAGTAGCATCCTGGAGTCCGGATTTTGTGCCTGGTTGATGCCAATAGGATCGTCCCCTATTACAATACATGGGACTTAAACCTAACTGGCAAAATGCGGGTGTACAATAGGTGCAGCTATGCCTAACCCTTCGGTGAATACAGACGTGATGTTATGTGAATTATCTAACACTAGCTTCTGCCCGCAAATTCGTTCGCGTAAAGCCACTTTCTTAATTTTTTTTTTCCCGAAAGAACCTTCTACAAAGTATTAGAAAACTTAAAAAAAAATGGATGAAATCGGTAAAGTCGTTCTGAAGTTATGGCGTGACCAAAGGAAATAGGGATTCATAGATATTATAGATTAGCCTTCATTATGTCTTTGGAAGTGACCTTGTGTAAAATGTATTAATAATATATACACTGGATAAACTTCTGATACTAAATTAACTAACAAACTACTAGTATCAAAATTTAAATATAATGCATTTTGGCTTATTAAAAATACTGTCCAAGCAAAAACATAAATACATTACATAGCTTTACAATTTATTACATATGTAGTAAGCCCCAAATTTCCTCAAGATAGTATCTACTCACATTTTATAAATTTTAAAATTAGGACCGCAAGTCTTCCAGAAATTCTCCGGAGAATTGACCAGAAGCTAAAATGCTACCGCTAGATGTCTAGACTTTGACATGTTTATGTATCCAGGCTATTTCCAGCCCGTGTGGATATATTGGAACATCTATAGTTTACAAAGGCTGCTCTGAGTGCTTCTAACAATATCTTTCAATAACTATGTCGTGTCATAACTGAACTTTGTTTTACTGACGGAAGTTTTGAACTTTTTGTTGGAGTATCTACGCTAATCATTGGATCATCATCCACTTTATCGGAACTTCTGTTATTATTATTCGAAATTGCCCTAACTTTACAACTGCCATTACGTCTTTCTTTTTACATTTTATTGAATCTCTTGAGATATTGCCAAAGGAATACGTTTTTGCCAAAGTAGGTACGGTAATATTTATGCTTCTAGGCTATTTCCGAAATCAATGAATCATTGGAGAATTCATAGTTCACAGACGTCTGGTTTAGGCGTATCTAGTATATCATTGTAACAATACAATGTGGTTTAGGATTGCTTCGTTATCTAGCTACCTATATATTTTGTATTTGCTTGTACTTACTATCAATAGACACACTCCATCCGTTATTTCGTTAAACTACTAATTTGATTCATTAGTTCAATCAATATTATTAGTACTAACATAGATCTACCCGAATGCCCTAAGTGGCAAATCAAGTGGAGGCCATTTGTGTTTTTTATAAATGTGACCAAATGCGTTTACTGTTTTGTTTTTATAAAACAATATAAGTACTGTTTCAAAAAAAAAACATTGTTAAACTTAAAACTTCTCCTACATTTTTATTGAGTCCTGCCCAAAACCCCAAAGCCCATACGTTAATTCCTGAAACGTATATATCATTGTAGAGTCCATAGTTTACGAAGGTCTATCGGGGTGGCGGACTTTAGTTATGCATGGCCCGGTGTCCCAGGCCTCCGTTAATTATGACGAGGTTCGCACTCCACTTGAAAATTGGATATTTAGGCCTGAATACCAGATTTTCGTGTTACTTTATAGATGCTGTATATGTTTTTGTGTTTACTAGTAGATATAATTGTTTTGTCGTGACCTATGTATGGTTGATACTGTTAATGCTTCTAGCCTAGACGTTTGTCCCTCAATGATTTGTTTTTAAATCTTCTAGAATACACCCATAGTCTTCATTTTTATATGGATTTTGTGGCATCCTCAATGATATATTCACGACTCTTTTTTCATCACCAATTTAATAGCATTTTTATGTTCCAAGCTAAATACAATATCTTCTTCAGTTACCGATCTTTAGATTTATTTATTTAGGTACTTACCTACTGAAAACCATATCTGTCTCATAATTGTTCAATCCAGCATCCAGTTTCTCCCCTTTAATTTTTAAAATTCATATGCCTAGAAATTCACTGAATTTCAAACGACCTTCAATGAGGCCAGTTCCTGGCAGTATAATTTCATGAGTAATATATTCAACTACCTAATTAGCATACAGTTAGTTAGTTACTCAACGAACAATGCCACCGATTTGCTAAACCACCACGCACTATTACCGCAACAACTAACGCCAAAATTTTCTAATCGTCAATCCGTACCTGTCAGACCTAATCATTTTATGCAGTTTGCAATTAGTCGCACAAAGAGATTTATTAACAGCGCTAGCAACGCATTATCCGACTGTCACTACTTTGTCATTTTAATCTTCTATGACCTTGCGGGTTTTTGTGTGAGTTGTTAGGCAGCGCAGCTGGGGCATTTATTTATTCGTCTAATTTAAATTAGGGATTACATACATACGTAATCAGCCTGCAGTGTTCCCTCTGCTGGGACACGGGCCTCCTCTCTTCGAGAGTGAGTGGGTTGTAATCCACCACGCGGGCCCAGCGCGGGTTGGTAAATGTCAGATGTCAATTAGGGATTAAGTGTATAATATAATATAATGGAACTTTACATGCCTTTTGTCTGATCTTATGGTCTGATATAGACAACGACGAAGAGTAGCATTTTATGGGTGTTACGAAAAGCAAACTATGATCATCAATCATCTCTAGTAAGACCACTATATTACTCTCGATAAGAAAGCCCTTCATATTTAGCCTTTTTTATCATATCTTATTCTTTACACAGTTCTTAATTGACATGAATTTTTGTATTTTAAACCAAACAGGCAATAAACTTCAAGAAAGGATGTCCCATCGAGTAGAAATACGATCATTCGAATTTCTCTCGCATGAATCATGAGTAAGAAGCTCTTACTCATGGGGAGAATCTCATACGTTATTGTAAAATGCAGCGTCTGCTATGCTGCTATTAAAACATATCTGCTTGAAATAATGTCGAGAGACCTTTAGCAAAATTGTCGAAGAGAAACATTGTCTTATAGCATTGATAAAGATAAAAGATCTTACCGTTTTGAATGTCAGAAAAGAATTAGAGAAGAATGATGAAGATTTAAATCTTAATGACGAACCAGCAAGAGGCAATATTGCATAAGCTGCTAGCTATGTAAGGAGGCTCATTTCTTTTCTTATCGTAAGGCTCGCCTCGCCTTACGATAAGAAGAGAAGTGAATGATATGAAAAGAAGTAACAACAACAAACTATGATCCGCAATAAATCTACCAAGCTTGATGATAATGACAACTTTCCACGTTCATCTGATACAGAATATCCGGTGTAAACTGACTGATATTTCTCTAATTGAAAAGTGGCATTATCGCGTCCAGCTAGGGATTAACCTCAGTACCACAAGACCTTTAACTTAAACTAAAGAAATAAGCCACGATTAATCTGCAGGTTCATTTACGTCGACCATAAGCCTGAGTAATATATTCCGAGCTAGAAAAATGTCTCTAAACCGGTAACATTTTATATTCCAGCTAGAGGTGCTTTAAAAGTGCTCGATTTACGTATAAATCGTTACCTAGTCTTAGTAAGCGAGTATCTAAGATCCGACGGAGTATCGAAGATCGAATGGTGTATTGATAGGGAGCTGGGAATAGATTTTGTATAGACGTGCCTGCGAGGCGAGGGAGTAAGATTTACTTAGTCTAAGTTTTATATAAAAGAACAGGGTATATACAGCTGCATCCGGTTAGACTGGAAGACGACCCCAACATACATAGTTGGGAAAAGGGTAGGCAGATGTGCTGCTGGGGAGTTTGTTGCGCCACTTCTTCCCAGTGATAGCACTAGGAAGTGGTGAAGGGCGGGCGTTTTTGGGGGACTGTCTTTTGTCATTTTGACGTTGGACAAGTGCTGATTCTCAGCCTAATTAGAATAAATGACTTTTGATAATGATATAAAAGAACAGGGTATGTTCATTAGACTCTGATACCCAAATCGCTAAAGACAGAAAATTGAATTTTGGCTTGGAGTTGCAGCTTAAAACGATTTTCGCCACGAACTTACAAAAGTTTCAAGTTTCTAAGCCTAAGGAAGAGGTAAGGTAAAATTAATACACATCGTAATGATTATTTTTCTAAAATTCCTTTTTAGAAGAGTCGGAGGGGGTGTTGACGTTTGTAGGGGAAAATACCAAATCCACGCGGATGAAATTGCGGGCGAAGTATGATATAAAGACATATGATAATTACTGTTTCAGTTGGTAACCTCAAGAAGTATTACTCCTTTAATTTGTTACTTAGTTAGCACATATTTTACTTTATCAATTACAACTTACCCACTGTAACAAACCTAATTAAAAACCGAAAAGCAACTGGAGACACCAAAACAAACTTAGCCCTAAATACTCGTAAACTCCTACATTACAAACCACTCTTTTGAACTAACAAAAACGGAAAACCTTTAAGTAAGCGACGTTTCTGAATAAAAAAACCTTATTGTTTAGCCACCTATTCAATAGCTTTGAGCAAATTAGTCTCTTTTATAAAGCTGTAAACAGCAAAAAGCCACTGAGATGTTAGCACGCGCGACGTGACTTTGCAACTTCGAGAATTTTATATTAAACTAGCAGCCTCACTTGCGGATTTTTCTCATTTCCTTGCCCCCAACTTTGCCATTGTTTACCCAGTGTTTTTCTATTGCCATGGATTATGAAACTCGGCTAGTGATTAATCAAAGGAATCTTTACTCGTCGCGTGTCGGCGTAAAGTTTGTATTTAAATTTTCGTTCAGAGTAATTCCGTTTGTATTTTTAATTAGAGTTGGGATTGCGAATGCATTTTACTGACGTTGCATATGATTTGGGTTTAATTAAATTTTCTTTTGCTACACGCCGTGTAGGGGAATTTGAGAAAACATGTATGTGAGCGTTAATAATAATATTATGTAATACTTGGTGTAGTAGATTACTTTGTACATCGTGTTGGATGTTCTATATTATATATTTTGATTATATTACTTGCCTGTCTTTTCTCAACTATGTTTCGAGTCAGATTCCCATCTAACCAAATTTTGAATATCATCAGTATTTCACACGGACTGCCTTCTGAAATCCGCCTCCGCTTTTGAAGACAGACAACGATACCCTAAAGTTAGACGGTTTTCCGGTTTTCCGGCATCTGACTTCCCGTTAATGAATCCAAGCTGTCCTCGTGTTTGTTTAGCTCATATCGATATCAAAGAGAAAATCAGGGTTGTATGATCTACGGTTAATAGGCAACCAGGGCAAGCCCCCCGAGATCAATCGACCGGTGTTATTGTTATGAGCCACAAGCCCCTTCACCACAGATTATATATTATGTTTACCACAGATTATATATTAACCAATCCTTCACTATGATGCTTGACTGATGTACATTTGGATTTTAATATTTATTTCCTTTTTGTTACTGATTTGTGACTGATTCCTATAATTTACGGACTGTTATTGGTTAAAATTAAGACGCCTGTATCTGTACCAATAATGAAGCAAAGACCTCATAGCTTTGCATAGTAGATTAAATTTAGTAGAGTAAATTTGGTAGATTTAGATAAATTCGTAAGTAATTTTACCTGTGACTGCTACTTCCATATGGGAACTGCCAAATTTGGTAGATTTAGATAAATTCGTAAGTAATTTTACCTGTGACTGCTACTTCCATATGGGCCTATGGAAGTAGCAGTCACAGGTAAAATTACTTACGAATTTATCTAAATCTACCAAATTTGGCAGTTTTGTTGACAACAAAAACGAACCGAACATTAGAGCGAATTTCACCTATGAAACAACGCGATAATTCCCTCTAAGCCTCGTTCAAGAGATGTCAGTGTCAACATTCCACTACAATGATGACACTGACAGCTCTTAAACGCGGTAGATGTGCTGACCGCGTTGAGTTTAATTGATGAAATTCATCTTTAATTAATTTTAAGTAGCGATAGGATCATAACCAATCTCAAATGAATACCACCGTCTTCCGTTATAATCTCTTTATGCCTATTTACGACATCTGCGGGGAAATGTGGGGTAGCTTATGCGTGGTCGTTAGCAGAACCCAGTACTACAGTATTAACGTGAAAGAATGGTAGCTGGCTCTTGAGAATAGTCTAACACCCAGATAAACTACGTTTAGCACTAAACGAATTTAGTAATTGGTGGTGCAATTTGGGCATTCGTTTAATTGTTGGGAAGTAGGTTTAGATTGCATCACGCCATGGATGTGTATAATTTCAGCATTATTCATTATTCTTATATTTGTAAAAATATTTAAGACTATTTTCAACACTGTTTCATTACAATTATGTTTCCTTTGAGAAGTATGAAAAGAACACTCTTAAAGTGGTTTTTCAAGATATTTGACTTTTTCCTATATTATGCATCCTCGCAAAAAAGGAGCATAATTTAGAAAGAAAGAAAAAGTATTTACTAAACACACTCTAAGAAAATAAAATAAAATGTTTCAGTAAATAGGTAATAGTAAATAATAATATATATAATAATAAAAAGTAAATAGGTACAGTATCCCTTCTAAATCCACTCAAGCTTTGTTGCCAACACCTAGTATTGTTTGTATCTCCACAGCTTCTCTCTAAACCTTAGTAAATAGCAAACAAGCCCTTCGGTTGGCACAATACGGCACCTCTGTTCAACGTAGGGTGGGTTTATAGATTGTAATAACAAAGGTGACAGGTTGCAAGCCCATCGCTTCAGCGGGATTACAGGGTTTTACCCTTACTGATAGATACAACTTACCCTAGTGGCGTAGAACGGAAAACACTTGAACATTTTACAAAACTAAAGCTGTGTTTTTCTGAAAAATATTTTTTGTGTCAAGTAATGTTTTTAAAGTAAACTCAAGAGTTGCTCTAACAAGGGGTCTCTAGGTATTGTGTATTTATTTTATTTCTCATTGTGGTATTTATATCTCTTCGTATGCTGCACCGGTTGACGTCATCAAGTCAACGCCAGCTGTTGCTGAAAACCAGCGCTGGGACTGTCTCGCATAGGGTCATAGCATTATGTTGAACGGTCACCGTTTTGCGTGGAGGTGACGCATATTTTCTCCCAAATTGTTCTATTTGGTTTTGGTGTTTGTGTTCTTTCTCTGCGTCGTGGTTACCGCAAATTAACGTATTTTATTTCTTTTTTTTTTCTTTTCTAGGATTGTATGTAAAATAAGTCAAGAGTAGGTAATAATAAGCTACAGTTTTTGGTATTTCCATAGAATTTTGAGTAGTAAATATTTAGGTATAGCCCGTATATGGAACACTGCTCGATGATGGCAGTACGAATAATAATGACCTAATTTCCTTTCTTCCGCTGGCTTATTTCTGTTCCGGGTTACAAACCTGTAACATTTTAACTGACTTGAAAAATAATAAAAACAAAACTTCTCTCGTCTTCAGAGCCAGCGCAAAAATAACACAGAGTTTCCAAAATTTTAAAACAAATTATGTAAAGTGCACATTAGGTTCCCAGTTCACGTGGAACACATGAATCTTGCATAAAGGCCGCTATTTTTGGCACCACGTTAAATGTCCAAACATGAAATGAAGGAACGAGAGGGAGATAGATAAATAATTAACTAACACGATGTAGCGTTAATTCAATATATTTGTAGCGTCCACATGAAAGTTTGCGAGAAAGACTCCATCATGTTTGTAGGAAGCGCTCTGAGTGGCCCTTTATTGAATTAGCACTAGGAAAAGGAAATGGCGTAGCGTAACGTTAATGTGTCACAAAAATGTGGCTGTGTTCTTTTTTTAATCGGCGAAGTTTGTTGGCATGGAATTAGTATGTAGTATATAGTGTATGAGTATCAATTATATTCGTTAATACTCAAACAGTTTTCAACTTGTTTGCTGCTTTATAGTTTTAGGGAACAGTGACATGTAACATTTTGTAGGAAAAAAAAACAAAAAAGATACGGCCAAATGTGTAGGTAACCAATAACATTTTCCACGTAATACACATAAAAAATAATCTTTACAAACCCTACTGTTTAAACTAAAACCTAAACTACAATAATTTAAGTTAGCAAAACATTTTTTCTGTTAAATAGTAAAACAAAAGTATATTTAGCATACAAAGAGAAAAAATCTTCTATTCTTCAAATCTTAATTAAAAAATTACCTACGCGTTAAGTAATAAGTGTTTTAAATACTGAATGTAATAATGTATTAAGTGTTTTGAGCACAATATTTTGAATCTACCAGCAGAAAGAGCAAACATATCGATATGCTGGAGTAGCTTGTTGTAATTATAAGTTACTCCTTAGGTAGGTATTTATAGTATTCTCAGCCGACGCGATGGTATACATTGCTCGCCATTTTAGCTTAGGCGCAGTTCCAAAACCGGCCACAAATTAAAGAGTTCCTAATAATCTGTACTTAGGACCTAATGCTTGGCAATGGAGTTTCATTTACTTGACCAAAATAAAGTTTTTTACTTTTATGTTCTTAATTTTAACTTAAAAACGAATTTTAAAGGGCTTCAAATGAAAATAATAGCCATCCTAGAAAGAAAGAGAGAAAATACATTTATTTGTGGCAAACATGACGCATCAAAAAGAACAAACACACAAAAAAATAACAAGTTGGGGGTAAATATGCGTCACATTCACGCAAAACGGCCATCGCTCAGCATAATGCTAAGACCCTACGAGATTAATATTTTTTTAGAATTTACAAAAGGTCTCTCAAACGGATCTCTTTCGACTTGAATGAATACTGAAAAAGTCGTCCTCCTATCCTTAGTTGTAATTCGTAGGAATCAGCAGAACGGATCAAAGCTAATGGTAATAAAGTTAACCTTAATTGCTGAAGACGGGAACCTCGATCTATCATTACTTACCTACTGCTTCATTCTTTAAACTGAGGAAGAATTTGTAATAATAAACTTGCGTGTGTAGCTCCTGTAATTTTTTATTTTTTTCTCTGCGTAAGAACCATCCTCGTACTTCAAGGAATGATCTAAAAAAAGAGTTAGCGAAATCGGTTCAGCTGTTCCCAAGATTTGCGCTTAGCAACACATTCAGCGATACATTTTTATATTATAGAAGATTTTCGTAGCCTGCTGTCAAAGACTGCCATCTAAATGCCAATTTCAGCGATGCAACTAAACGCGATCAGCATATCTCAACCGCGCAAGAGCTGCCAGTCTCATCGTTGTTGTGGAATATCGACACTGACAGCTCTTGAACGCGGTTTAGATGTGCTGATCGCGTTCAGATTCCACGGTGTAATCCGTCCTTAATCGCTTAGCTTCTCTACTTTGCAGTATTTTGGCATGATGAGCCAACGAAATAGTAACGATTATCGTCTCACCACTATCTTAATGATAGGAATATATCGATATTGTGTTGATGCTCGATAAAACTGCATGTGCATGTACACTACAGTGTGTATTTCTACCTACACTTTACGTATTCAGTTTTCCCGCCGCCTTGTTAAAACCATGCTACTTACCATTAACAAGGGCATATAATAAATAGGAATTTAGGAATAGAGGGGCCTGTGGCTTAGTAATAACAGCCGTACGGTTCGATCGGTTAGGTTAAGCTAGTTTATAAAAAAAACAGGCTCTTTCATAGCGCTTTTATTTTCATTCGCCCCCAATAAAAGTTGTGCTGTCAGCCGAAATAATCTCATAAAATCCATCAGCGTAACAATATTTCTATAAAATAACAATCCTTTGAATTGCCCACATTACTAGATTAAAGCAAAATATAATATAATAATAGAAAACGCTTTATAGTACTACCTACAGCAGATAGTTTGCTCTTGAAACGGATTTTAAAAGCGATTGTGAAGCGAGCGGTTTTATCTCAAACGGCGATCGCGTACAAAGTTTAGATGGACCGGAATTGTAAGGAAATACAAAGGCTACCGAAGGTATATCGGTAAATGGTGTATTAAACAGACGTGGTGGTTGTCAACGTGGTAAATAGGGCAATATTCCCTAGCAACTGTTTAGTTAAACCAGGACGGACACATTAAATCAGCCTATAACGTTCCCACTGCTGGGACACAGGTCAAGGGTCAGAGGAAATAAAGGGAATTTTTATTTATTTTAATTAGGTACCTACTACCCATATAGATAATTCTAGAATATCAGTCTATGATCGTGCAAAGGGCTTCTCATAGTACGAAATAATGAGTTTTGATCGTACAAAAAGCAGATATTGAACATACTTAAACTATATAGTTGGAGTATAGATGAATAATCTTAAAAGTTCTGAGGAATCACAATGGCAAAAGTTTTAATGAAAGCTGGCACTAATTGAAGATTTGGCACAGATATGGTAACTTAAAAGTTAAGACATTCATGTGATAGCAAGAAGCTACCATGCTGCCAATAAAATGAATTAATTACTCATGAACTATTCAAAATATAATAGTTAATTGGTAAGGTTTATCTTGGATACTTTAATACTAGAGAACCAAGGTAACTGACATAGCCCGAAGAATCGCCAAACTTAAGTGGCAGTGGGCAGGGCACATGCTCGCAGAACAGATGGCCGATGGGACCGAAAGTTTCTGGAGTGGCGACCGCGTACCAGAAGACGTAGCGTTGAAAGGCCTCCCACAAGGTCGACAGACGACCTTGTGAAGGCCGCAGGAACCCGTTGGATGCGAGAAGCGCAGAACCGGTCGAAGTGGAGGTGCTTGGGGGTGGACTATATCCAGCAGTGGACGTCTTTCGGCTGAAATGATGATGATGATAATGAATTTAATATTTAAAGCCAATTCACTTAAGTTCTATAATTTTGTAACATATACACAACAAAATACATAGCAAAAAATAGATCGAACACTACAAAATAAACAATGCTTTATCGCTTTCTGCGATCTCCTCCATACAACCTTGGAATGGACAGTGCCTGCCAGGCCTGGGCATAAAATGGCGCTGTCGTTGGTGCAAATAATAAGTATACAATATATACATGAGAGTATATTTATTCATAATTAAAATAATATGCAAGTAAATAACAATTAATACCTAACTAATTAATTAAATATATATATATCCTAACAGCTAAAACAATTCACAAACTAAAATATAGTGTCGAAATTCATCCGCACCGCTGTCGACTGGTAATGTACCCAAGAGACTGGCAGCATTGCAACGTTGTATAAAATAGGATACAATAAAAAACATTTAAAACTTATTTTCAACTTTAACAACACGAGAACTAATAACCAAAAAATCCCGTTCAAAGAGAATCCTTAGCAAACGACCGCGACATTAAGTCCTTATAACGCAACACAAACATAACTTCCTCCAGACCATTCCCACTTGCAGTAACATCACCTCAAAACTATATTAAACTCGCAAGACAACCATAAGTAACAATAAGGCCGTAACTAAACACTGCAGATGTAACCCGAAAACCGCATTCACCTAACTTTGGTCTCAAATTGTCACAGTGTTCCAAACGTTCTGGGAAAAGTCCAAAACTTGTGGCAAAGTTGAGTTTTCTAGCTCGTTTGTACCAATTGTAGAGCGGTATGTATGTGGTCGGGAAATTACGTTTGCTGAGATACGATCCAAACGTGAGCCTATTAGTGTATTGAAGGAATCATTTGGAGAATCTAGTTGGATTTATTATTTAGGGACGTTTTTGCTCAATAAATGTAAGTGTTTCGCGTTGTGTCCATGTGAGCAGTGTGAGACTTGAGATCCAGTTGAAAACCAGTGTCAGGCATTAGTTGTCTGACATTTATGCTGAACTGGGCCTATTTGGCGCAACCGTGAGGCACACAATACATTTTTTTTTTTAATATTGTGTGTTTTACATAACCTGGGTCAAACAAACTTATTTTCTTTCTTTCTTTCCCAAAAATTCGAGACATATTATGACATCTGCCAAACCGCACTGGGCCCTCGTGGTGGGTAACGGCCCACTCCCTCTCACTGATAGGAGGCCTGTGTCCCAGCAGTGGGAACATTATAGGCTGATTATATTATGTAATAAATAAGCATTCTACTCTTAAGTAAATTGATTAAAGTTGGCAATAGACTGCTTATGGCCCCAAATTATTTAGACCATTTTAAACTCGTTTTGTATAGTGTATTAGTTTTATATTTCAATAAAGCCGAACATGGAAGCTAAAAGCTATTCCTTGCAATTTATTATAATATTATCCACGTAATGGCCTGTCAATAATGAGTACTACCAAACTATATTGTATAATAAAGCACGTCCATTAATCAATTAATGAGACAACCAGAATTAATCATCCAAAATTATAACAGTTAAAAAAATCTCTGTACCTACCAAACACTACCTAATGCGGTTCGAAATCCGGGCACGTATTTCTCGCCTCAACTTACTGAAGCAAAATGTTTCTCTTAATAAGCGAGTAACGACAGAAGAATAATTATCTATAAACAGAGCATGAAACTTTATTATCATTAATAATAACTGTAAATAGGTCGTGAGAACATCCAGTCAACGCCACCTGTCATGTTAATAGGAAACAACAGGAAAATGGACAAGGGAAATCTGAGCTGACATGATCCGTAATGAAACCCAAACACATGACATAGAAGATTCGATTATCCTTCCGTGTAAAGGTTACAATTCCACGTACTACGGTTCGTTTTTGACAGTATTACTTCCAAGGAAGGACTTGGTTTTGGTCGTGATGATTATAACGCTTGGGTAAACCGGGATTCTTATTAGATAGGTATCAGCACCATGACCTTGTGATCCTTGTATATGATTTGTTACTTGGGAGAATCCTCAAAATTTTTACCACTGCAACTCCTGAAAAAGAGACCAGAAAAGCGGCGAGGCAATGAAGGTAGACGAGTCCCGGAGAAACGATTCAACTGTCTTGGATGCCGCTACGGTACTAAAACAAAAAATTTACAATGATTTCCATGGAGAAAATAACTAGACCGAAGAGGAGTACCTACAGCTAAGAAAAGGAACTTCACAGCAATCTTTTTCGTGCCTAAATCGAATACTTCGCTCTCATAATATCCCTTCTATCCCAAAAATAACGGCTCCGTATAAATTTTACACGAGCAATATAATTCATAATTCCCGCTGCGTACATCCCAATTGATATAGGTTGATATTTACTTTACCGACAGCAGTTTCTGTTCGAAAAGCCAGGCTTTTATTGTCTATTGTTGGAACGCAGACAGCATGCAAATTTTATTCCGGGATTTTTTTACGTTTTTGAGAAATAATTGTAAAGGAAAAATGTATGGTGAAAAGTTTTAAATGCAACTTGAATTTGTCAAGAAAATATTTGTGATGCTTGGTGAAATTGTAAAGAATAAATAAGCCAGTAAAATGTCGGTGAATTTCGAGTTGTTCGCGGCGACTGTCGAGCTTTCCAAACCTGTGGGAATGCAGATTTTCGTAACGATGTTAACAATGTGCAGGTTGATGCTTCTGCCCTCCTCATTATTCATATTTTTTACTTTATTTCCCTTCTGTGACAGCATAAAAAGTAGTTAAAAAGTTTCTCGCGCTTATTAGTAATGCGTTGTGAATTCCACCAGTCTTCTCATTCATAATGCTTCAATGAAAAGACGTCTAGAATTTGCCGCTCCTCAAGTTTCATTAACTTCATCATCCATTTCAATTAAAATTTACTCCTGCTTAACAAAAACTACTAGGTGCAAGCGAAAGGGGTGTCGGAACTCAAAACCCTGTTTAAAATTTTAAACAACTTAAATATCAGCTTCATCTAGTTGGCAAAAGTTTGTTGCAAAGCTTTAGTTTTCATATTTAAATTGAAACAAAATGTTAGTACAGGTAATTAATACCTACAGGCTTTTTAGTTAGGGCTCACTTTAAAATAAAAGACTGACTGTGTTGGTTTTTGTTTTTTTTTGCCTTTATAAAAGTTAAAGGAGTTAATACCTTTTACGATAGATCAAGGTTAAAGAGGATGGATGCGAATTCATTTACTGTAGGAATAAAAAATACAGTCTTATACTTGAAACACGTAGATACCAAATTTAAAAAAAAATGTCTGTATAATGAATGACACTGCCTGCTAATAAAAAGAACAAACATTTCAATAGTTAATTAATGACGAGCTAAGTATAAGACCGCCTACCCTGATGCGGGTCGACAAGCCAATCTACGCTGTGACCTAATTTCAACTTTAGGCTTAAATGATGACACAACTTCTGCCCTTAGGCTAATGTCAGTGGGTGCACCTAAGGGACACTAGGGTTCAGTATGATCTTAATGAGAAGCGGGATTGTGTAGACATTAAGGTATACAAAATGCTATGTTAGCAAGCTTGCCGCAATTAACGACTAGGTTGGTACAGGTTTTTCCAAAAAGGGAACATATTTGTCATTACAGCGAAATGAATTGCGTGATCATGGTCTTGATAACCTCCTCTTCTTGCAATGATAATGCTTATATGATAACTTTTCTAAGATTTACTGAGTACCGCATATTTCTTAACACCACCCTATTATAAACAATTGACTGCACTTATTCCCACTCTTACGCTAAAGCGCTACAAAAGCGCGTAACTTAAAAAAAAGCGGCTAACTCACGCTCTATTAGTTGTCAACTAGCCAGAGAGAGCGATGGTGCGAGTAATCCAATTTGAAAGTTGTGCCCACCGAACCGGGCTACGTCATAATTAACTACTGGCAGGGGACAATGTCATGAATAACTAAACCCTGTCATGAAACAACTGGCCATGTCGCATGTATGCTTTGTAATCTGTGGCAGAATGAAAGAAAAATATAATTTAAATGAGGTTGTTTGCAGCTGATGGAAGAATAACATTGCGAGAGTCAAATGAGGAAATTCCTCTGCTTCAGGTTCAGAATAACACAATTGATATGACGTATGTGTGCGTGGGTGCTATCTAAGACAAAGATAGGCAGCTTCATATTTACCTCCAATAAATTGTTATTTATCATCTGGTCTTTTATTCTGGTAAAAATACCGCTCATTCTTTCTCAGGTATCAAGTTATCTTTCTGCTAAAAAACAACAAAATTCTTGGGCAGTTAAGCCTTCAACGCGTGGGGAAAGATAGATTCGCTTTCGCATCTCGCTAAAATATCTACACTAAATTATTTCGTGTCGTTTTCCAACCACCCGTCTTACGATAACAATGGCAGCACATGGAAGCTTTATAATAGAGTAACAAACACTCTATACAAACTGTTTGCTAAACTGCGATAATGCTGTTTGAAAGTTGAGCTCTGTCGTAGGCACTTCATTGAGCACCTATTCATACTAATATGCTTGCCAACCTATTAGTACTTAGTACCTACACTATTGTTATAACAGTATTCTCATTCCAATACCGCTTCGAACTACATAGCTCCAGTTCCCGTCAAAGTTAAACTATCAATGATAGATGCATTATTGCTCCTAAACGTAGATTTGTATTGCAAAATGGAATGCTCCCAAATGACTATTAGCATAGTTGCAGAATGGAGTTATTATCTATGTAGGTTAGACTCCGAATACGCGAAAATTCTGCTCTAATAAATATACGAGAGAAGCTCTGTGTTACATTGTGTTATAATTTCATAGTAAGTTTACAGCAGTCTAAAATTAATATGGAGTACGAAACCAAATGTTAGTAGGAATTGTCTCGCGAGGAATAAAGGATACGAGCTCTGGAATGTTTGCATTTTATTTTGTATTTCATGTTCTTCAATGTTTTTTTTATTGTGACTCTGGGAATTGAAGAGAAACATACATTGTATTGGTAGCCTAATGTCTCTGGAAAGTCAAAAGAGTCAAAAGAATTCCTTTCAGAGGAGAGTTCGGCAACATTGTATTAAATTCAGGCTAAGTAGTTAAATAAATGAGCTCCAGCAAATTTTGACTTCAAATTGTGATGTTTTTGTAAAACTCAAACTCAAATCATTTATTTCAATTAAACCATTTACAGGCACTTTTGAATTGTCAAAATTAAACAGTCGGTCAGTTAGTCAGAAAGTAGAAAAACTAAACTTTATCTTTCTTAATTATAAAACAAGTGATTAAATATTAAATACGTGTTTTATACCAGAAGCACAATCCTTTTCCACAGTTATTTTACCTCTGATTTTGCATCACTGTCCAAATCGTGTCAAAAAAGTGATCTTTATTCTCATTCTGATAAGGATTGCTGCCATTGACAAGTTTGTCAAAATGACAGTGATATTTAATCCCGTTATAATATGGTTGCTTTTGGGTTGCCTCTGTAAGGCGTAGAATAACTGTGAACGGACGGTAATGTCAAATTAACCATTCATTTTTCGCGGTGTAAGTTAAGCGTAAATTGACTCCGCTGTAGAAATAACTTTGTTATCATTTTGCGTTAATGTAAGTTGGTTATTAATAAATAAATAAAAATAAATTAATTAACAATCGAATTGATTGGTTTTACGGCAATAAGAAAGATGAAGATGCAGTGTCTTTCTAAGTCTAATCTAATTCCTTTGCCTTGAGTATCACGGCCCCTTCATACCTTTGCTCTCAAACCGGTAAAGGAAAACATCGTGAGGACATTTGACATCCATCAACTGCACCCGCGTGATAGATTACGACCCACTCCCTCTCACCGAGAGAAAACCTGTGTCCCAGCAATGAGAATAATAGACTAATTATGCTACACTTCAGAAACCACTGGAATAACGTTAAATTTTTCATTTTAATGCTAACAAGAAGCACTACACAACATCCTATAAATAAAGCCACGTGAAGTTACAACTATTTTTAAGACCAAACACGAACCCCAATTTCAAAAGGGAACTCCATACATATTTTTCCTTACAAATCCACTTTAATATCCTTTTGATACAGTAGCCTATTTAGCTGGGTTTCCTTAGAAATAATGTGAGCCCCTACAGGGAACTAGTTACGTTTATATAAGAAGTTCCATCGTTTGTTACACCTAGTTACTCGAGAGTCATCCTGGGACAATTTTTAGTTCCCCAGTCAAGAAGGAAAAAGTTTTTATCTTTCGCTATATGGAAATGTCTGCTTTTAGTAATTTTGCTGTCAGGTTAACATCTTATTTGTTTTCTTTCGTTCCTTTGTGAGGTTTTTCCGTCCTATGTGTAAACGTGTTTTGCCGGGAATGAACTTCAAAGGCGTTTACGTGATGTTTTGCAAAACTGCCAAAAACAAAAAAAAATAAGAGGTAACGTCAGATTTTCCTTGACTGTGTTACGCAATTTTATGTACCTTTTCTTTCTTAAAGTTTGACAATTTTTTAGATAGATGAGTATGACACAACTTTTGATACCCATTATGTAGGTACACCATAACAATTGTGATCCATAGTTCATAATGGGTATCAAAAAATATTGTCTCTCTTTCTTTATATATCTTTTCACTATTAGAATTGACATCGCGCTACAAACTGCCTAGAACACACATTGACATTCACATGATCTGACCAAGATTATGTCTGGACTTTAAAAGAGACTATGCCCTCTGAGTTGGTTTCGGCCTTTCTTCTCAGAGTAGTCAGATAGAAAACGTCGAGCTCATCTAGTTTAAAAAAAATATGATTGACGTGTGTCTTTGTACAAACCTACTTTATCAGTCTCCTGTCCGTATCCCAATTTATTTTCAGTCGGCGCAACATGTCTTTTTCTTCCATACTCCTCTATTGGCCACCATCTTGACAGTCACCCCCTTTCTAACCATATCATCATTCACACAGTCAATCCGTCTTTTCTTTGGTCTACCCCTACTCTTATAGCCATCGACGTTCATACTCCAAACTACAAGCCTACTTACAGAAAATAAATCAATTATCATTAACTATTTTAGCAGGAGCATTAGCTGCATCACTCTTGTGGGAACCAAAATTCACCTGCACAGTGATTACAATCACGATCTATCACGATCAATCGCCGCTAAGTGCTCTGATTATCGTTCAATCGTCCGTAAGCGTGCTGATTATCGTCCGATCGCTGGCTCTACTCATTCTGTGGAAGCCCACACTCATCAGCGGATATTTACATAATGTTTCTATTTCCATTTACATCTGCACTGTGGAACTAGTGGCTAGTTGCACCACTCTAATCCACGTTAACCGATAGGGCTCGGATTAAAGTTCACGATTTATGGGGCATGTTGCTTGGTAGCAATTTAACATGGAGTCGCTACGTCAGGAAAATTGATTATTTTAGTAGCGAAATATAGCCTGAGTCGTACATTTATAGGTTTAGGTGAAGCCTTTGTATACCAGTGTCATATCTGGTTTTGTAGCTATGATTGTAATGATAATACAGATGATTTATGATTGCATATCAACCTGTGGTGATTACGTAACACACTAAAAGTAGCAATGGCTTTTCACATTCATTGTGTTATTTACGTTGTTGAGCAAACAAATGTTTTGAACATATGAAGCAATGGATTAGCAATATCAAAATCAGATTGCGATTAATAGTGTGTTACGCGTAGGGATGCCAACTCTTTTTCAGTCAAATATAGTAGTTTTAAAATTACCCAAAAAAATAGTAGATAGCAAAAACAGAAAAAAAATAGTAGATAGCAAAAAATTAAAAAAAAAAAAAAGTACCTATTTTAAAACCTACTATTTTTTATAGTAGGTTTTAAAATAGGTACTTTTTTTCATAAAAGAATATTTTTTGCTACTTTGAGCCTTCTTAATTATTAGTGCAATTTAAATGACTAAATACCACTAGCTCAGCTTTAATTACCTAATTTTATGCTGGCCCTATTGCGCCCATCTCGCCGTTTAAATCATTCATTACAGAAAATATACGCTCTGTATGTTGTGTTGCTGGAATTGATATTATTTAATATTTGTAAAATTTGCATCACTCAAACCTTGTTGTCATTTTTCAACTGTAGTATTTGAAGAAATATTTTAATCAGGAAGAAGAATATCTAGAATTTTATTCGTCTCATTTATTTCTATATACAAATCATAAAGTAGCTATTTCCAAAACACAAACTCAGAGAGGCGGGACATTGACAATCTGTCAAACTCAAAGTGACCAGAATCGTCCAGAAATCGATATCATTGCTTAGTGGGTTTTATGTCTAATAAGATTATAGTAGTTTCGCCTAATATATATTTTTTTCGGAAATATAGTAGTCGGGGCTTTAATACAGTAGGATACTATATTATATAGTAGGGTTGGCAACCCTAGTTACGCGGTGCAGTATTCAACACGAATATATTTTTAGAACTTCTCATCCGGATTCGAATGAACGAAAAATGCTGTAATCTTCAATTAAATAAGTAAGTAATAAGTTTTGAGATGGATCAATGTTGTGATAGCGTTGCATTAGGGAAAACTGTTTAGGGGATTAGGGGTTTTGGGAAAACTGATGGTTAAGAGACACAAAGTCTCTAATTACATTAGGGACCTTGTGTCTCTCAACCATCAGTTTTCCCATCTGTTGCGGATTCGCTATAGGCAAACACCTACGTATACGACCTACACCTCCTTTTCTTTGGAAGCATATGAGCATCCTTTTAAAAAGTTCCAATCTCACGGAATCCATAAGAAAATTGCATTCCAGTATGTTAGAATACGTTCGGCAATTTAAAATAATGTTTGTTCACTATACATATCGCGTATGCAGACGCGAACGGGAATCTCTTATAAATATTTGATACAGCTGAGCCAGATATTTGCCTTTGCCAAGCAACAGTAGCTTTCGGCAATAACGTCGAAATTTCAGAGCCCACCTTCGGGCTAATAGAATTTTCATTTCAATAGCAAATCGTTGAAGAGGGGATGGTGAACGGCCAGGTATAAATTGTAGACAAAAGAAACAACCTCGAAGAAAGGTAAGGCGATAAGATTGTTTCCTCACTTGTTTTACTGCTCACGTCTTTGTAAAAGGTAAGGTTTTCGATAGACATATGAGCACTGATATAGTCTCTTTTACGATAATGTAGCGATAAAAAGTTACGCAACAGTCTCATCAACACCCTCTAGCAGTCCACTGCTGGACATAGGCAACTCTCATCCAGCTGAGCTACCAGCCATCATGCGAAGATCGTCGCTCCACCTAGCCTGAGGGTGTCCCACCTTACGTTTACCGATTCGCGGTCTCCACTCAAGAACACGTCTACCCAAACGGGCATCGGTTCTGCGGCTAATATGGCCGATCAGTTGCCACTTCAGTTTTTATTTAATCTTTTCGCACAAAAAGGTATAAAGGCAAACTTAATGCCTATTAAGTCAGTGTATACCTATGTGTGTGTATTAGTGTATGCCTTTTTTATTATTTCTTATTCAACAGTATCAAATTACGTTGATTAGAGAAACGGGAATTAACATTTGATTCGACGGAAACTGATCCGTTTAAAAACGTTCGTGCTAACTTTGTTGCTTAGTTAGTAACTTTATTGCTTACAGAATTTGCAAACAGGAACGAAACACCGGCAATGATTAAAAATTCAACCACCCGCGTGTATTTTTCAAGCGTATGTATGTATGTAATTAATATTTAAACTTGTCACCAACTTGTACAAGTACCCCTTAGTTAATAATGAATTCTGGACTTCTGTCCCATGCGAATACTTTAGGCTCCCGCGCCCCTTCATGGGACAAACATTACATTATGACAGGAACAACGAAATCAAGGACCTTGTTGGTGCATTGGTAATGAGTGTGGTCTTACAGTTCCAAGGATATGTGTTTAGGTTCAGATAGGGGTAAGGGATTCTTGGTTTTCCTATCGGGAAATTAGATGCTAACATTATCCCCTTTATTCATAAACGTTGCTTAAAGTTAAGTACCTAGTGATTAGCGACTGTTTAACCATACATTTTGGACGTTTAAGCGTTACTTAACTTTAGTCATCGTTTATGAATAAACCCCTTTATGTCTTAAAAATATTAAGCCTAAATAGAAAACCAAACATTAACTGGACTCCTTATATTCTACTGAAGGCCAATTCCCGTAAATTAATACGATCAAAATCTAGTCGCAATCTCATCTCAGCGACAATCGATGTTAAAAACTTGTCAAAAATGTAGGGAACTGAAAGGTGTTTTTGACAGCTTGAGACTGAGATCAAACTGTGAACGTTCTTAAATTTACGAGAATTGCCCCTCTGGTTAAAAGCTAAAAAGACTAATTATAAAGTAAGAAGAACTAACTAAGGGACGATTTTTTTATCCGTGGTTAAACTCAACCAATTGTTAAAAATAGTAACTAATGGTTTAATTTTTTGCAAAATGAGTTTTTTGATCAATGTTTACTTTATCCAATGATATAATATCATTGCTAATGGTCAAATAATTAACAATTAGTTAAAAAAATAACCATTAGATAAACTAAAAATTGATCAAAAAACACATTTTGCAAAAATTTAACCATTAATTACTATTTTTAACAATTGGTTGATTTTAACTACGGATCAAAAATCGACCCTAAGAGTAACTAAATATATCCCAACGAGTGCCTTCAGCGATTGTTTACTATACACACACACATATTTCTACTAGGATATACGAGTATGTACGCCACGAGTATATCATTAATTAATTATTCAACACGTAAACCTTTATACAACCTCTACCGAGTAATCTGATATTGAACAAGCAAACAAAGCAAACATAAATAAACGAGAACAAAATAAAACATTAACAACTGTAACGGAAAAAGGAAAATCACCTACCCGTAATCACAGCAAAATATAATTATATATAATCCCCCGAAGACTGACTCATTAAATTTTATGGCAAATGTAAATTATTTTATACGTTCTACTAAAGATAATATTCAAAATATGCAAACATTCCTGGCTCAGTTCATTTGAAGGCTGAAACTCCACATGGATGTTAATAATTAATTTGCTTTTGCAAAGAGTATACAAGTGTAGGAGAATTTGAAGGCTTGGTGCCTAGCTGTTAAAAATTTAAAACGGAATACACCGTCGGTCGAGAGGCGTTCTCAGTGGTTATGGCATGTTTGCAGCTTAAAGAGTGGGTTGTGCTGTGACACAGAAAGAAGACGGTACGTTGAATAAATTTTTCAAGCCTTCCTTAGCGTCGAGATGACTTCCTTATATCTTGAGTTAAGTTGGGGGGGCAGACTTCCTGAATTTAGATTGTTGACTCTAGTTTGCCAATCTCAACATAGTATGCCAATGAGTCTCAATCCGGGCATCCATTTCAAATGCAGTATCATTGATAATAAAATAATCTATGACGTTCTGCTCGGTCTGAGACTGTGAGGGAGCAAAATACCCTTAGTGCTACAATGTTTGTAGTTATCAAAACATTTGCGCTCGTATAACTTACGCTTGATATTATATCTCGTGTATTTGGTCTGCCCTATTTTCCTCTATAGAAGTGACACTCCAAACTGATTCAGTACAATGAGCGCTGATAACACTTGACAAGACGCTTGCCCATTGCCAACGTGCAATAAAGTGATAGCCGCTGTACACAATGGCCCACGTTAGCTGCATGTCAACGTCATCTCAATACAATACAATATACCAAAGATATATCAAATAGGTAACTACAGGAAGAGGAGAACATCAGTAGAGTAAAATAGTGAAAAGATACAATAAATTCACTGAATATAGGTACTTTGGGCAGGGTACTTTTTTTCTTCATCATCTACCTAGAGTACGTAGAAAAAACTCCTCAAAAGTGGACCTCGAGGTTGGCTGGAGCTATCTTAAATATAACATAACATCACGCCTGCAATCTCCAAAGGGTGAGGCATAAGTGTACATACCTATAGTACCAACATTTCGCTAGTTATGTTTTTTTAAGTCCCATGCAGTACTGGAACTATATGTTTTTTCTAAAAACTGTTTCTAATAGATCTCCGACAGGCACTTTTAAATAATCTAGACTTGTGTTCACGAATCCTATAAAACTTTCATTATACTGCGACTAAAGCATAAATATGATATCAAATCGTAAAAGTATAAGCGCGCTGCAGAAAATGGTTCCAATGAACTTCTGCCGTTTCCAACTTGCATTACTAGTCTTAACCAGAACTTAAACTGCGTCTAACTCGGAATCTATGCGAGATTACCCTTAATTATGTTTCTCTAATCGATGAAGACGTTTAGATAAAGTCTACTTACTCTTAGACGGTGTGGCTTCTATATTTATTTATAGGTGCTCCACGCGGTTTCGCCCGCACAAGTTTCGACCCCATGGTAATATCGGGATAAAAAGTATCCTATGTATTAATCCTGGTTATAAACTATCTGTGTGCTAAATTTCATCCAAATCCGTTCAGTAGTTTTGGCGTGAAAGATCCATCCATGAGTATCCATCCACACAAACGTTCGCGTTTATAGTAATAGTAGGAAAAGTAGGATAGGCATCCGTTTAATTAATCGATACAGTCGGAATGACAAGCAATAAAAGTTACCACTTTTTGTTGCAATAAGTGTACATGCACGTAACTTGGCAAAGTTTTATTGTGCATGTACACTTAGTGCAACAAAAAATAGTAACTTTTCTATGATTCTATTCTATTCTGGGCCGATTGTTACAACGCCAGGTAATTTTATTCGAGGAATAATTATTTTGAAATTTTGACAGATATTTCATACAAAAACTGTCAAACGTCAATTTTATTGCTCGAATAAAAGTTATCTGACGATGCAAAAAATCAGCTCTCTACGATTCTGTCTGTTTAAAAGACAGCCATAGAAAGGAAAAACGCATACGCAAAGATTCTTGCCAAGTTTCAAGGTTAGGTACATAGCAGATTCAGACCCAACATTCTTTTTAAGCGATACTCGCAGTATAGATTTTAGACACATGAAATTGGAAAGTATGACGGTTTCTTGGAACGAAGCTTTGCTTAGCCTATCGCACGATATAATAAGAATAATAACATAGACCTTCCATAGTTCAAGGTAACCGATCCACTATAGCCACCCAAACTTTTCTTGTTCTGCAATAGTCCTGCACCAACCGGGAGTTGTCCTTGGGTGCACTAGTATGGTGCATACAGGGATAATCGTCGGTTGGTGCCTCCTCATTATTTAAAAATGTTTAAAGGGCCTCTGCGAGTTGGCTTCGGCTCCTAGTACGCCTTTCAAAGGTCCAGGACCCCAGGGTTCCAAGATATGTCAAAGACAACTAAAATATAATAATAATAATAATTACTTTATTTCAGATCATGGTGTCCATTTTTTAGTAAAAATGTTGTTATAGACAAGGTGGCAGGGACATCGACGTGCAAACTGTATACATGAATTTATCACATGATTCTAGATCCCCCCAGCGAAGCAATTTTTCGTATCAAAAAAAAATCTGCTGTTCATAGAAAATTGCTATAGGTACCTACAGAGTCAAAATGTACAGACGCCAGCACATCAAGCTACTACAATCTGTCAGACTTTCAACTTTATCGCTAAAGCTTTATGTTCAAGGTTGATTGGGAAAATTTGACAGCTTCGGATTTTTTTTTATAACTGACGTAAAATTTCAACACATGTGGGTTCAGAATCATGTACTGCAGTGCGATTCTGTAACCATCTCATCGTGAAAACTTAGGTGAAGTGAGCGTGGAGTGAGCTGTCATTCCAACTAATGCTAGGGATTGACACTATTGACAGCTCACTCTAAGCTCACTTCACCTAAGTTTTCACGGTGAGATTTTTACAGAATCGATCGGCTGAATCCATGATAACAGATTGCGCGTGTATTTGCTTGCCATCTTGTATACCTATTTAGATTTCTTATTTTTATTTATTTATTTTACCATTTATGTACAGTCGGCAAAAGAGATAAGTAACCAGGGCATCGGATATAGTTGAAGTTTAGTAAGAAACCGTTGGATATTTTTGAATGAAATTTAATTTGATAAATAAACTGTTGGTTTTCTATTAATGAAATTAAATTTCATTCGAAAACATCCATCGGTTTCTTGCCAAACTTCAACTATATCCGACGGCCCTGGTTACTTATCTCCTTTGGTGACCGTACACACCACATATATGTATAAACAGAATAGAAAATAGGTACAAAGGTGATGGTTATTTCATAAGAAATCTCTTCCAGCATACCTGCGATAGGACAATAGATAGAGAGATGTAACAGCTTCTTCGATATACATAGGCATCAAAGATATTTTTTATTCAATATCATATCCTTTCTCAGACGGCGCGATTCCAACGCACGATTGATCGCAATTGCCGACACTTTGAGAGTTTATTTGAGGGTACATATTTGAACCAGTTATGCCCACGTTTCATATTTTTTCTCTGAACTTACGTTTCTATGAAGCCTTACGCGATTTTGTGATATTCGTAGTTACAACCTTTCATAATATTACAAAATTGCGTATTAAACATTTCTGTAGCACTCGTACTACAGCAATATTTACTGAAAAAATTATGAAGTCAACTGGTTCTGTTAACTTATTGGTCGCAGGGTCTTCATTGCTGAGCATGAGGTGCTGGGTTCGATTTCCAGGTCGGGCGAGTGTTATTCAGATTTTCCAACAGAAATTTCTGAATGGCAGTCTAAATTTTGGATTTGTGACATGGAACTTAACCATACCACAACCATAATCAGCCTATAATGATTCCATTGCTGGGACACAGGCGCGTGGTAGATATACACTCCCTCTCAAAGAGAGAGAGAGGGTCTCTGAGAGGGAGTTTTTTTTTTTTTTTTTTATTGACAATGGGCTCACTCTTGGTTGGAGTTGGCAATAATCTACCACGCGGGCCCGGGTAACTTAACCATAACTGGCAACATTTATGTATACTATGGGTATACGAGTACATCTGCCTAACCCATCAGGAAAACAGGCGCGATGTTATGTTTTGTATGTTATATTTTGAAATATCCGTGTTCTTCAGAATATAAGACATTGTCTACGTTTTGAAAAGACGTCAAGACGAGATATTACTAACCGTTTAGCTGAAAATAATGGTTCGTAAAGATACAACACACGTTTGAATGGACGCCCAACGGCTCGTGTCCCTGCCTTTTATGGAAGGGTAAAATCAGGCCGTAACATTTTATACCCCATTCGTTTGACTGACTCCAGTTTGCTACTATTCACTTTAATTTTTGATAAGATTGTTACATGTTCTAGCTTGTAGAATTGGCAAAGTTTGAACAGTACCCCAAATTGGTAAAAATGCAGAAAGTTCGCCTCTCCTTCTTCCACTTTCCTCCTGTCTTAAGACGGAGCTTACCTTAGCATTTTTATGGAAGGTAGGCTTTTTTTCTACGGGAAATCAGTGTAGACAGGTGATTTTTAGTTATAAAGGCTACGGGTGAAATAGGTAACTATGACCTGTATAAAAGAAAAACTCTTATTTTGACCTATCTGCGGGATTTATCTTTTCGCATTTAATTAGGGTTAATAATTTGGCGTGCCTAAATAATTTGTTGTACTACATTTAAATGATTTTGGCGTGCCTAAATGGTGTATTTTTTGTACCTTTGATTACCACAGAACAAAGAAAACATTTCTCTTAACACAACGATGGAAAAGACATATTTATTACAAGGAAAAAACCAAAACTAAATTTCGTAATAAATTCAACCGTGAATAATGTCCTGAAACGGTGATAAAAAGCGCTCTTGTCACTTTAAGTATGAAAAATACACATCAACGTAAATACCGGAGAGAACTTCGCACTTGACAGTTTACGTAAACTGGGACCTACGCTACCAAGTAGCGTCGACCTCGCAAATACTGAACCACTTTTGGCAACAAATCCCATTGATTGAAACTTATTTTTACTTTATAATAGGTAATGTATTGGGCTGCAATATTGCTAATACTACTTATGAGCCTATATTATTGTTGTCTGTAAACATTTTATATTGTAGCTGCTTATTGTCCCATAATAAATAAAAATAAAATAGTACATTAGGTACTACAGCGGTCAGAGGGGCAATTCTCGTAATTTTAAGAACGTTCACAGTTTGATCTCAGTCTCAATCTGTCAAAAAATCCTCTAATTTCCCTACATTTTGACAGGTTTTTGACATTTGTTTGTCGTCGAAATGAGACTGCAGCTAGATTTTGAACGTTTTAAATTACGAGAATTGGCCTTCTGATTGCGGCCAAGGCTTGAACAGTACTTTTCTCAAATAATGCGCGGAAATTCTAAATAGTATATGTAGAAACTTTTAATTGAAAATTAACAATTAATTAAGTATAAATTCCACAACCAATTACGAACAACACTATAATTTTTCTGGAGTGTTTACATGTTTATTTTTTTACTTTAAACAGCTCTATTTGCAAGTAAGTTCGAAATTAAAACAAATCTTTGATAAGTTACCTCCTTGCATGGTTAACATGTTTCGAAGTAAAAAGTTGGTTCCATTTTAAATTACACGACAAATATGAATTTATTCGGCCGCTAAACATGACAGATATGAATTTATATAAGTACTAAATTTACCGGCCGCTGCTCGCATGTATTTAACCAGTACAGCATTTTGGATTTTTTTTCGAAGAAGGTTGTCAAAATAATGCTCGAATTTCCAAGATTTTTGAGAAAATCAAATTGAAAAGTATAACCTGTCGATCTATAACGTGCAAGTAACCTTCAACCTTTGGGTGGTAAAACAGTTACGAGGTCGAAGTACATGCTTTTCTTCATTGTAGACCTTTTCCAAGCTTGATAAAGTCTGATTTCATTACTGTTAGTCTGGGTCTGACTTGATCATAAAAGCCTCGCGTTAATAGAGAAGGATATCTATGTACTATCTAGTTCATCAATGAGTATACGAGCTGATCTTTTGAATTCTGGAAGGTTCTTGTTCCTTTACCGACTGATTATTGCCATAATGTCAATGTCATAGAATGACAAACAGCAGGGTAATCGCGTAACACACTATCAGTAGCAATGGGTTCATTTTGATAGTTCAACAACATTCATTGCTTTATTTACGTTGCTGAGCAGACACATTTTTCGAATATTATGGAGCAATGGATTAGCAATATGATTCAAATTGAGAGTAATAGTGTGTTACGCAATTAGGGTGCAGTTTATAACTAAAAAGTTTTTTACTGATACTGGCCATCAAATAAAACAGAAAGAAAAATATTTGATTTGTATTTAGAAGTGGCCAGTTCATTATTAATTTCAATTAGACATCGGCTAACCGTTAAAGGCTTATACTATTTTAACCTTTTTTTTAAATAGTTTTCTATGCAGTAGTCTCGTCAGTGCCGTGGGTACATCAGTTATAACGTATTGTATTATGTATCCTGGCTTGTTAAATATACAGGAAGTAATTTGAAAACTAAAGCACGACTGTAAGAGATAAGTAAACTGTTTTATTCTATTAATATTTGAAAAAAATCATCAGGTTTCTTACTAAACGTCAACTATATCCACCAAAAATGAAAATCAAAATAGTTTTATTTCACATAAACCTACATGGGCACTTATGAAACGTCAGAAGCTAGGTGCTCGGTTCCAACTGGTCGTTTCCTATGGCGAAGTGCCGACAAGAACTCCACGGTTACTTTAAAAAAATAATTGGATTTTACAATGTTTTCAAATTACAGTAGGTATGGAAGAACAGCGTAGGTCTCTGTCAACAAGTACCAGGTACCTACTTGATAAAATAAAACATGGTCGACGACCCAGATCACTTATATCCTTTGGTGACCGTACATCAACTTAGTAATACACGACTTGGTTGCCACTGTTACATGGGGACCCCTATCTACTAACTAAGGAACACACTGAATAATCCTGGGGGGATTATCAATAACCGAGATGCATGGTTAACGTATCTGTGGTATGGAAGCTTATACTAGAAACCGGTAAAGGAGGCTCTGGGAGATGTGTTTGCCCCTGCTGGCTTAGAGTAATAGCCATAGGCATTTCCTTCCTTCAAACTCAAACTCAAAGCATTTATGTATTTCAAATAAATCAAGTACTGGTCGAAGTGGAGGTGCTTGGGGGAGGCTTATGTCCAGTAGTGGACGTCTTTCGGCTGAAATGAATAAAATTAAACTAATTACAAGCACTTTTGAATTATAAGGGGTCGGCCAGTCAGAAAGAAGACGGTAGTTGCCCATTCCTATTTTTAATTGTTTAAGTATTAAATGTATTCCCTTTTTATAAAATAAACGATTTATTATTATTATTATTATTCCATACCGTAGTAAGTCCTATAGTGAAGAACAGGCAAGAAACTCCACGGACACTCTTTTATATCAAAATAAGATGGTTATAAAATATTAGTTACATCATTCATGTTCAAATTATGCATGTGAAACCGATGCAGAAAGTTAAAAGACTGAAAAAAAACAAAATAAAATTTTACTATAAATATTTATTTTAAACGTTACCTATTATTTTTTTTTATTTTTTTTTTTACGACTCTTACGCTGACGGTGACGGCACCCGTTCACGAACATGACGCATGGATTATCGCCTTCTCCTTATAAGCATGGCACGAATAATAAAGGAGAGATGTCTCGAACAACCAATTATATTTGCGTTATTTTGTCAAGTGTCGCTTAGCTTCAATAGAATACACAGTGGCTGGGACAATGACGCGCAACCTGTTACCATGGATTCAGCACATGATTCTGAACCCATGCATTGAAATTTTTCCCAAAAAAAAATTATGAAACAATGTATGGCCACTTTTCTATAAAACAACATTTTTTTTTATCACATACGAAAACTTTCTACGCTAGGGGTCTAGAATATGCTGAATTCATGGTTTCAGTATGCGCGTCCATGTCCCTGCTATCTGATATAATACCTGTTGTTCTAATGAGACAGCTCTTCTCTTCGCTTTGATGATAATAAGAAATATTTATTTTAATCGACCCTTTTTGATCTTCTAATGATAATAACATTTATCTACAAGGAATTCTGTGAAATGTTTTTTAAATTTTTGCAACGATAAGTTTTTAAGTTGGTCAGGTATTTTATTAAAGATTACAGGAGCCATACAAATCACATTTCTTTTTAATAAGCTAGTGTTAAATGGGCCCGTGCATAATAGATTCTGGTATTGAGGAGTGTACTACGTGAGATGTACAAATGGATGTGCGAATAACACTTGTGCGACAAAACTGTACTGCGACTCACGATAGTTCGAATGCACGCTTGTGCGACAAGCTTATTATTACGGCTTAGTCGACGGAGCCCCGTTTCGCGGGGCCCCTATATCTGTCATTATTGGGGCATCTCCACTAAACTTATAAGTAATATAATAGACATCGTAGCCCCCTATCTAGCTGTTACTTTTAATAAGTGTATTGATTTAGGAACTTTTCCTGACCTCATGAAGAGTAGTAAAGTCATACCATTATTTAAATCAGGTAATAAGAATGACGTTGGCAATTTCAGGCCTATTTCTATCTTACCTGCATTTAGCAAAATATTTGAAAAGTTAATACTCAAGCAGCTGCTAAGACATTTTAATTTAAATAGCCTCCTCCATAATGAGCAATATGGCTTTACAAAAGGTCGTTCAACTACAGATGCGGGTGTTGCTCTGTTGAGACACATATTTGACGCATGGGAGAAATCACAGAATGCTATTGGAGTTTTCTGTGATCTCTCCAAAGCCTTTGATTGCGTGCACCATGACACGCTTTTGCGTAAATTACGTCATTACGGTGTCCAAAACGAAGCTCTCAACGTAATTATTTCGTATTTACATAATAGGGTCCAATGTGTAGATGCTAATGGTGTGAAGTCATCCGGGCTACCAGTTCAGTTAGGTGTTCCGCAAGGCTCAATACTGGGTCCATTCTTGTTCTTAGTTTACATTAATGATTTACCATTCCATTTGACGGGCATCTGTGATGTTGTACTGTTTGCAGATGATACCTCTCTTATTTTTAAAGTAGACAGGAATAGACAAGATTTTGACGACGTAAACAGTGCACTCTCAATAGTTACAGATTGGTTTACGTCAAATAACTTAGTTCTCAATGCCAAGAAAACCAAATGTGTAAAGTTCGCCTTACCGAATGTTAGAAACCTAGGACCCAACATCGTCTTAGATAAAGAGGTGCTTGAAACTGTAGGCTCGGCAATTTTTCTAGGACTAACAGTAGATGCCAAACTTCAGTGGGGACCTCATATATCAAGTCTAGCAGGAAGGCTCAGTTCGGCTGCCTACGCCGTCAGGAAAGTAAGACAATACACTGACGTTGATACAGCTCGTTTAGTCTATTTTAGTTATTTTCACAGCGTTATGTCCTATGGTATTCTGCTGTGGGGCAAAGCCGCTGATATACAAAATATATTTGTCCTTCAAAAGCGAGCTGTTCGAGCAATTTACCAGCTAGGTGCCAGAGTTTCTCTAAGAGATTTCTTTAAAGATATTGGTATTCTCACGGTTGCATCACAATTCATCCTTGCCAACATTTTATATATTAGGCAAAATTTACACTTGTACACTAAAAATAGTGATATTCACAGTGTTAACACTAGAAATAAGGACAAACTACGTGCCCCCTTTCACCGGCTTCGTAAGGTTCATAACTCATTTGTTGGGCTTGGTATAACCTTTTATAACAAGATACCCTCTTCTTTTCTAGACTTGCCTTTTAATGCGTTTAAAGCTCAACTAAAATCCAACCTTTGTTCAAAGGCATACTATTCCATCAACGACTACTTAGACGATAAGAATAGTTGGTCACCCTAGTTTAACGCAAGACAATGTTTATGTTCCTTCTCCAGAATTAGCTTACTGCCAGGTCTTAGAACCCAGCAATGCATAAATGTGTAAGCTGTCACGCCCTTCATGCCTGGAGGCTTTTATTTGGGTAGTAAGTTTTTTTTTATTTACATTTTAATTAATTATTTTTTAGCTTGAGTACGTATAGTTTTTATTATATTTGTTGGTATATTGGCGTGGCTAGCTGACATATTATGGCAAATAATTTAATTTTATGTTCTGTTTTGTAATGTTAATTACCGAACATCTAGGTAACCTAGTATTGTATCCAATCACGTATTTTCTTTTTAATTGAACAGACAGCTGTGCTGCTGGGGAGTTTGTTGCGCCACTTCTTCTTCCCAGCGATAGCACTAGGAAGTGGTGAAGGGCGGGCGTTTTTGGGGGACTGTCTTTTGTAATTTTGACGTTCAAAAAGTGCTGATTCTCAGCCTAATTTGAATAAATGACTTTTGATTTTGATTTTGATTTTGTCTGCAGGGTTTAAAGGAACCTAAGCAAACCGAACCTCGGGGTGCCTGTGACGTCGAAGACTTAATATTATTGCTTGTCGCACAAGCGTGCATTCGAACTATCGTGAGTCGCAGTACAGTTTTGTCGCACAAGTGTTATTCGCACATCCATTTGTCGAACTTACATGGTACACTTGGTATTGAGATCCCATAGCTGTATTTACCGACCAAATATAGCTCTCAGGCAGCGTTTTTGAGCTTTGAAAATGCTTTCTCGTTCACTACAGTCTATCTATTAGTAATTTCAAGAAATCAGAATGTGAATTGTTTGGGGATCGATCAAATACATGCCATGCCAATGGAAATTGTACCCTAAACGGCTTAAATGACTCGAGATAAGTACTAAACCCATTTCTACCGTCCTGCACTAGAACAGATCAGCTGCTCCTAAAATACGTATAAATTAAACAAGACCTTTCCGCCTCCAGTCACATTAAAATTAAATACAGGTCAAACAAAATACAAAAATTCCGCCATTACAGATAAACAAAATGTCATAACAATGTTTCTAGTCCAGTAGGTGCTTACCTTCCTGTGCGAACAGATAACAGGCTTACCTACCGTCCATACACATTTATTTTATTTTCTACATTCAGGAACTATGGCACCTAACCTTTTCTCTATACAAAATTATTCGGAATACATAATTGAATTTTAGAGCAGTGGTGGCCCAGTGGTAACGGCCGCGACTTACAAGTTGTAGGTCGTAGGTTCGAACCCCGACCGGCGCTTTACTTTGTGTAAATTATTTCATCACCACTGCTCTCAAAACGGTGAAGGAAAACATCGTGAGGAAACCGGCATGTTCTAGAACCAAAAATTCGAACACTTGTGACATCTACCAACCCGCACTGGGCCCGCGTGGTGGATTACGGCCCAATCCCTCTCACCGAGAGGGGTGACCCAGACCCAGAGCAGTGGGAAAATTATTGGCTAATTATTATGATGAAATAATTGAAAACGCGAATGAGGTAATTATGGAAATTAATTGTTTATCAAATTAACTCACTGCGCTAAAATTGGCGTGCTAAAGCCATTTCATGCAGCTTTCAAAAATGTCAACTATGATTAAAATAAACGAACAATTTTAGTTAGAATAGAATGTTAGATATTTATTGTTGCAATAGGTGAATTAAATTTTTTGGTAGATAAATTTGGTCCAAATTAAGAATAATTGTGATACTGCAACATGCTCCTTGGAACAAGGAAATAAAAATAATAATTTATCATGGATAAACATAAAACTAAACTACTTATTGTAAGATGTATGTATACAATAACTTGTAGAAAATGGTAGTTTATTTTAAAAACTATTATGTTTACCTATAACTAATGTGAAACCCAAAAATCAATACCTACCTATTCTAATTTGAGCAGTAGAAACTTTTCTTTCCTGTGACGACAATGAACGTCGCCAAAGCTCTTTCTGTATTTCAAATTCAAAATTCAAATTCAAAATTATTTATTTTGGGACAACTCGATCCAACGCAACGGTTAGTGTACAAAAAAAAACATAGAAACTATTGTTAGTACCTACTTAAATAAAATAACAAAGGACAACACTCACATAAACATCACAAATGCCCCTGTGCTGAGACACCCCGCCCCGTCGAGATAACCAACAGGGAGTGTACCTCCCTAAAAGATCACCAGACGAACGAAATGCCTCATTTCGTGATAGGTTTGAAGAGTTAATTAAGTACTCGTATACTGTCTAATAAAGACGCGTTTATAGGTGAATCAAAATTTCAGGAATTACAGTTACAGTAGGTTGGTTGGTAACCGGTATTGCATTTTATTATTTAAATCTCGTTATTATGTCAATCAACTGCCAACATTTGAAGTCCCAGTAATTAATTTAAGGTATTTCACAATTTGTTAATATGTTTCAGGAATTCAAATATTCGAAAACCGAAATTAATCAAATTATTTAATACTAGTGGAACCGGCGAATGTCGTACCGTCATATATTTTTTTTCTTTTAAGTTTCTTCTATACAAGCCCTGTCCTGACAATAACAAACAAAAAAAAAAGAATTTATCCAATTTGGTGCAGTCGATCGGAAGCTATGCGCGTACATACATTTCATTCATCATTTTTATTTATATAGATTATACAAAAACATAAATACTGCAATAGAACTCATATTTGTGACTTTCCAGATCATAAAAAAAACTACTATCATTAATCACCCTTTTATTCAGGAAAAGCTAAAAACGATAAACAGATCTTTTATATTTTCTGTTTCACGTCCAGATCAGTAAGAGAATAATTTATTGGGACACAAATCAATAGGAATAACTTCAGAAACACGATGTTCTTAGCCTCTTACACACACTCCAGCACGCGCGTTTTATCGAATATTTCAAATATAAGAAATCTTGGAGGATCCTTACAAATGGACCATTTTCTATGTACTTACCTGACTAGGGAGTTTTAAAAGCAAATGAAAGAGCAACCCTCTTCTAATTGCTAATTGAAATAGAAATAATACTGCTGTCCTCAATTGGCCAAAATTGGAAAGGGAATGTCGTGTTGTATAATTATCTTAGGGTCCATTTACATTCATCGCTTTATACTGTCCATTTTTGCGGTCATAGGGGAGGGGTTCTGTACAAATCTTTAAGCCTGACTTGGTTTTTGGGTAGCCACTGAAAATCAGCGCTGTACTATGAGTCCCACATAGCACAGCATCGTGCGTTGAACCCTTCTTGTCACAGTAACGACGTGCAGCTGCGAACTAGAACCCATTCACAGTTATTTAATCTTTGATGTTGTATCACTGTCAAAATTGCAGAGGTCCTTTTAGTTGTTGTTTGGTTGCTGCTACTGACAAGTCTGTCAAAATCATAGTGATCTTTAATTTCGTTAGAATAAGGTTCCTATTGAGTTGCTGCTGTAGTGCTGTCAGAGGTAAAATAACTGTGAATGTACTGTAGTCTGTTCTGTGCGCGTGATTATAGATCTATTTTGTTTATTTTACTTTATTACTCGAGTTAACTTATCTTTTCGTATGTACGTCGTGTTTTGTGGCCGAAATTAACCAATTTTCCTTTTTTCTTAGGGCAGATCAGATTTTGACTTTAAAACTAGGCTTTCTAACACCCCACCTGGAGAGCAATTAACTGGGCTAGCTCTTGAACTTCCTACATATGGAGCTGGTGTGCCAATTTACCAACGAGCGTCACGGCTTACAAGTACCAGGCCAACCATGTAGATTGGTTTCAAATTGGATCGAATGTAACCACTCCTGACCTTTCGGAGTATCGCAGCAGCATAATGCTTGCCTTGAATGTCATCTATTTATTTGTGACTTAAAGACTCCTTGCCCTGTTAAACAGATCTGGATAGACTATTCAATAGTATTCCTAATTATCTTAATGTTCTACTTGAATAAACAATATGTAGATGTCTGATTATGCTTGCGTAACTGATTAACTCACTGTTTCATTGGCTCTAGACGCTAGGTCATTCCAGATTACTAAGAGGTCATAATTAATTAATACATTTGTTCTGTTATCTGTAATAAATAATGCTCCATAATATTTTGCGTCTAGCCAGAATCTTAGTGGTGTTTATCCCTTTGTTAGTCTATTTTCTCTTCTACATTCACATAATCCTCTTGTTTACCTCTCCAATATAATAAATGAACATAAAACTACGTCGACTTAGATGATTCATTAATGTTTTTCTACATTTCCAACGTTTCGAGCGCTTTTGAGTTAGTCCTTCACAACCCCAAGCGCTTTAAAGTGCTGGAAACGCTAGCAAGTATAAAATGCAAACGAGAAGAGTGGGACTTAAAAATATACCGTTGAAAACACTAAAAGCAATTTAATTCATGATATGAACACAAGGACTCCTGCAAGTGTGTGGATACCAGCTGTTAGTGCACTTGTTTTAAAGGATCACGATAGTCCATAGTCCGTTCACATTCGATGTTTGCATATTGCTGCCATAAAATATTAACGATTTTTCGCACTAGTGACTACCTATTTCTGCAAAAGCCGTGTTTCCGTGTACAGTAGCTTGCGGCCAATTGTTGTAGCTACCTCTCTATATAGCTGCCTGCCTGAGCTTGCGATAAGAGATTGAATTTAAGTTTCAATTTCGCTGAATTTTCTCTATAGGAGCAATAGTATAAAGAAAGTTGGTGGAAGGAGTAACAATAAAAATACGCCAGCCATTCTTATACTCACCACGAATTGAATTGGAACGATGTAGTTAAGGTGCAGCTCTTGGTGAAAACTGCAATAGAAGTGCTTTCTTTGAAACTAGATGGCCGAAACAGACACTATGAAACACGTACCTATTCAGTAGCAATCTGCAGCAAACTATATAACGCAAGCTATATATCAAATTCCAAGATTCAATTTCAATGGGATTCCTGTCTATTATATTTCGTGCCTACGATTACTGTAGCTATACAGCACATGTTCCTTTCAGACATTATCTGTAGATGCACAATAGATCCCTCCCTTCGTATCGTACCCCATAGACTTTATAAGATAAAGTAACAAGCACTGGTAGATACCCTGTGTCTATTTCTATCAAGGTGGTGATGTGTTGTGTGATAAAAAGCAATATTTAGTTAAACAAGGTGTCGTTTTGCATGCTCGTCAAATTCAAGGAGGTAACTATGCTACTGATTCTGGATACGAATCAATAATAAAATAAGTAGGTATTTCTTTTTCTAATTTTCGGAAATCGGCATGTGTGAGACACGCATTTTAAAACAAATCCGCCTGTGTGAGACCGCACTGTAACTGCCCTTTTACACACATATAAGAACGCGGCCGTTTATACGATACCATAACGCGATTCTGTTCTTTGAAAATGGGGTATTCTGAAATACTGTCAAACTTAAATAACTAAAAAAAAAACAAGTATGTATCCATTATTTACCAAGGATCTTAATTTTATTTGATTATTTATGTTTTTCATAACAGCCTCCTGAAATGACTTGACGAGGATGCAAAACAACAGCTTGATTGGTTTACTAAAGACATGTCCGACGGCACGGTTGGCGCAGTGGTTAAGCGATTGACTGCTGCGCTGCGTGTCGCGGGTTCGATTCCCGCACGGAACAAATATTTGTATGACCTACATGTATTTGTTCCGAGTCTGGGTGTTTTTCTATCTATAATATGCATGTATTTACAAAAAAAAATGTATATAAGTAGTTTATCAGCCATCTTGTTACCATAAGCATTAGGTTGCTTAGCTTGGGACAAATGGTGCTGTGTGAAATGTCCAGGGGATATTATTATTATTGTTGAAATCCAGACGTGTCTCATTGCATCAGGCAAATAATCATACTACAAAAACAATAAAATAGTTTATTTGCACCTTCAAGTAAAAATTATGGACCCCGAAATATATGGTGGGCCCGAAAGTCTGACAAGCAGTTTTACCAAGGGGTATCGTATTACCCAGTAGCTGGGTTGTGGAGGTCAGATAGGCAGTCACTCCATGTAAAATACTGGTATTCAGCTGCATCCGGCTAGACTGGAAGCCAACATATTTGGGAAAAGGGTAGGCAGATAATGATGATGACGTGACGTAGTAAATATGGTTTACAATAAAAATAAGGTAAATAAAGTCGTATGTTTGAGTTGCAGCCAATACCCAAGCTAAAATATCTTGTAATTATAGGTATCAGCACCCTCGCTCGTTATCATTATAGCCGATGTAGCTTCAAAGAATCTCAGGGAAACATGAAAAATCTTAGATGAAAAATAACTTAAAGAATATCTTTCAAGCAAATCTAGACCCTACCTTCATAAAACTACAGAAATATTTTCTTTGAAACAACAAATTAAATAAAATAAATGTCCAACAGTAATGAAATACCATCATTTACCAAGACAACAGGCCGCAATTTTTTTATCAGGCAAGTTAATATTCATTCTGTTAAACAAAGAACTTTGCAGGTAGTGATACTTATAAGTAAAGTCAGGGAGATTAATTTTTAAGCAAATTGACACCGTACGTCAATTTGTCGCGTTATACTCGTAGCCACTTCATACAACTGTTAGAAAGTTGTATGAAGATTGTACACAGCAGTGCGATTCTGTAACCATCTCATCGTGAAAAGTTAAGTGAAGTGAGCGTGGAGTGAGCTGTCATTCCAACTAAATGCTAGGGATTGAACTATTGACAGCTCACTCTAAGCTCACTTCACCTAACTTTTCACGGTGAGATTTTTACAGAATCGATCGGCAGGTACGAACAGTTTGAAGTTGGTCCACCCTGGAGTGTATATGTGGAGCTGTTTCACAAACAATGCGACATTTAACGTCGTGTCCAGCGAGTCCTTGTTTGCACATTAGAACTGATGGACGCTACCGAAGTTGCCACACTCGTACCCAAATTCTGGTCCGACTCTATAATCAGCATCATTTCAGCCGAAAAACGTCCACTGTTGGACAAATGTAGGTGCTTGGCCTCCCCCAAGCACCTCCACTTCGACCGGTTCTGTGCTTCTCGCATCCAACAGGTTCCTGCAGCCTTCACAAGGTCGTCGGTCCACCTTGTGGGACGCCTTCCAACGCCTGAAGCACTGAATTCATGGTTTCAGTTTGCACACTCACTGGTTAAAATCCTGTATAGATTGCCATCGTCACGCTATGAAGTTAGCAGTCAATTGTTTTAACAATTAATTTTCCTGACTGTACAATAATAACAACAAAAGGTAGCTTAAAAGCCGGTTAATATTGAGTAGACTGTTTGCAAAGTCCCTCTTTGCTATTTAATTTTCATTTTAATCTGCCAACGGATAAACAACGCGAACAATATTGTTCTGTTTCAAATGCTTATCATTCTGTGCAGGCATTTAAAGTTGGACTTTGGAAAGTTGTGCCTGAATAGTGCTTATTATGATTGTGAAATGGTTGGGGCTTAGTTTCGAGGCTGATATTCTTTGTTAGTGTAGAGGCCAGACTTATGAACGAGAGGGGCTTGTGGCTAAGTTATTACAGCTGCTCGGGTCGATCGATCAGGTTAAGCTACGCTTGTTGGTCCGTGGATGGGTAATCATCTTTACATACCAAGACGTGGTTCCTGAGGCACGTAGGGGCGTGCCTCGGGAAGCACGTTAAGCCGTTGGTCCCGGCTGTCAATCGTGAATCTTTGACAGTCCTTACGGGTCGTCAGAAGCCCGAAAGTCTGACAACATAGTTGGGAAAAGGCTGGGCAGATAAGACTGTGATTTTAAATGTTATGGGTGTGGACCTCGTAGAACAGATGGCCGATGGGGCTGAAAGGTTCTGGAGTAGTTCCGCGTACCGGAAGATGTAGCGATGGAAGGCCCCCCACAAGGTGGTCCGATGGCCTTGTGAAGGCCGCAGGAATCCACTGGATGCGGAAGGCATAGAACCGGTCGAACTTGCGGTGCTTGGGAGAGGTCCAGCAATGGACGTCTTTCGGCTGAATTAACGAATGAATGGGTGTGGACTGTGAAGGGAAATTGTGGTCTTAAGATGTTGGCTACGTTTGGGTGTTTGTGTAGGTATTAGTGTGCTGATTGTCTTTTGCCTCTTAAAGATCGAAATAGAAGCTTTATCACCATCATGGCTATAACTTCCCATTTCGCCACTTTCCCAAAAAACCATGCACTTTCATATAAAATTTAGAAAGCAGGTAGTCATCTAGCCCTCGGAACGGACTCCGGATTTGTACCCGGCTGATCGCAATAGTCTCACCTCCTAATACATGGGACTGAAACATAACTAAATGTGGTTGTACTACAGGGGGGTACAACAGGGGGTCCATGATTGTACTTTAACTTTAAGCCATCGTAACACCTCTACATTTTTTAAGTGAAACCTTCTTTAGCGGCGTTGTGCACTTTAGTTGTGATGCCTAAAAAATGTTAAACTCGCGTCAGGACACGTGACCTGATCGAAAATTCGTAAGACGGAGCTCGCGTCAGGACACGTGACCTGATCGAAAATTCGTAAGACGGAGGGAGAGTAGACCACATTCCAAAATATCAAAAATGCACAACGTTAATATTCAAGTTTTCACTTCTGCCGGCACTCCCGGAGTGCAACCCGTTTTTTTTTATGTTTGCCTACGCTGTCCCACTCCTGGGCAAAGGCCTCCCTCCACTCCTTCCATCTTTTGTGAGCCCGCGCGTCCTCCTTTTAGTTTGGACGGAACCTATCCAGCTCGTCCCGCCATCTCCTACGTGGTCTACCGCGACCTCGCCTTGCTGTCTCAGGGCACCAATTCTGTGCTACATATTTGGGCCCACAGTTTGTCCAGCATACGGCAAAGTATACTAGGCGTTAACTCAAGGTCTGCCAAAGATGGCAGACCTTGGGTTTGTACTTCTGGATGTTCGTCAAAGACCAAGTTTGTGCATCATCATTTTATCGTATATTACTAATCCATTATTTAATTTGTTCGAAAAATTTGCCTTTTCAACAACGTAAATAACGCAATGAATGTTGTTGAACTGTCAAAATCAAATGGTAAATTACGCAATTACCCCGCGCTGGTCTCTCATCTCTCAATCTGTTGTTTATTAACCCTCAAAATCAAGAAATAAAAATCCAATTGTGACCCGAAGCGTTACTTGCGTAGAATTATGATGTCGAGCTAAAAGCGTTATTGTATTAAAACTTTTGTCCGCAAATCTGTAACTTTATACCAAAATAATCCAATTTCTAAGCTTCCCTTATTCCATACGGTGTTACGCGGCTCATATTTTCCAGTTTTAATACAATATTCGCAACATCGAAGGAACATTAAGTATTTTTTTGTGCTTTCGAAGATTATTGTGTTATGTTCTCGTATTTTTACTAGGCTAAAGGCTGACTTTTCCTACTCCAGATAATTTTATCCGAGGAATATTTTTTAATTTTTGACAGTTCCTCCATATTAAAGCTGTCAGATGTCAATTTTTTTTTCTACGAATAAAAATTATCTGTCAACTCAAAAATCAGCCCTAAATGTATTTTTTCTTCAAGTTATGCCGTGATTAAAAGATGAGCTAGTGAGCAAAGCAGGTAGGTAAGATAACCGATACGTCTCAGTAAGAGTCTGACACTCCCTTCCGCTCCACCCAGAGCGGGAGGGGTCATTTAATGATTTCCCATCCAAAAAAAAAAAGTATCGTCACGTGCTCTATCAGAATAAAATAATAAAATCCAAAGCAGTGCTTTTTTGATTTTTTAAACATCGGAGCATTACGCTGAGATAGGAGCCTTTTTGGCCTCACAAATGTCTTTTTTTTGTTTATAATTATTTTTTTTGTTTTGTTAGTTTTAAATGCTCCTTTTCTACTATTTGTATTTCCTGTGTGTCCTAAGTAAAACATTTTTCTATCTTTCTTTCATGTGTGGTTGTGGTACGTGGCTGTTTTTGTCTGTTCTGTGGTGGCTTATGTGCTGATGGCCATCAACCAAGTTAGATAGTTTTCTGAATCCTGTCAGTCAATTTGGGATACATAATAAGAAGTTCTTGGCCAAGAACTCAGCCTATCGCAGACCGCTGCCGGTCATAGGCCTCTCAAAACTGCGCCACAACACTCGGTCCTCCGCCTTCCGCATCCAGTCTCTCCCACCCACCTTTTTGTGTCGTTACTTTTACAAAAAACCATCGACACCATAAAAGGAAATAGTCAACTATTTCCTTTTATTGTGTCGATGATGTTACACATTTGTTAAACACATTATTACTATCTATTTCTATCAACATACACGCTGAATAATTTGGAGAAAAAAAAGTCGGAACACATGCAACATAAAATCTAATATGCCAATAAAAAATAACAAGTAAGTTTTGCTTATTCACGTCTAGTGCCTACCTATTTATAACGGGTTTATCGCAGGGAATTTTTATAGCTCAATTAGGTACACTGCCAAACATGTTTGTAAATCATTTGACGGTAAATTCGCAGACTAAAAAGCATGATGTATGCATAGTACAAGAGTTGGATGTGAAAACACTTTAGTTTAATAGCTTGCTTTACAAAAGTTTTAGAAATAAAGATGTGCACCATCATCATGAACTGCCTAGCCTTTTCCCAACTATTTTAGGTTCGGCTTCCAGTCTAACCAGATGCAGCTGAATACCAGTATTTTACATGGAGCGACTGCCTATCTGACCTCCACAACCCAGTTACCTACTGGCTAAGTAATAACAGCCGCACGGGTCGATCGATCAGGTTAATTTACGCTTGCCGCGGTTGGCCCGTGCATGGGTGATCATCTTTACATACCGAGACCCCCACGTGTCTCAGAAACCACCTTAAGCTGTTGGTCGTTGCCTTACTGGTTGTATGAGTTTTTAGGGTTCCGTAGTCAACAAGGAACCCTTCTAGTTTCGCCATGTCCGTCTGTCTGTCTGTCCGCGGTTTAGCTATGTCACGGCAGTAGTACCTATATATAACGAAGTTTAAAGGAAATCTATCACACTTAAGTGGGCTTTACAAGTTTACGAGTAATAGTCGACCAAACAAGTTATATCCAAATCTCAAAAAAAAAAAATTGTCGGATCAGGTGAGGCTTTGTATAGGAAGTCAAATTAGGTAGGTAATCATGTTTGGCTTTTAGTTAGAGAAACTATCATTCAGCGAATACGACCCGCACTTGGCTGTTATAAAAACTACGGAACCCTACACTGCGCGTGGCCCGACACGCACTTGACCGGTTTTTATTATCCACTGTTTTATGCCGTAAGAATATGCTGCAATAGCTATGAAAATCAACACGCTTATTGTAGAAGCTGAAAACATGCTGAAAACTCTTCATAGCGTATGCTTATAGTTGTTTAGCTTCTTAACGGCTGAACCATACTACCTACACACATACAAGGAGTCCCCATGTGTTCGAAATTGTTTTTGTAATATCTAGTTGAAAATGGTAAGCTAACTCCGTACAATACATTTCCATGCAATGAGCAACATTCCAGCTTCCAGCCTATGCTATGCTATTTAGAGATAATAGGCAACAGCGTGCACTTGACTGCTAGTAACATCATACTGCCATCGGCATTCCGGATGCCAAACGTTGCAATATGTAGGTACCTACGAGCAAATGTGTTGGGCTATGTTGGTACAGTCGAACAAGCTACAATGCTACAACGGTCTTATGGCGCGTGTCTGAAATCGGAACTAATACTGCCATCTTGTTTTTGTTCAATACATTTCACAAATATACCAACAGCGCTGCTCTGTCTACATTATTCGAGTGCCAAAAGAAAATTATTGCTGTGTAGGTATTTGGTACTTATACAGAAACAAGGTTTAATCTTTCTACCACACTGCCAATATTTATTTTAGTTTAAGTGTGCTTTAGACGCTTAAAAGACACTTAAACACTATAAGAATTGTACAAAACAATATTTATCTTTAGACCCAAGTTTAAACCATCGAGCCATTTCTGAACTTCGAAGTGTTTTTCCACAAACTTAAAGTTCTATTAACAAAAACTGACGTCAAACCCGAGTCTAAATTAAGATCATTAGGAACTTTACCGTCCTTTGAATAAAGTTGAAAATACATTAACTGGCTCGAAGGTTTAGGCTTGGACTAAAGTAAGAATTAATTTTGTAATAAGGTGGATATAATTAAGTATAGATTATCTTATGAAAAGTTTAAGTAGGTAGTAGGTGTTTAAGTACCTAAGTAGTTTAATCCTTAAAACGGGAAAAATTGTAAAAATCAGCTGATCCATACCTACATTATATTCGCATAACTCGACGTAATGGTATCGACCAGCAGATTTTGTTTTTACGATTTCAGGATTGATCCTATACAACATGTCAGCACTTGGAAACTTTCAACAGCGATTTTTGCGTGAAATAACGAACAACGAACAATGAAATACGACACATTGCAAAAACTAAAAATTAAAAAAAATTATGCTGCTACTTTTATGCTGCTAAAATAAAAATTAAAAAAAATTATGATGCTTGTAGCAGCATAAAATTTCACAAAAAAAAAGGAATAAACCGCTTTTGAATAAAGCCTAGTGCCATACTTATGCTCGTGACTTTACAATGTAACGGAGTATAGCTGATGTATACCAAATAGATGGTTTGACTATACATGGACTCTCTATAACTTTCCACTTATAACGTTATAACAAACAGCTCCATAAGGTTCTTCATTCGCGCACACAAATGAGGCAGGATTGGCAGAGTTTCAAAACGATCGTTTCTGCCTTTTGCAGTTCCTACCCCTAAATTCAGTTACGCTTCTGTTATAAGAACTATTTAAAGAAGGGATCGTTCTATTTTCCATTATATTCTATTTTACTAAATAGCAAGCAAAAGCCAATGACGACTATTCTGCCAATGTCTAAGGTGAATTGGAAAAACAAGTAAGCGTGATAAAAGGCAACTGAAGACACAAATAAAAAAGTAAGATTATTCGATTGACACAGTTGAACACAATGTAGATCTTGGTGAGTTAAAAAAAAAACCTCTGAATGCGATTCACGAGCAAATTAGACACGAATCAAAATAGACTAGACGGGTCTGTCCCACTAGTCCCATTGACCCAGTCCCATGATGGGACAAGTGGGATTATGTCTCACTAGTCCCATGGGACAACTGATACTAACATATTTTTTTAATTATGTCCCACTAGTCCCATGGGACAACTGATACTACTGACACCCCGCGACCCTAAGCATAGCAATTTTTTCGCTACTACCTATCAGCAGAGCAGCTCTACGTCGCTCCAAAGATATAATGCGCCAAATCATCGTTCCATTCCAATATATTTTAATAAAAGAAATACGCCTGATTTCACCTTGTAAGAACATCTTTCGTTCAAGTAATTTCAGTCTCTTTTACCGTTTCCTCCATTTAATTCTACAAGTACTTATCGGATATACTTCGCAGTTCCTATCTCCGGGATTTTTCATCGTGTTTCCGACTCGATGTAGCTGGCCATTTCTCATTAACTTTTCTAAATAATTAAACTTAAAACGGTTTCACGGATTCACTTTACCTTCCTACTTAGAACGTGCAAGTGCAACTACCTATGTTGTTTTTTTTGTATCGGTTCAAAGAGAATGCACGAACTTAAGAACAAATGGCTATTGGAAAAATACGGAAGAGGTCTTTGCAAGTTTCCATACCTTAGAAAGAAGAACTCAACGACTTTGAATTTCTAATGAGCAGCTCGGAATCTGAATTTATGCTCGGTTAATAGCAATAGGCTAAGTGTACCACGTGAGCTCGACAAATGGATGTGCGAATAACACTTGTGCGACAAAACTGTACTGCGAATCACGATAGTTCGAATGCACGCTTGTGTGACAAGCAATAATATTAAGTCTTCGACGTCAGAGGCACCCCGAGGTTCGGTTACAGACAGAAATAGGGGCCCCGCGAAACGGGGCTCCGTCGACTAAGTCTTAATAATATGCTTGTCGCACAAGCGTGCATTCGCACTATCGTGAGTCGCAGTAGGTACAGTTTTGTCGCACAAGTGTTATTCGCACATCTATGTGTCGATCTCACGTAGTACACTCCAATAGGCTCGCCCCACATACATAGGACTTTAAATATAACTGGTGAAACTTTCGTCAACTATAGGTAGACGTCTGCCTAAACCTTCGGGGATTACAAGCGTGATGTTATGTTATGAAATGAGAACTCTCCATGAGTCAGGAAATTATTTTGCAATTCGCAGTTTATTCTCCACACAGCCAAACCAATAAGGTGACCCACATTCCTAGATGTCTTATTCCCAAACCCTTTTAGTAACAAAGGGAAGAAAAAAAACCGGCCAAGTGCGAGTCGGACTCGCGTAGGAAGGGTTCCGTACCATTATCTATAAAAATCATGTCTGTTGTATGGGAGCCCCCTTAAATATTTATTTTATTTTGTTTTTAGTATTTGTTGTTATAGCGGCAATAGAAATACATAATTTCTGAAAATTTCAACTGTCTAGCTATCACGGTTCTTGAGATACAGCCTGGTGACAGACAGACGGACGGACAGACAGCGAAGTCTTAGTAATAGGGTCCCGTTTTTACCCTTTGGGTACGGAACCCTAAAAAAGAAGGAAAAAAAAATCTCAATCAACGTAGGCCGCTCCCAGGCCGCGCCACAACACCCTGTCCTTCGCCTTCCGCATTCAGATTGATCTATGTAGGTATCCAAAGGATATATCCAATCACCCAAACTCCCAAGTTTCCCCGAATCAATTGGCTATTAATTGAGTTAAAACGAATTACTTACCGATCTTAACTGTCTAAAGACTTAAACGTATCGTGGTCCGACGATATTGCGTGAAATGGACCGGCTAACGATACGAGTCGATATCGGGGATCTAAGAACAACCTTAGGTAATAGAATTATATCGGTACACTAGCTTCGTGCTCGGATAATTTTATCTTCCGTTTAATGTTGCTTGAGTTGTTCTACCAATCTGGCAGGAGCATCGGAACACATCCAAGTGTTTATGACTGAATGGCCAGCAAGCACCCTAATTGCGTAACACACGATCAATCACCATCTGAACCATTTTGAAGGATATTGCTCATCCATTGCTTCATATGTTCGAAAAATTTGTCTACTCAACATCGTAATTAACGCAATGAATGTTGATGAACTGTCAAAATAAAAGCCTTTGCTAATAATAGTGTGTTACGCAATTTATACATATATTTTATACAGGGTGGCAGGGACATAGACGCTGTAACCATGAATTCAGCACATGAGTTTAGACCCCATAGCGTCGAAATTTATCGTCGGTTATCAAAAAAAAAATCATCTGTTTCATAGAAAAGTGCAATACCTACGCGGCCAAAATGTATGGAAAGCAATTTTTTTTTTAATAACCGACGAAAAATTTCTACGCTATGGGGTTTAAACTCATGTGCTGAATCCATGGTTACAGTTTGCGCGTCGATGTCCCTGTCACCCTGTATTTATATATTACCCAGCAAGAACAACGTACTAGACAGAAATGTGGAAATAATAGGGGGGATTTACTTAGCTACCTTGCTCTCTCTTTGATGATCAGGTCTAGTGGGATGGTACAAAATAAAAGTTTAATAGAACTAAGTAGATATCATGATCACGAAATCCATTGAAATGTTAGGGAAATAAATATATAATATACTTAGTAATTTCACAGACTATAATGTTAAATTCAAATACTAAAAAGCCAACACACAAAGACTTGAAATTAGGTACTATCTGGGTTTAAAAAACAAACTTTAAGTAAGGTTATCCTACACATAGGTACACACGGCTACACATCAAGCTATACATTTCCAGTTTTAGCTGACCTCGCATTGTATAAGTTTTTCGTACAATCAGAAGTCAGCTTTTACTGGTTATGTATCGCTTGATGTGTAGCCGTGTGTACCTAATCACCGTTTGATAGGAATGTGATAAGTTCACAGTCATCATCATCTGCCTAGCCTTTTCCCAAATATGTTGGGGTCGGCTTCCAGTCTAACCGGATGCATCTGAATACCAGTATTTGACATGGAGCGAATGCTTATCTGCCCCCCTCAACCCAGTGACTAGGTAATATGATACGCCTTGGTAAGACTGGTTGTCAGACTTTCGGGCTTTTGACGACCCGTAACGACTGTCAAAGATCCACGAACGACAGCCGGGACCAACGGCTCAACGTGCTTTCCGAGGCAAGACCCCTCGTCTTGGTATGTAGGTAAATATGGTCACCCATCCACGGACCAACCGCGGCAAGCGTAGCTTATCCCGATCGATCGACCGTGCGGCTGTCATTACTGAGCCACGAGCCCCATAAGTTCACAGTGTAGGTACCTAATATCAACACTATTCATTATAACCTAAATGCTTTACCCTTGTTTCCAACAAAACCAACAAGTTTTAGGAAATATGAAAAAGGTTAGCGTCGCGCTCTGCCACTGTTCTTGGGTGCCGTCCAAATAGATAAAGTTTTCTCCTTGACATAGGGCAATTATGATCGTTATAATGGTTTCCAACCGAAATAGATATCCTTGAAACTTGAAATGTATTGTCTTTATACATTTCTAGACTAAGAGAAGCCTAAAAGAAAGACGGCCCTGTTGTTAACAAAGCTAACTAAAGCTTTGTAGGGACCTACATTTGTCTACCCCTGACTTTTCTAGGGTTGAACCCATCTCTTTTCCCATTCATTATTAAGAACCACATTTACATCAGGACCAACTTTGAAATATCGAAAAAAAAAAGCTTTTCAAAACAAAAAAGAAACAATAATACTAAAGAAAAATAGTTCTATCAATCAAAATATCTATAATTATGAACCCTTAGTTTGCGTTGAGTACGGTGCGTAACTATAATTACCTACACAAGCGGAACGTTGTCGACGGTAGCCGGCAGCGTGCCGCTCGTGTGTGACACTTAGTACTTTATACTGATTCGATCGCGTAAAAATTTGTACGCGGGACGACATATTAAACTGTAGGTAGATAACCGCTTGATATGTCGTCGTGTGTACCTACCTATTGAAACTGAATAAGCGCTGTCTGGTGACACAATAAAGCTAAGTTCATATGGACGCGCGGTGCAAGATCTTGCGCACGGGAGCGCTCGGTTAGTAGTTCCGTACTTAGCCTTATTCCATTTCAGACAAATGACGTACCTACATAACGCGATCAAGTAGGTAAGTATAAAAGCTCGCACTGGGCCTTCTACCGGTCGATTCTGTAAAAAGCTCACCGTGAAAACTCAAGTGAAGTGAGCTTGATGCGACTTGTCAATAGTGTCAATCCCTAGCATTATTTGAAATGACAGCTCACTTCACGCCCACTTCACCTGAGTTTTCACGGTGAGATGGTTACAGAATCGCACTGCTGATCTAGATAAATAGAAATACCTATCTACAATCCTACATATTCACAAGTTAGCGAGACCATGAGTGTTTGAACTGTCCGATTCGAGCAAATTCTCAAACTTTACCTTGTTAGACTGTGTGAGAAATGTTGTTGAGTTGAGTGGTAGGTATGTACGTCTTTGACCTGTCGTAAACAATGGTTTACGCTACGCAAGGTTGGATTTAGTCTTACTAGTAATGTTCCTGACATACCTATGAAGTAGAAACCTAATTAAATTAAACAAAAGCAGTCACTCCATATAAAATAGTGGTATGTATTCAGCTGCATCTGGTTAGACTGGAAGCCGTCCCCAACATAGAACTTGGGAAAAGGCCAAGTCCTAGATGATGAAGAGATGAGAGTTTTTGTAGTCCTTCGTTATTTAATTTAAATTCAAATTTTTATTGCAAATTTATTTATTAATCACAATTTATACCTACAAGGTGTCGTTTTGCATCCTCGTCAAATTCAAGGAGGTAACTATGCTACTGATTCTCGACACGAAACAATAATAAAATAAGTAGGGCTTTTTTTACCTAATTTTCGGAAATCGGCATGTGTGGGGGGGGCACGCATTTTAAAACGCGGCCTGTGTGAGACCGCACTGTAACTGCCCTTTTACACACACATAAAAACGCGGCCGCTTATACGATACCATAACGCGATTCTGTTCTTTGAAAGTGGTGTATTCTGAAATACTGTCAAATTTAAATAACTAAAAAAACAAGTAGATAATTATGTATTAATTATTTACCAGGGATCGTAATTTTATTTGATTATTTATGTCTTTCATAACAGCCTCCTGAAATTTGACGAGGACGCAAAACAACAGCTTTTTTATGAATAAAATAGACGGTGGCCCCCAAAACTAGGCATTTGCTGTATCTTGGGGGTTAGAGTTGCGACATTTTCCCCTACCTACATAGTGAGTATTGCAAGACAGGAAAACAAAAGATAAAAACTTCATTGTTTGACAATTCGTGTAAAGTTAGTGATTCGTGGAACCACCTTGGGTTCCCCATGCGCCTGTCTGACATAGGTAGGTACGTGTGTAGTCATTTTTTCTCATAAGCTGATCTATTTGAAACGTTTACAAAATAGTATTAAGTTTATATACTTTGTATTTCGTCTTTTCCTGACTAGTCAGACCGGAAACATGGATGTGTCTCAGAATCAGCCTATAGTAATGTTCCCACTGCTAGGACACAGGCCTCCTCTCTGTGAGAGGGAGTGGGCCATAATCCACCACGGGGGCCCAGTGCGGGTTGGTGGATGTCACATGTCTTAGAATTTTTGGTCGTTTCCTGACGATGTTTTCCTTCATCAGTTTGAGAGCAGTGGCGATGAAATAATTTACACAATATAGAGTGCCTGCATGGGTTCGAACCCACGACCTACGACTCGTAAGTCGCGAGCGTTGCCACTGTGCCTCCCCTGCTCCTAGTGTGATAGCTGTGTCTCACAAAACCTAAAATAACAGTTGCAACATGCTTTTTTATGAGGACCTCAAGTCGCAACCAAACGCAAGTTAGGTAGGTGTTTTTTTTAAGGTCCCAAAAATATTTAATAATCTTTTATTACTTATGAAAGACACACCTATATACCTTATCATTATTCTTTAATTTTGGTCAATTCTATGAGAACTACAAGCATATTTATGCATACCTATTAGTACCTATATTATGCAAAGGACGTTACATTATTGAATTACATTTTGAGCTTTTGAACACATTAATCACTTTTACGATAGTCGGATGGTGCTTCCAACACTGACCTCCCAAAGCTACCTGTTTGATCCCCTAAATGAGTTTCCACAAGGCTAGACATAGCCAAACTAAATAACTTTCTGTCTAACTCAATTATGTAGGATTAATTTGTTATGAAACCGACTTACATTTTAGAAGAAATTATTTTATGTTATTTTTGGGTAAAGAAAAGTTTATTTTATCTCTTATATATTTTATGGAATCGTCAACATAGGTTATAGGTAATCTTAAAAAGTTACATACATCAATTTCAGTTTGATTAGGTATTTATCAAAGCAGCCACTAGGGCCATATTTTAGTATTTCGATCTATTATTTCGTATTTCTGTTCAGAATATCTTTATAAAAACTTGTTTCGAGCTAGGTAAAAAAGTAAAAAACTAAGTAAGTATACTAAGTTTATTAATAAACTAGCTCCCGTCCGCGAGGTATGTAGATAAAAATTAGCCTATGTTCTTCCACAGGGTTCAAACTTCAAAGTAACCCCTAACAAATTTCAACAAAATTTTCAAACGTTTCGGAGACTTGCCGGAACAAACAGACAGGCACAAAAATTTCAAAAATTGTTTATTTGTTACCAGTACCAAATATGCCTATGCATTTAGTAAAAACTTAAAAAGCTGCTATTTTAACATTACAAACAGACACTTCCATTTTATTTATTTGTATGTATATGAATTGCATGTATGTATATATAGACAATTTTATGTATTTGTATAAATAAACAGGAACATTCCGAATTATTATTTTCAATCTAACCTACATTTTTTTGCTAGCCCAGTGGCGGGGTACCCTATTCTATTCAAACTAATAAAAGCATACTCCCAACAATTTTATGTGTTGTCACAAGCTAAATAAAACATCAAAAACGATTGCCGGCATAATTTTAATAATACATTCTTACGGCATAAAAACAGTGGATTTGATCTTAAATAATCTTAAAAACTCATACAACCAGTAAGCAGACTTATCACAGCTACGTCACAATAAAAACAGGATAATCTTTCGTATCACACAATTTCACCTCAGTAATACATTGCATTAACCAATCCTTGTGTACATGCCTTACATCTGAAGGTAATTTCTTCGTTAACTTCTTCATTTTATCAAAACTTATCTCGTTATTGTTATGTAGCACAAAATCAACGTCCATTGATTTAATTGACTTTACAACGTCACCTCCGTAAGCGATCCAATGTCTTTCAAAATGCTTTCTTTCCTCCTCTGAGAAGCTTATGAAATCTGGGTAGAAACCTAGGCGTTTGTCGTTGAAAACGTCCGGTAGAGGAGTCTGTGGTATGAACAGAAACTCTTTACTATCTACCTCATCAACACTCATATTACTCTCTTCTTTGATATCAACCTCTGTTGACATAGATTCGTTACTCTTTTCAGATGAAGATGACCGATTCAGTTTAACTTTCGGCTTTTCCTCCTTTTTGATGAAAAAACTATCTATGGTTTTTTTGGGACTAAGTTTGGTAGTTTTTGTTGTACTTGCTTTGGTTTTGGACGGACTGGCCTTCATTTTCTTTGCAGGAGGCTCATCTGCTGAAGCTGCCAGTTTATTTAAAAGCGACACATCAGTTTTTTCTTTAGAAGTCTTGTACAGATGTTTTAGCTCTTCTAGATTCGTCGCAGTCTCCCAATCTTTGTCTGTCCTAATTCTGGTAACTCTTGGAAATCTGACCGATATGCCGTCTGCTGTATGTAAATTGGCCTTCGTTAATTCCGTACCTGAAATCAAATTGATGCATAATAAATAACGTTAGTTATAATATGCGGCTAAATCATGTGTTAATTGAATTCGCGGTTTCATTGCTTTTGCGTCCAACTGCATTGAATATTAACGGTATATTGGAGTTAATTTACATTTTAATAGAGTTTATAACTAAAATAATGTAGGCAGTATGTTATCCAGTATTTTTTTGTGGTCTAAAATCTTGGTGACTTTCATGAAGATGACAATTAATGTCCGCATATTATCCTGTGATTAGGATTTGGGTCCCGGGACGTCTCGTGTCTCGAAGTCCCGGGACTTTTCGTAATTTTAGTTGTCTCGAGTCCCAGGACTTTCGGGTCGAGACTCGAGACGAGACAAGATTGTCGAAATTGTTAGATTAGATACTAGAATTACTAGATAATAGTAAAGTTATTAAGAATTAGTATGATTTTTAACTAAGTTCGTTTTATAACTATAAGATTTAACTGCTTAAAAGTGAATCTGTGTGTGATTAAAAGAAATAAACAAAGCAATTATTAAGACTGAAAGTAACGTTAAAGTTATTGATTGTAGGCTGTCTCGTGTCCCGGGACTTTGAAATTGTCGGGAATTCCCAAACCCTACCCGTGATTTTCCCAATGCAGGACAAAGGTACGCACAGGAAGAACTATCTAAGTTCGAGGTTTCCACACGTTTTTGCCATCACCGCATCATTAAAGTTTGGTGTTTACATTTACCAAAACTTGTTCATTTTCTTTACTAATATTAAACTTAGTTATAAGTTATGTTTAATAAGAAAATACATACCAGTGATCTCCCAAACAGGTTGTTTCTTAGGATCCGAAGCAACAAAATCTGGCACCATTCCTTTATTGCAGTCCAACCAAGATGGGACTTTATTACTGTCCTGTGATATTTTCACCATGAGCGGTTGTAATTCTTTCTGTAGCCTTTCCAAAGTGCTGTCGTCATGTCCTGTGTGTACTTTGGTAACAGTTAGCCATTTGTTGCGGCGAGTGTCATGGCACCCCATCAGGAATACGGACATCATACCTCCTTTTTTGCCTGTACCTGTAAATAAAAATAAAAAACTAGGTATAAGATCATTGAAGGCCATTTTATAAGGGAAGTTAAATAGTTACATAGTACTTGCAACGGACGTGCGTGTATAACCAGATGTATGAACGTAAACGAGGCATAAGGAGTATGTAAGGATTGCAGCAGGTGGCAGTCATGTAGTGTCTGCCTACCCCTATGGGAAGAAGGCGAAAGTCTATGTAGGTATGTGTATTATTAATATGAGTTTATGGAAAAATAACTTTAATCCATACACAATAAAGTTCAGTTTACTCTACCACTTCAAACATTTTTATAACTTTTTCAATAGTGCTAGTCACTCTGAAATCAACTTAATTACCATAAAAATAAAGTGGATATTTGTTTAACTTGAAACAACATCAATTTGAAACATAAATAAAATTTGAATATAGGTAATCTATAATCACAAATTATTTTGTAATCAAAAACAACCGTCGTTTGTAGTTTGTGTGTTTTGTGTGTTTGTTTGTGTGTTTGTTGTTTTTGTGTTTGTATAGTGATATCTCAATATAGTATGATAGTAAAAGGAGGATAGTGTTTTCCATATTCTTGGCAGAATAAGTCTCTAGTCATGTTTTAGTGACTGTCCAACCTGTACTGTAATGTCAATAATGACTCATCTGCCGAGCCTTTTCCCAACTATGTTGGGGTCGGCTTCCAGTCTAACCGGATACCAGTATTTTACATGAAGCGACTGGCTATCAGACCTCCGCAACCCGGTTTACCGGGTAATACGATACCCCTTGGTAAGACTGGTTGTCATATTTTCCGGCTTCTGACTACCCGTAACGACGGTCAAAAATCCACGAATGACCAGCTGGAACCAACGGCTTAACGTGCTTTCCTAAGCAGAGGGGTCTTTGTATGTAAAGATGGTCACCCATCCAACCGCGGTCAGCGTAGTTTAACCTGATCGACCCATGCGTCTGTTATTTCTTAGCAACTAATGACTATTGGTAAAGTAATTTTATTTGACGTGACGGCACGGTTGGCGCAGTGGTTAAGCGATTGACTGCTGCGCTGCATGTCGCGGGTTCGTTTACCGCACGGAACAAATATTTGTATGAACTACATGTATTTGTTCCGAGTCTGGGTGTTTTTCTATCTATAATATGTATGTATTTACAAAAAAAAAATTGTATATAAGTAGTTTATCAGCCATCTTGTTACCATAACACAAGCATTAGCTTGCTTAGCTTGGGACAAATGGTGCTGTGTGAAATGTCCAGGGATATTATTATTATTATTTGCTATTGGCTAAAAAAACACAACTCATTCTGTTCTTTATGATGGTGTTATTGCATTATGAGATCAGACAGCCTATTGTACTGCATATTATTTGCTTACATTTTCCTGCTTTGTTTATCTACCTATGCAGGCTGTGACTCACTATTTTCCTTTCATATGCAGCTACAAGTTGCTATACAAATAACAATACCTATTATTGCAGGTATTTAACTTGCTAGCTGCCACATCGGACACATGTGCCTAAAGCGCAGGCCACACCGCCAGCTGGCGGGCGGGCGGGCGAGCCGAGCGAGGCACCGTTTCACCTTTTTTCATACTTGGGTTCACACCGCGAACTACAGAGATAAGCTACCGAAGTATGAAAAAATGCTCGCCCGCCTAGCCCGCCCGCCCGCTAGCGCTAGCTGGCGGTGTGGCCTGCACTTAATGCTCTACAGGGCCAAATTACATTAGATAGCGAAACTCCGCAAACGTGATACGATATCGAAACATGACAAAACAAAAAATAAATTAAGTTGATGGTTCTGTGGGTCAATGACCACAATTAGTGTAATTACTTGAAATACAGTTTCAAAAATCTGTTTTTTTTTTTGTGTAAACTTCACATACGTGATGGGTTTCGATATTTAAACACGATAAAACAAATCAAACTTTAAGTAAGAAAACTACCAGCCGTTGTTTACCCCAGAAAAAAAAAACAAGCCTTCAACATATTTGGCAGGCAGCGTATGCATTAAAAAGTATTATTTTAAATACCTACCAAACCAAGCTCCTAGAACAACAAGATCAGCTGTGTCAGCCATGGCTCCATCAAACAGATAGTCTTTCTTCACCTTTAGCCAATGCCTCTTGCCTGGCTCATAGGGAGATTCCAAATCTTTGAGTACTAATCCTTCGAGGCCAAGTTGTAGTACCTATAATTTGAAACAAAACATGTCCATAAAAAGAAAATAGGAAAAACTCCTGTGTTAACACACAAATTCACAAACTGTTGGTACACTTGGTTACCGCAAGTAAAGTGCGCGTCACTTTGTGAGATGAATATGCTATACCTAAAATTCTTAATAAGAGTAATAAATGAACTACTAACTACATGCTATGTAATTAATAGAGGGTACTTTCTAGGTTTTCTAAATGGCTAGTTCTAACTTACATTAACTAGACACTTAGAAAACCTAATCTAATCATCAATAGAAACGCAATCTATGAGACATTTCTTATAGATTGCGTAAAGGTAATAAAGGTAAATTATTTGACTATGACTTTCCATTCATTACCAATTGAATTATCTATCTTAAATTCTTGATAAAAATAAATTCGAAACATACCTCAGCAATCATTTTCGCTAAATCCGATGGCTTTTCAATCAATTTCTGTTCAGAAAACATAACATGATTTGTTACTTCCACCATATTATCATACAATATCTGTCTCCTTTTCCTTATAGGTAGATCTATTAAGACTTTGCCATTGTAGTATAAACAGTCAAAAATGTACAGACACACTTGTGCATCTTTGAATTCGGACTGCTTATGTTTACCTAATGTACCGAATGGCAACGGCTTCCCTGTATTCACATCTACCATTAAAACTTCAGCATCCAGAATCATATCTGTACCTTTTGGAAAAGCTTGCGGTAAATAATCCTTGAAATGACTGACTTTATGTGCCATTACCGGTTTTAAAGCTCGTGAAAAATATTTGAACTCATTGCCTTTTTTATGCACTTGTACTCTTTCGCCGTCATATTTTATCTCTGAGAACATTCCGTTAGGACATTTCTTCATTGCCATTTCAACTGATTTGCAAGCTTCAGCCAACATTGGCAGTACAGGAGTCATTAGAGCAAGTTTTGCCTCAAAACCTTTTTGGATTGCGTCTTTATGTTTTACGGTACTGGTTTCAGACATAATTCTATCTAACACCATGTCAAGGTCTCGGGATGTTTGAAAGACACTGTAAGCATCTGGGTGGACACCTTCTAATATGTGTTTTGGTCCAGCGTTTATTCTTAAATCACCCTTTATTAACCTGATGAGCATTTTCAAGTCTTCAGCAGTACATTTCTTAACAATCTTCTTGAAATGGTATATCTGTTCTTCCTCTTTTGTTAGTTTTGAAAGATCTTCTAAGAAGTCTTCTACTTTTTGTATCGTTAGTGTGCTGTCAGATGCAGGTTGTACTGCTCTTGATTTCAGGAAGAAATGTTTAATTGTATCGGCAACATCACCCTGTTCCAAATGTGTTAACATGTCATCATGGTCCATATTGAATACTCTTGAAAATAATTTGACCAGTTGTTTACTTTTTAAATTGTAAACTCTTTTGCACACTTGTGGTAATAATAGCTTACACCATAATGTTAAATTACCCTTGAAGGAGGTGTGATCAGTGCCTTTTGTAAAAAAGTTATTGACTACTGCCGTTTTTTCAGTATAAGCGTCTACGTTAGAGATTTTCTTGCATAATTTGAAAAATGTCACAAACTTATCATCATCGGTTTCCACTTCCTGCTTCTTAGGACTCTCAGCACTCATATTACTTGCAGTTTTTGAGGGACTAGGGTTCGCAGACGCGGTTGAAACGTTTTTTATAACCTTAGCCGTATATTTACCACTATTTTTGTCAGCATACAGTTTCTCCATTTCATTTAGCTTTTTCAATATTAGTTCTTGATCTTCCTTGCTTATAGAGCCCCAATTACCAATGTCATCTATAGAATCTACGCGTTTGGTCGCAGGTCGTTGCTTCAGCAAGGCATTCATGAAGCAGTCTACATGATGCCATGATTTCATAGATTGACCGTCTCCATATGGACTTGCAACAAGCTTCGCAATACGCAATTCTCCGCTGGGACAGTTAGTTTTACATCCTTTACACGAAGCTCGGCCACCTTTAGCTCGATCTACAAAAAACGGTGTGGAATCCGCCATGGCTAAAACTACACTTGATTTTTAGATATTAAATCACATTCAATTTAACAAAGTAATATTTGTGCACGTTTTCACGGTTATGGTGAAACATATGTGTGATTTATGTTACAGAATACGCTATATTTACTTTAAAAACAAAACAAATATTGGAACAGTAACCAAAACAACACGCGAACGAAGCATTTTATAGCATAATGTCAAAATCAAAATGTCAAACTGACAGGCCAACATTGACAGTTCTAGAGGAGTGTTCACTTCACTTTCTGAATCGAGTTTTTTTTTGCATCAAATAATAAATCAAGGAAAAGCTACTTTGTATACAAAATAATTATTCATCTAAAACGAAAATTACTAAGCCAAATATTTATAATCATTAATATTCTAACGTTTTTTCAGTTTGATTGTCGTATTAACAATTATTGTTTTTAAAATTCACTGTTACGTTGTCACAGTTTCGTGTGAAATAATCTAATAGAAAGGTCAGCCTGCCTCTATTGACGTTTCGTTTTACGCATGCGTCGATTTAACCAAGTCTTTGCTGTATGTCGCCCTGACGACGCAACGAGTCGATTCAAAATAATGCAAATTCGCCGTTCTTATTGCTTTAGAGTAACAATAACGTTATAATTATGACATTGAGGAATTTTAAAAATATTTAATGATTATATAGAAATTATACGTCCGCCTTACCCTTTTAGAATTGGATAATATACTTTAGTACTTACTTCAAGTGGATTGATTTGAATTAATCTTTCTTTACAGCATCATCATGTCACCAAGAGTTCAGCAGCGACGGTACAAAACACGGCACGCTGACATCTCCTCACTACCCGTCGCCGTACCCTCCGAACACTCATTGCCACTACGAATTTTTCGGGAGGGGCAAGGAGCGAGTTAGATTAATTTTTCAAGACTTCTACTTATATAAATCTGCTGATGGATCTATTGAGTAAGTTTAAACTTTAATAATTAGCGAAAACGATAATGACAAAATAATGTAGACAGTTGTACATTTGCCATTCAACGATGTTTGATGATGAGTGGATGACTTTACGATGAAGTTGATGATGTCGTGATGACTCACGATTTTTCAGTGAGTTTAACTGTATATTCTACTCTGACTAATATTCTGGAACAACTTTCGTGATACACTTATACTTATCTCCAAATCGTTTTGGAAAGAAGTGTTGGCTTTTGCCTTACTTTACCTTACCTTACCTTTACCCTTTGCCTGTAGCAAACAAAAGGAAGGGCAAACGCTTAAAAGTAAAAAACTTTTCATAGTTCCTTTACAATCACAAAAAAACTAGTAGTAAACTTTACAAAATAAATACTGTAACGACATTTTTATGCATTTACAGCTGTACAAACGTGGATTCGTTGCAAGCATTCGTCAACGTGGATGGGCGGTTAGAAAAAGTTGAGACGTTCTGTGGAATCGACCTCCCCAAGCCTATTATGTCGAATGGACCGAAACTAATGCTGGAATTCCGTGGAACGCAATCATCGAGGTACTCGAGAGGATTCAAAATATCATATTCATTTGTAGAAAGTAAGTACCTACATTATGCATATAATAATACAAATATTTCGGTTATATTTGTGTTCAAATTATCTAGTTGTTTTGACTGAAACAAATTGAATACCTATTCGGAACATTGCCGAGTTGGAAGGTTAGAACAGTTTATTTTAAGACAAAAAGCAACCTTTTTGTAACCAAGCAACTTGCCTAAATCAGATAATAAGGACCCTTTTAGAAGACATCAAATCAAATCAAATCAAAAGTCATTTATTCAAATTAGGCTGAGAATCAGCACTTTTTGAACGTCAAAATTACAAAAGACAGTCCCCCAAAAACGCCCGCCCTTCACATCGGCCCCTAGAAATAAGAATATCTCTTTCTATTTTTTTCAGATTTCGGAATAAACACAGGGAGGCAGTTGAAGGAGTTTCCATGCGCGTTCGTGTATAATAGTAGTGAAGCGCGCAATGGTACATTTGCATCTCCAAACTCGCCGGGACCATATCCAAGGGATACGGAGTGTACATACTTCTTCCACGGCGGCGAGACTGAGAAAGTGCATCTGCATTTCACGAATTTTGACGTTGAAGGAGTTTTGCCGTAAGTATTCAATATTTTAAAATTACCTTTGTCAAAAAGACTTGATTGGCACTATAATCAACAATTTCTGAACTTAACTTATTTAAGAACACTGTAACCTTGAGCAAAAAACGAGCAAAAAAATACCTGAAAGCAAAAATTCGATACTATATTTTTTAATTGATTTTTATAATAAGATATACCTACCTAATGTGTTACTGTTTGTTTGTCCCAAATAAATAAATAATATTTTTTTTTAAACATTCTCCGACTAAATAAGAGCAGCTCCAGCTGTATATATATATTTTTTTAATTTTTTTAACCATGGCTATATTCCTTATTATCCTCCCCTAATTAATAAACAACACTAATATTTTTTTAATACCTGTTCCAGATGCGAAGCAGTATCGGCGAGTGATTACGTTGAATTTTCTAACTATATGACTGAAGACAATAGATTCGGTAGATATTGTGGACAAATGAAAGAGTTCCACGTAGAGTCTGAGAGGAATTTCTTCAAAGTCACATTTAGGTCGAACGACCGCTTAGATGGTACAGGTTTTAAAGCAATCTATCAGTTTTTAGAAGCTACTGATGAATATCGAGCTCCACCGGTACAAGATAAGGCTTCACATTCTCTATGTAAGTATTTTCTAAATGGAACGAATCTGGTTGTCAATAAATAATAATTATATAGCAGACTGATGACGAAAGCAGTATCGGCCCCGACTTACGAGACGGTCGTGAGTTCGAACCCAGCCACGCAGGAACCAAAAATTCGAAGACATGTGACTTCCACCAAACCACACTGGGCCCGCGTGGTGGATTATACCCCCCCCCCCCCCACTACCTCTCCTAGAGAGGAGAGAGGCCTGTGTCTTAGCAGTGGGAACAGTAGGTACTATATAGACTGATTATGCTATATACAGACTAAAACTAGATGCAAAAAAAAACCCTGATGAATGAAGGGAATTTTGGGACTTTATTAAGTGATGGGCGATCTAGGTGAAGTGAACGTGGAGTGAGCTGTCATTCCAACTAATACTAGGGCAATCCCTAGCATGCATGCGTGAGCTTAGAGTGAGCTGTCAATAGTGTCAATACACTATTGACAGCTCACTCTAAGCTCACTTCACCTAACTTTTCACGGTGAGATTTTTACAGAATCGATCGGCTGCAGTTGGCCTAGCGTAGTACGGAGTTGTTTTTAATAGAAGACGAGGCCAGCTGATACGGGTTTGTTACCCCCTTTTTTGTGGATGGGAAATCATCAAATGACCCCTCCCGCTCTGGGTGGAGCGGAAGCACGGAGAGCGGAAGAGAGTGTCAGACTCTTACTGACTAAAACCCACCCGTGTTCCTTCCTTATCCCTTTCTGTTCCAGGGCAGCGGTAATCCTTTTGGACGATCCCGCTACCCTGGCAGTTTGTTACCCCTGACGCGCGGAAGACCGTACCTACTAATATTTTAAACGATGTGAAATTAACGTTTTATTTTCTTATTTCAGGTATATTTGAACATTTTCTAATGCTGATCATCCTCGCAATACCACAGCTGCATCATCAACTATATCATTAAATAAAGTGATATTAGATTAAATATTATTATAAATTAGTCTATAATCCTGTATATTTTGTATAATAGTATGTGCCATACACCTGTAATTACGTAGATATGCAATATTTTCTATAAAGTCGCATTTTATGTTTTCCTCTATTACCTACCAACTAAAGCAATAACATGCGAGACACAATAAAGATTTATTCATAAAGGCACGTCGTAAAACGAAATAAATTTATTTGAATTTAAAGCGTTTTTCGTTTTATTTTTAAAGACCTCTTTCGCTATTTCAGACACATCTTTCCTGCATGGCAGAGAACAGCGCTGGTTTTGCAAAGCAGACCGCAAATCAACTTTACTAGTGTTGCGGAACTAAAAGGGGTAGGTATCCAAAATATCCCTCAAAACATGGGAAAAAATCCTGAAGTACATATTTTTACCATGCCAACGCGTATGGAGAGACCAAACTTTGGGTACTACCAGCAACAGCAGCAGCTACTCGTCAACATTTAAAATTTTACTGTAGGATCTGCTCGTCCATTATCCATTAATAATATCTCACAAAACATTTCTTGAAAACCCTAACACGACTGAAGTGATGGACAAATTAATAAATATACCTCTCTAATTGAGCAAATACTATAAACAATTCAGACATATACATATTAAGTGTGTTACTGTTTATGATGGCTTTAACTGTGGCATAAAGTAATGTAATGAACACAGATGATATGAATAAAACTGCCAAGTTCCATCAATAGTTATACTAAATAAACAAGATTAAGTTGAGTATATAAATCAGTGCCAACTTTAAGTTAGACAGCTTAATAAATATGTTAAATCACAGATTTGAATTAACTACGTCAAAATCTCAGTAACATCATAAATTGCTGGCCAAGTAGGCGTTTAGTAACATGACAGGTTGCAATAACGATTAAATGAGCAATTCCGTCTTTAAGTATATTCTCCTACGGTTAATCTGGCAGTAAATCCTCAGTTACATTCTACGTTAACAAAGTAATCAGAAATTCAGGACTAAAAGTACTTCCTTATGTAGGTACCTATCTCTGAAACGGGAATAAACGAACTATATCACTCTAGCTATATCTAGCTAAAGAACGTCGACCCACAAAAATTACCCTTGCTATTTATGCCTTTCAGAACATACTATATTCACGGAATACAACAACGACCACTTGACCATATAGAAATTGCGGATTTGTAATCCTGTAAACACAAATACCTATTAGGTAGTCATTATTAAAAGATGCATAAACTTTTTTTAGGTTAATTGTAAATTTGGACTAGTTAAAATTATTATGTACCTATACCGAGACAAATTCGTTCAAAAGCTTCTTTGACAAGGTACTGATTTGATTAGAATAGTTGTTTGAGATATTTATGTTCTGCCTTGTAATAACAGGGCTGCTTATCGGTACTCAGAAGCTGGTCAACTATTACTGTGTAGGAGTATTGCTAGAACTACTAGGTGCCATGATAACAAAACAAGAAGACTTCTATAGGCCCTGGGATTATACTAGGTAGGTCTTACTTTGCTTTTCGACTGCTGCAACATCAACTGCTACAACGGATCATTACGGTAATAAGCATCAGAATTCTTTTGTCATGCTAAGTAAATATTAAGTTGCATAAGAAATATCTGCACGCCGTAAATTATTATGTACCTATACAGCTGCAGGTACCTACCCAAGTACAATAATAACAAATTGGCTTTACAAAGTTTATGGCATCCCACAATGATACACGGATTACACGGATTGTCAAACAATATTAGTAAATGTTGCGTTAATACCAGTCCTCTATGTAACGAAGAATTTCAATTAGCTAGGTATTGTGGCACATTATTCTCGAAGACATTTTCTTCCTGCCTGCACCAGGTTAAGCTTTAACGCCGCTGATTGCATAATCAGAGAAATGATTAAGTACCTACCTATCTATTATAGGTAGTGATGCGATGAGAGCTGAAGTACGATTATTAGATATCTACTTTCTTCTTAGTGAGTAAACAAACATAAATGTAGCGACATCGACTTACCGACAGTGTGAAAAGTAAACAGAATTTTAGTTACCCATTAGGTTGCTGTACAAACTTAGGACTTTCTATCAAGTCAAACTTGAAAAGTAACAGGATTTTTAAATAATAAGCACCTACTTATGTAGTTACGTACCTAGGTACTTTGTTTGTGACTTAGATTAGATTTAAAACTTCTAGCAAGCTGCTAGCTAGTTCAACCAGTTTTTCCGTTATTAGGTAAGATAAAAGATTTTTAAGTTCATGTTAAGTAATCATAGGTAAGGCACAAATCAAAGCATAAATATTATTACTGCCCTGTAATATGGTCTTCAGAATATTATTGGATAAAAAACGTAGTCAAGCTCGATTTAAAAACAAAGTCATTGCACCTCTATCGCCTCGGTTCATTGCTTGTCGTAGAGTTGTAGTCCGCGCGTTGACAGGTGTGGCGGCGCCACGGTCGCGTCGTTTAGTTCGCTATTCACGCGCGATCCCCACTCCGTTTTACGTCAATTCGAGTTCGTTCGCCGCTCTCTTCGGTGCCGGTCGGTGGGCTGTACGTGTTTATTTCCTAAGTCCGCGAAACTTTTCTCCGAAGTAAAGGGATGTGACAGAAAACAGCGTTAATTTGATATTTTTGTGTGATAAATTGTGTGTAAACGTTGTTTTTAATTGTGACTAAGTAAAGTGTTAGGTTGGAGTGGTACTGTGAGTGTGATTGTGGTCACAGGTGTCGCATTCCAGGGGGGACGCCGACGCAGCCTCTGTACCCGATACAGTAGGCAGGTGAACCGCTAGACAACCTTAATTTATTTTGTAAGTATTCTACCTCCTTGTTACTAGTGTTTGAGTGCCAATAAAAGGCCAAGTATAAAATGTTACCTACGTACGCACCTTTAGATGGCCCGTTCACCGCATTATACCTCATTAATTTAATTAAATATTTTCTAGCCGACTCCTTACTTTGTTAGTATCCAAGTACCAACCAGGCTAAGTACTTGTATTTCTTGAGATTTATTAACTCTCTAAATCTGTTAGAATCTAAAACTTAAAACCTACCAACTCCGAACACAACAATTTGCAAACTAAGTAGGTAGGTAGGTAAATGTAAATAATTACAGAATTTCGTAGACAAAACGTAGGTACAAATACCTAATACTTGAATGTTTATTGCTGTCTGTCATGACCAGTCGGCAAAAGAGTTAGGTTACCAGGGCATCGGTTATAGTTGAAGTTTAGTAAGAAACCGTTGGATATTTTTTAATGAAATTTAATTTGATAAATAAACTATTTGTTTTCTAATAATGAAATTAAATTTCATTCGAAAACATCCATCGGTTTCTTGCCAAACTTCAACTACCTATATCCGACGGCCCTGGTTACTTATCTCCTTTGGTGACCGTACATAGCAATATTTTGTATATTGTAGGTTATTCGCAAACGCACAGTCAACCGCAAATCAGTGGTAACACTGTCACCTTTCACAAAACAAAACCTTCAACAAACAAAAATCGCTCTTACCGCTACTCCAAGGCTGTGTCAAAGTCAAAATACTGTTGCCACTTTTGTTTGGTTGAATGTACCGTACTTTATTACGCCATGAAACGGATGAAAGTAAAGGCCTACCTACTCAGACCTTACCTATCATAGAAGTGCATTAAAGGCACTAGTTACTGTCAGGTGCCTATTGTGGATAGGATGGGACTATGGAGTCCACACTAGGTAACGGGAAAGACGAGTATCCAGTTTTTCTAACATCGCCGGTGTCATTGCTGCCCATCCGGCCCACTATTCATCTGATTGATGTCATTTATATAAAAAATGAGACTTATCATTATCAACCCAACCCAACCTCACAGGCATAGATATTTTTTACGAAATTGCTTTGAGCGACGAGCGACCGAATCTTAGTTATGTAGATACTAAAAGTCCTGTCAATCTGCAGCGATAGATACCCAAGTATTATAAAAAACTGGCTGAGACAGACTGGATGCGGAAGGCGGAGGTCAGGGTGTTGTGGCGCAGGCGGCGAGAGGCTTATGTCCAGCAGTGGACCGCGATACCTACTTTGAACCCTGGGGAAGGATATATGCTACTATTTAGGGTTCCTTACCCAAAGGGTAAAAACGGGGCCCTATTACTAAGACTTCGCTGTCTGTCCGTCGTCTGTCTGTCACCAGGCTGTATCTCAAGAACCGTGATAGCTAGACAGTTGAAATTTTCACAAATTATGTATTTCTGATGCCGCTTTAGCAACAAATACTAAAAACAAAAAAAAATATATTTAAGGGGGCTCCCATACACACTTGAAATATTCACAAAATACTCGGTTGTATTTTTACTTTGATAATAAATAATAAAATAAATTAAATATTTAAGAGGGGCCCATACAACAGACGTAATTTTTATAGATAATGATACGGAACCCTTCGTGCGCGAGTCCGACTCGCACTTGGCCGGTTTTTATCGACATACCACGCGGCCGGAAGCTAAGTAGTTATAAAATCAACATAAAATACTACAAGTAATACAGCCAAAAGCTGAGTGTTATATACCTTTACCCAGCAGACAATAAAACGCTGAAAAAATAAACACTACTCTGCGAAAAGACCATTTTCGCGTGTTTCTGTACCGGCTTCACTGCAATCTAAATAACAATAACAACAGTTCAATACCTACGTACTAACTTTATAAAGGTCCTGCTGCATTGATTGTTATGCAATGATAGCAGGTACCATATAGATCGGTCGTAAAGGTGAGAAGAAACAAACACAGCTCAATTTAATTTACACGTGGAGGAAAATTATTATTTTGCCAATATATGAATGTAAAAATACCATCTTGTAAAACCGAACCGTATTTCATCATTTTCATCGAAGTCTGTTTATCTTTGAGCGTGAGTCATTGACCTTATTTTCGGCAGTTTTTTTTTAATATGCAAATCGGACTGGACTTAAGTATAGCGTTAACGATGTCTTTATTATTAAAAGTTCAAGGCGTTTCGCGACGTTTACGGAAAAGAGGTATCGTAGTGTTATTCTGTTTAAAATCATTTCGAACCTCATTTTATTTAGATAAAATTAGGTACGAAATGAAATCATTTTGTTTTAAAAAAATATCTCGAACATCGTTCGAAATTCAAAGTGCATGCATAGAGAATAATACTACTGGTCACATGGATTTTGTAACAGTAGGTACGAAAAGCTTCGGAAATACCCGATAGGTTGCCTACACAGCATTCCCATTTTCTAGAGAAAGTCGCCGACTAACACCATCATAAATTCTTACGAGATTTATGTGAGCTGAAGACATGAAGATATTTGTAAACGATTGGCCTGAAAACTAGTTACGTGTGCACTGTGCCTTTTTGAACGCAAGTTACAGTTGGATTTTACGGGCGTTTGAGTTAATCTCACTATAATAGTGAAGGCGGTTATGATACCTTTTATGATCTGTAGAAGTTCTTAATCACAAATAAATACCTATGTACCTATTAACTAACATTTCATACTCCTATGCCGCGAGGTAAATTCAACACAAGTTTCAAGTTTCTGTACTTTTGGAAGGAGTACGAGGGGTCGAAACCAACTCACAGAGGCCTATTAGACGCTTTTAATGAAGAATCATGGGTTATCGCTGTACGCACTATGCAAGTGCACCCAAGGACAAACTCCCAGTTGATGCAGAACTATTGCAGGGTATCGATTATGAGTTTGGGTGGCTAAAGTGAACTGGGGGTCTACTCCGAAGTGCAAAGTGCGAATGTTCGGATCGGACCGACACATGGCCGAACCGAATATTCTTGAAAAATGCGAAAAAAGTTCGGATCGGCTCAGTTGGGTCGGGACCATAGTCAATATTCGAAAGAGTGTTAGGAGTGTAGGATCGGTACCGACCGGACCAAATAGTAACTTCGTAGCAGGAAACGGCCGAACATTCGGCCGATACTACTTCGGAGACCCCCTGGTTATCTAGTCCTATGTAAGAACTATGACCCCTGCCTGATCAATGACAATATGTAACATTATAATTATGTTCAGTCTACATTACTGTTTCCAATATAGCTGACTTATTCTGAAGAAGTTTATTGCTTCATCAAAAGGAGTTTGTAAGGATTGTAGCAGGTAGCATTCTGTTCCTGCCTTCCCCCATGGGAAGACGGCGTGTATTTTTGTACGTGTATATGGTAATCTTGTTGGTACTAATAAATTTTACCTGCCACATTTGCGCCAGTGTCAGATAAATAAAGGCGTTAGGATCGAGACCGATATAGGTATTAATAATTTTCCTAATTATTATTAAAATATACCTGACTACTGTCTACACATTTGGCGTGAATTTATAGCCTTAAATTTGCACACGTTCCTATCTAGAATTCTAGAATAAATAAATGTCAACACCTTATCTTTAAACATTGGTATTTATTGACAAGTACTTCGGTATGACGTATTTTAAGTAACCACTAACCAACGACCCTTCTATTCCATTCACCCTGTCTGGACGTGATTTATTAAGGAACCTGTTATTCTGCATTATTGTTTACCTCACTATAATATTATATTTCCATAGTAAATCCTCATTGTCATAAACAAGTCGTAAATGTTCAATGCGCGTTGCTCTTTCACTTGATACATTTAAAGGTGGTGCACAGACTGAATCTATTAGAGTGAGAATGAGAATATCGCTCTTACAAACCATTTTATGGTGAGCACAGTACCCACTGAGCAACAAAACCGTTTCATAGTTAAAGTAGTCAAACGTAACTGAATCGGTTTTGAGGTTTTGACACAACACAAAACTATTATCTGAACACAGCCAAAATTGTGCGCTGTTTGGTCATATTTTTGGTACGCACGGCTACACTTAAAGTTATAATAACCAGTATAAGCTGACTTCTGATTGTACGGAAAACCTATACAATGCGAGGTCAGCTAAAACTGGAAATGTATAGTTTGATGTGTCGCTGTGTGTACAGCCAACCACGCAAATTCTGTGGACTTTATCCAGTTCACATTGTAACAATCCAAGAACCCAATTTCCTTATTTAAATCATTGACACTAATAAACCCGGTAGCACTTTTTAATAAAGTCCACCGGAAGCAACGTTAGCAAAATGGAATTATATTTTTATTATTGCTTAAATGTTTATTGTTTTGAACGTTGAAATAAACAATAGGCAGCAAATCCGATTGTTGAAAGAACAATCGATCTTGCTCATATGAATATTTGCGAGTAGCATTGAAGAAGTAAATAAAATAAAAATCCTGACAAAGTTTTTTTTTCCGTTAGCCTATATTTTCCCACTGCTGGGCCTCCCCCATATTCTTCCACCTTTCCTTGTGCTGTGCCTTCTCCGTCCAATAGGTTAGGAACAAGTCCAAATCGTTTCTTAGGCCTGCCACGGTAACGACGGCCGTCTTCAGGTACTGTGTGACGACTTTGGCCCACCTCTATCATCTATACTATACCTAAAATATCACCTCGCACATTTTGCCCAAAATAAGGCACTAAAGTGTCTCGAGACAAATCTATTGTTACTTTCTCGTCTCCCCGAGTTTTGTACATCTATAAAAAATTCGAAAACCTTCCTAAGAACCTGACTTCTATCTAAGGTGTCCAAAACACTGCCTGCCAAGAGAGCAAAATTCAACCGTAGCAAACACAAAAAAACATGACGGAATTATTGTTTAATGTTTACCAAAAAAAACTAAAAGGCGCATTGTGCATGTGCATCTCAAAAACACAGTCACAACTAACGTCAACAAACACCCAAAACACGCACTGTCGTCATAATCTAAACAAATCTGTCATCACTTCTGTACTGCTGATCTCACGATTCAAAACAAAAATTGCCAATTAATAGATGGGATCATAATTAACATCGTCAATATCACGCTATTGTCTCTAGTTAAGTGTGTTGCTAACAATGCCTATCTGTTTAACGTCTATTGTGTAATGAAATAAGAGTTGTACACGATTTTATCATGCAGTATTGTTGTGGTTTTTGTCAATATCTGACTGGCTGTTAGTTGAAGGTAAAGTACGGTAAGTAAAGACTTCAACGCGCAAGGTGTTCATGATATATTTTATCATTTGCCAAAGATCTTTAATCACACAGCGAAACATCGTAATGTTCACCCTGACTATGATATATGTGTGATTACAAGAATCTTAAAGTGCTTATTAAGTGGAAAACAATTTGGATTGTTGGCCGAATGAAGTGAGTGAAGTGACAACGTCTTGAAGCGACAAGTGATGCAAAGCTGTAAGTTATTATATCGAGCTATACATTTCCAGTATATGCTGACTTCTCATTGTACGAAAAACCTATAATGTGAGGTCAGCTAAACCTGTAAATGTATAGCTTGATATGTTGTCGTGTGTACTGTAATATTAATTTAAAATGAGAGGTCCCATTATGATCGACGTTTGCCTAATTATCATGTAAACCTGGCAACTGTCCGTCTATATATCACAGACACTTGAGCCTTTAACTACTGTTTTATCAACTGGGCAACATTTCACATCTTTTCCAAAGATAAAATGGAAATATTGCGTCCGTCGTCGTATGCTCTCGATTCTTATAGCTTGACCCCACCTGCCCCTAAGATAAGATCCAGATTTCGCAAGCTTTTGTGATAATTTTCTTGAATAAACTTATATCTTATTGGCGGAAACCGCAAGATTTATCTATTAAAGATACTACTAGTTTTAGAATTGGCTTTTATTGATTGTTGTTATTTCAAGTGCGGTTAAACAACGGTCCCTGAACGGCAGAACCTTTTATCTGTCCTACCTAAGGCTAGTCTACTTTTGAACATGGCCTCATTTCCTAGGTAGCTAGAGCAATCTTGAGGAGATACAAACGGGATCGGAAGATTAGGTTACGCCACCTTACAAACTGAGCGCGAATTACAGTCACTTTGAATGACGAATTGAGGCTCAATAAATCAGGCGCGTCAAATACATTCTGAATAAGTTTACGTCATTATCTGAAATGAAAATGATATCACTAGCTCGTATTAATTTGACCCGTGATTTAATTCTGCAAGATTTATCAAGGTTTATTTATTTATTTAAATTTCTCGCATACAATAAGGTACAAAGGCGGACTTAATGCCTTAGGCATTCTCTACCAGTCTCCCGAGGGTTGTGAAGAGATAAGATGGCAGGTGCTCTGGTTGAGAGGAGTAAGATTAACTTAAAGTACGTCCCTTAATTCAAACAAAACCTCGAAATATGGGCCTTTTGATTTCCACCAAAGTCTTACATTGTGTTGTCAATTCCAACTGTTCTTCATAAATTCACATGTCATCGAGCCCGCAGCATTTCCTGTAAAAATTAGACTCTGCAAACAGGTTCAATGTTCTAAGAAAAGTTGAATTTAATATTCTCACGAGAATTCCGCGGCTAAATACGGGCAATTGTGCAAGCACAAAACATTCCTCTTGCCTGATAAATATTTAATTCAAATGGTACAGGTACCATTTGAATTACTTAAGGTACTTATGTTCTATCAATATGCAAGAGTGTTCTATTTAAGAGCGAGATACAAGTCTGGTTGGTGCAATTTATCTCCTTATTCTTTGCCCTAGTCATGGCTTACAAGAATTATTTGACTTCCCAATACATGGTGTTTATCACAAATACGTAAAATGAATCTTACTAAAAGGTTCATTGGCATCGTCGCGTCGTATGTGTATGTACTCGTACACACATACATACACAAGCAAGTGTTTGCACAGCTTTGTGATGTTATTAGAATAACTAACAGCTCGACTCAATATTATACTCTACAACCTTTCTAAGTAACTTAACCCTGTACTTGTACGTCGCTTGAAAAAAAGGCAAAAAATGTATTAATAACTAGCTGTTGCCCGCGACTTCGTCTGCGATCCAGAATGACAAGTAGCCTATGTCCTTACCTAGGTCATGGTCTATCTGTGTGCCGAATTTCATCCAAATCCGTTTGGCCGTTTTAGCGTGAAAGCGTAACAAACAAACAAACTAACTTTCACATAATTTATAATATTAGTTAAGATTCACTAAAAACCTTTGAGCTTCTCTTGTTTTTATGACTGTCTTAATCTTACCTTATTTTTGTTATTTCGTAGTGCAATTAATAATGCATATTTTTTAACAAAAGGGTAATTAAGTTAATAGCTACGTACCCTATTAAATGGCCGATGGCTATCCCACACACCATCTCCCTGAGGATGAGCTATTCCCATAAAATCGAGTTATGATCCGATCTTATAACCTATGTGATTACGTATCCTGTCTGCTAAAGATTACGGCTATCCTCACAAACTCACAATTAACCGGCGGAAGCACCTAACAAGAACCCTAGCAATAAATGTCGAAACAAATTGCGTATAATGTTCAAGAACATTATTCCCCGGAATTACGCATGAGGTGGGATCGAAAAGTAACATTATGGGTAAGAATTTCCATAAAATCTGCATTCGATAGGCTGATGGATCAGTTAAGTATGGGACTCAGAAATGGTGGTGCTAATTGCCCTTGGGATTTTGAGATAACATTCCATGTTATTGCAACTGCTATTAGATTATTTTAATTCTAATTAGTGTCCGAAAGCAAGATATTAAAAACTAAAAAAAAAAACTAACATATGTTTTTGTTTTTTTTTATGATCTTTATTACTTAACTGACGTAATTGGATCTAAATAACTAATTAGAAATACGTTGCATGCTGGATATATTGTTATTGCGAACACGACGTGTCTATAGGTACTAAAAGTAAGTTCTTCATTAGAAACTTTTTGCTTGTATCGATTGAGCTGCCGATACATGCGTGTATGGCATTGTACCCAACTTTTTATGTTACCAAACTATCTTTGTTAAACTGTCACTACTTCATTTGCTCTACAGCGTCCAATTCCGCTCCTATTGTACCGCTATACAAATCAACTTTTTTTAAAGTACATTCTTAATTACTTTCCTAAACTAGCGGATGATGCCGCAAAAATATATAAGAACAAGACATCATTTAAATATAACTTTATATTTAAAAGGCTATTGGCCTGAACAAGAAATCCATCATTTATTTTTTTGTTCAAACAACTGTTTGCCAACCGACCCACCGAATATAGTAGAGTTAAAAGTCAATATTGTGAACACCATGTCTAAATGGTTTTTTGTTGAAAGCTTGATTTTTGTACCTTCTGAGTAGTTAATGTGGGGAAGTTAGTTATGCGTGGCCAATGAATTTCATACGGGTCTAGAGGCGAAGAAATCTCGGTATGATTGCGGTTTTTTGGTGAGTAACCTTGATATTTCCGAGTAATAGTGTCACTTAATAAAGCTGACAAAATATAAAAGGATTTCTCTTCAAAGGAATTTCAAAGCCACTGAGAAAAGTCCATCAGAAATGAAAGCCCTCCATTAAGAAAGCCTTCGCATTAGATTTGTGAAAGTGAAACATTACATTTCATCCCGTACTGACCTATACACTACACGTAGTCTGTTATAGTACCGTGTCACTCACTACTCGAGTGCGCTTCCCGACTTCCCTGTCGTTAATCAAAGGCCATACTCGACAGTTCTTGAAGTCATCCCCGAAATCTCATACCTACCAATATTCTCCTCCTGCCTCTTCATAATACTTTCTGGCTAGGCTAATAACATTCTCCTAACTTGCATGAAGAGGTAATGATATGGGTATTACCGTCGACTGCAGTGCCGTCCCCGCACCTTTTTCAGTTTCTCCTCGTGATACCAATATAATTATTCTCAAATTATTTATTACCTTCACGTAAGAAATTCTGACAGCGTAATTTCAACAGCATATCATATTGACATATCATTATTATGACAAATTGTTCCAATCAATAGGAACACATTATTACATGATCAATTACATTCAAGTATCTCAAGTCTTCTAATGCATTGTTCTGTCAAGCTAAGGTCGATACAGACTTGATCGTCGCCCTTGCACTATATTCGTCGCTTCGCAACCGAACAAGTCTCGATATAAATAACAATGTTGGTGATTATGCATTCGTTACTAACATTTACGCATTAGATACGCGTAGTTCGATGAATGGTTGAGTTGAATTCGCATTACTTCGGGTTGAGTCGGAGCTTTTCGCTCACGGTCAACTTGTGGTGGAAGAAATTGTTTTGCGTGCTATGTGATAGAAAGTATAGGAAACAATGGATTATGTGAAATATGATGTTGCTGGGAAGGGAGTGAATAAGGAGATCCAGCAAAGTAAAGGAAACTGCGTCAACCCCAAAAACATGGGATATCTAACTATCTAAGAGCAGGAGATTGATAATGTAAAATAGGCAACAGTATCCAATGTAAACTTTGTTCTAGAAAACACCAATAGAAACAAAGAAACACCGTAAGACATATCTTCTTCTAACTCCATAATTTCCAAGTTAGAGATTGCAATTACTATAACATTCCACGATGACTTAAAGCTGATATCACATGACCACGTCATACATTACAGATATTACGCGGTCTAGTAATAACTTTTAACGATATTATCGAAGGATATGGACTCCACAAATCTCCATTTATGTCGCTTATCGTGTATTGAATCGAAACCCAAGAAATACATTCAACCTTTTTCATAAACCATAAGTAGTTAGGTAAGTAGATAATACTGCATAGCACCGTAGCACGCTAAGTCAGCAAGATATATTTAAAAAAATACATGTGCGCAAGCACACGTCAGTCAGAATGTCACGACGATGACTATAACAGCAACATTCTAAAGAATCGAATTCCGTTTTCGAATATCTTTGAAATGGCAACGGCACTCAGCGTAGCCGGTTACTACATGGCTTTTTTTATAACATAGGTATTTTTATTGCGCATAGACAGAACCCATGAGGTCTTCTTGTCTCTGTTAAAGCGGTACTTTCCTACCAGGGCATTTCAATTGGTACTTCGGACGTTGAAGTAAAAGCAAATATCAATAAAGAGTAGTTAACTTCTAGAGAAGGAATTTTTATTACACTACTGTCGTATAAAATCTGAACACTTTAGAAAAAAGGCGTATATGGTAAAGTTAAGAAAATAGATGTCTCCTCAATCCCAAAGAGAATAAGCCCAAGTAACACGAGGAAACAAGACTCCAATAATGATCAAACAATGCAAATTATTTGCAGAAACCACGTCAGTCTCAAATACCTCCGTATTAACAATTTATTATCTGCAATTCAAACATCATAGCATGTCGCAATCGCATTGTTTTATCTGAGCTTCAAGCACACTAATCTAACCTGTTGAGGAATGTAAGGCCGTGTCTAACAGCCTTTTCTAAGGCACGTAGACCCTCATTTATCTGATGTGACAAGTATGAGAATACAGCATGACGGTGTGCATGTTTGGCCACGCAAATTATGGGTCACAGGGTGACAAATTGGGTAATTAGTCCGTAACCACGATCTTTGGTAGCTGCTTGTTTTGTTGCGAAATTCTTGCATCTGTGGCTTTAATCCATAGGATTTGTGGAATTGTAATCCTTATTATTGTGTCTTACAATAAAATTGCAATAAGGAGCTTAAAGGATTATTATTGCAGTCTGTTTTATCATTAGGATCAGCTTCCAGAATGTAAACTACTACTTCAATATTGCTCTAGGTAGTCTAGGTAATATAATGAAGTGTGGCGTTTCCGCGTTTTAATCCTGATTTGTGAACGTAATTTAAAATAAAATTCTACTTTTGTCTTCGGCCGTGAGTCGCCCAATGTTTCGGAAGCGAAGCATTCTCAATTTGATATAAATGGTAATAATATTTTCGTAGTATGCCTTTTATGACATAACCGAATAATCCATTCGCCAATACTTCTAATCGATCCATTAAGAAATTATCCGGAGAGAAATAACGTTTAACTAAGTAATGGCTATGCAACGAGACACGACTTCTGATTTCAACTGCAACAATAAATCTAATACTTAGAACACGGCGTGTGTTGGGAGCGGCTTACCTTTGGCTGACGAGGTCGAATAATGTTAATACCTCTACAAGAAGCCCTGTATCACCTTTATTTATGTCTACACTTGCATCTAACGTGCATTTGGCATTTTACTGTTTGTCAGGGTTAAGAACTCTGACTGGGAAACTAAGCATGGGTGTGCTGGTTTTAGAAAGCTTTTAAGAGGTAAAAGTGAATTGTGCATCTGCATTGGCAGTTTCTCTTGCGTATTACGATACATGTTGGCGTCAGATATAGGGAATGATGGGCATGGCCACCTGCAGCTCGTTCATACTATTAGAGACAGTGACAAGTAATAATTAATGTTTGTTTCATGTGATTGAGTGAGTGAAGGGCAAAGCTCACTGGCAATGACTGACAAGCATCTTGTCAGTAGCTGGTTTATGCTAACGTGCCTGCTCCATTACTAGGGCAACCGCACTGTGAAGTAGATGTGAGATTCTAGTTTACCGTAGACCATTGCTGTCGTTTGATGCTATCAGTGTTCTTTTTGCTTTTGCAGCTGCCGCTTCGCTTGATCCAACAAGGTCACATTGTATATATGTATAATATTTAACTAGCGAATAGTAAGGAAGTGTAGATGATTCTCTGTATCGAATTAGTCACACATTTTTTGCAATGGACCATCAAAGATCATGACAACATGCACACATATAATTCTGAAAGTGTTGGCATCGGTGTTGGCAATTTGCATCAAGCCGTACCGCTATGTCAACACGACCGAGAAATCTGTCACTTTTGTCACAATATACCTCTCGTGACTCCAAGCTACATATTTTACGTAAGTTCAACCTAATACAGAGACAATGGCTACCTTGGTTTAGCTGATAAATTATTTCTAACTTATAGGGTCATAATCGAACAGCCGACTTTGTAGGTGGCGGTCGATATCGTTATGTCAACTGCCTAGTGTTATGAAATGCACTATACATTGTGTTTTCTTAACTTTCTCATAGTGTACCAGTTAAATAAGCTTTCGCAGTTCCCTGATGCATAATTCATTAGAGTCAGGTGCTTTGAAGGAATATATTTGCTTGATCTAGTTTTTCTTTTAGTTCAGGCTTTCAATCTAATTGACCTGAAACAGAGAAAGGAATTGCACACCCTGCTGTGTTCACATATTATGTCGTCGATTGGGGCAAGAAGGTTGACAATTCTGACAACTCTCCGATTCTAAGTTTTGGTAACCTTCAGAGGGACAATGCCCATATTTTAAGAACGTTCGCACTCTGATATCAGTCTCAATCTGTCAAAAATACCTCTAATTTACATACGTTCTTGACACGTTTTTGGCATTGATTGTCGGTAAGATGAGATTGCGAGGTGAATTTGAACGTTTTTAATTCGCCTTCAGATATCAGTCAGGAGTCGGATGTAAACGAATGTTTCCCTTTTGTTTCGCCTTGCAACCGGCCCACCGCCATTTCACATGATAATAGTTATTGCAGTGATGCAGTGTAAAAAGTTTGCAAACAACTTAAACCTCCAGCGGTGAATGAATGAGCAACAAGAACAAATCCGTTCTCAGAAAGAGCAGTAATGTACTCTCTTCATTAGTTTTATATGTAGGATACTTTAATGACTACGATTATAATGTAGATATTTTCCCCGTCATCTGGGTCTATTAATGTGTTTCCGATAGAAATGTTTATGATTATGAGTCTCTTGAATAACATTATGTATATTTATACAAAGCAGTATTTTATTGATTGCGTATTCAATTGTTTCGCGTTGCGTTTTATAGACCATTAATGTTGAAGTGTTTTTCTTTTAAATTATATTATGTTGTTTTTCCTTCCAGTGTTTACAACTGCGGAAATAAATATTTGTACTGTTATATGATGAGAACTTTCTAAAATACCTGTTAAGTACTAATAAAGGATTACACAATTATTATAACAATGAAATTGATAAAATATTTTGTCAAATACCACCGAAAGGAACTTTTTGAAAGTAGTTCAAAATAATTTCAGTTATGTATGACATCATTAAATTACGCAAAGTTTCCACACGTTTTAGTTAGAATCAAAATACCTACATTTTTTTTTATCTTCTGGACAGAGAGAGATGGAAAGAGAGTCGGGAGGCGTTTGCCCAGCAGTAGAACAGTAATGGCTTATAAAAAAAAGACTTGTTTTTTTACTAACGTAAAACTACTAAGTATTTATCTTGACCTCAAGAACGTCCAGCTACTTGTATTATTAGAGCATTTGTATTATTAATATGTATCATGATCAATATTAATTTATTTAAGTACTAAACGATCTGCTAATAATATTAACGGCTGACAGGCAGTAGGAATGTACTCTAGATAGTAGTCGGCCTCAACACGGAGCGAGGACACCAAGCGGTGACGACCACACTTTTACTAAGTAAATGATTAATTAGATAATAAATAATTTCGTTTTATTAGACTAAGGGCTGATTTTTAATAGTCCGATAACTTTTATCTGAAGAATAAATGTGACATTTTGACAGATTGTCCATACAAAAACTGTCAAAATGACAAACTTATACGTCGAATAAAATTTAGCTGGCGATTGTAAAACCGGCCCTAAGGGACGGAAATAAGAATAGGTAGGACCGGAGATAAAAGGAACGTTTTGTCCAACAGATGAGTTCTAAATATTGCAATTAAGATCCATTTTAGTTTATTATTTTTGCTGAATTAGTACTAGTTGTTTCTGAAACCGTAAGAGGTTGTATCCCAGATTTGATGCAATTGCCTTAGTCAGAGTGAGTGTAGCATTAGTGCAGTAAGGAATAGTAATTTTCTAAGTACGTGTAAGTCTAATTAGATCCTGTTTGAAGGAGCTACACGCATAGCCAGGCTGCCACAGACGGCGTAAAAATACGGTGTATTATAAAAAAAAAGCCGCTACCTGTTTCTTTGAATAGTACAGATGAATGTTTGAACCTCATTTCTTGCATTTATATGTATAAGAAAAATCATAGAACATGATTCGATCCTGACCTTTGAAGTTAACCTATCACAAAATAATTGCTATGTGGTTTTTCTACTAAAGAAATAATATTATTTCTTCGTGACTGTTTTGACCTTGTACCCCGTCGCGTATGTAGCGTGCAAGTGTTTTATAAATTGTAAGACACTATTGAATTGACACCTATAAATAAAGACAAAAAAGTCAGGTACTTATAGATTTTTTTTGCTCTTTAGAATAGGTCGCTTGTCACGTTGGCACTGCTATTGTTTGGGACTAGAATTGTGCTTGAAAATAAAACAAAGGCTTAGAATTTTAGCTGGCTTATATTCTAGCAGTGCCCAGCGGTTTCACCCGCATAAGTGTCGATCCGGTGGGAATATCGGGATGAAAACTATGTGCTATTCTGATGTATAAGCTATATTGCTGTAAAGTTTCATCAAAATCCATTCATTAGTTTTTGCGTGAAAGAGTAACAGATATCCATCCACCCATCCATCCTCACAAACTTTTACGTTTATAATATTTGTAGGATTAAGTAAAGTGTGATTATTTGTTGATAAAATAAGTACGCATCAATTAAACACTATTACAGTGATTTCTATCATCATCATAATTCTCTAGCCCTTAAAACCTAATTTATTTCGAATCGGCGCAGCATGTCTTCTTTTTCCATACTTTTCTATCAGTCGTCATCTCAATAATCACACCAGCAGAGGGGCAATTCTCGTAATTTTAAAAACGTTCACAGTCTGATCTGTCTCAATCTGTGAAAAATACCTCTAATTTCCCTACATTTTGACAATTTTTTGACATTTGCTTGTCGCCGAGATGACACTGCGACCAGATTTTGAACATTTTAAATTACGAGGATTGGCCTTCTGTTCTGTTCCACCCATATAATCCTTACACACAGCACAATTTTTTCACAGTGCATCCATCGTCTAGCTAGGCCGTCTCTCTATACTCTTATAGCCATCTACATTCATACTCAAAACTTTCCTCACGAGATGTTTCCCCCATTTTTTTTTTTTTTTTTGAGGATGGGAAATCATCAAATGACCCCTTCCGCTCTGGGTGGAGCGGAAGGGAGTGTCAGACTCTTACTGACTAAAACCCACCCGTGTTCCTTCCTTAGCCCTTTCTGTTCCAGGGCAGCGGTAACCCTTTCGGACGATCCCGCCGCCCATGTTTCCCCCATTCCTCCGCTATCAACGATTAAACAATGAAAACAAAGATGACTCTTGGGCCTATTCTACTCCACGTATGGTATGGCCAACAAAATATGTTTTATTGCCAGATGAAGAAATAAATGAAGATATCAATTCTTTTAGTATTTATTTTATCATCAAACGTTTCACACGGCGCTATTGTGCGCTACGTTTTGAACACATATTTTTTGCCGTGAAACAGCCTTGTTGCAGTATCCAGTCTTTTGGAATGCTTTATTATCGGCTCTGAATCATTACTGGTGCCGCAAGTACGAAAAACTATTAGTCCCCGCAGACTTTACTGAGCGTTTATTTTCTACTGAGCAATAAAAAACTTGAACTGTCAATTTGGATCGTGATGCAACGGATGGCAACATTTGCTATCTCTTTTCTTGGCACAGGAAATTAACTATGTCTATCCCGCTCTCACAACTAAGCGTCACATGCCTTTTGATTGGACTATCAACCTGTTTGTATAGGTGTTCCATCGAGAGATGGAATCGACACACGGGTATCCTGTGGACATTTTTTCCAGCCCATTATAAATAAGTGTCCGAGGTAATAGAAAAATAAGGACCACATAAACGACACGGTCTTTTGAACGTATCTAGTTGGAAAGCTTTGTTAAAATCTTTGTGTGGGAATCCAGTGGTCATAATGACATTTTTGTGTCTTAATTAATGCCTTGAGCTCATAGTGTGTTGCGCCCCTTTGTTCCCATCAAAAGGCAGCACGTTATTCAACATTCAAAGGCATGCAATGTCCATTGCTAGTGGTTTATTACCTGTGCGCGTGATTAATTAGGTTTTATGATTTGTCATGAATGTAATTCTTGGTCTTGATCACTATACTTACAAATAATAGTTGTTTGTTAGACTGGACGTGTCACCTACATTTTTTCCATTTTCTAGGCCCATAAAGGCTTTGGAAACATGAATGTAACAAATTTCATTATAGCTACATTAATCAGATTACATGGTATTCGACATGTACCGTTTCATAAACTAAAGCGCAGCCGATTCACCGAATGATACACCTGTTCCATTTCTCAATTCGGTCCCAAAGAATGTAATTAGTCGTTGCCCAACTGTTCCGCTCGATCAATCTTTGTTTTGGGATTCCAATCTTTTTGTTTTATCATTGAACGTCTTTATTACGTGTCATTAGAGTTCACAAAACAACGGGAATCTTTCAATTAACGCTGACGACGAATGACGTTTGCGGCTCAGCGGGCAGGAACGATCGCTTGCCGAGTCCGGGAGGCGGGACAGCTTCGGTCAGCTTGCGTCTATAGAATTAAGAAACTTTACCAGATAAATTCGAAAGATAATGTTTTTATTACGTATAAAACTAAATTTTATCTTCTACGTTAGTCGTGTTGTTTTTACTAACCATCGGATTTAGCAATGTAGCATTGATATATATCTGTTTAAAACTAAAAGCTTGCGTTTATGAACCGGATAGCCTACTTACATGAGTCAATGATTTCGTAAGTTTTGAACTTTAAGATGATTCATGTCACATCCGCCAAGCATTTGACTAAATTTTTTTGGAACATCTTATTGGAGGCTGTATTTACTCAGTACTGATAACAATGCCTTTGCACTTTAAAACCGGCTGTATTTTTTGTACCGTGAGACTCAGTGAGACGAAATCGAATTTCCTCCGGCTCGACTAACCGCACAGGGTCTATCCTGCGGCTTCTTTGAATGTGCCCGAGCACCGTGTCGTTACTCCCCCTCCTCACCTCACCAACCTGACCACCGCACGGCCGAATCCTCGGAACCACGGTGTGCTACGGTCAACAGTCTTTTGTTTGTTAAACGCGATACAGAACCAACACGTACACGGAATAAAGCACCGACGTGTTTACTCTTATTGTGTTCTCAACCGGTGCAGCCTCTTGGCCGCAAAACAAATAAAAGGTGCTCCAGATCGATATTTATGTATGAGCACCGATTACTACCTCCATGTTGCAATTGTGACTAGCGACTACGAAAGTGTGATGTAAGCGTTTTATGGGTAAAACATGACGAATAATAATGGCTTATTATGTCCAGGCCTAAATGGGATCTTATTTTATCAATGTTTACTGTCAATGGTGAAGTAACAAGTTTGTGGGCGAAATATTTCTTTGTTAAATGGTCTGTGAGAAACTTAAACGGACACTAGCTTTAGCAATAGCACCAGAGACTGATCTTTTTTGTGAAATGAAACATTTACCGGTGGACATTAACGGGTTTGTTCGACGGGCGTTGGAGCGAATAATGGATCCAAAATTAAATAACAGCAATTGGATGCACTTAACAAATACTTATCTAATTTTTGGTGTCTCGGGCCGATTGTTCATTGCCGCATTGAGAGCCTATTAGAAATTGGGCACTTTCAAAACTGGTTTCAAGATCGATATCGATCGAAATGATTTTGTCAGGTACGTAAGTTTTTGAACTTCTTAATATGATCAAAATTTATCTTGAAATTGTTTCTTACATCACGTGTCTAACTGATTGATTAATTGATTAAACAGATACGAAAATGAAATACGCGTGTTTGTCTGACATGTCTCCATCTAGAACATGATAATCGAGCTTATTATTTTGTGACTTGTGTCAAGTTGTGACTTAACATTGACTAGTTACGAAAGGCTTTTACATAAATGTATTAAACTAGACAGTTTCAATTAGAATTTCAATGTTGAGTCTATGTACCTGTAACATTGCCTAACTGTTCTCCGATAAAAAGGTGCAATTACTTCCTCCACTTTAGATGCTTCAGCTGATTACTCTTCTCTTTTTGTCTAAAGTTCATTCGCCGAGCTTTACTTATTGGACGATGGAGGGACAAAAACTAAAACAACCATATTTAAGTAAACAAGCAAGAACCCGGATTCCTCATGGCATGTAACTGCCTTATTTTAGAGCCTCCATTAGTTTTGGCGTGCCCAAAATAGCACTTAATAAGCTGGGATCGGTAACGAGTTGCAGAGCAGAGACATGCAGGAAACATGACGTCATTTTAAATGTTTTACCTGTTTCCATGCACCAAGCCTTTATGAATGTGTTATTTCATACTTAAATATAATTGCTTAGATCCCTTATCATTATTGTGCGCACGGCGGGATGGCTCCCGGCGAGGGAACTAATCTTGCCCGTACTTTTGGTCGTATGAAAAAACTTGAGTCTTTCTAATCGTGGGAAGTTCCGATGACTTTGTTTTCGATTAGCTCCATTATGTTTGGAATGACTCTATTTGAAGAAAGTGTAAACTTGTTTTATTCTTCAGCTTCTGTTTGATCTTCGTTTCATGCAATTTGTTTACAATTACGTTCCCCAATTGTTGCTGTAGCTTTATAGAAAACGTGACTGTTTACTGGAGTTTCTTTTTTGTCCTCTAAGCCAATATTGCCGACTTAAATGTCTGAAGTATTAATCTTTTTTCCACAATATTCAAATGTGCTGTGTCATCTTTGATGGACTACAGTTCCCCTTTTCAATTTACTAATGGAACATCCAAGGTTGTTGATGCTTCATGATCAAGTAACAAAATCAACATTTCAAACATATTTTCTTACTAAGTATATTAAATCCGATATACATGTACTTTTTCTTTACCTTCCGTCACACCAGGTACACGTAAACCAACAGACACTTGATACATGCGTCATACCTCCGGATGTGGTACCCTTACATCTGTAAAACCAGTTTGAGACAACGAACTTTTTGTCCCACTATCTCGTCCATTTGTTTGCCGACTCTTGGCCATTAGCCGACTGTTTGGAGTTAGATGTGATAGAGGAATGGGTGCGGTTTTATATTCATACGTGGCCTTGTGATTTCGGGGAAGGTATGAGGTAAAAACTGGGATTCGCAACATTAGTGCAGCTTTTAATGAGTTTTTCGGTATTTTGGGATTTAGATGGTGAATGGGATATGTTTTTGTTGGAAATAGTGTTTCGGTTCATTAGTGTTTTTTAAATGCCAAAGTTTAAAGCGTCTGGTGTTAGAATTTGGTTTGGAGATCGAGAATTCAATATAGGTGAAATTAAAAAAAAAACAATCAATCACAGTTAACAGCGTCAACCTGCTTTCCTTGCAAAACACGACAATATAAGACAACCCCATTTCACAATCCAACGCATAGGTGATTAAGTAGACCGCATCAGTACTAAACATCTCCTCATCGTATTCACTACGATGAGAACACAACGATACTATAAAGTTAAATTGCATTTAAAGCATGGTTCACATGTTCCATATTCCCGTTCTCCCACGCAGGCTCCCATTAAGTACCACACGCGATCATCAATCTAAGGCCGGAACAATAGGCTTAGGAAGGCTTCAGCGTCGCGAATTTTTCGAACCGAATCGCATACACTTGTGAAATGACGTTTAGAATCGCTGATGTGTGTAGAACTTTCGATTTTTGTGTCGTGAAAGCTTCGTGCAGTATCGGTAATAGGTGTTTTGTTTGAGCAACGAGTCGTATTGACTGTTTTAGCTATTGTTAGGTTTTAATGGTATGTTATTTGACACGTCTATTTGCTGTCACGGTTTAGCGACGGTGAGGGAGGAAGCCATTTTTGTTTCCTTTTTTTACTTTTCTTAATAATTCTGTCTAGACTTTTAACACTTTAGAATGAATAATTAATTAACTATCTTTATTTTTCAGGTAAAACGAGTTTGGCTACGCTTTTTTTACGGTTTTTGTAATAAAATAGGTGCCAAGATTTTGTTTTTACCATTCTTTTTGCATAATATGCAGATTGCAAATCTTTAAACGTATGTAAAATTAAAGATCTGACAGAGGTTGCATGGAAACCTGTTGGCTGATGTCATTCGCCAAAAATAACTTTACTGCAGGTCATTTAAAAGCCAAACCCAACTAATTCTGAAGCCAAGTTTTTGTGCGTGTCTGCTACTAATATGGATATCCTAGGAGAGGAGATCAACCATTATACCTTTTTCGTGTGTTCATTGAAGGTTTATTCTAAAAACGTTAAAAGTATTAAACGTCTAACGGTACATAGCTTAAATACCTATGAATGGTAGTTTAGTTTTTGCCCTTTTTAATCATGAATGAAATTTGCATAGAGCGAGAATACAAAGTGCTTACGCCAACAAGATGCTTCGTCTCAGCATTTAAATAGACTGCCTTTGTTTAGTTCTCCCACGAATAGCAATAACGGAACATCACTAAATGGTTAGGTACGTCACTACTCACTACGTGCGAAAATCCGATGCGTTATTTGTACGTGAGAGAGTAAATTGAAATTTATGCCAGTCTGACAGCTCAATGAGACATAGTTTATTCGAAACAATGTCATTGGCAGAAGCTGTACTTGATTGGTTTATCGACGGTTTTTGTTTGCTCAGGCTGTAACCGTAGTTATTTGTTATTTCTTTCATGTACTGATGTGGATGGGGAAATAAATGTGAGTTTGTGTGATCAATGTTTAATGTTGACAGTGGGATCAGGCTTTAAGTGTCTTTAAACTTCTACGTATGCCATACCTATTTGGAATATTTAATCGTTTTGAATATAAGTAACAACTTCTGGTCAAGCTAGCCGTGAACCAAATTATCTCTTATTTTGTCTATAATTTAATAATAAACGGATCGCCCTTGACATTTCGCATAATTTGTATTAAACATTTTTTATTTGCACAAGATTTCAAAGAAATCGTCAGCCATTTTGCTAAGTAAATTAATCACCGATAAGATCTTTTAAAAGCAAAGCTTTCCTATTCTCAAACAATAAAATGGGGAATTATGTAGGTATTGTTAAGTTTGAAAGTATTTTATGCAAAATGGCGATGTCAAACCCGATTAAAGTTAATATAAATACTTAAGTGATTTCATATCTCGTATAATAAAATTCGCCGTAAAGGTTGCATAAAGCGTTTCTTCGACCTTTTTATGTCTTATCCAATATCCATTCTTTCACTTTGTCTCTTTTCACTTTTCATAATTCAAGTGGCATTTTCATGGTTGAGTAATTCGGTTGACTTTTTTTTATTAAACTGTATTTATGCAATCACAAAATGAGTCTTAATTATAGTCGCGAATGAATAGACAAAAATCAATTTTGATTGTAGATTAATTAATCTGCTTACCTTTTCCCAACTTTGTTGGCGTCGTCGTCCTCCAGTATAAGCAGCTGAATCCAGCATTTTCCATGGAGCGACTGCCTATCTGACCTCCACAACCAGTTACTGGGAAACACGATACTCCTTGGTTAGACTGGTTGTCAGGCTTTTTTGCTTCTGACTCTGGTAATGACTGTCAAAGATGTACGACTGACAGCTGGAAGCAAAGGCTTTACGTGCTTTCCAAGGTACGGAGGGGTCTCGATATGTAATGGACAGTCACCCATTCACGAACCGATCGCAACAAGCGCTCCGTAACCTTCATTCCTGTTCTCAGCGGCCGAGTCGCCTACTAAGCCAAACGATCGGTTATTATTTAGCCATTTTGACTGTAGGTACCATACATAGTATTTCCTTTGTTTGAACATTGATTTATCAATACAAATAAAAAAATCAGCTACCAGTACCTACTGCTTTTATAAGCCCTACTGTAGCAACTTTAATTGCGCAAGTACAATTGCGTAGCACTAAACACCACAAATAAGTACGTACTGCAGGTTGTTAACCCTTACGAGCGTCAAAATAACTTATTTTCCGCCCGACTCATAGATTGCCCTCCTATCAACTGATAAGCTATGATTTTCCATCATTACGAGGTCTATAATAAAACATCGTGGTATTCAAAAACCGTAGCACAGTACACACCGCAAAACAGTTTAGTATACCATGTCAGAAATTTTCCAGTTCCCGTATTTTTATGAACGTTTGCATTCTAATCTGTCCCACTCTACCAAAAACATCTCTAATTTAGCTACCTTTTGACAAGTTTTTGACATTGATTGTTAAAAAATCAAACAAGTCAGCCTATCGCAGTCTCCCGAACTGCGCCACAACACCTTGTCCTCCGCCTTCCGCACCCAATATGTCCCAGCCACCTTCTTAAGGTCGACGGTCCGTCTAGCCATCGGCTGTCATGTCACTGTCGCTGAGATGAAATTGCGACTAGATTATAATAATAATAATAAATTTATTGAACCAATGTTACAGTAAGTTATTATTATTACCTTAAAATTAACTTAACATCGCTCTGTAACTGTTAGCGATCATTATTTGGATCTTTACGGCGGTCCCCAAACTAGGCGGCGCCTGTATCTTGGGGACCAGAGTTGTTATACATAAAGCTATTTGCCACTGGAGTTTATGTAAGAATAGGTGAGTAATTGCAAATAATTAAATAAAACTAAATTAAATATTGAGATCAAAGTGAAAGTAAAACTTAACTCGTAAATCATTAAAAACCGAAATAAAGCTTAAATTGCACTGAACAAAGCCTAAAACTAAAAATATTAAACAATTAAAAATAAAATGTTAAATAATCAAAATAAAACTTCTTTATTATATGTATAAGTTACCTTATTCGACCAGAAAGAAATTAAATATGGGGTTTAAATGATAGATTTTCGTCAATGAGTAGACCTAAATAACGAATAGATGAGCAGTCTTCGCGTGATGTGTTGTCAAATAGTTCTGACATGTGTGAAATTTCAAAATTAGTTTGGGAGTTAGAAAATGTTATAAGTTTGGTTTTCTTTATATTAAGTGTAAGTAAATTACGGTCCAGTATTTGCGCTACTGTTGCTAATCCTTCTTCCGAACGGTGGTAGACCTGTTACCAGGGATTCGAAACATGTTTCATTACGGGGATTAGCCTTCGGTTGTAGTTGGGCTGGCTGTCTGTCTGTATGGTATTTATCTGTTTTTTCGGCTGTACACACTCGTGGTACACACATAAAGTACCTACATTATCAACCACTCTATAATAAAGATATTATTAAACATAAATAACGTTCAATGTTACGTTCAGGTAATTAATGGTTTGGTCAGAACGCATGAGTTTCGATCATCCAATCAACATTTCGTTTCGAACAGTCGTTTCGTAAGATCCCGATCGGTGAGTTCATACGAACATTATTAATCCTTCTACGGATTTTGCCTTTATTTTTTATACACTCCGGTATGCTTAGTGTGAGTTTGACAACATCGTTCGAATGACTTAACCATCGCGTAAATCGAGTTAACGTCAAACGTATCGAGAACCGAATGCATGCGAGTGCGAGTTAACATCGAAGCTAACCATCCAATACGCGTTTGGTCACCGTGAATTGCGAGCATTATTTTTCTTATGTTGGTGTCACGTAAACGTCCTCCGATAAACCGACCAAATAGAATGACATTTAGATTCACTGTTCTTAATGAAAGCGGCTGTCTATCAAATTTGTGTTGGTTATAACTTGACGTTTAGTTTGTGTGAAGGTTATTGTGATTTATATTTATTGGATTCTATTAATTAAAAATGAAGACAAGTTCGTCCCAATTATGTTACGATGGTGGCATTTATGGAGTAGTAAGTGTAATTTTAATTATTTGGTGATTAGAGAGCTTAGAGTTTGTGAAATTTGCATAAATAAAACTAAGTTTATTTGGTCTTCTAGGCATGGAGAATTGGAGACCTCAGCAAGCTATCTTCAACAAATATCATTGGTGTGCAAGTCGCTACGAACTTGGCAGTAGAAGAAGCTGGGTTGTCACGGGTTTAAACTTCTATTAAAACACCAACGGGTAGTCTAAAAATAAGTTACTTTATTGTGTCTCATAAATTGTATTCTTACAGGAGATTCACATTCAGCCCAATTCCACCTGTTACTTGTGCCTAATCTCTGAAGTGTTTTTGATGAAACTCTGAAAAGAGTTAGCCTGAAGTATGTTTATGTGTCGCGGCATCAGCTGAAAAACTCCATAAAATTTTTATGTTCTATGCATCCAACATTGGAATGAGCCAGGGCCATCAAGAGGCATTGCCCCTGCATAGTCGCCGCCTACCATGGCTCCTACACCTCTTTCTTTTGTGGAGATAAAGTGGAAGGTCAGAAAGAACTTTTTTAAGTTTTTAAAAGGCTCGAAGATGACAACTCATAATATACATAACTTTTATTATTTTTTCTAGAGACGGGCATGCTCTCCCCAACCAGACCTTCATCTTATGTCCATGTAGTACAGCCAGAGCCTGTTACGTCTGTGCAAACTACTTACTCCTCGCTGTGCAAGAATTCCAAGCAGACTCGTTTTAAAGAACAGCAACATAAAGATTACATGGACTCGAGGAGAGAGTAGAAAAGGATTAGAGAGCCGGAGGTGCAGGCTCAGAGGATTAAATATTTTAGAGAAAATTGTAGATACATTTTGTAAAGACTAATTAGATATATTTAATATTAAGTACTACTACTGCCCACCACCTTTTTTGGTATTATTCTTGTAAGTTAGTTTTAACTTAGAAGCTGAAATTTCATAAGAATTTGTGTGATATATAATATGTGTTCCTATTTACTACTTGTTATATTATTATGTAAACAATTTATGACAATAAAGTTATCTCAAAGTTCAACTAACTAGTTAAGAATTCGAAGAATTGTTATAATATCAAAATAAAGTTCCTAGTTTGTGACACAATTTAAGACTGATTATTGATGAATAAAAGTACTGCAACCTGCTTCGTGGTTGGTATTTCATTACCTCTAATTAAAATTTAATTACTTCTCTTACTATGGTCAGATTCACTACTCAACCTTTCTAATTCTAAACAGAAATAATTCATAAACACTTTCTGTCTTCGACACTTGCTTCACAGAAAGTCACCATGGAGAAACTGCCTATCTTGCCAGATAGGCAATTGCTCCATGTAGAATCCTACTGGTATTTACCTAAATCCAGTTGAGACTGAAAGCCGACCCAAATATGGGAAAGGAATAGCAGATGATGACTTTATAAAGAATATGGAATTAATAACAATCATAATTGATTATATGATTCATTATTAATTTGGAAAATACTGAAAGTACGTACCTACTTATTAGATTTGATTTTGATTAGGAAAAAAGTAAACATTTTGTTACAAGTGTGCTAAAATAATTTATTCTAGAGCATTCTTGACATTGATTTTAAAGTAACAACTACCTAATTTTAATAATATTCATTCATATTGGACTTATTGTAAATCACAAATCTTAATATTAATTGTACTTAGATACCTACTTATGAATGACATTTGAATATTTGTACACCATAATACGTTGTGGTAGTGTATAGAACTTAAAAAATATTAACACAATACTATATAAAACTACATTCATACAAATAAATAAATTCTAATTCTAAAAATACTTTCAAAACACAACAAACAAAGTACATTAAACTAAAAGTGTTGAAGTCTTTTAACTAATTGTTCTCTTAGAATCCTTCCTCTGATTAGGTCAGATGTTGAACCTCCTATTTATTTTCCTCCTATTCTCCCTGTGGGTCTCTGTGGGCCCATTGTGTTCTTCTTCATCATGTTGCAATCCTAGAAAGAAGTGTAATTTAGTATTCAATACACATTTAAGCTATTGACTGATTTGTAAAATTTGTTAACATACCAGTGATGTTCTCTTCTTCTTCTACAACATTATAATCAAGACCAATGTTATGGAGAATGCAGCAGGCTTGAATAATTCTGGTTCATTTAAGAGGCTTGTAGTGTAGCACTCTATCTTTGTTTAGACAGCGCCATCCATTCTTCAGCCTACCAAACATATTTTCTATGTCGACTCTGGCTGCCACATGCCTTTGATTGTAATTGGATTCTAGTGTGTCTGGAGCAGCACCTAAAATCGCAGTCATTAACCATGGCCATTGTGGATAACCTCTTCGATATAAACACTGCACATTTTTTGTGATATATTTTTAGCAACTCCCACTGGCCGCTGGTAAGACCCAGTTGCATAAAAAATAGTGCTGTAAGTACCTAAAAAAATAGTTTAAATGTGTTAAGTATGGACTCTGTGTAGTCTTTTGTAGGATGAAGGAAGTGTGTGTCACACAAATGCTGAAATTACCTTATCTTGGGTAGATAGACTTAAAACCAGTCAGCTGTTTCAGCTCTCAGCATAAAAACTTGACCGCTTTCTTCGGAAGCCGATATCTTCTCCTAAATTCGGCCTCCGGAAGATCTCTTGGCATTGCTAGAAGTACGGGCTTTTGCACGAACACTGGACATGTAATTGCGCCCTAGCGGTCTCAAACATCTTCCAAGCAAAATATAAACGTGATGCCATTTTCCAAGCAAAATATATTGGTTTTATGAACCCACACTACTAATTAAAATAAAATAACTTTGAAAATTCACCACACTCGCAAGGCTCTCACTACAAATCCTTCAGTGAAGAATTAACTTATTCGAAAGTGAGCGCGTTTCACAAACGAGCTGTCAAAACTGTCAAAATTGTAACTTACACTCGCGATAACACAAAGTCACGTTAATTTACGAGCTCACTATCGAGTGGGAATCGATCGTCACCATCGACAAAGTAAAATAATAAACTTACACTCGCATGTTTTAGTTCTCGCGTATGGCACCAGGTGGCGCTAATTCAGCGCCATACAAATCAGAGTAAACTCTAACGCGATGGTGAAGTTAGAAAAACTCACACTAAGCATACGGGACTCTTAAATCGAGCCACCTAGCCTAATGAGTTAGTATCGTCCATAACTTTAAAAAAATATATGAATGATCAAATAGTTTTTATGCAGTTTTGTAGCTGGCATATTTGTCGCCTAGTTGACATGCAATTGGTTCTAAATTTAAAATTGTAATCTCGAAAAACCAATTAAGAGTTTCAGTTGTTAATTTTTTAGGTAACCTGAACAAAACAGAAATTGAAAATTAGAGCTTTGATTATTGAATTCTTCGTATCTACGGATTGAAAAAGTTCCTTAATTGCTTTAGTTAATGTTTAAACCGTTTCTGGGTTGAAATTATGGATACTTCGCCTGAAGTAGCGGCTCAAGCTGTGGCTCTTCTTCAGTCCGGTTTAAGCCAGAGGAACGTAAGTACACAACTCCACATAAGCCGATGCGCTGTTCAAAGAGTGTACCACAGGTTCCTAGAGACTGGGGGATATGTTCGTCGTTTACGTGGACCACGATTTCGGGTAACAACAGAACGACAAGATCGATTTATGGTTGCGACCAGTTTGAGAAATCGTCACCTAACTTCAGTTCAGATCCATGAACAGCTTCGAGACTTTCATGGAGTCTCTATTAGTGCTCGTACTGTGAGGAGAAGACTTGCAGAACGTGGACTAAGACCGCATAAGCCTGCCAATGGGCTTAAATTAGCGCGTGCTCACCGAATGTCGCGCCTTCAGTTTGCGCGCCAACATTCACGCTGGACGCAAAGGCAATGGAGCCAGGTACTTTTTAGTGACGAGACAAAGATCATGCTTCATGGTAACGATGGAAGGAGGAAGGTCTACCGAAGGCAGGGAGAACGTTTTGTGCAGTGTTGCATAGAAGAGAAAGTAAGTTATGGCGGTGGGTCGTGGACCGTCTGGGGAGGCATTTCCGCCGCAGGCAAAACTGCACTTGAGTTTGTGTCTGGGCCTCGGATGCCATCACTAAATGCTGACCGTTATATACGCCTATGTTTGGAGGCTCATGTAATGCCGTATGCCGAGTTTGTAGGCCCAAACTTTATTTTTATGCATGATAATGCCCGACCCCACACGGCAGGAATCGTTAAAAATTATCTCCAAGACGTTGGTATTACCGTAATGGAATGGCCATCAAGAAGTCCCGACATGAACCCCATTGAGCACATGTAGGACGAGTTAAAGCGACGCGTTCGAGCTCGTCATCCAGCTCCACAAACACTACAGGAACTGAAAATTGTTATCGAAGAGGAATGGGAGAACATCCCACAAAATTCGATTTTAACACTAATTAATTCGATGCCTAATCGCATGAATGCTGTCATTAATGCTTTAGGAGGCAATACAAGTTATTGAATCAACAGATTTGTTTGACTAAAACATATTTTCTTTAAATATCCAACATATGTCTTAGACTGTACAAAGGCAAAATCAACACTTAGGTCATTTAAGTGCATTTAAAAAAAGAATGTATTCAAACTCAGAACAGCAGTACATGAGCCTAATATTGAATATGCCATCTACAAAACTGCATAAGAACTTTTTGATCATTCGTATATTTATTTAAAGTTATGGATGATATAAACTCATTATGCTAGGTGGCTCGATTTAGGAGTCCGGGAGTGTATTATATATATTTGGTTTCCTGTTCACTTTCCGTCAGGATTGAGTGTGAAAGGGAAACCGGTTCAATTCAAACAGTTTTTGATACAACTTTTGGTTAATTTACTTCTGCACAAACTTGTTTATATTATGATGAAGCGTTAGGTTGCCGTTTAGCTAATCTTTTACTGCTTTAGGCCATAAACTTCATAAAAACCTTGAAATTACAGAAAATACTTACATGAATTCACAAAACTCGCAGCTTTCGATCTTTAGCAGTCAGATCATTCATACTAACACACTGGATATCGAAGGCGGTAACCGTTAAGGTCAGTGCTGTCAATGTTTAATTAATAACTAATTCGCGTGCTCGTGAGATAATAACGTTAATTATCTTAAGAATATTTAAAAGATGTAATCACGAACTAATGAAGGTGATGATTCATCTGTGAAGCATGTATTATATATTAGTAACGTATATTATCTAGACATTCAACGAAACACACACATCCTATCCATAAATTACAAGAAGTAATCGAAATTAACTTAGACATTCAGGCTAACACTCCATTACCAAAATGATCCCATAGATAATTGACAGCATTTAAAAAGCTTATATGGGTGTGTTGGCAACACCGAGTGAAGCTACTTCGAGTGCTGGCAGTAAAGTTTTTGAAGGAAGGAACTTCCATAGAGTATAGAAAACTTGCCGTCATTATTATTTTATCATGCCGCGAAACGCGTTTGATTTTATGTTTTGTTAATATTTTCGTATTAATATTTATGTTGGTTTGCGTTTCTATAGCTAATGTTTTAAACACCCTCCGTATATAAATAGTTAATAGGTGGAACCTTATTTTGAATGATTTTACTAATGAACTAGGTTTTGCATGCGACTTCGTCTGCGTGAAATTTCCCCGACACACCCCGTCACATCGTCATCGCAGCGCCTGCCCTTGCTATTGCTTCGTTTCGCTTAGCGCCCTTCATCATTTTTTTCTTTTTGCCCGACTCCAAAGGGTCCTAGCGTGGTGTTTAATAGCCTATAGCCATCCTCAAAAATTGGGCTATCAAAGACAAAAAGAATTATTCAAATCCGACTGGACGTTCCAGAGATTAGCGCGTTCAAACCAACAAACTCTGCAGCTTTATTATTATTATAGGTAAATCTGAAATGAAAAATATTATCGTTTTCTCACGTTCTTGCATATTTTTCCCGGAAAAAAGGTAGCAAAAGGCAGTCAAGATAACGCACGCCACTATTGCTCTATTCTCGTACCAATAGATGAGGTGACGCCACCAATCTGATTCCCTCACGGCATGCAACTTTATCGCTTCCGCCTGCACCGGCGCGGGCGCCGAGAACGCAAGTAATAGCAGGCCTTATCTGAGACAAAAGTACCGACGCCACTATACCATGTTTTGGTCCGTTTACCCTATTTATAGAATGTTGTTTTTGAAAGGTCCTTAGTTCCGATAACAATATCCCCATATTTATTTAACGCCTATCCGTCTGTTGTTATGTAAGTATGTCGAAAAGCTATCTCTTATTTGGTTTAACCCTGTTATTTTTAGGATTAGTGTATTTCCTTTACTGTCTACGGCACGGTACTTGATCAGTGGTGGCTCAGTGGTAACGGACTCGATTTGTAGGTCGTAGTTTCGAATCCAGCGCTTTTCTTTGTGTAAATTATTTCATCACCACTCCTCTCAAAACGGTGAAGGAAAACATCGTGCGGAAACCGGCGTGTCCTAGAACCAAAAATTCGAAGACATGTGACATCTACCAACCCGCACTGGGCCCGCGTGGTGGATTACGGCCCATTGCCTCTCACCGAGAGATGGCCTCTGTCCCAGCATTGGGAACATTTTAATGCTGATTATGCTTTACTATCAGTGCTACACAATATTCCGTGAAAAATTGAGAACTGTTTTTAAATCGTAAATTAATTTGTATTTTTTTTTTGTTTCAGGTTAGTATTTCATTCATCTAAATCTTATGCATCATTATCACTTACTGAAAGCCGTTTGGTACTGGTAAGCTATCTTATTTATTAACTTGCTGTACTGTACCTATTAATCTCCTTAGTCCCAGTGTTTTCCCAGCATATCAGTGCCGGCGTTCGTAAAGGAAACTGGTCCTCCGTTTCTTAGGACCATTATTGATGATTTAGAGATAGTTTCTTGTTTTTGTTGCGTTACGTAAAATCAAGAACGAACTGTCGTCACGTTTAGAGAAATTTCCTATTCTTAACATGGTCTTTAAACTGCTATAGTAATATACTCTACATATAGCACAGGTGTTACTAGTATTTTTCGGCCGAAACCCTCCAGAAACGTAATCCTTTTCACTTATTTTAATCTATTGGAAACTTATAGCTAATATAAACAGTTTTCGTAAACAATATGCATTTGAAGGCCATTTACAAGTTTCCACTGATAATCACTTAAAACAAAAAAGACAACAAAAAGTTCGGTACAAAATACCTGTAAAATAAATTAGGTAACAAAATTATATACGCATTATTAAACCGCTCTTGCCTCCACAGCAAGAAAATACCATGGCAACAATAGACCGTCTGTCTTACACCAAACTTATGAATAATTCCAGATTCCAACCGTTAAAACGTTCCTTAATCCCTTTTTCGTGACATCTTCACCGCTATTCCATAGTAATACAGTTCCCAGACCGTTCTCACAGGTTCTATTCACAGCTATTACACTATTACCAGCTATTATGCAGTAGAAACCAAGTCAGTCACATCATCGAAGCTCGAACAATGTCAAGTGTTCGCTCACAAGCATTTTCCCGTTGCATTCATTGCCATAACGTTCAGCGATTCACCTATTTCGTCTAATGTTTTTATGCAACGCGATTTGTGCATAAACTTGTACATTATTGGTACTTATGTATTCGTAACGTGATTTTTAAATCGTTTCAGATTATATGACATTAGAATTGCTGATCGTGGGCGTTTGATATTGTTGTGCTTTTAAGTTTTACCATTTATGTATAAATTCCTTAAGTGATTTTTTTCTGTGGAAACCAAAGGCGTGTCGTTGAATTACAAAAAAATGTTGTTAGAAGTATTTCCTTATGGATTTATTTAATAACTATACTGACCGGTTCAATAATATACATGAAGAATCTTCGACATTTTAAGTAATTATAATATTTATTTAGTATTTTAACGTATTACGGAAGTCTGTTTAATTCAATAGTAACACCTACGTTTTGCCATCAAGACTATGATGGGAGTGGTAGGTACCCAATAGGTACCACGACCACCAATGCTTTTAAACAGTCCAGTCTGCATAACCCAGAACTTTCTCTCAATGCCAACAAAATGTATACAAAATGACCTACACAATTTTGCATCGCACATTTGTCACACAACATAATCTCGTGCATCTGGCAGTCGGCGCACGCGCACGTTGACATGCATGCCACGCACGCATCGGATAGCATCGCGAACATTGGTCCTATTTATTTTATTTATTTCGTTTTGCAGATTTTTTTTTAGAGACCAGCGCAAACATTACAAATAGAATAGAAATGGAATCTCTTCACTCATTAATTTTATTAAGCTTCATCATCTGCTAGCCTTTTCCCAACTATGTTGGGGTCTGCTTCCAGTCGAACCGGATGCACCTAAGCACCAGTATTTTACATGGAGTAACTGGTTATCTGTCCTCCACAACCCAGTTACTGTGTAATACGAAACCCGTTGGTAAGGCTGGTTAATTGAGCTTTTGATTCTGTAATCTAGGAAACTCTAGGACATGTAAGCCGGTCTAATAGTATTGTGAAGAGCTTTCTCCTATTTAGTTATCATGATTAGAAACTGATATAATTGCTTTCCAAACCAATTCTTTTGTCGAAGTATAGATTTACTTGATAACTTTGTCCAATTCACGGCAGTCAAATGTCAATCTTAAATCTTAGTTAAGAACAAATTATGACGTTACACGATGGTGATTTTTCTAAACTCATTCCAAACAGCTTTATCATGCTTTTATGCTTGAAAACTTTAACCTAATACCGAGCTAGTATTAGAATTTTAAACTATGGCTGACTAAACCATTTGATACAGTCCATACTGATACTCAAATGCCTTTTATGAAACCCTTGGTGAGATGGTTCTCTGAATATTTTGGACCGAGATCACACACGTGAAATATGCCGTTTCGTAAACAAGGCAAACTATAATATCAGCAATTAAGTACATTGTTAAATTCTTAAATAACAAAGACACATTTAAATATTCATGAAGGTTTGTTAACTTCAAATCAAGGTTTATCGTCTTAAATTACGATCGTTAAATTGGTCAAATTGCATATAAAACTATTAGAATCTTCCGCATTCCTACTCAAAGCAGCAATTAGGGTTTTATCATCGTGATCAACTTTCGAATCTTTAAGAGAAGTTCCAAATTCCGGTGCCATTTTTGGTCCTTATGCTCTTAAATGACGTATTTCAAAAGCAGTTTAGATGAAATCGTGTGGAGTTCGTACGTCACGGTGCCTGACGGTTACTCGGGTCACTACCCGTGAACTCGTCTGCATTTCCTCTATTTACTGGTTTACTGATGTACTAACCTCATGTTCTGGCTTATTTAGGGCGTGAATTGAATGAATATGCATTGTTTAAGTCAACGCGTAACAATGAGTAGGCTCTTTGGAGTGAAGAATATGTATTTATGCAGACGGTTAATTCCGCTACAGACGGTGATATAATCTACGCCGAACACCAGAAGTTATATTTTGTAAGGAGCTGATAGTGGGCTTGGTATAAACGACATCTTCGGTAAACCCCATCAAAAAGACTGAAGAACGTTAGAAAATGAAATGATTATGTACAATAGTTCACTCGCCTAATGGCAGAGATGTTATCTCAAAGAGAGTGGTTACGTTTCACAGCAATTTTTGACTTATTATTTAATCAAACCATTTGAAACGTAACATGTGAAATGTCATCACGAACTATACTTTGAGCACATTATCATCTCATTAACTAGCTCTGGCGTCTACGATCGTGTGCGAAATAACCCATCTGCTTGTGGTGAAACCTGTGCGAGCCGACCTTTGACACATAATCCAAGATGGCTGCCGAGCTGTCAAACTAAATACTCTTACTTTCCTTATCTGCTAACGAATCATATTTTACCGTTTCGTAGCCCCTTTTGAAGATTCATTGTGGCTTTGATTCACAGATACAATTGTGAAATCATTTTAAAAGAATTAACACTTTTTGTTGCCCGAAAATGACTGACTACCGGTGGCTGTATTGATTGTGTAATCCACACTTGAAACGCCATCCTTTTCTATGGCATTGTCGATGAAAGAGAGGAAATTACGGAAATAAACTATACAAATGTAACTTTCGGTTATACTAAACCGAATAAGCATTTCTAATTCGCAAATAATAGTGAATCAGTCCCGGATAATGCCGGTTAAGATATGGCGCGTTATTTGAGTCCATAAACGATAAGTAGCCGTGCAAATCTTGTATCGTATTCATAGTTCAATTATTTAAACTTTGTAATTTCGCCGAGATGTATTTATCGGCCAAACATGACATTTGAAGAAATTACAATGAATAGTTACGTGATTTTATTGTGTTTGTGGCGTGCACTACATTATGGTTAATGTATCATGGGCAACCTCGATTCGCCGAGCGCAGTAAAGCCATAGAAATTGTACATTACAGTTTCCTTACGAGTATGTGTTCTTTCGTCTGTTATGATTGATACCTGGAGTTTTCTGTAGAGTTTTTTACTGATTCATGTTGTCCGTTTAAGTTATGACTTAAGTGAGGTGGTTTCTTATGAATCAGTGAAGAACTTGTTTGTTGTTTTTATAGGTTTGTTTTATTCATTAGTTGTCGTTCACCGAACATTCTTGTTCAGTATTTTTAGACTCGTCTCATGAATTTTAATTTAACGATTTTTAGGTAGCAGATATTTGTTATCAAATTAAATTCAGAAGCTCGGTGAGTTGAGTATGAGTAGCTCTTAGAAATCTTGCTTTATCATTCAATAAAGATAGTGGGGGTCCAGAGGTTCATGAGCAAAATGAGGCTGATTTTATGGTCGGGTTAGGTGTAATAAGCCGTAAATCTCCATTACTTTTACGACTTGAACTAGGCCTCGGCAGACCGTTGTTTACTAGCTTTCGCTCGCGCCTTTATTCACGTTCGAAGAACATTTTTAAAAGTGCTTTAAACATTTAACAATTAGGTACCATTTATCTCTGTACATCTTAGACCAAATCAGAGAAAAAGGAAGGTGTAAAATACCAGAACGCTCATTAAATTCATTCCTGTTTCTGGTCCGCCGGAGCAGTAATAGGGATTAATGCGACATAACTTAAATAAATAACCTACAATCTCTAACATATTCAAAAGCTTAGTAAATGAATGAAAAACGTAGAACACCATCCTACGCAGGTCGTAAGACTGATGAGGTGTTTAACAATAGACAAGAAACTGGTCACTATTCATACTGCTATGTTCGAACTTCGAATGCAATGGTGGTTCCAGTTGTATCAGTCAGCATTACGATGCATTGTCTATGCATAGAACTGGCAAAAGTTATGCAAAATTTTCACACATCGCATAAATATCCAATAGCCGCTGTGCTTGCGTCCGTCTGATCTCTAGCGACGCGTCTCTCGGATACGCAACGCAATGTTTCTTAACCAGGGACAACGTGACACGAATACCTACTGCATTGCCCAGGCTAAAGGGTAAGCAGAAGAACTGTCAATACAAGTGAGTACACACTCAGGCTGCCAGCCAATTATGTTAGCCAATCCGGCAACTGCATTTCTGTGCATTGACCAATCGCAGCCTCCTTACGGTGTCTATGTCTGTCTCATTATCTTTCGTATTCAGTGAAGCATGCTATTTGCTTAGTGCGGTTTGTAACTTGGTAATCCAACCATTCCTTATCGAAAATTGTGAAGATATACTGTTACTTTTACTATAACCGTGTGAGTTAAAGTCCTCGTATAATTTTACACGACAGCACCGGAAGAAAACACTTTCAGTGTCTGTTAGGCCGTTAAAGAAGTGGGACTCACTTTCTATATTGCATTAGCGGGGTAGTCTTGCCTGATAAACTTCGTAATCTGTTTATCATATACAAGCATCGTCTATACATAAGTACGGAGTAACAAGATGCGTGTATTGGACAATCGGTGTTCCACTTGCGATGGAGGTACGCAGATCTATTGACTTTGACATTTCGGACCGTCTCCTAAAGGTCTTCAATATTTGTGCTATTGTAAAAGTTGTTAGAATGCTCTAAGACAGTGGTTCTCAAACTTTTTTGGTGACGGAACCCTTTTGGGAAGCAAAATACTTGATGGAACCCTACAATAAAACAATAGTTTTTAAAAGTGTATTCTTTATTAATAAGCATAATAAAATTACAATGTAACAGTTACTAATTATTACTTACTTTACCACATGGCAAGTACAATAATAGAAGATATTAAAAAAGAAAAAAATCTAACTAATGGGAGGTATGAAACTGTTTTTTATTTTTCATCAATTGGTTGATATCAGGTTTGATAGAAGACAGTTGAAGTCTCATATCAGGTTCGGCGTCCAGTCTATTGCGATATTTTGTTTTCGTGGCTGCATAGGTTGAGAATCCTGTTTCGCACAAATATGTTGTTGGGAACGGGAGAAGAATATTCAGAGCCATTTTGCCAAGCATTGGATATTCATCACGGATTCTGCACCAAAAATCGTTGAGAGGCGTCGTTTTGAACAGTGACTCCATACTTGTGTCTGATGACATTTCTAAAAGAGATTCATATATCTCGTTTGACATACTTTCGGGCTTTTCCAAGTTAGGTAAAAAAGGATTATGAATCCATGAATTCAGTTTCATTTTTGTATTCTGTTCTTCGGGAAAATACTTTTCAAAAGATGCGCGCATCGATCTGAGATATTGGACCAATTCTCCAAACACATCATTTTGAAACATTTCTGAGTCGTTATCGCTAACAAACTCACTGAGTGACGTAAAGCTTTCTATTTCTTTCTTACCAACGCAAATAATCCAAAAATCTAATTTTCTTTTGAAGGCAGTTATTTTGTTATAGGCCTGAAACACTGTTGTCTGTTTACCTTGCAATGATAAATTCAATTCGTTCAGTTTTTGAAAGATATCCGCCATAAAAGACAATCGGAACAACCAAGTTTTATCATACAAACGGTCCTTCAAATTAAAAGAAGTATCTGCTGAAAGAAACATTTGTAACTCGGCTCTAAGTTCAAATAGCCTTGTTAAAGTTTTACCTCGAGACAGCCATCGCACTTCTGTATGGAGCAGCAGTGTTTTATGTTTGCTGCCATAATCTTCACACAATAATGAGAACAATCGGGATTGTAGTGGTCGTGATTTGATAAAATTAATTATTTTTACCGCTTCATCCATAACTAATTTTAGATTTGACGGCATTTGCTTCATCGCAAGTGCTTGTCTATGCAGAATACAATGGCTGGAACTACAATTAGGCGCTTTATTTTTTATTCGTGACACTGCTCCTGCTGTTTTACCTGTCATCGCCTTGGCCCCATCTGTACAAATGTCAATGCAATTGTTCCAACTGATATTATTTTCTTCAAAAAATATATTTATTTTATTAAAAATTTCTTCCCCGGTAGTGTTTGTGAGCAGCGGTGAACACATAAGCATGTCTTCTTTAAAAGAACTTTCATATGGATATCTCACGATAACCAGCAAGATAGCCAAACCAGCGACATCAGTTGACTCGTCCATTTGCAAGGCGAATCGTGTTTTTTGTAGACGTGTAACTAGTTCTTGTTTGACGTAGCTTGCCAGATCATGGATTCGCCGTGAAACAGTATCGTTTGATAGCGGCACAGTAGAAAGATGCTTTGCAGATTTTTCATCGAGCATACATTTTGTTATGTCTAATACACATGGCTTTATTAAATTCTCAGCGATAGTGTGCGCTTCACCTGCTTGTGCAATGCGATAGCTAACTAAATATGATGCCTCCGTGGCCTTTTCGTTGATAGTTTGTGTTACATGCATCATATTTTTTTGACTTTCCAATAACTGATCTTTTTTACGAACAAAAAATTCTTTATTCTTGTCTTTAGACTCGGGGTGCACAGTTTCTAAATGTCGGCGCAATTTGGCAGGTGCCATGGAACTATTAGGAAGCAGTTTACTACATAGCATGCAGAGAGGTGAGCCGTTGGAATTAACAAATCCGAAACTGATATATGATTCATCATACTTCCTTTTTTTCGTCTTTGAAACCGTCGAGCTTGACGTCGCGGCATCATCGTCTGGATCGGTGATTGCTATATTCTCCGTGCGTACTGCTTTTGAACATTCAGCGTCATTAGAAGATGTTGTTGCAACACGTTTAACACCTTTAAGCCAACGTTCCATTCTTCTTTATTTATAATGTTACACGTCAGGATAGTGGGGTCTAAATAATGCACAATCGTTACTGCGTATAAGAGACTAAGTTTAGTACAATGAAGAAATGTATAAAACTGAGACAACGAATACAGCAGGCAGTAGAACAATGAACACTAGTTTCTCGCTAGCAAGCTTATAAGTAGGTAGGCAGGAACTTATCGCTCCGAACGCTAATTGTCAACTGACTGACGAGGCGCGACACGCGATCGCCGCTTTTATACTTAGTCCTAGACTCGATCTCGAATATTCTCGAAAATACTCGAGTCGGCGCCTTTGATAAACAAAAAGCAAAAATAAAAAGAGAAATATAAAAATTACGTTGTAAACAATCTCGACTTTATTTTTTTAAGTTAGAGTCGAAAGTCGCTTGTTGACAACTATAGCGTCTAATACAGAGGCGGCTTTTATCAAAGGGACTGCGCGCTCACAAGTATACCTACAAGTATACATGTTGATACCAAAGTTATGAGATATTGTACCAGTTATTGTAACACATGTTTATACAAATACAAATAAATAAATAAATATACATACGCGCGGCCGCGGTGTCAAAACGTTCGACCAGAGAGAGGTGTTTTGATTTTTTTTTCTAAATTCTTGAGGAACCCCTACAGAGGTATCGCGGAACCCTAGGGTTCCGCGGAACACACTTAGAGTATAGCTGCTCTAAGACAAAGTTCACATAATCGATGAAAAATCACAAACTTAGTAGAGTTAATGATGCTTATTCACCATTTCTGAATCTAAGGGTTACCAAAATAACGACGCGCAGTTTCATTTATTATTTGAGTTTGAAACACCATTAACCATGTTTGGTGTCTACGACTTTGCTGAGAAAAAGTAGGCGGACAGTTAACTTTACAGACGGAAGTTTGACAATAAGAATGACAATTACGAATTTACATAAATTCAAAAAATGTCAGATGTGTAGACTTATGGAAGTAGACTTATGGAAGTAAAAATGCGTGGGCCGCAACATTGGAGATTGAGGAAAGTGCGAATAAAAGACCTGAGAGGCAATTCTCAAAAGAGAACAGCAAGCAAGGTTTCAAATTGTTTATGATTTTGCAGAAGGTTTTTTCACAGAAGTAATGAGTCACTCCAAAATTCCCCGTAGTGATGAAACAGCGTAGTCGGTCCAAAATGGCTACTACCGATACCTATTAATGATTCTTCATAAGCCATTGTACTATATGCCCCAGAACAAAATGCGTTTACACCATAAAGCCAGCCTAATAGAAGCCGTTCGTTATCACTTCGTGTTGTATAAACAACTTTGACAAGTACCCTACGTTTACATACACGACACTTGACCGGCAAACCCTGTAGTATATACCTACTATTGTGTGCTATCTGGAAGTAGGCCTCGCTTTCTACCTTGTGTTCATGCGTTTTCGCTGGCTGATAATAATAATATCTGAATTGTCTATGGGGATCTTTATCTGAAGTTAGAGAGGATATAATATATTTGATGTGAAATTCAAGGGATGCACTGGCGATGAGTAGAAGGACATTAAATCTTTCGTGAATAAAAGCTCACAGTGGGTCCAAATTGGAGAAGAGCCGCTAGAGATAGGATTCCGTGGAAGTTCTTAGAGGAAGGAAGACTTTGCCAAAAAGCACACTGAACTAAGAGATGTTCTGTAAACTACTGAAAATACCGCTACGCAAAGATGATCAGAATAAAAGTGTTATTATAATTTATAACTATCTCATGTCTCGTGAATATGGAACTAGGAGTTCCAATTTCCATGGTCGAACAGAAATAAATTTATACATACAAACCTACAACCTTAAAGATGACGTAAGTAAGTTGTTAAGATACGCAATGAATATCGAACGAATTCTAGGAAACTATAAATTAACTATTGAACTGGCTCCGCTTCTACCAGTTACACGTTAGAGCGTGATTATTAAATCTATTAGACCACTAAAATACTATCTATTATTATCATCACGATTTAGCATTCCCGACTTCTGAATTAATTACGAAACTAATAACCATATTGACATTGCGAAACTGTGTTGATTTACTTGGCGTGCTTCATTTATTTCAAAACGAACTTATCTGATACCCTGATACCTAAGTTGTTACGCATTAGGAATGTTCTAAAACAAGCCGTAAAATCAATAGAATAATGGTTCCTGTCGTTTCCTAAACGATACATTATTAATATTTCTTGCATGTACTTTATCTTGCTTGATAATGTAACAAAATATACCTAATACGGGTATAATAGGAAGCTGGCTGATAGTTGATAGATAAACATTTAGACCAAATAGTTTACATGTGCTGTAAATTGTACTGTTCAGTATTGTTGTAAACTGGATCGCAAAAAATGTACTCGACTCCTTTAATGTTAGGGCTTGCTGTTGAGATTAAGAGGAAAGTATCCTATGTAAAGATGATGTAAATACAAATTCAATGAACATTGCGCATAACTATGGAGGTACTGCCATTAAAAAGCTTATCCAATTAATGGAAACCGACTAACCTTTAACATCGGATGCTATTAGACATGTGCCAGATCGTTAAAAATATTTAGATGTCCACATCAAGCAATTTTCCAATAGCCCTTTTAATAGCCCCGAGTGATCTGTAAAAACTAAAACTACATTGCATACTGCTAATGAACCGAGTGTATTCACTACACTACCACATCTAACGATCAAGCTACTTCTATTTTAGCTCACTAATCACTTGCACTAATCAAAGTGTAAACATGGTGTAATATATTATCTGAGTTTGACAAGAACAAGGTTGTAGAGGTCTTGATTTTCTATGTGCGGAAAGTTAGCCCGCGGCGATCCTGGCCGGGCTGTAATTAAAAGGACCGAAGTATGTACTACACCGTATAGGGAGCTTAAAGTTATGGCAGTTATATGTACTAGAACCAAAGTTTATTACAGTTGAACATATAGTTGTCTGATACAAGGGCTTGGTGTAAACATCGTCGTAAAAACTGTCTATGTCAAAGTCTTTAAAGAGTTGTTAATGAATTATAAAACACATAATATGTACATTTCAGAAAAAAAATATAGTGGTTTATATTGCAATGAGCTTAAGTATATTATACTATACAAGCTGGCTGGACAACTTTTCTATGAACCTGCAGATTTTTTTTTTTTTTTTCATAGCCGACGAAAGATTTCTACGCTAGGGAATCTAGAATCATGTATTGTGTTGAGTGCATGTTTACAGTTGGCGCGTCGATGTCCATACCAACCAGTATAGGTTTTTTTATTGAGTAGAGGAACCGTTGATCATGAATTGAAACTGCTTTGATAAACGAAACGATGAATATCCGCTCTTTCAAAGTTAACCTTCGTAACCCATTATTCAAATGAGAAGCTTCTAATATTCCTTTGATTTTCATTGTCAAGTCATTCATGCAAATTAGGCAAAACATAATATCATATTCATAAACACTTGGTGGGCACGAATTTTGTTTATAATCAAGAGTCATTCAGCGAAGATGATCTTGACACTTAGTTTGCGTCATCATTATGTTAGTTCTGTTGCAATTACTTGCAATAGGCTAACATATGCTTCTTGAAATGTTAATAAGATATTGTTGTTTTAAGAGACTGCCTCGTTGGTCTAGTAGCGCTACTGCTGAGCATGAGGTCATGGGTTTGATTTCCAGGTTAGGCACATTGTTATTGCACCTTGGATGTCATATTAATGCCACTAATGCCGCTATCAACGTGGCCACCTACTGGGATCAAACAATATAAAATATCGAAGAAGAGTAGGTACATACCATCGACACGAAAAGAAGAAAACAGTGTTTTTGGGTTTTTCCATCAGGAATTTCTCAGTAGCATCTCGGAATCTGGAGATGTGCTCTGTTGATGGTAATAGGTCCGTCTCTATGGGACTTAAACATAACCGGCGAAATGTGGGTACAGGTACACCTCTGCATAGGTAACCCCTTTGAGTAGATATTACAGGCATGATTTTATGTTATATAATGTTATGTGTTGTTTTAAGAACTTGGTCAATAATATTAAAAAAAACTTCATGAATATAACTTCTTAACCATAAAATACGCCAACATTCGTTTAGTTCGTATGCCATCTTGTTTGAAGCCCTAAGGGACCTCTTATTTAAAAGTCTAGACAGGTTTAAAAATAAAGAAACCTTTTTCAATATGCAAGTCTTATTTCTGTCTAAGTTTAAGTGTAAAAATTCTAAGTAAAACTCACTTAACTTGCTTGTTAAGCATCACGTTGGGTGTAAAACAAGTGACTCGCTCAAGGCAAATTCTTGGGGAGATTACTGCAATGTTTAAATTGTACCCTAGGGGTGTGTGTAATCCTAGATGTCATTTGTTTGTAAGGTAAATGTTACAAACAATGAAAAATACTATAAAATTGCAATATAACAAATGCCAGATTAGCTAAGTGCTGCGAAACCTATTTCAAATGAAATTTTGGTAAGAAAGACCATATAGCATGTATCAAAAATGAGTGGACATAATTATTATTTTTCTTGATTACGCTGTTGGTCCCGTGGAGAAAGTTGTCCAGTTCGCTGGTCTGTACTACACCCTTAAATATGACCACATCGACTGCATCTTCGATACAGGCTGTTTATGGAGTAAAATACCTTGAAGAAGGTACATACAGACTGTCTAATTTGGCCCATACAATCGGATTGATACAAGACTTCTACACTTTAATCGCCTAACCCAAAACCAAACGATGGGACACTTAATATCATGTCCTGCGTGTCCTGGCAGCTGCACGTTACAGGAACTGATGGACGCTGGTCATGGCGCCAAACAAGTAGCCGAATTCTGGGCCGAGTCCATTTAGATTGCTATCGACACGCTAGGAAGAAGAGAGGATCGCCTGATGATTATCACCTTTTCTAATCGCGTCTGCCATGTTTCTGAATTTCTGAGAGGCGTTAAGGAAAACCTTAACTATCGTCTTTCGACACTTGTAATTACGTAATCAAATACATATTTTTTCCGGTGATCGAATGCAAAAAGTCACGCAATAGAAACATTAGGTGCGCAATCGCATCGTTAGAGTACCTATTTGTAAAAGTATTGCAACTGCACTTGCTTCACGGCATATCATCCTTAAAATGATGCTACAAGCTTGAGCAATATAGTCGATATATCTGTCAATTGACAGCTGATAATGTAATATGGTCACAGAAATATGTGAGAAAATTGTTACTGTGTATTGAAATAGGTATATGTACACTCAGTTCTGATGCAATGAAGATTATTGATTGGTCCAAAGCTTAGCTTGGCTTGGAACTGATATAGGTTTTAATAAAAACAAAACGAGCTCCACGTTAATACAGGTTGCACCTATGGTATTAGAAGCGAAAATGATGATATCGGTCTCATTTTCCAGAGCATAAAGGGGCTTTTGTAACGTGTTTGGCCCAAGATAATATTTACAGCCTCCACGAAACCTGATACAATAAACAACGTAAGTTTCAGCTAACTAATTTGTTGACAACCTTAAATAAAAACAAGCAACCCTAAATTGGTGCAAGAAGCGTGTGATTTACAACGAGACACGCCGCAGGCGACAGAGTTCCTAAGAAGATCTACAGATTGTACCGCACCGTAATACACAATACATTTAGTTCTACGTCTATTTACCTAATACAGCATGAGAACCGTGCTAAAGTCGAAATTTCAAACAGTAATTGGCGATTGTTTAGTTCATTCACTTCATTCCAATTCAATTTCGTGATATTTATAGCGTTTAAGTGACCATACAACGGTCAAAAGTCACTCGCTCGGATACCAATATTGTGTATCTCGTTATTTCGAAACGTTTACACAATTCGCTTATTATTCGGTAGTTAGATTCTTTTGCCTTTACCGATAATATTCTGTACATATCTGTTTCGAAGTAAAACGTTCTAAGTAACTCTATCACTCTTTGATATATATTTCAAAAGTTTCATTGCGTGCGGTTTTAATGTCATGTATTTGTAAATTTAGACGTCTTTAAATAACCATTTCAGTAATATGTTCGTATTTATGCCAGACAAAATAGATAAAAGGTCAATATTAACTTTAGTAATGACTATACTCGTAATTACTTTTGACAGGTTTTGCAATTTGTACACGCCAGACTGTATTTTGCCCGTAAACTTAGTTTTAGGAATTATCATGTTTGGGAAATAGAAGGATTTCTCACAGAATACACATTTAACATTTTCTGACCTTAACGTTTGCATTAACCTTAGCGATCAAACTTCCGACTCGGATGATCCGAGCATAAACGAAGATAGCCGAAGTACTCATAAAATTTCTCAGCTATCTCCAAGCAACGGAATACCTATGTATTAGCTACTAAGGTACTATCCCCGTGCACGTTGTGAAAGTTTACCTTAGGTAAATAGGTTACCATGGTGCTTGTGCAGGCCACTTGTCACCTACTAGCACATAGCCCGTTACTGTTTAACGTGACTTCACACAATTCCTAGAATGCAGGCACCTTACACCTCCTTTGAAATGTAAAACCTTTGTTCGGAGCAAAAAGGTTTGAAGTTCTCCTACTAATTACTGGTTGAAGCAGTGCCACTTTGACTTCACAATTAAAGGGCGATAAGGTATAGCGCGTTAAATTCAAATTTACTTACTTTTTTGGCAATTCTAGGTCAGTCTCAGCCGCTTGGGTTGTATGTTGATTAAATATGATTCGCGGTATGGCTTTACAGAATTATGATAATTATAATCAGCAATACAAGGTAGAATTGGCATCAAATATCATGATTTCATGAAATAGTCATTCGATAGGGTAATATGAATTTAGAGATGTATTGATGATTTTTGTGATTATAATTCTATAAATAAATGTTTTTACGGTCGCGAATCATATTTAGATTAACATACAACCTGATACTCGTACTGACCAGCAAATTGCAAAGAAACGTAAGAAAATTTGAATTTCACGGGATTCCCTAAGTCGCTTTTTTCCTTAAGTACTATATTGCAAATGTTTAATACATGGAAGTAAAACTGCCAAGTGCTACACTCTGCTTATGTAGAATCTAATTCTTGTATATTCAAGGACCTGGGTGCCCAGTTTAGCTTGGCACTTCTAGCGGCTCTGCTTTGAAACGTAAATTGTAACAGTGTATAGAATTTTCTATCTTGCCACCTGCCATGTTACTCTTGGCACCGGAACGTATCAACTTTCATATTATTTGACGTCTCATATCTCCAGCTTAGATCAGACTTAACTTCTCTGTACTAACAATGTCTTCCCAATCTACTTCAGCTTACCGATGAGATTAAAATTAATGATACAACTAGGTAAGTACATTGGAAGAAATGCTTTTCCGTCTAGAATATTAATGGCAACATTAAATGGCATTATAGGGACAAGCCCGGCTGTTTTACTTTGTAACAAAGTGGTTTAGATTACAAAACAGTTTGAGCAAACTGCTCTTAAGTCGTTAATGAGTGTTAAACTTTTATGAGAATTTTGAGGGAGTTGTTTATTAAGCTACATAATATTTGCAAAGGCTTCCCCATCATTGCCTTGAACTTCGGTTCAGCTCAATGGGTAGAAAGAGTAATATGAAACTATTGCTTCGTTGCCCCTGCATTACGCCTTGTAAGGTTTCAGTTTGTGTTCATCGATACCTTTAGGTACTACAACTGTGGTTATATGTAAGTTGGCATTGTTGTCAAAATTCGCATATATGTAGTTCTTGTATACTGTCTATTCTTATTGCATGTTTGAGCATTTTGATATAAAAAAATCGAAACTAACTTTATACATCTGAAATCAAATCGTTTTATTCAAATGCTCTAAAGCAACCAGTCCCATTTCTTCGATCACGAAATAGCCTGCCAAGCTTAAGTCTCAATCCTAGTTTACAGGTATTAAAGGATGTCACAATTTATGCATTTTACGTGCGAAACTCCCACATTTGACCCTCAGCAGTGCAGGCAATTCACTGAATATGTAAATTTTAGTGTCCATAGCACCTTTTGTCAGCTAACGAGGTGTTCAATCGGTTCTTAATGCGAGATAAAATGGGCTGTGAGCGTAAATAGTATATTCTGTTTTACATATTGATATTAAACCCAAGAAGCTTACCAATGGGTTTTGCATTGTTTTGGAAGAGGCTATTGGGAATAGAGTTTTCTGCCGCAGACTATTGCAGATTCTTTCAATTAAAGTTTTCCGAATCTCGCTCGATAGCAGATACGTATATTTTTCTGGCTCACCTGGTACACTGCTGAGAAATTGGCGAGCGTTGTAAGCTTAGAGCTATTTTAATAATTTGCTGAAATGAAACCCAAAACATTGCTAAACGCACCTCTGACCTCACGAAGTGAATGAAAAGTAATTTTGATATAGAGCGTTTAAATCTTATCCAAAAATTCCCCAGTGTTATTTATGTATATTGACTGCTTGATTAACAGATACCTACGGCGAGACTACAAAAGGTTTATTATAGATTACTACCGCTTCAATTGCTTTTCGAATAACATAGTGCTATAAACACTTATTGCCAATATCCTTTAACCAAAAACCAGTATAACTGGACTAGTCACGGACGAGGCTTGAGATCCCGTTAGGGAAGTAAATCACATTAATGCTTTCCTACGCGTTGTACCCGTCATAGTGTGGCAGAGTTACATGTGGATAATTACGTGTATAATCCATTTCCGATGGTTTACTAGCGCATTCCTCTTCAAATAGGTTTCGACCAGCAGCGGCCAGGTATATTGCAAATATTTGCCCTGGTAGTGAGCGTGTTGATTTGAAAATGGATCTCTTAAATTGGTTGTTGTTTCCACAAAAAGGACGACACCACAAGCTTAAACGTAGAACCCACCTTAGCATTGATTTCTTACGTAAATAAACCAAATAAGTCCACAAAATAAATCTCTCACTTCAAACGGTATCTTAAAACACGACAACTTAGGAATAGTCACAGCATAATCAGATAACAACGTACAGAATTCCTTTTGTAGAAGCTATAAAGAATCCCAATCTCCAAATGAAATACGCAACTAAATCAAAACGTATCAGTTCGAAGACAAAGTCCCAGCAGGTGGACATAGCTGACGACAACAGAGGTAGAACTGTAGAACACAGTTTTCTGTGAGCATCGTTCGTTCTATCACATAAATTATCCGCGTGCTCCCATACGGTGCGGGTTGCGCTTGCGCTGGGTATGCAAGGCATGAGCTGGAAGAGATTAGCGAGTTGACTTTGGATTTTGGCGCGTACGACACGATGCCGCGGTTGTGATATTTGATGAAGAAGTAAATAAGAGGTGCTGACGACAAGACACTATTTGATTTCATGGTTTTCATGATGTGTTTGCATTAAGGCATAGACAGAAATAAAAAAAAGCTAAGGTGACTACAAATCTATACAGGTCAAGCCAATGACAATACTAAACACTTTTATGTACACTACTGCCATCTTGTTTATAATAGCCCCTCATGAATAGTCATGAATGACTCTTTCATTCTTGTTTTTTTTTCTCTTCAATGAAATAATTGGCTTCGTTGATATGTATAACGCGTCGTTAAAGGCGATAACAGCGCTCATTCTCCAACACTGAGCCATTAAACACCATTTAATATTCCATACAGGCAACTGAGATAAATAACCTATCTGCGATAAAATCGCAATCGATTCGCAATTAACTTCCCTTCACACGTATAAAAAAATATATTGGTTACTAATAACAGAAATTCTATCCTAGTTAATTACATTTTTTCGCCACCCACTTGTGCTTTGGGCCATAAATATTGTAACTAATGCACGCCCATTCGCTGTCAAGCGGTACCGGCGGTATATCGGAAGAGGTGTGCAGATACGAACGGGTTGACGTATGCTACGTTATTAATTATAGCCAGTCTGGTGAAGTATTTTCGTATATGCATGGGAATTTAATCGTGAGGTCTGTTAGGAAAAGCTCATCGTTCTCTCGTTAACGAGACGTGTGAATTAACTGTTGGTTTCTCTAGTGTGAGGGTAATTTCCTATGCAGTAAACTGGAGATGGTTAGATGATTTACACCTGACTATCTAGTCTTTCTCTTCACTTTTTGCTTAGCATAATCAGCCTTTAACGTTCCCACTGCTGGGACACAGGTATCTTCTCTGTGAGAGGGAGTGGGCCGTAATTCACCTCGCGGGCCCAGTTCGGGTTGGTAGGTAGGACATGCCGGTTTCCTCACGAGGTTTTCCTTCACCTTTTTGAGAACAGTGGTGATGAAATAAATTACACAAACTATAGCACCTGCCTGGGTTTCAATCCACGAACACCAACTTGTAAGTTGCTACTGGCCGTTACTACTGAGCCACCACACCTCTACTACTTTTTGCTGCGGCTCCTATTATCCTTCACGTCGCTCTATTTCCGACAAGGCGTCCGTTCGTAAGTCCGAATGAAAGATAGCATGTCGTTTCATCTCTGTGCACTATTACAACTATTCACCTTGTTGTAGGTCGAACAACTTTGATCGATGGTTTTGTATCAACACAATCGACTGGACTGTTATTCCGTTTTGTCTACACAGTTGCATATTGACACAGTAAACACTCGCCGATCATCGATTCACGAGCCCTTATTCTAATGAGTGCAAGTCACTCGATTTAATCACCAAGTTGCAATAGTAGTTCACTCGTAATTTGTAGTGTGGCATATTTAGACCGCGCTGTCTCATTGTTGGGTTAAGCTCCTTTGAGGTTGAGGCCTCCACCGGTCTCCATGATTCTGGTTTTATTGAATTCGTCGAAAGTCTAATGTATATTTCCAACTGCTCGGTCTATTTCATTCTCGTTACTAATACCAAGTATCACAATACCTAGTAATCTAATATCTTTGACTCCATTGCGTAGACTTACTAACATTCCTATTAATCTTACAAAACTACGCAAAATTCTTGTACTGGGAATAGGTTCACTATGATTACCCAATTTGAACTGGTGACCTTTCGATCGTAAATCCACACCCTATCTCCGGGCTATGTGTCTATCGGTTAAATGTAAATATCTTAAAGGCATTTTAAGCGACCTGACTTGATATGCACGACAGATTTGTAAAATGGCAAGGAAAATGGTCCCAAATATCACGCACTTATCCGCCGATTTGTAAGCGAAACAATGGCGGAAAGAGATAATGTTGGATACAATGCCGAATACTAAAGGGGAGTCTGTTGTGTGTTTAGAAATAGATAGGCTTTCAAAGCAGACTTAGAGAGCAGTGGTGGCCCAGTGGTAACGATCGCACTTACGAGTTACAGGTCCTAGGTTCGAACCCAGACAATCGCTTTACTTTGTGTAAATTATTTCATCCGCTCTCAAAACGCTGAAGGAAAACATCGTGAGGAAACCGGCATGTCCTAGAACCAAAAATTCGAAGACACGTGATATCTACCAACCCGCACTGGGCCCGCGTGGTGGTTTACGATCCACTCCCTCTCACAGAGACGAGGCCTGCGTCCCACCAGTGGGAACATTATAGGCTTTATAGGCTTACAAATCTAGTCTTGAAGATGTCGTATGAAAATCAGGTGGATAATGGATACTTACACTTCACCACATGCACTCCAAAAGTTCTTTATAAGAATCAGAGGGCCTATTCTATCAGCGATAACGATGATGGAAAAGTCAGAAATGTATTAGATTGCATGCTAATCAAAAGCTAGGTAAACTCCGTTGAAAGTCGTTGTATGAATACGAAACGTTTAGAAAGCGATTTAGTACTGGTAATGGTCTTTTACTACTAAATCACTGAAAATGAGATTTTTGACTGTTAAAATAATCGTTTTCAATCAAAGCTCAGCCGAGGTGCGCAAGATTTATCTTCGGAAAACAAAAGAAACATAAATTAGTAACCTGCCAGTATGTCTGACTGTACTTATTGTACTTGTAAAGTTAAAGTTAGCATCATAGGTAAACGAACTCATTATACTAATGCAAAGCTGTATGGCACATTGCCAATATTCACATGAGCTTCAGTTGTCTTTGGTAAGCTATTCAAGAAATTATGAGAGTTCCTAGGTGTTTTGCTTATGACTTTACTAGTTAGGCCCCGCGGTTTCACCCGCATAAGTTTTGATCCTGTGGGAATATCGGGATAAAAAGTATCCTATATGTTAATCCTGGTTATAAAATATGTGTGCCAAATTCATCCAAATCCGTTCAGTAGTTTTTGCGTCAAAGAGTAACAAACATACATACATACATCCATCCATCCATCCATACAAACTTTCACGTTTATAATATTAGTAGGATGACAGGTAGACCAGAGTAACACGCTATCAGTAGCAATGGCTTTAATTTTGACAGTTCAACAACATTAATTGCGTTATTTACGTTGTTGAGCAGACAAATTTTTCGAATATATGAAGTCATGGATTAGCAATAACCCAAAATGATTCAGATTGAGATTGATAGTGTATTACGCAATTAGGGTACTGATAGGGCTCTGTCGCAAAATAACCACTGGTAGCAAAATGTTCGCAGAATGTCCCTTTCGCATAATGTCCCTTTCTCAGAATGTCTCTTTCGCAAAATGTCCCTTTCGCAAAATGTCCCCTTCCTCAAACAGGCATTAAGTTCAATGTATTGGGATTTTGTTGGTAGGTATTGATGTTCGGTATTAACGGAGGCTTTAATCTTATAAACATCAAGAACTTTTAAGTTCAGTAGTAAATATAACATTTTCCTCGCTTTACTTTATGTCTTGCTTAAGTAATCTTTAATCTCAAATATCTGTTTAGGAGCTAGTCGACATTTAGATCTAGCTGTAGGTATAGTTGGTTTTAGTTCTGACCTATCAATTCCTAGTTTGATAAACTTTAGCTGCCAATGTAATTCATTGTTAAAATACAATACACTATTCATAATATGGAGGCAGTGTGGCCCGGTGGTAACGGCCCCGCGACGTACGAGTTTTACGTCGTGGGTTCAAAACCAGGCAGGCGCTTGTTTAAATAATTTCATCACCGCTGCTCTCAAAACGGTGAAGGAAAACATCGTGAGGAAACCGGCATGTCCTAGAACCAAAATTCGTAGACATGTGACCTCTAATAACCCGCACTGGGCTCGCGTGGTAGATTACAGCCCTCTCTCAGAGAGGAGGCCTGTGTCCCAGCAGTGGGAACATTATAGGCAGATTATTGATATGCATATTAAGACATTGTATAGAAGCAGTAAAGGCATTAAATATTCTGAACTATGTATATTTGATCAGGTTTTAAAAGAACTGCAAATGGTCAATGGCGTCGCCTGGTTGTTAAATACCGCATTATGTATGCGTTGTCACGCACTTCCCTTACAAAATGTACAAGAATCAAAAGCGGTGACTACAGAAGAAGCGGCTTTAATGATTCATTCTAATATGACGGTAAATAATGTGAAGAGATTTTTTTTATTGAATGCTTAAGGTTAACACAAAAAACCGTTTCATTTGAATTGAAATTTATCATTACAATAAACGAAATTTCAAAGACATTTTTCGAAAATTCCGTGTATTGTAACTTTTCGAGTTTCAAAGGTGTTATGTCTTCTGAGATTAGTATCAGTACCTAATTATCAACTGAAGGCATCAAGACCTACGAGGAACAATTTAAATTGAACCTAATTAAAGTTTAAATGAAGTCGTTATTTCTATATCCGAGTCAATAATCAGACATAAATTATAAGGTGCAAATGCGACCTAATTTCCTATGTAGGTGTAGTTACTAATTAGTACTTTACAAATGTTATAGATTCATAGGCTTAAGGTCTAAGGTTGCGTGAAAATCATAAAATAAATAACACAGCAATGAAATCGTAATAGCATGTTGTATAGTACTTTAATAGGTTGTTCAAAATATATGTATTTAAGCAGCAGAAGACTGTGTTTATTAACATTTTTATGACCGATCATGTTGTAAGAAGTACTGTTATTCTTGATAATGTGGCTCTTCAGTATGGAATGCGTGTTGGTTGTTCTAAACTCGTTGTAATTGATAATCAGGGTCCGCGCGTAGGGTTAGAATACCAACCATTATTTATACATATATGGTAATGTTGTACTGTTTGGAACAACAAGTGCCTTTAGTATTTCGTACCTTCACTAAGATTATCTCATCTTTAGAGCTGAACGTTTAAGTACTCATCATATAAATCAAAGAGAATACCAAGGAATTACGATGCGTTCTCTTGGCTTAACTTACACCTAAATCGCTGTTTTAGGCTCAATTTAAACCGCCGCGGAACGGATTGGAATCGAGTTTTCGTATAGCAATACAGCAATATAGCGTACAAACTAGATACGAGCTTATTACTGCGGGAATTCCCGAGAATGCGCGAGAATTCTCCAGAAGATGCGCGACCTGTGCGTATGTGTGTATCTAATTTGTGCGTTACACTTTTGACATAAAGTTCATTATGATTTGTACAAAAAAAATCGCTTCCATTCCGTTCCACGGCAGTGTAAATTGAGCCTTACGATACTCATAGAACGAGACGGGATACAGTGTATATTATGCTCCTAAATCCTTGATATTGTTCTACCTACATACAACCATATCAGTAGTAATCACAATATCTAGATCGAATTCAGCAGTAAACCTACTTTACTTACCCGATCTCATTTTAACTGTATTCTGTATCTGAAATGGCGGATTCGAAAAGCTATAAACACTTGAAGGTTCCATTAAATCGGTCTATTACTCGAACTAGGTTCTTTCGAGAGATATAATGGTCACCAAACCATTAAACTTTTACGATATAATAATGTTATTCGGACTGAAGAATGACTGGAGACACATTAGGTACTGCATTATCATTAATTAACTAAAGGTGAGTGTGAAGAATTGAAGATCAATGTCTTTTTACTTGTTTTCCTGCTTCGTTAGTCTCGCGGTCGCGACTGCAGCGCGGGGTCCTGGGTTCGATTCCCAAAGGTCGAGCAAAGTGTTATTGAGTTTTAGGGTTTATCCACTAGCCCAGTAAGAGTCCGGAGTTTGGAAGTTGGCGGTGTGATACCCCCGTCACAAAGATACACCTGTGTGTCTGCGCAAACAGTGTTGTGCACTATAATATCGCCCGCGTATTACCACCAATCTCAATACCTACCGATCTCAGGGGAGACTAGCCATTGGGCTAGTTGCTGAAATAGGTCTGGAGGACTAATATTAGGTACGTCTTTTCCTAAATCAATAATACACCTGGTATCGGAAAATAATTATTAATCAGAAGGCCAATTCCCGTAATTTAAAACGTTCAAAATCTAGTGCAGTCTCATCTCGGCGACAAATATTGAGGCTGAGATCAGACTGTGAACGTTCTTAAATTCACGACAATTGCCCCTCAGATAATTAAGGCTGGTATGAAAAGAAGTCGAAGTTAAGCTTTGCAAATCACTTTGGAGACTGTTGAAGAATAAATGAAAACCCACAAAGAAAAACTTCTTGGTTTTAGCATAGAATAACAACAACTGTCAATGATGGAATAATGAGACAAAATCCATCGAATATATATGATGGATTTTCTCTCATTATTCATCATTGACAGTTCGTATTACAATACCACCGCCTAACCTTTCACGTACTGTGACGGTATGTTATATTTCCTTGCCATTTTCTTGTACAAATTCGACACAGCCGAACCATACATTACGTTTAGCCACAGAACATTGTTCACGTCGGCTATACTTCAAACTCGATCGGTACGTGAGTAACAAATATTGCTGCGTTCTCGAAATTACTCGCTCGTGACAACGTGTTTCTTGTAATGTGTCGTGGAGTCAATATTGTATGGATGAAGATTTATGTACAGTAAGGTTCGGTGACGGTCCATAAATGAGAGACACGTCGGGCAATGGGTACAAAGGGACAGACGGAAAACCCGAGATGACTCAAAGACTGCTGCTCATCTTTCAAACCATCGCTTTGTAGTTGAACTGTTTATTTTGATTTATTCATTTCAGGCGACGTGGGCCCATAGATAACATATTTTGATTGTAAATCAGTAGTTCACTAGATTGTCCTTATGCTGTCCTGAGTTTATGGGTTTCCATACCTCTTGATCGACGCACGGGGTTTGGCGCAAGAAACGAGTAGCTTATGCAGCAGTGGGTGAAGTCGGACTGATTATGATGATCGACGCACCAGTCTAATACTTTTTTTGAGTAGCAGAGCTAGCTGGCTGAGTAACATATTACTAATTGATCTTGGCATATCCGTCTTCTTGACCGACTTTTGTTAGCTTACCAGATATGATGCATAATGTTAACGACATTGCTTCTAATAATAGAGTTTGTCAAGTCAAGAATGTAGACCCTTCTTTTACCTGACTTGATCGGGACGTTATTCACCTTGGCCCCGATGCCATCGCACGTTAGCATCGATACAGTCACACTATTGAATCGATTCCGAAACCAAAACGTTTAGCTAAACGTGATGAATGATTCAAGCATCCGGCTGGAACAGCTAGATTTATCTATTGAGTGAAGATGGAATAAGGCTTAGACTGTATACGGAAGCCATAGAATAGGGTGTCTGGTGTAGCTTATAGAAAGGTTCAGCGCAAGAGTAGTCATAATAACTAATATGCACGGTAGAGAGTGTACTATCAATGTACCAATACATTCAATTCGAACCGAAATGCGGAAAAAAGCAGGAAGGAGCGGAAGAAATAAATAATTCATAGAGTTTTGTAAAAGGTAATATAGCTAAAATGGGGGTGAATACTGAGATGACGGTTAAAAAAGATGAATGGAAGACGAAAGTATTCTGACTGGCCCGACCCTCAAATTATTTGGGATGAAGATACAGATGAAAGACCTCATAGGTGCAGAAATAGATGTGGGCCAGGCGTATTACAAGTCCACCCGTATTGCAGTACTTCCATATATTTTTAGTCATTTACATACGATCTTCTCCTACTTCTCACGATTGCAAATTACATAGACGGAGACTCGCCTATTAAGTGTTTAATAGCAGTTATATGACTTGACTTTCAATGAAGTACCTAGGTTTGCGACAAAGGTACTTTAATTAAGATTACACTTTACCATTTGATGGTTATGTAACTGTGAACAGACAAGAACCTCTTTGGGACTTCACGTTTTTGATAAAAGATTGTGAAACCCCTCGACATATTTATGAACAGGGCCGGGCTGTTACTAATCAACATTCGGGATACATTTTATTTTGTAACACATCAGACTTGACCTAAAGTCCATTATTAAAATTCAGAAGAAAACCCTAATGAGTTTTCTGTATTCAGTACACAGTTTATGGAAGAGATGACTTCACACCCGATAAAAGCTCTTTGAACTGAGCCCAGCAAAACAACACACATATCAAATAACATATTACTGCAATAAAGGATGTAATCGCGGATACACATAACCCTACGATAACCTATTAAATCGCGATTGTAAACATAATTAATTACACTGACATAAAACAGTTACATAAAATCAAAAAACGCAATAGTATTTCAATAACCGTAGTTACCATAACGGTTCGTTCATTCCGTAATAGGTCTAAACGTATGCATTAAGTCACGGAGATAGATATACGCCTCGTAAGTCTCGTTTCGCTTTCAGAATCACGAGTTTTGCTCTCGAAACGACGTTTAAGATACATTATGTATGGTCTACTAACACGCTTGGCTTGTGAATTAGAGTGTAAATATGTAAACAAACACTTCTTGCTTGGGATATGAAAATATTATATTGGTAAAACGTGTTTTCGGGAGACATTTCGGGAGTAGTCAATTTGTTTTCTACGGACATATTTGTTTTCAATACGACAAATGGTTCATGAATACCCACTTTGTCGAAGGTTCGTGAGTTTACAAATTATGCGCATGTAAAACGTATTTGGTGACCCATAATAGTCCACGGTATGCAGTGAAGGAGGAACTACTGTTGAAATATTAAAGATGGACGAAGTATTTGTTTGAATGATGGAAATGTATGGATGGATAGCATTTTTTATTTCTTACTACTTCATTAAAAAAAATATTAAGTAGGTAGTAAAAATATGCTAAGCTATGCTTAATAAAAATAAAACACATGTTTGTCAAAATGAAAGTGCGCCATCTCCCAATGAAATGCCAAGTGCAAATGAAAAGAAAGCTTCTCCACTGCTACACGTGAAGTAAAAGTAGAAACATAATCAGAATGCAATGTACCATACATCTTGTTTGTACCTTTCATGTTATCAATAAAATAAATCACACTGGGCTAGCTATGCAAAAACACCGTAGAACTTTTTATTATGCCAGTTGTAAAGGCTATAACCATACAGTACACGGTGATGCGCTAATCTGTTTGACACAGCCCCGAGCGTTGTCTCTTGGATTTGTAGACTAAACTCGACAATAAATTAAAACGACTTCAAACTTAATACCATCAATAGAATATGGTTTTTAAATTGATAGATGCAAAGTTGAATTTGGTATGCTTCACAGGTAATAGATGCGTCGTCGATATGCTCATGCGGTGTTCCGTTAGCCGCTCACCTGCGCCCGCGCTTCTCTAGTTATGCTAATGGCTGAGCGCGGCTCGCTCTCAGACTCTCAGTACTAAGTACTGAGAAGCATGGAAATAAGTTCACTGGAAGATTTAGTAGTCGTATTCCCTTGTATGTGGATTTGTACTAGCAATATTTTCCTATGAAAATGGTGCTTGCACACCCAATAGTAGTCCAGCGTCATTACGTAGTCATACGTATTCAAATGAGACAATCGTTTAGATAAGCATTTCGCTCGAAACACTATATTACGTTCATAGTGCTGATAATAATTCCCAATCGATTCCTGTATAACATCGAATTTACTTAAAACATATCCTAGAAATACAAAACGAGTTGACAACTAGATATCCGGTGTATTTGGTGATGTTCCTTATCTAGTATGCACCATTTATATCAGGGTATGGAGATATTCTGTTCGGTGAACGAGACCGTGGGTGGACGCGAAACTGTAAAGGAAATCGATTCCGCTGTACGTGTTTGAATCGATTTCTCGACACCGGGGTTAAGTGTGCGAGTATCGAGTAAGATGTTCCCCAGTTTCATTTACGGGCAAGTGAGACCACTTCATCGGAATACGAATACTGAGTCACGGTATGTGCATGCTTAATTGTGCATGCTAAGTGTTATGTATAACTTTACTAGTTGCCGCTATTAAAATGCCTATATTATGATCTTTCACGTCATAAATGTTTCACGCTAAAAGGTTCTTGAAAGGTTATATTTTTGCTTAATAGTGAATTTTGTAATTAAAAGTGTTTTACGCACGAATCGTGGTTTTAAATTAGACGTTTTATTTAGAGTTCGTGTTTATCAAGTAGATTTCGAACAAGGTTATTGAAAGAAACGTAAGATTTCTTAATGACAGCTTCAAATTAACAATGGCTTTCGTCACTTTCATCTTTCACAATTGACTATGGCGGCAATTTGCTCTTTTAATGAACAGTTAAAGTTCGACAGTAGTTTCACAAAGCATGCTATTGTGTGAGAAGGGCCGACAGAAGCTCTTGGCGCAAGCGTGAGACACCTTAATGGATCAACTCTGCACGCATCGCTTTGTCGTCGATATCGAGTACATCATCGAGTCGTGAAATCGATCACTGGCACACAATCGATTGGTGACGTAAGTTTTTACACTCTAGTTTCGTTAGCATCATTATTGAATTAGCGTGTTATAAATAGTACTGTTAGTAGGTTGTTATTGAAATCGCTCACGTAGTAAATGGTTTTTGATCGTTGAACACCTTTAGCGATGGTTATAAATTTCTCAAGTGATCCATTTGTAGGCCCGCCCTTAGAGCAAACAACCACGCAACTAGGCTCACTACGAAAAGGCTCGCTCAATAGAATAGAACGAAGTTATTCCAAAAATTCCACTTGTAACCAAAAATACCTTTAGCTAAGTTTCAAGTTCCGCATTAGCCTGACTTTTGCGCACAAGAACATTTTTTCAATCTCCGTGACTTCGTTTTTTCTGTACAGTTATTCTTTGAACCCTTTGTGGATAGGCTTGCATGAACATTCTCAAAAGCCAATCGATTTTAGTTCTGTTGCGATCGAATAAAATATCATAAAAGAGAAGCGTGACCAAATTGTGTTAATGTCTTTTTGTAGGGACTAATCCCGTCACGTCTGTTACCAAAGACTACAGTTGCCTAGCTATCAACATCTGTCCCAGTTTCTGTCACCCATCTGTCAGGTTAGACTTTTTTATCGCTAATTCGATTAGCGGTGTTATCACGTTCGTGAGTAGACTGTTTGTTCCGCTATTCCACGACTCGGGCCAATTCGTGAATTTTCACAGCACGTGCATGTATTTGATAATGGAGAATCGGAAATAATGGAAGCACTCCGCAAATCGACACGTTTTTGTGGAGAGTACAACCTCATTGCGGAAATGGTAGGCAGTTTAGGCTTACTGCCGTGGCGGAATATGCCCATATATCTAGTCTTAACATTGTCATCGCTAATCCTGTTAGACTGCAGACGAACCAATTCCAACGGCTTCCCAAGCTTAGAATTCATACATAAATCAAGACTTCATTCTGACTAGCACAAATCCACGATAACTTCTTTGTTTTTGTTCCTCTACTTCCAGCTGTATGGATTTCTGTACCTTTCTTTCTTAACTTACTTCCATCAATCCCGTTTTCAGCATTAATTACTAAGAGTAGTATTGATATCTATCTACTGGATGTCAAGCAGGTCTTTTTGCTGTTGTAGCTGGAAGCTATTAGCGATAGCTTAGTTTTTTACTAGAGTTTAACTATCTATCTATTACGACGGTTTATATGTTGTGGGCGTATACCGTTTTTATATGAACCTAGTGGTTGCGATAGATTGCCAGGAATTCTTGCAAATAGGTTTCTAAGTAAACATTAAGTACTAAGTTTCTCTCGGTATGTTGATTTACAACTCGTATTTGATCATGTAATACTTTGTAACGGTGACAGGTTGGGAATGTCTACGTTACATAGTTTTACTAGAAGAGTAATGGGATTCTTCATACAGGTAGTTTTGATCTAACAGGTATGGGCTCAAGTAACTCATTTTCTTCCATCGTCAATAGCTTTATCTAGAGTCCACACAGCAAGAGTTCGAAGTAGTTGTCATACTGATTTGTTTTTGTTTTTTTTGTTTTTCATGTCCAAACACAGCACGTTCATTGTTCATCACCGCAAGTCATAAAGACAGTATCAATTCCACAACAACTCAATAAACAAACAAACAGTTCTGACCTAATTACTACTCACAGCACAATTCTGACTGATAGAATCATCATAACATCTAATCATTTACCTTCCTAGTTCACGAGTACCCCCAGCAGCCCTTCGGCAATGTCCGTCAGGTAGTCGTCAATCATCGTGACTCGTTCGGGACGTCGTGTCGTGATCGCGGCCCACCCAACCCGCGCGCGCGCATAACTGTTACACCGTTGGGTACAAGCTGTACAAGTACTAGATAGATGAGGGCAGAAGGCTCGTCCTCATGCCTCACAAGTCGTTGCGAATGATCTCACTTATAAATCTTTAGGCAGAGAGCAAGGGCTCATTCGAATATCTATCTGTCTCAACCCAACAACTCCAATTTGTCTGTTTTCCGTATGCAGTGTGCTGCTGTCGTCAGTGTTCTTGTATGTTTAGCAGAGGACTCAACTGAACTAGTATTACACTCTCTTCCAGCATTCTCTCAACTTGATAACCATACCTGCATCTGAATTGTGTATCGTGACTTGGGCATGAGCCGTATTTAGCGCCCGCAAAATCAGCTGTACAGAACATAAACGGTGTTTTATTAGTCCCAAAATGTAGGACTCGCGCTTCCAGCAAATACAATAATTTAGGTCCTAAGTCGCTCGGGCCATAACGTTTGTTACTTCTTACACTTTAGTTTTACTTCGATGCTCTTGTTATGGTGCATTGAGAGGAGTTGCTCTTCTGAGCTCAAATTTTTGGTTTGCCCGCTATGAATAAACCTCATCTCCGCTATATAGTTTTAATTATCGTGGAACCACATATGAATAATATGTATTAATTTTATATTGCAGGAGGAAGGAGACGGTTGTTTATAATAGTGATGTCCTGTTACGGACTGTATGCAGGTCTCAATTGATGTCTCGTTCTTCACTGTTATTATTTCCGTATACTTTATTCGATTTGTGAACATTTTATGTCTTACTGGAATCATTTTCGCTCACCTCATAACCAAAGAAGCTCATAAAAACATGTAAGTACAGCCACGTGACGTTTATGGGACTGGACATTGGACAAGTGACCTACATAAGGGACCTGTTTTCTTCGTTGACGCTCACACTTGCGTGGGACTTGCTATACTACAGGCGTTCGTGTGTAAGTGTCAACTGGAGTTTTGAAACCTATGTGTTCTTTACGCTTGTTTGTTCTAGCGGCACATTGAAAACGTATCATTGCAGGTGGTCAACTTTCATCTCTCTCTTTTGTTTCTTGTTTGATTTTACTAAACTGTGCCATTGATGGAAAAAAGGGCTTTCAAATTTTTTCCACGTTGCTGTCAATTCCCGTCCGCGATTGCTGCTCTATTAAGCACACTTTTACCAAATATATTTGGGTCAGCTTATAGTCTACTGCTTTCAATCATATTACAGTAATTTGTTACAAGTCTACTAAGTCAAGTCACCCTTCGAATACTGACTCCCACGACCGAGCTGCGCAGATTGAACCATTCCAAACCATTCGATGAAAATATCTATATTTATGCCTAAGCAAGCTTAAGATTCTTCATCTATATACACACTTCCAACTTCAGTCGTTAATCAACAGTAAGCCATACTATTTTGTATTTACCTTTCTCGTGCTGACGGACAGATTTACACTAGTTCATAACAGACCTGTCCGGCCGTGCGACTTCGTCCGATTTATTTGCAGTGTGAGTGAGAAGGCAGCTGATGGATTTGTTGCTAATAAATACATTAGTTTATTACAACAAGTTTGTTTCTGCGTTTTGAATTGTAGAGTTGAAACAGGTCGGTGGACGGTGAAATGTTTTTCATGTTTGTACTGCGAACATATTTTTACGTGGAGTTACGGGTCCGATCTATCTTAGTTGACAGTGACGTGTCGGAATCGTGAACCGTGCATGTGTTGTGCAATTAGAGGTAATGTATGTATTTTCTGAAGGCATTTTCCGTCACCTTTTTGATCCAGATGGTAATTCAGTTGTCATACTAGATTCATTATCTTGATTAATTCTTACTTTGACGTTGCATATGCGTGTGCTTACTAAAATTATGTGTTGAACTAACTACATGAAAATTAACAAGATTATTTACTGGTGCAGAATTACGAATCATTACAATATTGGAATGGTCTATTTCACAATGACCACTTACATACTGGTTCAACATAAGTTTACCATCATTATTCTGAAATCATCCAGCACTCTAATTGCGTAACACTACTACTACTACTACTACAAATCACAATCTGAATCATTTTGAAGGATATTGCTAATCCATTGCTTCATATGTTCGAAAAGTTTGTCTGCTCAACAACGTAAATACGCAATGAATGTTGTTGAACTGTCAAAATGAAAGCCATTCGTACTGTTTGTGTCTTACGCAATTACCCCGCAGAATGTTAATGCTTTATAATTATGAAACTTAACGATGTGGGAACAATTACAAGTCCAGCACACGCAATAAACTTTATAACTGTAAATTCAAAGACCACACACGACATTAATTTATCGTAGATCGTTAATATCAAATATAATAATTGCTTGAATGCTAATTACAATTAATTTCATCTTTAAACCTTCATAAGATCACGATTTCATGTGTGCTATTCGTCAATAGTTTAATACCTTTTGGAGTTCATTGAACATTTAACTTTTACTATAGTGTGATCTTTAAGAGCAACCATTTCAGCCGATCTATTCTTTAAAACCCTCACCGTGAGAACTTTGGTGAAGTGAGCTGTCAATAGTGCCAATCCTAGCATCAAATGAATGACACCTCGCTTCACCTAAGTTTTCACGGTGAGATTTTTCATAATGGACCGGCTGGTCTGTTCGTCGATATTGTATGGTTAGATACAGAGAATGTAATTGTGTTAGTGATTTGTAATCAAATTGAACTGAAGCACCAATCCTCCTGCTTAATGTGGCATGCAATTTGTATTGCCACCGATAGACAACGAGTCTAACCAAACGACTAGTGTTTTATTCTGTGAACCTTCTTACATTATAGCTGGTTGAGGTTATACTGACTTTATTGAGTGCGCCCGCCGAGTGCGGTATCTACCAATTTTAAGATACTCGATTTCTTTCTGAAGGCCAATTCTCATAATTTAAAACGTTCAAAATCTAGTCGCAGTGTCATCTCGGCGACAAACAAATGTCAAAAACTTGTCAAAATGTTTGTGTTGTATGTGATGTTTTTTGATAGATTGAGACTGAGATCAGATTGTGAAAAATTACGAGAATTGCCCCTCTGTTCATCAGTTATACTGTCATATCATAATCATTTATTGTCCAAGTACCTACCATTTATAATTACCTAACAACAGAATAATTACAAACACATACATGACCTAGCTAACAAGTAGTGTATAAAAAAAAACAAAAACAAAACAGCTGGCAGGAATGTAGCCTATCCATTGTCATCTTCATCACTATTCATAAATACCCGACACAGTCCACCTGTTTACAAATATTAAATAGTAATCGTACACATTGTGATTTATATTTTTATATGTAAATGGCTATATTATATGGAGTTCATTCCCCTTCTCAGTAAAGTGTTGTTGTTTCTCTAAAATATTCTAGTCAGGTTTTCGCGATGGATTTACATCTTTAGTGTGTGTATCGATGACTAATACAACGGTTTTTGACGTTTGAAGCGGTATTTTATGATTTCCTAGTAAGTTCTTTTCGATGTATTTGATCTCTAGATGGGTTCCTAGAATTTGTTTCGCTTTATTTGGCTTGAAGCGGTTTTCTGATTGGTGAGTTTGATCTTGGTATATCGACAAGCCATTGTATATCATACAATGAGTATGCTCATTTTATCAAGCTCTTCTATCGCTAAAAATACTGGATGATAAACATAATACATATACTACTTCCTGTTACCCGCCGTTTTGCCTTTCGCCATGCTGCCGTCTTTCTTCAGAACGGAAACAGCACTACAATCAAAACAACAGCATTCAAACCTTTCTCCGAATCTCGAGGTAATATTACCCAAACAAAAAACAAATACATAATCAGCCTATAATGTTGCCACTGCTGGGACACAGGCCTCCTCTCTGTGAGAGGGAGTGGGCCTTAATCCACCACGCGGGCCCAGTGCTGGTTGTTAGATGTCACATGTCTTTGAATTTTTGGTTCTAGGACGTGCCGGTTTCCTCACGATGTTTTCCTTCACCGTTTAGGGAGCAGTAGTGATGAAATAATTTACACAAAGTAAATCGCCTGTCTGGGTTCGAACCTACGACCTACAACTCGTAAGTCGTGGCTGTTACCACTGGGCCACCGCGGCTCTTTTAACAACAACAAAAAACCAATAAAGAAATTAATCGCCAACAATACTACCCATCATCGAGCTAGCGTATCGCAATTGATTCGAGATGCAAAAAAAGGTACAACACTCGTACCGAGATGAAGCGCGCTTCGGCGTCGTTCGCATCTCGCTGTGCCATTGACCCACTACAGGTTTTTGTACGTATAACGGACCAACACACTTTAACTTTATTTATTATAAACTAATCATTTAAAACTACGTCTATGCACATTTTTCTTTTTAATACCGTTGCGCAATGAAGATTTTTACGCTTTCATCGTTAAACGTTTGTCAATCGTCAATTGTTTCATGACTTTTGTTGCGGACAACGAACTTAAATACCGATATAATGATGGCTCTATCACCAATGAGAGTTGGTTTTCTTCTTTGGAAATATCTGTTAGCGACGCGCGTGCGTAAAGAAGAGATTTGGATTGTCATAATATTTTTTTTAAATTTATTTTTTATTTTGGCATCAAACAGTCATATACAAACAATATAATTCTTAAGACAATTGGTTTCTTACAATAGACCTATAGTGCCGACAATGTGATATAATAGTAAATATAAGTACAATAAACTCCTTATAAAGAAAGACGCGTTAGATATACATAGTATTTTTGCATCAGAACATGACTTCACTGAAACACATGTCATTATCAGTTTTAAAGCCCGTAAAGTAATAAAAAAAGGTAAGTTTTAACTAGGCAATGTAAGTATTTACTTTTTAGCTTTAGTTTTAGGCTATTAAGAGAAATTAAGAATATGTTAATGATCTTCCATTTTTAACGCACTGACCACTACTAGCATCTTTTTCTTAGATTGGAATTGTTGTGCCTGACATTTGCTTACCCTCATTCTACATGTCCAGCTGTATCTCTGTGTATTGATTTAACCTTTAATCGGTAACTTTCTACAAGGTTCGACTGCACCTGTCTTGCTAAAAGTAAAGATGACACCATCGAAGCTTTTAATGCATATTTTACGATACATTTATTATAATGAGACTCTTAATAAGCACAAAGTTACGTAAAATATGCACAGTCCATGCTAATTATTGCCTAATTTACATTATCATTTTCATATAAATTTTCTAGTTTCACAAATAGCGTCATTAAGGACACAGAAGTCACAATGAACACCATATTTGTCCAATAGCACTTCGAATAGAATGAGAGTTTCGTCTTATAATAATGAAAAAAGCATAAAAAACTTTATGATTTATTATGAACTCCAAATCAGTTTTTATTACGCGTTGGTGTGAGTGACAACCGTTTCAAAATCTGTCATTCGATAAATCAAGTGTTTCCTTCTAATGATTGGTAACTTCCTCTCATATTGGTTGGAAATTATCATTTAACTGTACGTACGTATAAGTAGGTACTACTAGCTAATAGTACTTATACTATCAATTTGTATTTCCGATGTGGATATACATTCGACCGCAAGTTGGGGGTACTACTTTGAACTTGAGCTGGTCTAGTGTAGTACGGGTTTCTATAGACTAAGAAGCCTGCTTATACTGGTTTGTTACCACTGACCTGTGGCATACTGTAGGTACTACTCACCTCGTTCAAATGTTTGTAGGAATGATAAATGGGAAATTAATTGCGGTTTTCCGTTGGTAGCAAAACATTTAGACAGACGGTTAAACTGTCTGGCTATATTGGCAATCTGATGCACCGTTAACTCGTAGGATTGGAAGGCAAATAGCACAAAATCAGAAGCAGAATCTGGTATTCTGTATTTATTTACGTACTAGGTTTTGCCCGCGGCTTCGTTCGCGCGGAGGTCGGAAATTATCCCACGGGGACGTGTTACGGAGATAAAAAGTATCCTATCTACAAACTTTTGTAAATTTATAATATGTATTAGGATCTAAAATTAGTTTTGAGAAAATACAACGACGACAGACGTTCAGAATGTTTTCTCTTTATAGAGGCAAAGAATAATAACCATTAGTTATAGAAAAGGTGTAAAACCTTATCAAAATATTTCTGCCAGCTATCCTACACTTAATTTGGAAATGCAAAATCCGATAACTCTCACATTACGTTTACCTCCGAAATCCAGGTAAACGTTTCGGGTTTCGTTAGTTCTAACAGTAAAGTATTAATATTCCAATGTATCATGTTACTTATTCAAATGAAGCGGTTCTTGCTCTGTGCGCTTTGCCGCCTGCTTTATGTTAATGGGCTTGTATTTAATTAATATTTATTTCTTTCTAGCTTGTTTTGAGGTTGGAGTTGATATGTGACTTATTGATTAATTTTCTGTACTTTATGGTTTCGTATTGACGTCATAAATCCGTGTTAAAAGACCGTTTCACGATTCTAGCAGTTATATTTTAGTGTATTTCGTAAAAAAACTTGTTATTCTTTTAATAATAGCTAAATGTTAAGTCAAATATTGTTTTATTCAACACGTCTTCACATAGTCTTTGTTTCCTAAGTAATTCTCACTTTTGTCGCAATCTGTATACAAAGTGTACCCCAGCCAGCGAGTTGCGTAGTCGGGAAACCTGACCACGACAATCGTGTCTATCACTCGTTAAAACGCCTTATAAACCTCCCAATGACATTTTAAAACACACTTTATTCACAAAAGATAACGTCTATATTTCACTGACGTGATAACCTTCGATATTTAATTTAAGTGCAAACGAAATTGCCTGCTATTGCAAAGTAGGAAGGACTAGTTTATGTTGTAGATGACCAGTATTGATAGTAGAACTCTGTGAGAAAGAGACGCTCTAAAAACCGCGGATTTACTTACAGTGCACAATTGTATAGGAAAAATCGTGGGTATGTAATAACAGTCCACTTTGTAAGGTCGCTGTATGAAAATTAAAACCTTAGGAATGGGCATTGTTATCGATTATTGGGAAATACAGGAAAGGATTTTCTCTTGTGAAATAACTTTTTTGCTAGCTATTGTTGATCAATAGCCCCTAGCCCCTAGCTAATAATTACTTATTAGAACACATAAAAAGATAGCTGTCCAAGTGGTTGTATGTATTAAAAGGTTAATCCCCGTAGGTGTAAATTGCCTTTATTTCGCTCAATAGGAGCCTATTCATGGTAAGCCCCCGCAAGCATAAAGTGTAATAACAAAGCCTCCCACAGCACTGGCCACTATAGATCAGAAACGCCTTTGCAACCTGAAGAGAAAACAAACCACCAATTGAAAAATAGCTACTTGCTAGCTAATAATGTTCGAAACAAATGACGAACGTTGCTTCACTTAATATGTAACTTCGCTATGAATGTTACACAAACAGAAAGGACCATAGTTCTAATTACAACCAAAACAATATCTTTTGTTCGAAGACAAATTGGCATCCATTTACAAATACATCTCGCATGGCCATTGGGCACAACTCTGGGAGGCATTTAGAATTCATTGCATCATTTTTTCAATCCATACGTAATTACAAGTCAGATAAGATGTATGCTCTACATTGCAAAGTGTTATTTAAATGGAACTGGCCATCACTGCGGAGCTATTAACACGTTCATCGTGGCAGATAAATTTTTCATATTTAAAATACATATCATTAGTTCAGATTTACATAACACCATCCCATGACCTCTTAAGAACACTTTGGAAACTGAATTCAATAATATTAGTTAATGGGATCTATGAAACCAGCAGTGGTGGCCCAGTGGTAATGGCCGCGACCAATGATGACGGTCGCAGGTTCGAACCCAAGCAGACACTTTGTGTAAATTATTTCATCACCACTGCTCTCAAAACGGCGAAGGAAAACATCGTGAGGAAACCGGCATGTCCTAGAACCGAAAATTCGAAGACATGTGCCATCCGCTAATCCGCACTGGGCCCACATGGTGGATTACGGCCCACTGCTCAACGTTATAGGCTGATTATGCATGAAACCACTCCCGTATAATACCAACTTAGCATATTAATGAAAATATATAGCTTAAGGTGTATTATGAATTAGCATGGTGATGGGGCGAGAAAAGCCTTAAATGCAAGATCTTGGCATTTAGATGCATATTTGGTTACTCCTAGAGCCTGCTAAAGGGTTATGATTTTAATGAAAATAATATTAAGAAACAAACGAATAATCGCTAGCACTTAGCAATTGTCAATTGATACTTACTTCTAATTAAACAGTAATCTAATGGCGTCAGTTGGTTCTGGCCCTCACCGCAGGACCATTTACACGTCTGCAAGACATTAAATGAAAAACTAATAAATTTGCAGATTTATTTATACCGTTTCGGCATTAGTGTTACCAGTCTTGCTCATAATTATGCCAAAGTTTGAAGTTTAGCTGTTTTGGGACAAATATAAGATGCCTAACATAATATTACGATGGTCCCCAAAACCCGAACGGTTGTCCATTCACACCTCAGTAATAATCGTAATATCAACTACCTATGTAGCTAGTCGTTGTCTTCTTGATATCTGCCTAATTAGTTCATTATCTACCCACCGGCTTGACGTTTAGTGGAATGACACGAGTTCTATCGATCGTAACATCACTAATTAGTTCGTGCTTGACTAACCTTTTGGCATGGAATCCGCATTAAGAGGTTAGTCAGGCTTCTTTAATCGATTCACTAGTTTAACGGGAATCCAGTAAGTACGACGCGACGTAGCTAAAGATGTGCGAACTTTAGCATTGTTAACTTGAGACTTTGAATTAAATGTGTTAAAATTTCGGAATGAATTTGGGTCTGCCAGAATAACAGCCTGAAGGCCGGTTCCCGGAATTAAAAACTTTCAAAATCTAGTCGCAATCTCATCTCGGTGACAATCAATGTCAAAAATTTGAGGTATTTTTATCAAACAGTGAACGTTCTTAAAATGACGAGAATTGCCCTTTTGAGCATTATGAACAAAACTTACTTTTGCAGGCCCTATAACATTTGAATGGTTCTGAAATGGAAATCCATCCATCCTTGATCATTTTCCGGTTATTCCGTCGTCTGTTGACAAGTGAAAAGCAAAATGTGATGATAGCTTTGATGAAACATTGTAACTTAATACTTTACTAACAACTAGAGAACTTGCATTTAAACCTACAACACTTAGTAGCACAGTTATGGAAACTACTACGTCACGAACTGGCGTCACGTCAAACATTCATCAACGCTCACTCTAATTTCTTCCTGGAGCAAGTTTTATTAAGCTTAGCTTACGGAATTAAGAAAACGTGCTCTCATATTTATGACTTGAGCACAAGTATAATCGTTGCAAGATAATTCTGCTAAGAATGTAAACAATCTAGGTGCCAGATGTGGTGAACATTTAATTGTAATGAAACATTTGAATTATTATGTAGAAGGATTCGTATAATTCGGTTTGCGAAGAGAAAATATCAAGTTACTCAACATTTCAAGTAATTTTGGAGTTCGCGTATTTATGCTTAATTTCAACATAACGGTCGTGTACTTTATAGTTCTGTTAGTAAGCTTTAAATAGCAGAATTCTATTAAATTCCTTAACAAGTAATAATGAAGAAATATGCAATTCCCAACTATTGTAATTTTACGACTAAAACAACTGTTAACGAAAGGCTCCAAAAAGATCATAAAACCAAATACCGTACTGCATAATTTTAGTCAAGTTATTCCCTAAATCCGTCGCAGTGTAATTGTTGACAATGGTTTGGAGTCACGTAATTGGTATTACGAGCACACGAGAGCCATTATGTGGTAACGCTGCAATATGCAATTATATGCACACGTTTAAGGCGCGAGTAAATTGAACATATCTTGTAGAAGAACTATGTTGAAATGTTGTCCTGAACTTTTTGGGAGGAATTTGTGTCATACTTCTGAAGGTGGGACAGAAACTCGTGTTTCCACGTGAGGGATCTACGTTCCTTACAAATCAGTGATAGTAAAATTAGTAGCAACTTTAAAATAAAGGCAGCGCGGGATAGTTTAGTCTAATTCCAACGGAATGGAACTTTATGTTTATTATAAAAATGCTGCCAAAAGAATCTTGGGTTCCATGTCAATACGGCAATGATGAAGTTAGTAAATAGTAGAAAAGCAATCTTCCATGGTAACACATGATTGAGATTACTGTCAAATTCGAGAAAACAGAAAAGCCATTACAAATAAAATACCGTATTGTATTTTATTTGTAAAGGTTTTCCTATTTTCTATTGTCTAGACAGTATTAACTCCTTCCTATCCAGGGCAAGTAGTAAATCCCTAACGACGCCAAAGCCATGGGTCAGCATGGATACTTGTGCACTATCGCGATCGTCATTCCAATATATTTATAGCTGGAAGCCCAGCAGCCTAAGAATAAGTATTATTGTCCAGTTTTACGATTATCAATTCAGAAATTTGAATAATCATAACGGTAACCACATGTTTGGTTCTATACAGGCCTTAAGGTAGCTCAGTCGTCAGCCTGTAAATTAGCTGCGGTTAAATATATCACTCGTCGTATCAGAAGCTTGCAAAGATTTACGATGGAATTAAGCATTTCATTAGCCTTCCTACCATTTATTGTCCAAAACGAAGGAAACTTGAGTAGTGTAAAACTGCCAAGTTCATTGCCGACTTCATTCTAGCGACGATTCTTTATGCAAAGAGAGTATAGTCTTTCTATCAACCGGTAGATATATTGCAGCCGATATAACAATACTCCTACTCCGTATTTTAATGTTTCTTTCGATGCAAATTCTACCTCTATTGCAATCATTTAAGACTGAAAATTGCACAGGATTACTCCAACTACCCTTTGAAAATTTAAAAACGAACTCACGTGTCGATGCTGAAGACGTGATCGGCAAATGAAAGAGACATCCTTATATTCAGAATATATTTCTTGGTAACCGCCAGTCATTTCTCAACGGCAAAGAAAAAGCAGTAAAAGTGTTTTAAGATGGCGGTGATTACGTTAAATCTATTGCCGCCATTACTCAGAATAAATAGAATTATTATATTGCCAAGATGGGTTATGAAAGGATGGCAAAAACTCGTTCACGTATGGAATGAAAGGAAGATTGATTTATTGTGCTTAAAGTCATCTAATGCTTGGATTATTCTTACTAATTTTAGCTACTTTTATGGCAGGCTCCTCAGTAAGTAGGAATTTTATGGTTAATCCCATGTTATTGCCGCCGTAAAGCATTTCATGGCGGTGTTTTATAATGAAAGCTTTTCCATGTTAATGGTTTTCGGTGAACGACATCTATTATACAAAATAGATGTATTTTCCTGTTGTGCGTTGACACTGGGTGGCACATTCTTGGAACGATGAATATCAGAATAATCTCAATTATAGCATCCGTGTTGAAGATTCTCAAGCACTCTCGCCTCACTACATATTCATGAAATAATCATACACTCATTATTAAGCCCTGCAGTAACACATAAGAGCTTATTCTTAACATACATATATTTATTGTTCTCAGATTCAAAGATGGCGGAACGATTATGAGGTCGAACTGCGAACGACTTTTAGGTGAGCCCAGAATGTAAATGTATTATGCAAAGAAACATGTTTATGCCATAAGCACATAATGGGCCTATTCTGGCGGTTAATCGACAATCTATATGGATAAATGCCCTCTCGGCAAAGTGAAGGGTGTGGCATGAGGAATTGGACTGCGACCCACGCTTCTTTGGTGACAAAATAAAGTCATTCAATTCATTTTGACAAGACAGTGAACTGTTCCGATGATTTAGGGTCGCCCCACTTTCTGTGTGAAGGCAACAGGTTACCACGATCTTGCTTCACTTCACAGCTCACGCCGTGATATGTGGCGTGTATGCGATCCTAACTCACGTCAATCGTGAAATTGCGAGTTGTTCTCGTCGTAAATCCTTCGCGTCGATACTATTCTACAATGTAGACCGAGACTCGATGAGATTGAGTAACTGGCTCCGTTAAAACGCTCTGAACTTTAATATAACAGGTTGCTCATGTATAATCGAAAGTAATAATCGTTAAACTTTCAGTATCTCAGATTTTACACGGATAAGACAACTTATTTCAGTTGCTACCGTGCTGTGAGCTATATTTTGAGTAATGCTGTGAGTTCAGTAACATTTCAATTCTGTGTAGTAATTCTTTCTTAGTGGCTAGTTCGGAGTTGTATTGTGTTTTGAAGTAGAATGAATAAACGTATTGTTGAAGCTGTTTTCAATTTACGAATTTGAATTCCCAGCAAGCTATTGTATATTTTAATAAATTTCGTGCTTTACTCGAATGCCCAATCGTACAAACAGTTACGATTTGAAACTCAACTATTGTCAGAATAAACATGGTTTCTATTCGTTGGTGAGTACCCACTACCCATATGACATTTACATAATCATTCAACTTACAATTCCAAACGAATGAAACAAGTTATCTAAAACATCTAAAGTTGTTAGTTTACAACCATTTACTCCATTAATGACGCCCAAAAGCTCATTTTCAAAGTTATTTACTTTCTTTTTTTGCGATAATATCTATTACTAGCCTCTGCCCGCGATTTCGTTCGCGTGGAAGTCATAACACATATTTGCCACCCGCGGTATTACTTCGTTTTTTATTAGCGTCCTTCTGATGTTTTTCTTTTTGCTCGACTCTTAAGGGTATGTATGTATGTATTAGGTATACCAAACAGCCTTAACCTTCCTCAACATTTGGGCTATCAATTACAAACAGATTTATTTCAGATCCGACTCTAGCAGTCGGATTAAACAAAAAGCTGTTTCCAGAAATCAAACAAACAAACTTCAGCTTTAATATATTAGATGTTTCTATTACTTCCAAATCTTTGTATATATGCCTTCTTGAAACCCACAGAGCTCTTGTTTACTCTACAAACGAGCCAGATTCAGTTCCTATTTTCTTTCAACCACGTATTTTGTGCGAGGTGTTACAAATTCTGCCTGTAGGCTAGCTAACAATACACCATGTTCAACGTGTACTGTGTGTACGGTATAAATTGGTTACGCCAGTTAAATTACGTCCACTGAATAAGTAAGCGTCAATGTTGGTATTATGGAATACTCAAATGACACCGATTTTAGTGTAATCTTAGTCATTGCGGAAGAATTTGTTTTATTGTGTGTTGTAGGTGTATTGTTTCATTTGGTTGCAGTTTTACAAAGTGTGGGAATGTAACATGCTTGTCGTAAGTTAAGCGTGTCAAGTTCATTACCACATATTGTAATTTGCACGTTCACTAAACAATGCTGGTTACCTATATGTTCTCTTTTTTTCTATCTTTATTAAATTATCAACTACGCTGACTTGCTTCTTCATTCTTCATCGTGATTATGTTTCTTTAGTATCGTAGCAAATTTGCCTCTCAAATCCCGACTATGCAACATCCCGAATCGTAGCCGTCCGTCCCAATTTGCCAAATAGGATTTTTCTTACTATTCTTCGGCACAAACCTCACAAGAACTCAATAAAACATAAATATGCATGCCGAAGCAAACTGAACATTAATTTTATAGCCCACAACACAAATGCCCTAAAACATCACGATATTCACGATAGCATACAATTAAACGTTCCCATCACAATGCCATTAATGAACGGGTTCCGTTACTCTCAACAAATTCCCAAAGAAAACTACAAGTCTCAGGTCAAAGTTCACGGGACTTTACAACATACGAACATACATGTTCGTGATATGGGTTTGCTTAATTTAATGTAATCAACATCATTATAAAACGTGAGTGGAATGAGCCATTGAAAGTTGGTATTGAGATAGCGTAATATGAGATCACTGTCGTCGTGAATTTCGATGTTATGACGTAAGGAGTCTAGACTACTCCAGATTTTGCTTTAATTTAGACTAGAATTTAAAATACATGACTAAGCTCTGCATAAATGGTACAGTCACGAACACCAATATGTCAACACTTGGCAGCTTCCAACTACAATTTTTTCATGAAATAACGAATGCAACGTTGAAATACGAAACATTACATAAACCTATGGGTTCGAAAATGCTATGTTCGTAACAACATAAAATTTCAATTAAAAATAAAGGAGTAAATCGCTTTTGAATAAAGCCGAGTGTATACATACTTTTGCCCGTGACTGTACTCAGTCCCAGGTACAGTTAAACAGCGTGGCAAATAAAATAGATTTGGGTTTTAATGAAAGCGTGGTTTCTTTTTGATGACCTGGAAAGGTTGGACGGAAACCTTCACATACGATTGAACATTCCAATTCCCTAGACAATAACAACAACACCGAACTCCTACTACCGGTACATTATCTCCAGCTCTTAATTTCGCTCGCCTTCTACATCGGCTCATTGAATACCAAATGGCAGTAGACCACACGTACTTCTGCACGCTACTCCGAAATCGCATTAAGTAAATCTTTCACAGGAACACGGACCTTTAAAGCTAATAAGGTCTTTACAATGGCGGTATGGGCTTTTCAAACTCTCGACTTTCGAAATATATGGATCGAATTTACGCGCGTTGACGATAAATTCAAAGGTAATAAGGTTGCGGTATTAGTGACCTATGTTGCTTTATATGTGTGCGTACTGACTGCCATTTAGATCGTTTCAAGGAAATAAATTGAATCTAATATAAATGAATTATCTATATCTAAACAGTTTCTGCACACATTTTAGTACATAAACTAAACTTGTATTTTGCACAATTATACGAGCCCGCGCGGGCAACTAATAAAACATTTTCTGCACCTTCTATAATATTAAATTCACCAGTTGTATAACCGTCGGCCAAAAGACACTCTTGTACACATCAGCCTCGACTTCCTTCATTTATTAGAACCTTCACATCAATATTAAATACGGAAGCACTCATTATGCGCTTCTAAGTAAACTTTAACCGTTAACGCCGACATTACGTATCCGTGTGTTTCTCCTTCAAGTTCTCGCCATAACGGTACGGGGCTGGCGCCCTCGTTTCGAAGTGATAATGCTTCTGAAACAGATACCTGATTGGCCCAAGGAGCAAAGGAACTTATAATTGGAAAGATAAATTGTACCGCGAAAATTGATCGTGCTAACCAATAAAATAACTATTGTCGTAACTGTAACATTATCGATTGCGATTCATAATATAATTCCGAAGATTATATTGTAAGAGTTCGAAAAAATACTTTAGAGAGAAAAAAATAGGGCGTGCTTTGGTGAAAATAATAAAGAGCATCAACAATGGAAACATGTAGTTGCGGAACAATTTCTGAACTCTTATAAAGACAATCTATTTTACACTTGTTCTTTATTGCAGACCTATTGCAAATATCAATTATCGATTGTGTCAGAAGCCTTTGCGTTTCTCTGGTTAGCAAGGTTAGTGCTTAAATAAAGAAACGAGTGCACTGAATCTAGACTGTAATTAGATTGCTATATAGTTAAAAACAGTGGCACAATTTTTCAATAAGCATCCAAGCTCTGTAAAACCTGCCTAAAATTCATTGTTCGTTGAAACGAACACTGATGAAGATTTATTAACTAAACTTCATAATACACATAGTTTGTCTTAAAATTCTCATTCCCAGGGTTCATTACAATATTCTAATGTAATGTATTTACCATGTACATATGCGCTATATTGTATGTCAGCGAATGTGTCCGTTTTGTAATTCACAAACGTATCTCTTGTCTCATTTAAATCTTTGGTTCTGTTGTAACGGTCCCTTTATCCTCTTATCCATCTGTGTTTGTTTCCCAGACATTCATAAGATTGCCCTTATTTGCCGTCCTATTAAGATTCTAATGAATATGTATCTGTAACTTGCCATTTTCCCTTGTGCGGTGCATGATTTTCCAGTAGTATCGATATAAAGTTTATTGGTACCGTTTCTAAGATACCATCGCATCGATTGGAATGATGTCACTGTGAAATGAACAGTTATTAGAAGGTGGGGCATCGTCCTAATTGTAGACTAAAACAATTTGTGTAGGATGACGAAACTATTTTTCTCGATTTCTAAATTAGCATGAAAATGTTTTGTTTCTCAACAAATGCCTTTAACATTACCATTTATGTCTGACTAAAATTTGAAATTCTAAGCAGTCTTCTTTAGACTTTGTTAGGTTGCGTCTGTTAAAAATGTTGTATCATTATTTTCCTGAACGAATTGTGTTATTATACGGTTATTGTAAATTGGTCAGTATGTGGTCTGTAAATGTTAGTCAACCAACTTTCTTGTCTTTATATACAAACAAGTTTCATTTTAGGCGTCATTACTTACTCCATCGACGCCTTGATAAAATCTTCTAGATAAAGCAACATTTTTTTTTCTTATTTTTTAATAATAAAAAGTGTTTATTTCTCACCCGAAGCCAATTAACAGATTGCTATAAAAATGGCCGAATGTGACTACCGTTACCACGATGATCTTCGACCGTTATAGTTTGGCGGGCTTGTCTACCAGTTTTAATTGAGTGAGCTTAATAGCTTCTTCAAAATCAGCTACAACAGTTATGTTTTAAAATTCAATGACTATATACATATCTTAGTTTGATAACTGCATAGGCCATATTATGCTTTTCAGCATATATCCCAACGCGATCTTTACAAACGAAAAAGCTCTTAGCTAGCTTCATTATCAATTGAAGCTTGTCAACTTGTCGCATCGAGAAAGATAACAAGTCTGAATGGAGTGTCTCATACATTTATTATGTCATAATATTTACCAAAACAATTAATCTTAACTTCTACTTTCTCCATACTGTCACAACTGCGACTCCCACTTTCGAAAATTAATCATATTCCTTCAAAATGCAAAGTATCGTTTCGCAAATAAAAGTCATCGCAGTCGTTTATTTTATTTGTAGGCAGATAATTATAAAGTTAGCTTCTCAACTGACGTGAAAATCGAGATTAATGTTAGCAATTAAAGTGGGTGTCATTGCGCAAGTCCTGGACCATACTGTGCATAAAATTTGCGTCTTAGATGCTGATAATTGCATAATCTACGAAGCGATTGGACATGTATTTAATAAACTTTCACTGGACTGGTTAATTTGAAGTGAATTCGGATTCTGAATGCAAACTGTAAAGCTGAGATGCTGTAACGATGATAATTTATGAAATGGTGGCTCGCTTACATCAAATCTACGAATGGATCGTAATCACTCATGTAATGATTTTCATGTAAGTTCTTACAGATGTTCATTGTTATAATAATTCGATTTCTAATTAGGTAAGAAGTAGCAGACGTCACAGTCTAGACTTTCTTGTTATTACAATTATAAACAACGATAACGATATCTAGAGACCACTATAATAACCCACTTGACTCCTACGATTTGCGGAGGGCGAGAAGCAGCTGATAATTTATTTTTCTTACATTCATTACACGCGGTGACTTCCTACTATTTTACATATACTATGTCTGACTCTAATGCAGCTTCGATATTAAATATGATTAGATACATTGATGATGAATGAAACTCAAAAGCATTTATGTCTCGGATGTCGCTTTTATGTCACACTGTCGCGTTTGTTAACCTGCAGTTTCAAGAATATGAATTACAACCTTTAAATGTAGGTTCCTCAAATTATAATAATTTATGTCTGCGAACTGGTTGTGGTCTGTCCCAAATTTGGCACAACCTGTTTTGACCGCGGCACAAACTTCACCGCTACTTGCGCCAGCGCCGTTTTTGGTACCTTACACGGTTACACGTGTTTCATCTTCTACCTTTTGAATTATGAATGGGTTTTTCTTCCGTAAACTTTATTATGATGGAAATATTGAGACGTGGTTTGAATTTATGTTGTTTACCGTTCTTCTTGGTGCTTAAAAAGTTATTATATGGCGTTAATTGTTTTTATATTGAGTCGTTTATACGGAGTATCTGTCATTCTTTGTTGATTGTTGTTGCGGCATTGGCTGAATCAACGGTTGCGTGATGAAACTGTTAATTCGTATGAGATTAAAAAATGTACTCATCAACATGGATATTTGTTTTGTCAACAGTTCCTGTATCATTATCATCACAGAAACACATCTTCTGCCAGTATCACAATTTCTCATAGATTAATTAATCAGTCACTTCTCCGGTAGGGTCATCTCTAACCGATTGCTACTCGACAAAGTAAATATCTCTATCAACTCGATGCGCTGCATAGATTGCGGTGCAATCGCCAATCGCCGGTATTCCGACCCTAAATTCCGATCGTGGCGATTCTCGATAAGCGATACGTAAACGTTCTCGATTGTCTGGTACCGTTCGAGGGGACTATCGTTAAATTATCGCTCACGTTTTGCTACTGACGGCGCCCTAGTATTACGGTATTGCCAGGATAGTCATACGTATAGTTTTAACGGCAACCGACAGTGACACGGGCGCGAATGTTGTGAATTGTGACGTTGGTGACTCATACACCGTGTTCGTGTATGTTTATGATCTTTTCTATCACGAGGCGTGTAGATTACGAGGTGGTGTTAACAGTGCAATGTTCATCTGTTGTTTCTGAGTCTAAATTCAATCTCTTCACAACATTTATTTTGCTGACATTCTCTTTCACTGAAGGACGCATAATTAATTTGGTCCTATCCAATTGACCGCAACACTGTAATGCACGTTTTGGCTTATTTTGCACTGACTTACCAAACTTACACACACTGAACGTGTAAGTTCGATGGAGCATAAGAAGTGTTGCCCATCCCATAACCAAGCCTTAGTCTCATCCAAAAAGAAGGGGTGCCGATGCCGTTCTCTAGTCTGGGACCACACAGGTCGGTTTTACTTTCTACCAATCCTCTCTATACCACTATTTACTTTCGTTTCCAAGCACAAATATCGACAGTCAAAAAAGGAGATCATTTGTAAAACGGCTTTCGCTGGCGACTTCAATTGCGTTGATTTATTTACTGGTTAACTTTCAATGTGTGGTAAACTGCAGTTTGTTGATCAATTAAGGGTATATTTCGTATACATATGCTTATCCATTTCCCCATTTATCATTGAACAGGTTTTCATTCAACTGTTAATCGAAAGATTGGCTATCGTTCCTTCTGCTTGCTTGCGCCTCATTTAGACTTTATGTAATCAAAACATTATTCATTTATTTATAAACAACTGGATTTGCAAGAGCAGACATTTGCCAGTTTTACTGTACTGTGACTACAATCTACCCACCAAGTGCAAAAATGGCGTTATCCCCCCAAGATCTTTGGTGGCACGGTCAATGGGGGAAGTCCAATTGCTAACGGTCACGTGGTACACACGGCGACACAAACTATACATTTCCAGTTAACCTCGCATTGTATAGGTTTTTTGTATAATCAGATGTCAGCTTATACTGGTTATGTATAGCTTGATGCATTATTGCCTTGCGTACATTAGAATATACACTCATTTACATCGAATTCATAGAAAATAGCCATTTCACATAGCTCTGTATGTTTGTTTCTGCTGCATGTATTTGTATAGCTAATAAATTGTAAATCCGTAATTGGCTGTAAGACTAGCTTATATATCTTAGGCAAAATTTCAGAGAGCTGTGGATTTTGTGAATAATAAATAAATAAAATCTCAGTGTTATTCCAAGCATATTGCTATTGCTACCTATTTGTATTCTGTGATCTTCACTGTTATGCAACACCGATTAAGGTCTGTAATGTTATCTACTTTCATTTACTATGAACACAGATTTATCCATCTCAATTTTAATTGGTGACCAATAATATCCAAGTTCTCTATAGTTAACTGTATCTAAGTATCACTCTGAACTCTTGAAATAAATTACAGGTAATTCAATTGACATTATTATACAGAATGAAGTCATTGATTTTACTTTATGTCCGAATTATGTAAACTAATGTAAAGTATCAAATGCATGCGTTGTGTAACAGTGACGGTTACACATTTTGGTTAATAAATCGTCCTTGGTAATGGGTTTTCGATGTTACGCGTCGGTGTAATACGCGCCTCCTTATTACTCGAACAACAATGTTTGTCGACTTTTCAGTAGTGGGCGGATACGCTAAAATTGGCTGGAATTATTATGTTACTGTAAAAGCATGAATGGTGGTAAAATATTGGACTTCGGTGTGTTTCTTCAGAGTTAGTTTCGAAAGGTGGTTGTTTTTACGAACTTTAAAAGAAACGTAGCATCATTATGAGCAAGCAAAGAAAAACAGCATTAAAATCTATCTTTTCAAAATCGACTTAGGTAGGTTGATTTTGAAAAGATGGATTTTAAACCTGTTTTCTTTTTACGATACTTCAGGTGTTCTAACTATAGGCATAAGCTTATGTTATACTTCTTAAAAACAACTGAATCTTCCACATTTTTATCGAGTAGGTAGCTAAATAACTTGACTTTTTTTTTAAATATCATCTAATACCAAGTAAATATCAGTGTTTCCTAGAATTTCTAAGATTCACGATCTTCCCAGTTTCACGGCAACATTTACACCGTTACATTTATAGACGTCACGATGGTTCCGTACCAAAGGAATTTTATTATGTGGGCGAGGGCAATTTGTTCGACGGTCTGCCAGATTGAAAATTGTTTGAATTAATCATTATGATTACCGGCGACGTAGTCAGGTGGTCCACAATACAAGCTGTGTACTGGTATTTTGTGTAAGCGAGGAGGGTATTCATTACTTCGGCATTTACTGTAGTTTAAAATCGAATCATTCCTATAATCAGCTCAATCTTTTTAGTAAAAAACACCCACACACAAAGAGAGAGAGAGAGAAAGTGTGAATTTAATAATTATGCGTTTTAAATACAGAGCCATCTAGTATATGTATTTAGACAAGTTGTCGCCATCCTGAATTTTTATTTTGACTATCGGCTTTAGCACCCTCGAAAAACATTAAAACGACACCCATGATAAAAAAAAAATTAAAATATGCGCAGCCGCCATCTTGTATTTTCATTTTGACCTCTCTATTTGCTTCAGGACCCTCGAAAACCATGAAAACTAACTCTCGCAGAGATAGAAAGTCGCATGGAGGGGGCAATAACGCTTTTTCGAACTTCGATACAAAAGTAGGAAACCTTGAGCCTTTGTCCTGCGCCTGATTACTCTCTGGTTGTGTCGGATTGTCTTCCCATTGGACTATGAGAGTTAGGGAAGAGTGAATGCACTTGGGTCTGCGCACACTTGCGTACTATAATAATCTCCCGCGTCGATGGCTAGTCTCCGCTGAGATTGACTGCCATGGCTGAAATTCGTTCTGGAGGACTATAGATTTAAACAAATCAAAAGGGTTGATCACCGCAGCCTATTAAAGTACGGAATCAGGACAATCTTGCGCTCAAGTGTGAAATTTTCGCGCAGCGTTTTGTATGCACAAATTCTCACCTACCTGACATCTCACTTTAGTGCTACCTCTCCATGTTCGTTATTATACGTGTTAATGTGCAAGCCTTACTTACACAGTAGATACTAGTTTCTTATACACACAATGTACATTGTACATACATTGTCAACATTCTAAGTAACATTGCCTGACCCACTTCTAACAACGTATTTATACATCTCTATAATTACATAGGTCTATCGAAACGCCATTACAAAATTAACAATTCAATTGTGTCTCAATCTCAACAGTCCAATTATCACTAATAAAAAGATATTGCTCTAGACTCTAGATATTATGTGGAGTTAAAAAGCGGCAAAGTGTGAGTCGTACTCGCACACGAAGGGTTCCGTACTACCACACAATGTATAACACTATTGAGCAAAAAACGCCGAAACTCTACGTTTCTTGTCCCATTTATTTTTAACTTTATTTTATTTTTATTATTTTTTGATATACTTATAACGGCCATAGTAGTACCCACTCTGAAAATTCAAGTGTGACAGACTGAAGGACGGATGGCCAGCGGAGCCTTCATAATAGCGTCAGTTGGCACCCTTTGGGTACGGAACCCTAAAAAGTCGATTCAGTTCCATTTCAAATCGAGTCAGGTTCTATGGATTCCAATCGATTGGTTACAATGCAGTTTTCGAGTTGCGATTCGACGCTTGACTAGAGTACTAATTTATTTGGATTTGATTATGTAAATAAAAACGGAACCGGCATCATTCTGTATTTGTTCGCAAATTGAATCAATTACGTATTGATTACTTCACCGTGAAATTTGTGGAAAGCAATATTGATATAGCCTTTTTTTGGGCAATCACTGTATTGTTTATTTTTTCGTCTTCTTTTATTATTATGTCATTGTTTTCACCTTAAACAAGCCCGGAAAGCTAACTTTATTTGCTTAGGTATGTTTTATTTCATAATTCAAATGATCGGCCGCTAATCGGCTGAAGCCAAACTAATGTTAGTTTACGGATATTTTTTCCTACAACGGAAAACTCTTCTAAAGGTCTCTCTAATAAGGTTTTTGTTGTACATATGTTGTATACAGGCTATAAACCTTATAACAATTATGTTAAGGTACTGTTACTTAAAGCCGTCGTGTCGTTTGAAACATAAACCCCTTTATTTATAACTGTTGCTTAAAGTAAAGTAGTATTAGCAACTGTTTAACCATAAAGAAGATGTTTTATATTGGGCCAGCACCATCTACAGTATATAGATAAATAGGGGAAAAAATAGATGATTTTCATAAAAATGAAAATAAATTAATTCGAATAAAAGTACAGGAGTACAGAAATGATTATTTGTGAAGTTTTTTAATACAACAACCCTTCTTTATGGTCGCCATGACAGTTGTTTGACATGACGTTTGACGAATGCGTTGTTTGTTTATTAGGTTATACATAATTATAACCTAATTAAGCACATGTTATATTATGTTATGTTATATTTAATTGTTTGAATTGCCACATAGCTCTCTTCCTCTCTCCTAAATTTTGCTGTGCCCGACAGGGTCCATATTGATCTTTTACCTTGTATATACCATCTATGTAACATATGGAATGCAATAAAGTTTTGAGTATTGAGTATTGAGTATTGAATTTGACAGTTTGACTTGGTCTTTGTCTGTTTTCTTTCTTGTGATAAAAATCTAATGTTATTGTCATAATGACATTTCGCATATTGCTGATCCGCCATGTACTTTTTGTGTATCTTTTCTTGACCAAGTTAATTTGAAATTACCTAAAAACGAAGTCAAATTATAGAAAATTAACATTAAAAAACGGTTACTGTATTGTACAGCAATATTTACATTTAGTGTACATAGTGCTGGCCCAGGGTTCATACATTGCTGAAACATCTCCTTTTGACGTTTAAACGTCTCATAACTTTCAGCAACATTTCGAAATAAACCCTATTAAGTAGTGTGAATACCTATTATGTTTATAAAATACACGTTTTCTGTTAGATTTTATAGACTAGACTAGGCCATCACCATTTGAGACTGGTTACAGATAATGTGTTTTTGTACTTAACTTTTACTAGCGTCGTATCTCGGCGAGAGACAAAGATGAAATCCTAATATTATCCTGTAGGAATCGGAGAGAATATCTGAATCCTCCCCGCTGCACATCGTGCAGTTACAAAACTGGAATTGTAAAACTTTACAATGATCACAGGACCACTGCCCGTAGTATTTTATTATTATTATTACTGCCCGTATATTGAGCCCGTAATATTTCCAAATCAAAAAATCTAATCAAAAATATTTATTTGTTAGAATATGGTACAGTCACAAGCACCAATATGTCAACACTTCACAACTTTCAATTGAGATTTTTTCGTGAAATAACGAATGCAACGTTAAAATACGATACATCACATAAGCCTATGGGTTCGAAAATGTTATGTTCGTAACAACATAAAATTTCATTCAAAAATAAAGGAGTAAATCGCCTTTGTATAAAGCCGAGTGTATACATACTTTTGCTCGTGACTGTACAATAGACGTCCACTGCTAGGACACAGGCCTCCTCTCGGTGAGAGGGAGTGGGCCGCAATCCACCACGCAGGCACAGTGCGGGTTGGTAGATGTCACATGTCTTCGAATTTTTGGTTCTAGGACATGCCGGTTTCCTCACGCTGTTTTCCTTCACTGTTTTGAATTTATGAAAAAATACTTTGCATAAATTCTCAGTAGATGAATAATATTACAGGATACTTCTTAAGGGAAAACACTGCTTTCCCATATCTGCCATATTACGTTAAAAGGGAAAATCTGTTCATTCGAGGACCAAGTATTTAATACGCAGTATTATAACCTACCTAACTGATATTAATCACAATCTCGAACGAATTTCACAAATCTCGGCCAGTGGTTATTATCAAATCAGAGCTTATAGCTTTAAAATGTATATTCTAAACTTAATTTTGCATAAGGCAGACGAGTTTGTCACGAATGCACCATCAAATCAAATGCTTGACTCGTAAAACGTAAGTGGGTCACCCACCATCTTCGCTCTCAGGCCTATGTATTCGGTTATACTGCTTATAGATGATTATGTATAGGGCTGGTTGATGGTAATGCCAAACGATAATTTTATATTCTGGATTTACGTAACTAGGTAACCATGCGTGTGGAGAATTTATCACGATAGTTATGGTAATAGTACGAATTTATCTTTTTGTCTTAAATTGCTATTGAAACTTTATTCAGATTTTACAGGGACATATACAAATATACTTACATAAACTTCCTACGTACGTACGTATACAAAAAGCTCACCCTTTTTATACAGGTACGGTCAGTTACATCAATTAGCTGACCCACCTTTGCATAAATGGATGAGGTTTTTTAGAATATGAATCGATAGAATTTTATAATACTTTTATATTTTATTAACTTTGCTCAAATAAATAAAATATAAAATAATTATAAAATTCTCTCACTACTCTCACTCCAATCACTCATCTTTTCCTTTATTTCTTATTTGTTAAAAAGGTAATGTTAAATAACTCAACTTTTGAGACTCCAATGCGTAATATTACAAGAACATTAGAACTTTTTTAGGGTTATACCACTATCTTCGAAGATAGTTGAAATTACTTCTAATGACCACGCAAAAAGAAATACACGCATCTATCAAACAGCTGTTCCAATAAGAAATAGAAGGAACAAACCTAACCGTACTACGCATCGAAGAATGTACATTCCTAGCTACACTTTGAACCGGCATCGGAAAGGTATTGGAGCCACGAGGAACAAACCGTTCTAACGTAGGTACAGACGCCAGCAGGTCAAGCTACCCGAAACTGTCAAATTTTCCCAATCAACCTTGAACCTTAATGCTTCAGCGATAAAGTTGAAAATCGATTAAAGGAATTTGACAGATTGTAGTAGCTTGATGTGCTGGCGTCTGTACTATGCGGTCGACTTGTACATGTAAATGCACGCCTTATCCCTGGTGCGATATCGTAACTTTGAACGCGGAATAAGGACAGAGGACAGAGGACCAACCTTTAAAACGAACGGAAATAAAGCCTACAAACTGTTTTTGTTTCGAGAGCTCCAGTCGAACTTAACATAAAAAAAAAATTAAAAGGTTCAACGAACTATTTACACTAGGTACTAAATTAAATAACAAACTAGCTATACAGCTATAAGTATCTAAATAACTTATAGTGTAATAATAGTATATTAGCATTTTAATGTTAATAATATAAATGTAAAAAAGGGTTATATTCATATTCCAATTACATTGCCCACACACTGGGTGACTAGTGTGATTACTGACTATCAGTAAAAATCAGGCTCTAATATCAGGCCTGCCTCTGCCTCCCTTTGGCGGGTGATGCATTTTCCTTAAGCTGCGATAGTGTCTTGCTGATTTGCATTTATTTTGGCTTGTATTGACCTACTGTTATCAGCCTCTGAACTTTCCACTGTAAACTAAAATATCGGCTTCGTCACTATGCTTGTTGTCGATTCGAGACCAACTTTCGTGTCCAATTCGTAGTTACACACCATTGCCCGCACGGCTTACAGAAGACATTGATGTTTTTGCAACGCTCTTTCCTCCTTTCTTACATACCGTGGATTGTTCCCGATAATTTTGTGACTACTGTAATTTCCGACATTTAGATACAATCCTGAGTTGCTTATTAAGAATAGAGTGGACATTCTGTATCAATTCTGTCCCTTATCCCAACGATATCGAGTTCAACTTAGCATATCGTCCAGGAAAATCGCAGTACAGGGTTAATCAAATATCTAATGAATCAATTTGCGATCTGAAATGTTCCTAGCCTTTTATGTGGTTGAGAGATAACAACGTAGTTAGAACATTTTGTTTGTAATTGTATTCAATGACAAAATTAGATCTGTAATAAGCGTAATTGATTCTTTTGGTATAGAAAGTTGTATTGAAATTTGAATGGCGATATCGTAATAGGCTGTTTTTTGTAGTGTTTAATAACTAGAATAAATTGGTATGCTAAAAGGTATTGTTAACACCGAAGTGGATGTGAAGTAGCTGAATAACAAGATTGCAATGCTTTGATACTGTATGCAAAATAATTATTGTGATCTGATAACTTTTGTATAAAGAAAAGATCTAACTGTAGACTAACCTAAAACTTTTTAGGGATCCCTAAAAAGTTTAGCTACTAGCTATCGCCCAGGTGGAGGTCGGAAATTGATGCAGGGGATCGTACTACCGGGATAAAAAGCGCAAACGGTGACCATGAATTCAGCACTTGATTCTGAACCGGCCCCGGCGTTGAAATTATTCGTCAGTTATAAAAAAAAAAATGCTGTTCCATAATTTTTTACCGCGTATGTATTGCACTTTTCTTTTTCTATGAAACAGCAGATTTTTTTTTATAACCGACTATTTTCTACGCTATGGGTCTAGCTAGAATCCTGGTAACAGGTTGCCTGCGATGTCCCTGCCACCCCGTATAGTGTATATCCTATCCCAGGTCATCGTATATCCGTGTGCCAAACATCGAAATCCGTAGAGCTGAAGGTAACAAACAAACTGAGTTTCTTTCGCATAGATTTTCATAGGCAGTAAAATGTTTATGTAAATCTATACTGAAGCCCAATCAAAGCAAATGCTCACCTCTTCCAATACATCAAACTTAATCTAGATACGCACTAAATCTTATCTAACAATATCATCCTCGTAATAAATCCTCCAGTACAAGCTAACCAGTGTACCTGCTACGGATGTCGATTACATCAAATGAATCATGACATAAATACACGGGGGACTTCTATTTCTTCGCGGTCATACAAAATATTCCCGATTCCCGGGATTATGACAGTTTGTTCACAATTTATACGTAGGAAGTCTTGTCCTTTGAAACGATATTTTCTTTTTGTGTTCACGGTTGTCGGTGTAAATTTAATAGAAAATAGAGTACTGTTAGAGATTTTACTGGAATATTTTCTTTAAAGTAACGTCAGCTCTTGTCAATTGAACTTTGTAATTTCTACTACTAGTCCGTGATCTACAGAAAAATACTCTGCTGTATTCTCCAATTGCACGTCATTTAGCTCGATTCTCAGCAACTTTCATCCAGCTGCTACCAGCTACCCTGCGAAGGTCGTCGCTCCATCTAGCCTGAAGCCATCCTACCTTACGTTTGTGATTTGCGGTTTGCACTCAAGAACACGTCTTCCTCAACGGTCATCGGTTCTACGGCTGATATATCCGGCCTATTGCCACTTCAGCTTGCTTATTCAGTGGCCATTTGTCAACAGCTTTGGTTCTCTGCCGGATCACCTCCGGATTCTACTTCTAATCTTACTAAGTATCACAGAGATTGATTCAACAAATCAATGTTATTTCTTAGTTGAGCTGCGCTTCTAAGTTTCCTTCTGAAAGATAAACTCTGCTATATATGCACAAGAAATCATGCAAACTCTTGTTTAACAAGTTAGCTCAACACCATAAAAGCCACCATAATTAGTTCAATAAAAACAGTAAAGATCAGCGACATCTTACCATAACAGTACGTCAAGTGCAACTTGCAATAAAACTATACTTCTCCCTTTAACGTCCGCGTCTGGTACAAAATAGCCTTTATAGTCAACTTATAGTGAACTTATAGTCAACTTGTAGTGAACTAAACGACGCCTACGTAGTTAGTTATGCCGTTCTATAAATTGCACTTCGTTATGTTAAGTCGATAGGCAGGTGGTCTGCCGCTTACCTGGGAACTGTGATGAATGTATGCGTGTTGGGTTTGATTGAGAGTCCATGAATGATGGGAGAAAGAACCGTTTTGAGTCTGCGTATAGCAGAGGTGCTATGCTATACTTAGGCAGAATATTTTGAAAAGACCTCTGGGTTGTAATTGAACAAGAAGTTACACTATGAAGATGTAGCTCAAACTTTGTGGCTGTAGGGTGGGTAAAGCCATGGTAGATGGATAAGCGTTTTCGTAACCATGGTTACGAATCCTGCAACAGTAATATTTATTTCATTCCCCATATCCTGATAGAAACAACGTTTTGAAATGCCGTTTTTAGTAAAGTTATGTCCAATTATTTCTAAACATTTGTTTTCTCTTGCAGTTTAGACGACAGAAACTGTTAACCGTTTTGTGTATTCCAAGCTACGCCCATGCATTCGATTAAAGCATTATAGTCTTAACTTGCATATTTATCGCACGATTTATGTCCTAAGTACCCATACTGTTATTCGTAAGACGCTTAGTAATTACTTCAAAACAGCTAATACTTAGTCCAAGAATTCCAATAAAACAAACGCAATCCGTGCCACTGCAGCTAAATCGACGATTAACGTTCGTAACAAGGCAATATATTTTTCTACTTTAAAATTAATCGTTTCCATATTTTCAAGCCCAGCAATCCTAAAGAAACTTGGTAAATATCTCCCGGAACAATTAAAAGGGAAGGTATAAATCCTGGCCGAGGACCAGGTAACTTACAGAATAGTCTATTAAAATTGTCAACTAACGTTTTTCACTTAGAACCATATTTATCGATGTTACCCAGGCAATCAGTATGTTTTATAGGCCTGTTTATCTCATGACAGTGGTTCGGCCCGCATCGGTAAACGCACAATGGACTAGAGCTAAGTAATATAGATAATTTATTGTATATTTCCTAGTTTATTTGCGGTTCATAATTAATTCTCACAGGGTATAGTATGTGGAATTGTGATTGTTATTTTCACATGTTTTGTGATGCCCTTACAGATTTGAGTTATTGAGTTTCTTGAACCAAGTCCAGTTGTTTTTCTTGTTCAGTGAAGCAGGAAGTTGAAGTCGTTAATAATAGAGGAATGTAACATTAAATCTGGATTTATAGACAAGCATGAAGTTAACGTAACTACCATAAAATGAATCTTTGAGAAATTGATATTGTTGATATCTGTCCAGCGCAAGGGCTGGAGGGGAAGAAGTCAGTTCGTTAAGAGAGGCCCTGGTGGACCGAATGAATGCGACCTTAAGTCTTGTCTCCCAGTGGGGTGACAACAATCTGGTCAGTTTCAACACCACCAAAACACAGGCTTGTCTGTTTAGCGCGAAAAGGAGCCCTTTTGATCTGGCTCCTACTTTCCGGGGTGCAGCTGTACCTGTGACGGACAGCCTCGAGCTTCTAGGCATGAAATTGACAGCAAATCTCAATTTCGGCGAAAACATTGAGTCTAAAGCACAAACGGCGGCCAAAAAACTGGGCATCCTGAACAAGGTTAAGCGGTACTTCACACCGAGTCAGCTTTTAACCCTTTACAAAGCACAAGTCCGATCGTGTATGGAGTACTGCAGTCACCTGTGGGATGGGTCAGCTAAATACCAACTTGCCACTTTAGACTCAGTCGAGCGCAGAGCTAAGAGACTCATTGGCGATAAAAAGCTGGTGGAGGCAAAACTTCACAGTTTGGCTCACCGGCGAAGTGTTGCCTGTCTGTCCGTCTTCTACAGACTGTACCTCGGGGAGTGTGCTCAAGAGCTACATGAGCTCATCCCGCCTTCACCTTTTTACCATCGAGAGTCCAGACGCACTCCGGGATACCACCCCTATTTGGTTAATATACCCTATATACGCACTAAGCGCTTCTCATCATCTTTTCTGATGCGCACAGCAAAGGAGTGGAATTGTCTGCCTGCGTCTGCATTCCCGAGTTCATACAACCCTAATCTCTTCAGGGCGAGAGTGAATAGGCTTCTTCTGGGCAAGCTCGTTCCACCGTAGATCTCATCCCTGCCTCTGGGCTGGATTGAGGTCAAGAGTGAGCCCATTGTCAATAAAAAAAAAAAAAATATATTGTTTAAACCGTAAAGCAGTTTTGGATTTTTTTATAAAGGATGCACATGAACTATGCTGAACTTTTTTGTAATATGTACTCGTAGCAGGAGTTCGTAAATCAATTGTTAAAACCTGCTTCCGTTGCTTTAGCTATGTTCCCAAATAGCAATAGAAATATTTAGAATTTATTATATTCCGAAGAGATCTGCTAAACTTTCTGCGCAAAGGCACACCCTTATAAGGCCTTCGCGACACCGTCCAAGAATATTACACAACAAGCGAATCACAGCTGTCATTTTTACATAAGCGCTAGTTTAATTGAATATTCATTTCCGCAAGTCGCTTCCAGTCTTCGTATTATGATTTATAACGCCCAAGTTACCATGTTTGGCTATCGTTCTCGATACTAAACCAACTGATTTAGTACCATTGTACTACTCTTGGCTTATTACCATAGCCTCTTCTTGAACAATGCCATGGAACTGTGATGTGTATGCGTTTCAATGCTTAGATGTATCTTCGGTACGCTCTGGTCATCTTTTACCATTGCCAAAGCGATTATCAACTCTGACTGCAGTGGTGAAGGTTTATTTTTGTTTGATAGCATGATACCAATCGATACTTGATTTACTGAAGTATTTCATACGGCAAAAATTACTACTAGTAAAAGCGTTTAATGTAGGTAAAATATGCGAGATTTCATTTGCCAGTAATAAATCTAATTTAATACTCTCGATATTACTTGGAATGCTTATTCAAATACTTGGATAATGCATTGAGAGTTAAGATTTATGAATTGCCATGATAAGTAGTCTCATCTATCAAGTCTATTATATTGAGTAAGCTCTAAAATTAATTCCAATATTCGAACCTTTATCAAGGTGCGCTTTAACACTGTCGTCTTCTTTCACGTAGTCTTCCGAAGTTTGGTGATTTGCTATATTAGTTGGGCTGCTATCTTCACTCACAGCATCTGCAGTATTAGCTTCTGTACCTTTGCAGTACATCTTTGTCTTAACACTTCTTCGTATACCTTCGGGTTCATCCTTGTCAATAGTTGAATAGAAGGATAGGTTGGACAGCGTCTCCAATTTCCTTATATGGATAAAGGAAACTCTTTGACATCATTGGGCAAACAATATATTTCATTGCATTCTAAAGACAGTAGGTATATAACGCCAAGTCACAAAAATGGTTCTTATGTTCCACAATAGCTAATCGTCAATATTTTCGAAAGTGTACTCCAATAAACTATACATCTCATTGAGCCTTCTATTATTTTCTTAATAGGTTTTGAAAGGCAAAGTTACGAAATAAGCTGTAAGCAAATTTTTTGTTGAATTTCATAATAATAGATTAGGCGTACCATTCTTGGTTGAGGCTTTTTAGTTTTTATCTGCTATTGTAGGTACCGGGGTCATTACAAGTTTTGACTGATTTTACTGTTTGCGGTTTGCAGTTCCGTTCAAACGTTATTTGGTCTGCGAAGTTTATGTTTTCTGAGGTTAGTTTTCGTTTTACGAGAACTGTAATATTGAGGCAGGTCATAGTTACAACAGCGGTCGTTGATACTTTATTGTTCATACATATTTACAGTTCATTGTTTTCCTAGTGGGTTGTTTTGCTCTTGTACTTCTCGCTCTTTTTCATTTACTCTCTGATTTGCTATATTCTTAATACAGAACCGTTGTGGGATCTCAATGCCTGTTAACTCTTGTGCTGGGTCGAATTGCACCTTGTAAAGTCTGCCGCTAGTGGGGCTCCCAACCATCACGATTTAATTTAAGGATTTACGAGCGTCGTTTGTTGTTATTTAGTAGCAGACAGGAGAACACTGACGACCATTCTCTTAACATTATCCCTTAGTTACCCTTAACATCACCTTTAAGAAGATAGCGGGTGGCCTATTCCTTGCTATGTTTATGAGACCAATTAGATATTACATCGTTAACTTAAATGGGATCACTTAAAGGCGAGTTTATAAATAGTTATAAAACTTAACAACCAGATATTGCCTCCTGGTAAATAATTGTAAGTGGACCAGGTATAGCAACACTATTAATTAAGACATCGTAAAATCTGTTGGACCAGATTGCTTATTTCATTATTTCCCATTTGAATTCAAATAACAATTTATAAGTTGCAGGAAGAGGCCTGCAATAAAATTTGCTGACAGGTGCCGATTATAGGGTTGTTCTTAATAATTATTAGGTACTAAGATTAAATCTGTACTGGACTCGGTAATTTTCACATTGAAATTTTTAATGAACCTGCTCTATTTGTATTATTACGCAATGTTAACAGGAAGTAGTTTACGCAAACATAAAATAAATCATTGACATACTGTTAGTTATAATAGGTGTACTGAGAAGCAAGACATCAGGCATAAACTTAACAAGGTACTTAGTTCCAAGTTAATATAATACAATAGTTCCTTGTTAGGAACGTTAACTAGGCATGCCGTTTCGTTCACGGCAGTACAAACATTCTCTTAATTTTTTTTCGCATTCTTGAAATTCTGTCGGAGCAGCCCTATTCGGTGCAGTTAGCGCAGCGGGTGGCTGTCTGAAACTGCCTCCAGTAAGGTTTCTTTCACAATTGTAAAATGGATCTCTTGTATCGATTAGATACTCGATATCGTAAGCCCACGTTTCGGGTGCTAATTATAGCTATCGGTTTATAGGCTTGGGGCGAAACGAGGGCTTTGAAAACTGCAATAGATAACCGATTGTTACGACCAATTGTCGCTTTATGTTTGCGTTCTGCCAAATGCTACTGTTGCAAATATTGTTTGAGAATGTTGTTTCTGAGCTTTCAAAATTATTGAGCCTATATTTCAGAATAATGAAACGAGAGATCAAATCTCGGGAAATTTAAGCCGCAACTGTAAATACACTTAGACTCTTAAGGAACTCATTAGAATTAATAGGAACATAGCCAGTTTCAAGAATGATAATGCTTAAAAAATATATTGTCTGTAGCTTTTGTTGGAGATGTTACTCCGAACAGTTTAAATAAAACATGTTCGTAGGCCTAATTTAAATTCAATTTATCGGCACATCTTTCTCTTGTTAGACAGCTAAGGCTGGCAACACACTGGCTGTGTGGACTTCAGAGGGAAGTGTACACGGACGACTGGGGCTGTTAATGATCCACACATCAATCTCTCCGGCAGTCCTAGACAGCTGAATCCGAAAGCTGTCGACTGTTTGAAACTTCGCAGTTGTAAAATGCATTCTGAAGAAGAAGCATTATTGCTTGGTTTCCTGTCTGGGAAGATTTAAAAGGAAAAGTTCAAACGCGGTTCTACAGTTGGCAATTTGAGCAGATGTTGTTACTCTTCTAATTTAAACTTCTCGACTGTGTAAGCTTTATTGTATTTTTATTTAAACTAAAGATCTGGAGCAGACGATTTCGTATAGACCTCTCAATACAAAGCAGTTTAAAGTTAACTATTCATTCGAATCAGAAGTAATTTAGCAATCTAACTAACTCTATTGTTCTCATGCAGAATAATTTAACTTTTTTTTTTTTTTTTTTGTGGATGGGAAATCATCAAATGACCCCTCCCGCTCTGGGTGGAGCGGAAGGGAGTGTCAGACTTTTACTGACTAAAACCCACCCGTGTTCCGTCCTTAGCCCTTTCTGTTCCAGGGCAGCGGTTAACCTTTCGGAAAATCCCGCCGCCCCGGCAGGCTTCGGCCCTATGGGGCCCCGTCCTCTGCTGACATTTTCTCTTTGAGGCGCGCGTGGAACACAACGCGCCGTCCGGCACGGGCCTGGTCCTGATCGGACGGTGAGCTACCCATTACTCACCGCCCGCAGGCCCGCGCCTACGGTGGCCGGGAGTCGTCACGCGGCTCCCGACGCCCGGAGCGTCTCCCGCGGCGGCTGAGGCGTGAGGTGTTCTCCCTCAGCCTCCCCGCCACCTCCTTCGCTAGCATGACTGCTTCGCAGAAGGAGGTGACTGCCTCCCATTCTCTCTCGCCCCGGACCATGGCTTGCACCAGGGCCGGGCGCGAGAGGTCGCCGCCGTTGCCGATCGCCTCTACGAGGACACGGCGGGGCTCCGCCCAAGCAGGGCAGACCTCCACCGTGTGCTCCACCGTGTCCTCTGGGCGATCCTGGCAGTGGTGACACCCGGGCGTCTCCTCCCGCCTGATGATGTGCAGGAACCTCCCGAAACATCCGTGTCCGGAGAGGACCTGCGTCAGGCGGTACGTGAGAACGCCGTGACGCCTCTCTAGCCACTCCTCAAAGAGGGGTCTTATCGCCACTATCGTGGCGTGCCCTGCGCTGGGTTGCGATAGTCGCGCCTTCCATTCCGCCATGAGATCGCGCCGGAGGTCCGTCCGCTCCGCAGCGATTTGCCGCGGGTGCAGAGTTTCCCCCCGGCATAGTGCCTCCGCGCGCCAGTCATGCAGGCGCGCGAGGACTATTGCCTCCAGATCCCATGGCGGCAGTCCGGCAAGGAGGCTTGCCGCCTCGCGCGAGATCGTGCGGTAGCCCCGGATTAGCCTTGTGGCTACCACCTTCTGGGGCGCGTTCAGGTAGTGTGCGGCTCGAAGCCGCAGTGAACGCGCCCACACCGGGGCCCCATATAGGGCCATGGACCGCACGATCCCCGCGTAAAGCCTCCGGCAGGAGGCGTTTGGCCCCCTCAGGTTGGGCAGGAGCCGCTTTAAGGCGGCCCCGGCCCGTTCCAGTTTGGGGGCCAAACGTCGAAAATGTTCGACGAAGTTCCACCGGCTGTCGAGGACGAGACCCAGGTATCTCATCGTTGCCTCGACGCCGATGTGAACCCCTCCTACCATCAGTTGGGATCCCGAAGGTGGCCCGTACCGGGGCCCATGAAAGGACATGGCCTCGGACTTGTGCAATGCCACCTCGAGACCCAACCGCCGGATCCTATCCACGACTATCGCAGCCCCGCGTGTCATCGCGTCGGCCGCCGCCTGATACGACCTCCCCTGCGCCAGGACCAGCGTGTCGTCAGCGTAGCAAACTACGCTGACGCCATCAGGGAGGTCTGCCCGCAGCACCCAGTCGTAACCGATGTCCCACAGGAGCGGCCCCAGAACCGATCCCTGTGGGACACCGCACGACATCTCTCGCCGGTTCCAGTTCCCGTCGCGACCGGGGTAGATGACGGCTCTGTCCGTCAAATACGCCCCGACTACTCGACGGAGGTAGGTCGGCACCCGGTGATACCGGAGTGCCTCCCCAATGCAACTCCAGGGCAGGGTGTTAAACGCGTTGGCGATGTCGAGTGACACCGCCACGACGACCCCGCCCCGGGACACCGCATCCCCCGTCGTGAGGGCTCTAACGCGCATGATGGCGTCCACCGTCGAGCGCCCCTTGCGGAAGCCGAACTGGCTATCCGCAAGATCCGGCCCCGTCCCCACCAGGTGCCCGACGAGGCGGCCCGCAATCACTCTCTCGAAGAGCTTGCCAACCTCGTCGAGCAGCACAATGGGCCGGTATGCGGACGGAGAGTCCGCAGGGCGCCCTGGCTTCTGAATGAGGACCAGCTTCCCCGTCTTCCAACGCAGTGGAAACTGGCCTCTCTCCATGCATGCGCTTAAGAGCGCCTCCAGTCGAGGCCCGAGAGCCGTCGAGGCCAGGACCCAGGCTTTACCCGGCAAGCCGTCGGGTCCTGGGGCGGTATTTTTGGCCTTCAGCCTGATTACCGCCGCTCCCAGCTCTACCCCGGTCACTTCAGGGGTGTCGTCGTCGTCGTCCGTGTGGTCCGCTTCGGACACCGCTATTGGCGGAGCCATAGGCGGGGGAGTATGCTCCCCCCGTGAAGGGAACAGAGCGCTCACCACCTCCTCCACCAGCTGAGGGCGGAGACTCTGCGTCAGCGGGGGGGCCCAGGTGCGGAGTTTATTCCGCACCATTTTGTAAGGGCGCCCCCATGGATCTCTGTTCAGAGTCTCCAGCATCTCCTCGCGGGCCAAATCCTTGGCCCGCTGGACTGCCTCTCGGAGGGCGGTCTTCGCCGCTCTGTACCCCTCGTACAGCTCCGCCTCCGTGGCTTCCGCATCCGGAGGGCGGATGCGGCGCCTGCGGTGCCTGGTATACCGGTGTCGCGCGTCGACGCACGCCTTGCGTAACGCCGCGATCTCCTGCGACCACCAGTACACCTGACGTCGGGCGCGTCCTGGCCGGACTCGGGGCATTGCCACGTCACAGATCTCGGACATGGCCTCCCGGAACCACTCCGCCTCATCGTCAATATCAGCAGGCCTGTCCGGTGAATACACCCAGGCCTGCACGATCGAGGCTTCCAGGAGAAGCTCCCGGTCCAGCTGCTTCAGCGCCCACCGCGGACCACTCGGGGCCTGTTGGACCAGCGCGCTAGAGGTCTGGGTGGAGACATCAAACCGGATATACCGGTGATCGGAGTAGGTCTCCACCTCCTCCATGACGCGCCAGTCAATGACCTGCTGCGTCAGAGCGGGGCTGGCGAACGAGATATCCACTACCGACTCGCCCCGCATCCGCACACACGTAGGAACAGAACCCCGGTTTAGGACGACCAGGCCTGTTTCCAGAGCCCAGTCCTCCACCATCCTGCCCCGCACGTCCGTGCACCGGGAACCCCAGGCCAAGTTCTTGGCGTTGAAGTCCCCGAGCACTAGCACGGAGAAGGGATGGTTCCTGGCGACGACGACACTCAACTCTGTTAAAGAGTTCTGGAACACGGCGAGAGTTCGGCTCGGAGAGAAGTAGACTCCCACTACTACAATCTCTCCGAACCGTGCTGCTACGCACCCCTGTCCCTTCGTGACACATTCGAGGGACGGGGTGCCGGCGGCAACCGACGAAATTATGGCCACTGAGCCGCTAAGGTCCTCCACCCAGTCATCCCTGGGCGGGACAAAGTACGGCTCAGCGACCACGGCGATGTTAATCGACCACTGCGCCATGCTCTGGAGCAACAAGTCCTGAGCGCAGGCGCAGTGGTTGATGTTCGCCTGAAGGAGGCGTAAAGGAGCCATTACTCCTCCATTTCAGCCCCCTCCCGGGCCTCTTGAGGAGGCCCTTCAGCAGCGGCGGCGGTGGCGGCGGCGGCGGCGGTGGCGGCGGCGGCGGCGGTGGCGGCGGCGGCAGCAGTGGCGGCGACGGTGGTGGTGGTGGCGACGGCGGCGGAGGGCCTGCCTTTCCTCCTGGCTTCGGTGGGTGGGGCGCAGGACTTGCTCCCCGCCCGGTGATCGGCCGGCTTGCCAGCAGCCGCACATACGACGCAGTGCGGCGTGGCGTTGCACGAGCCGGCCTTATGTCCGGGCTTACCGCAGCGGAAGCACAGAGTGCTGCGGTCCTCCGAGGTGCACATGGCGCTCGCGTGGTACCCCACGAGGCACCGATAGCACCTCAGAGGTCTGGGCTCCAGCAGCTTGACCTGCGCTGACACCCAGCCCACCAGGAGCCTTCCGCCCTCCACAATTTGTCTCGCCGCCGTCACGGGACAGCTTACCGTAATGGTTCGCATGCCCGTGAAGTCGGGACGTATGGTGCCCGCCTTCACCTGGTCGGCCAGACACCCGCCCGTCCCGACGACGGCGGCTACCACCTCCTTCTCCGTAACAGAGTCATCCAGGCCCATAATGCGCATATCTACGCACTTGACGGGCCTGGAGACTCGAGCCTCGTCCGCGTTGAGGGACGCCCTTAGCTTCTCAGCTAGGGCGTCAGCGGTGGGGCCACTCGTCGCACCGGGGATCTCCAGCATGCGGGCACCAGTAGCGGTCACCCTAAGCCGGAGGCCTCCGGTGATCCCCAGCTCCTGGAGGTTCACCGTCGCTTTTGCCTTTGTTAGCACGTCACTGTAGGTCACTCCCCCCTTGACCGCGTCCGGCTGTAGTGTTATGACTACAGCCGCGGTCTTAGGGGAGCGAAGCCTAGCCGCAACGGCTCGCTCCTTGCGGCGCTGCCTTTGCGCCTTTTTCCTCGCCGCCTTGGCCGCCTTCTTTCTCTCCCCGACCACTTGCCATTCTGCGTTGGTCGTGGGAGGTCCTTCTGGGAGAGGCGAAGGCTCTGGGGCCCTCGCCTTCCCAGCCGCTTTGCCCTTCTTATGGGCCGGCGCCGGTTTTGCCGGTGCCGAGGCTCCGCCAGCCGACGCCGGTTTCGCCAGTGTCGGTTTCGCCGGCGCCGGTTTCGCCGACGCCGGTTTCGCCGGCACCGGTTTCGCCGGTGCCGGGGCTCCTCCTGCCGACGCCGGTTTGGCCGGCGCCTGGGCCCGGCCAGACGGCCCTGGCTTAGGGGCGGCAGCGGTCGCGTACGAGGTCGCCTTCGGCCCCGGAACCGTCCTACCCGCCAAGGGAGGGCGCAGGACTATACCCTCCAGGACGTCGAAACGCGCCTGGAAGGTCGCCAGCTCCTGCCGAACCAGGTTCAAGACCTGGTTCTCCACCGGCACGGGCCGGCTTGACGGTTCCGCCTGCTCTTTGTCAGGGACTTTCAGGCTGGCCAGGTCTGCACGGAGCCTCCGGTTCTCCTCTTGGAGAAGCTCCGTGGCAGCCGTCAGGCGAGCCACGTCCGCCCGCAGTTCGGCTACTTCGCCGGCCGAAGGACCGGCGTAGTTGGCCGCCTCCGCTGCCGCCATAATGGAGGCCATTGCCGCGTCCATGGCCTTGTTTTTGGAATCCTGGCGCTTCTTCAAGGCCACGACCCGGATTGCGGCCTCCACGACCGCCGCAAAGCTCTTCTTGCGGTCCGCCTCGGGGCCGCCAACCTCAACCGCCTCGTCGCTTGAGGGCTCCGAAGCCGTCCCCCCCTCCTTTGCGGGCTCCTCCGCTCGCTCTGCCGCCTCCCGAGCAGTGAGCCCCCTCCCTTTGCCTCTCTCCCGGGCTCGTCCCCGCCTACCGGTGGAGATTTTTCTGGCCGAGGCCAGCTCCCAGTCAGAGGACGACCCCTGGCCGTCCAGTGACCTTGGCCGCTTGCTTCGTCCCTTTCTTTTTGCAGCGGCCGTCTCCTTGGCACGGCAGAGGCTCCCTGAGCCTACCGTGCTCGCTCTTCCAGATGCAGCGTCGGACTCCGACCCCGCATCACTCCTCACCTCCTTCGTTGTGGTTTTTTTTGGTTTTAAGTATTCCATAGTAGTTCCCACGAGTAAAAACTTTGTGTACTTGCTCAAATTAACGTGGTTCGCACTAGCGACTAAATCAAGCTACCCATTAGCCAAGCTTCTTACCTCCCTCACGGTGCGCCGCCGCTTGGAGGTTTGGGGAATTTTTTATAGAGGTTAATCTTCCTCGCGGTCCGGGCGGTTAAGCCAAGACCCTCGACCCCCGTCAAATGTCAGAGACATGACCTTGACAGTCTTCGGGGCTACGAGATTAACGGTGGCAGGAGGGGGGGGTTACCCCTCCTGCCTGCCCGGCGGCAGGGTAAGTGCACACCGGGCCCGCTCTTACTCCACAACAGTTGCCGCTCTGCTCCTCATAGCGACGTGTGTGGAGCGCTCCTCTTGGCAGAACATTAGCATGCGGGCAGCGAGATCTCATTGGGAAATAATCCCAACAAGAAATCGCTGCCCGCACCCCGGGATGCACCGGCCCGAACACTGGTCTTCCCCCCGGACGTATCCAGAAGGGAACTCCAGTGCCCAGGCGCACGTGGAGGTTTTCTGCCATGGCACCCCAGAATAATTTAACTTGACCTCTTTTCTTAGTTGCTTGATTGCTTAAATATCTCACAGTAGTCTTCTTTTATTTCTCTTGTCTTTATTTCAATATTATAATAAGCAAATTATGTTATTATAGTCATTAAATGTACGTAACTAAAGATTCATTTCACCTTGATATGCCAGTTGTAGGCGCAACCGCATCATTTTGGCAATATCAATAAGTATCTACACGCTACAAATACATTGACCTTGTTTTATAGAGAATGTAATTATGTTTCACTTAATATAATTATAGGGGTTTGCGATACAAAAATCTATTGAAACGTCTATTTGGATGTTTAGATAAATTGGTATCATCTTCTATTAATCAAACAAGCATCTTTATAATTATAACGTTCACTTCATCATCTGCCTAACCTTTTCCCAACTATGGGTCGGGTTCCAGTCTAACCAAGGTTCAAATTCACTTAATTTGTTGAAACCACACATCCATCGATATTCTAATTAAAATCAATGATATATGCAGATAGTTAATGACACGGTAATTTCACACTTGATCAAATTCAACACCTGACAGAATATTTGATTCCGTCAAACCACACGTTATTTTGTATGGCACGAACTATGAAAGTGTGAAGGCGAAAGCAAAACCATTATCGAATTATTAATTAGTTCCAGTGACATCCACTACTAATATCAACTTTCTTGATACGGAGTCAATCTACCGAGAAATTGTGATGACTGTGGAAAAAAGTACCCACATGGTGTATGGGCACCGTTCAAAGGTGCGATTCATAGGCGTATGAATGGCAGCATTACGCAGTATCACTTCCGTGTCCGTGCTTCTGTGACTTTTCAATCGTATAGACGCCAGCACATCAAGCTACTATAATCTGTCAAATTTATTTAATAGGTTTTCAACTTTATTGCTAAAGCATTAGGTTCAAGGTTGATTGGGAAAATTTGACAGTTTCGGGTAGCTTGATGTGCTGGCGTCTGTACATTCTATGCGTTGTTACTCGTATTGATGCTATCTCATCTTTAACATCACGCCTGTATTTCCCGAAGGTTTAGCCAAACTGCCAGGTGTAGCGTATAGTACACCCACATTTTGTTATGATTCTAGTTGTCGCAAGTCCTGGGGGTCTACTCCGAAGGGCAAAGTGCGAATGTTCAGATCGGACCGACACATGGCCGAACCGAATATTATTGAAAAATTCGAATAAAGTTCGGATCGGCTCAGTTGGGTCGGGACCATAGTCAATATTCGAAAGAGTGTAGGAGTGTAGGATCGGAACCGACCGAACCAAATAGTAACTTCGTAGCAGGAAATGGCCGATACTTCGGAGTAGACCCCCTGTTTTTGATTCCCGGGTCGGGCAAAGTGTTACTTATTGGTTTTTCCATCAGGAATTTCTCAGAAGCTGGAGTCTGAATTTGTGCCCGGTTGATGGCAGAAGGCTCGTCCCCTATTACATGGGACTTAAACATCTCATCTTTAGTGTGTACTGAATTTAGGTTTTAAGACCATAGTCAAAATAAAAATAAAAAAACCGGGCAAGTGCCAGTCGGACTCGCGCATCGAGGGTTCCGTACAATTTAAAATTATTAAAAATATTTTTATTATATGATGTAACTAAAAATTTACGGTTTTTTCAAGATTCTGAGTTCACGGGAAGTACCCTGTAGGTTTTGATTCCCTTGCGAGTGTTGAAAATTTACGGCATAAACGGCTGTATCTTTTGATTGCATTGGCTTAGAAGTTTGATTTTTTTTTCACAGCTCCAAGGGTCAATAGACCTGAGTATTTGATATAAATTCCAGCTTGATACCTCCACGCGTTCCTGAGAAAAAGGGACTTGACAGACAGACAGACGGACGGACGGACGGACAACAAAGTGATCCTTTGAGGGTTCCGTTTTTTCCTTTCGAGGTACGGAACCCTTACAAACTATTTTGTTACTTCCGTAACTACCAAATCATGCTATCGAGTAAGGACCAAGGTTCCTTTTCCCTTTCAATAACAAACACAGTTTCGTACGCACTCTGACCTCAATGCAGCGTAACCGCGAGACAGCGAAATTGTAGCAAAAAAATCGAGTTTCCGAATTTCACCACCGAGTAATTGTTACGAATCGAATTATCCGCCAGATTTCGGTCGGCTTTGCTCGCGAGTGTGGTTGCGTTTGCGCGTGACTTTCGCAATCGGTGACATTATCGTGTCGTGTCTGGCCAAAAGTTAAACGCGCAGCTGACCTCACGGTTTTGGCTACCCGACAAACTAGATAGTTTTTGTGGAAAAGAAACCGAGTTGGCTAATGCAGCCAGACTGATTTCTGAACAATGTTGCAGACTTTATCCTTGAACATTTTCAACTTATAATAAAGTAGATCAATTTATGCCACTTTAAAATACAGTAAACCATTGTTTATTTCAATCTCTTAAATTTACTTTCCCTTAATGGCGATCAACTAAAAGCGTTAGCGCCGCTTAGTTCTGTAATGTCCAACATTTTCGAAATTATATTGCGTTCAATCAGATTTGGTAACTAAAGCAAACTCTAATGGGACAAGAAAAGGCTGACATAAATAAAATGAACGATAGAAAACACGAAACTGTTCAGCTCTATTTCAACAGTATAGAAATGAACGATAGAATCTATGCTATTTTCTTGAACAGTATAACATTCTTCAGCAACAATAACTTCTTGTTACTAAAGCCAATTGCGCCCATCTATTTGTTCCTCCACCATCATTTACACGCTATACAACCAATGGAAGTGATATCATACCGTAGATAATATAATAAAATGTTCGGACAACTGCCAGTGTCTAATCGTCACAGCCCGATATGGAAACGACCAGTCTGTCCATTACTTACGATTTCATTCGAAAAAGATCTTAATCTTTGGCCATTATCGTCTGTATATGTACGTGAAAGGCTATCCGATCTATGTTGGCTTTATTTGGCTAGTAAAATCGAAATTAACTAGGTGGACCGAGGTTTTGAGATGCTTGGGATAGTTTAAATGTTTTTGTGTTTGTCAAACAACTAGTGTAACGACGTTTTTAACAAGATAAGAGCTGCTAGTCCTAATTTTTCTCGTCGGAAACTATATAGATTATATTTTCGGCTTCTTTAATCATTTTGTCATCGTCTTTCTCATCCTAAGCCTTTCCCATCTAATTGCTAATGTTAGCGACACTTAAAATAACTGGTAGTGTAGTGCCCTCATTAGCTGCTACCAGTTCTTTCATCCATGATATGTCAACTTTCAAGTTTTTTGTTTCATCTACCTCTATAATTACCTACATAAACGCTTTTAATTTCGTCTACCATATACGGTGCTCGATTACTCAGCTATTCGATCATTGCGATCCCAATTTATTTAACAGCAGTGCCACTCTATTGGTTAGAGTCTAGACAATCAACGGACTTCTTAGCTCGGTTCTTGATAATAAGTAAATGCCGGTCGTGACGTTGCCAATACCTGTTTCCATTTATGCACGAACATTGACGTGTTATAGATAACGTACAGATGTCAATTCATTTTTTGGACCGAAGTTACGTAGTTGTCCTTGTGTAATGTCGGCAAGTGTTGTAAGTTTTGGGCAATTAACCCTTAAAATGTAATGTTTGTTAACCAAGCTTTTTAGGGGAGAAAGCCTGTGAACTGCTTATTGATCCTCTGTTTCAGGGACCTGTTTATTAACTAAAGTTCACGTTACGGTATCTCAGCGCAAACTGAACTCGCGCATAGTTCCATAGACCTTTATGTAACTGCGATGATATTCCCTTCGATGTACAGGCAAGCTTAATCGAACGACCATCATGGCCCGACAATCGAAGAGAAAGCAATTACCGTGCTTTCACAGACGACATCCTAAATCAAGTCCCGTTCTTACAATGGAAACTCGTTGGGCGTGCATCTGAAGTATTCCGAAGTGCAGAAAGCACCGCTCGTCTCGTGACGGTGGTGTACCGATAACGGCATCATCGGGACCTTGACTGGTCGAAGCTTGAACTTTTATAGACCTGACGATCATTTGCCACGGTTTTAACTGGCTACGGGATTCGATTTTCTGAGAATTTGTATTTAATGAGATATATTTGTTCGACTACCTCGTTTATCCTGGAAGTCATTAAATGCTTTTTTTTAGGGTTCCGTACCTCGAAAAAACGGAACCCTTATAGGATCACTGTGTTGTCCGTCCGTTCGTCTGTCTGGCAAGACCCTTTTTCTCAGGAACGCTTGGAGGTATCAAGCTGAAATTTATATCAAAGACCCTTGGAGCTGTGAAAAAATCAAACTTCTAAGCCAACGTAAACAAAAGATACAGCCGTTTATGCCGCTCCACAAATTTTCGACAATCGCAAGGGAATCAAAACCTACAGGGTACTTCCCGTGAACTCAGAATCTTGAAATATGGTACGAAGCAACGTCTTTAGCACAGATAAAGGAAAAATTGCGAAAACCGTAAAGTTACATCACATAATAAAAATATTTTTAATTTTAAATTGTACGGAACTCTCGGTGCGCGAGTCGGACTCGCACTTGGCCGGTTTTTTAGATTGAGGAATATCGGGAATTACTTTAACAAGGCAAGTAAATACTCAATCAGAGAGGGCCATGGTGATTTTTTGTCTTTTTCTAAGGGAATGCCTGCGTAATATTTTAGTTCTCACTATTTTATTGAGATTATTATTTGCCACCCGGGGTTACGCCAGCAGTTCAACAGGTTCTAATTACAATAACTCTTTGTACTTAATTATTTTCATTAATTGAACATAATAATATTTTGTCTTCTTATTTAATTTCTGTACCCGCTTTAGCGTATAATATTGCAAAGTTATTTGGTTTTACCGTTCAATATTCTAGTGCACTTTCAGGTGTAAGAAAAACCGTTACAACATGCAATTATAAAGGGAAAATAGTGGTATCCCTACTTGTTGTGTAAAGACATTTGTCTTCAAGTTTCAAATGTCATTGCAAAGCTTCGAACGTGGGAGATTCACATTTTACCAGCAAATCACGTTCCATGTTTAACGTGATTTCTATTGTAAAACCACTATTTCTTGTTTTATTTATTGCAGCTTGTGGCTAGCACTTATTCTTATACCTGATTTTAATCGCTGCTTATGGTGCTATTTGGACTGTTACATCAGTCCTATCCATATCAAATCAAAAGTAGCTGCTTGTTGCCTAACATTAAATAATCGTCACTTTCTTTGATCTTTAAAGGATCAGCAGATATATATTCTACACCTACTTACCGCATGTTGGGACTGATTGTGTGTTTAACATCCAATGTTAGTGCGTCGTCAGCTTTAGTGGTAAATATTTGACTAACTAAAGTGACATACATACATCTTTGCTTTAACTGTAAAAACTGCGTCTCATTTTTTATATGTCTGATGAAACTCAATATTTTAGTTAAAGTAACGGTCACTTGACATATTATGTCTTTTGGAATTTTAAAGTTGGATTTACTTATGATTGTGTTTATAGATTAATATTTTTGTGTAATGTGTCCATTACATTCCCAGTAAACGTCTATTGTACGCCATTAAAATTCACCTTTCTACCAATATGTCGTTCCACCGATTCCACTGAAATTAGCTCACTAGACTGATCGACGCGTGTCTACATTATTCACTGACTGATAGATTAAACCAACTTCGAGTCACGGTAGCATTTTGCATTACACTCAGTGCCCACCTTTATTCCAGTTTCCTTCGATAAAGTAATCTAGTCAAGTTAGGTGGTGCCAATTAGCTTCGTTCAGTTTACAAACTTGATTGATGGTAATTAATATTCATAAAGAGAATTTCGAAAGTTTGTTTATGAATATGTAGTGCTTAATCAACGATAGGTTAGAGGCGATTATTTTTATCATCGTCAAGATTCGATGTGATTTACCGCATTTGAATATTCTTTATCTTTAGTTTCATAATTAATTTCTATAATTACTCTTTTGATGTCACATACTTAATCGAGAATCCGCTGGAATATATATTATGAATTGTGATTATTTGATTTCGAAATCTGATTAAACAAATTAATGCCTTCTTCAAATGCCCATAAGACTTTATTCTTAGGTACACCAATAATCAATGAAGGGCGGTGCTCCAAGAGAGTGGACATGCGTGCAAAAAGTGAGCGTTGCCGGTTGATCGAGTTTATACCGATATGTATTCGTATTCGGATATTTTTTGTCTTTATCAACTGGCTACGTCGGTCTTTACGCAATTCAAACTGGATACTGTTACGTACTTTTAACGATGTATGACATAGGGACTTTGCGGCTCGTCAATTAAGTTGATTTGTGGAAAAAATGTGAACTGCGTATTTGTGTTTTTGCGTTGAAGTGTAAACTGTCGTTAATTTAGTTTATTGATTGATGGGAAGAATAACGTTTGAATGAGGACAATATTTGGAATATGGATTTTGATATACACGTTAAAAGTTAAGATATCATTAATGTTGTAATAGTGAGAGCTAGCGACTAACGTTTGCAGTAAGTATAGAAAGTTTTATTTGCGCCAAGTCGTGAAGAAAACATTGACCATGTTACGGACGAAGTTACAAGACAAGAAGTAGACGCATCGCCTTATATTTTTTTCATGTTGACTTGCCTTGCCAGCCGTATGTCTCAGTATTGTCTGTGCTTGTTAAAAAACTGCTAGCCATGTAAGACCAACTAAAGGACAAGAGAATGGCTCGATAAAATTCCATTTGAAGGAAATGTCAATTGGCCACTTGCTGTATTCAGTTTGCCGACATTACTTTTTTTATTATTGTTCTACTATTTTATTTACTCTTGTATGATTTGCCGGTATTTCTGTGGGCACCGGATTAGGAGATTGTAAAAGGATTGGATGAAGGGCCATTTTTTACTATTTCTTCTTTTTAACTTATTGCCTTATTTGTAATACCTACGACAGTTTTCAGTTGTATTTTACGATCTGCAGTGCTATTCTGTAAAATTGACAATCAAGGTCCTAGCAGTGAAAACATAGTCTTGATGTTGACAGTCGTAATGTTAACTAGTTTGACGACTAATAGAGAAGTAGATATGAGAGAAAAAAACATCTTACGCCGACCTCAAATGCCTAAGGGCAGGATAATGATGATGGTGAATATTAACTACTTTGTTAGACCAATATCATAACTCCTTTCGTAATAAAAACATGATAAACTAAATTCAATATCAAAGCGAAAGACTCCGTGCATCGTAAATGTATCTCTAAATGGGTTTAAAACAGTGTGCCTTAAGCTTTGACATGGTACGTGAACATTTTATGAGTATCTAGATGCAGTTTTACTATCGACAGCCCAAATTGAATCGTGCTCTTGTAATCGGTCCCTAGTAAGTGTTGCTCGTAAAACTGTCTGATACATCGACCTGGCCCAGGCGTTATACAGCCTGTCTTTTGATGCATTGGTAATCTTTCACGTGATGACAGTAGTAATGAATATAAACAACTTTTACTTATCATCTGCCTAGCCTTTACCCAACTATTTTTAGGATCGGCTTCCAGAATCTGTCATATGCCAATCTAACCGGATGCAGCTGAATAATAGTATTTTACGTGGATGGACTGCCTATCTGACTTCCACAAGCACAACCCAGTTACTGGGTAACACGGTAAGACTGGTTGTCAAACTTTCGGGCTTCTGACGACCCGTAACGATTGTCAAAAATCCACGAATGAGAGCCGTTACCAACAGCTTTACGTGCTTTCCGAGGCACTGGAGATCTCGGTACGTAAAGATGGTCACATATCTACGGACTGACCGTGGCAACCGTAGCTTAACCTGATCGATCAACCCGTGCGGCTGATATCACTAAGCCACGAGTCCCCTAACTTTTACTAGTAGGTGGAATTGAAATATTGGTTGTATCATCTGCTTTTTGTGCAAAAATGCAATCTTATGAAAATGTCAAAAAAGGTTCGTCTTCTTTTGTTGGCAATAGTTATTTATGTTTTATCTTTAGGATCGTGGTCCTAGAGAAATGAAAAAGCTCTTTGAATTAGCTAGACCAATTACTTACATAATTATATTGATAAATATTTATAAGGTTTTTGTTACAATTTTGTATGTACATATGTAGAGATGAGAAGTCACAAGAAATGGATAGAAAATACCAACTAAAACAACAACGATTGGTTAGAAAGCGACAACTGAAATTTTCCGATTATTACACAACCCGCTGCGAGTTCTAAGCACGTCCTTCACAAGTAAAACTTCCTATTACAGCCTTCATTTACTTAAAACATCATCTTTGTTTATCTACACAACAAGCTAGAACCGGCTTTCTTCCACAGTTTGTGCATGTTAATTGACTTTCATAACGGCATGCTGACGACCTTTGAGTTTTTACTCATGAACACTGCTTTCCGAATTAGCTGTTTTGTCTGCCCAAACGTGCTATATATTAAGTAGGCCATTTGGCAATATCACAGTGTTTTGGAGACAATGATGAGAATATCAACCGTAATTGCGACTAGCCATACGTAATAACGGTATTTTGTGTTTATGTAAAATATTGGATGGTGAATTTTGAAAGTTTTACTGACCATCTTCAACCGATATTGGTGTCGTTATTGTTTTGCTTTCACGATGTAAGCAAACCTGTCTGTGGCATATAGTATTTCAGTAGCCTGTTATCGTATGTATGTTTCGTTTTTCTGTTTGACAGCTTATCATTTATTGTTGGTTATCCATTACATGTTTATTTCTGTTTCTGATTTGATGTACCTACTTCCTACTTTATTTTACGTTTCCTTGAATTTAGAGTTTGTGTCATAGATAAACTCATATCGCACTAGTCGTTCTCGTTCATGAAACGCTTTATCGCATTCATCTCCACTTTATATACGATTCATATCTTATTTAAAGTCCAAGCTTTTGATGCATTAATATTGTTAGTGATATCTAGGAAACCGTCAAATTGCATCGAGACGTTATCTTCACAATATGGGTAAATCAATTACTATTTCCCTTACTGAATAGAGACGTTGGATATATCAACGCTATTTATTTGAATCTGTAGATAAACTTTCGACCAGTATTGAGATCTCAGCAGTCTTACTAAATACATTGTTAGCACAGACTACCAGTGTGGCACAAATAAATCTTGTTTTGTGATCAGAATTCCTATTATATTCAATGCTTATTTATTCAACCTGTTCGTGTTTCTTTGAATGATTTCATTTGGTATTACTCCCAGCAGCCCACGCGCAGCGAAAGCCGAAAAAGAAACTACTATTCTTTTATTTTTTGTTCCGCGTTATTCGTCCCCAACACAGCACGAATCGATGTACACATCAATCGATTTAGTATACAGTTACATCGATTACGAAAGATCGAATCGAGTTGCGATTCTGAGGTATTCGGGTGGTCCAATTTTCAGTAAGTGGGTAACTAGGTGTGTTTAGCGTGATACATTGCTATTGTTTTGAGTAACACGCAAAAGTATTTTTTTATGAATGGTTCAGTTGATTTGAGAGCGAAGACTCCACGATAGTAAATCGAAATCGTAAATGGCTTGGCTAAGATAGTTACATTACAATGTATGCATCTGCTCGATTATTCTGTATTATCGTGAGATGTGTGAGAATCGTTTCATGTTATGAAGAACAGCAGTTAAACCGCCATCGTTTTTGTGATGTGGATCCAAAAGTTCGTGTGCTGCATAGCTGTTACAGGTACTTGAACGACTTAGAGTGTATTTCCAAAACATTATCGAAATTTCGCTATTCAATCAAAAATTGTGATTGAAGGATTGAAGGCACACTGCACTAAGGATGCTTCTAATGCTTCTCAAACACAACATATTCCAATAACTTCGCTATAAAATCCTTAAAGTTTAGATAGTAAGCAAAAAGAGCAGAACGATAACCCGATACAATTCTCGTTTCTCGTAAATATATTAATGATCGATCAGGTTTGATGCCTAGTCAAACCAGTCGCAAGCAACTTTATAGAGACGTGGCGTAACACACGGAAACTAGACTGTTCAACATTAAGATGATTGATATCGTTAATCGATCATCGATGATCAAAGAAACTCATAAAATCGTCATTTTGATCCATAAATTCGTAATTGGTAAGAGCATTATGGGCGCTAAAAGAATGATTTCCAATCAAATTGGAAATAAAAACTTCAATAAGCCCACGTTCGCACGGACGTAAACATATCATGCACTAGATTTTCAACTCTTGGCGCTAAGCAGTACGTTGAAAGTCCAGTACTTCCGCGAAAAGAAAATCGCCGCGGGAAAAACGCGCCAGTGCCAACCCGCGCTTAGCTAAACTAATAAAATGCTCCACATGTTGTAAAATCCTTATTACTTTAATTGACGTAAAGTTTTAGTGGTGTGTGTCAAGCAGTTGTCTCACTTAATTGTACCAATCAAGAAATTCCTTTCCACAAATTCTGGACTATGTAAATAAGGATTTGCTACTAGTACATAAACTTTATAAATAATTATATGAAAGAAACATTACCCAATTATATACATAAGGGAAAGGGACACTTGTATTACTCGCTACTAATATGAGCCAATCGAATTAAGTTATGATCGTATTCCTAGACTAGCTGCCACCTGGTATGACAAACAAACAGCCCTGCATTCGCTGGTGGAAGCGAATGCAGGGCTGTTTGGAGTCAGTTTTCTTATTTTGTTATTTTGATGTATGTATTGGAATCTAATCGACGATTGAAAGTAAAATTGAGATAAACTCGAAAGAATATGTTTTATGTTAAGCTTAATAGCTACATTCGTTATTGATTTTTAAACAACAAAATACAACATAGCAAAATAAGAAAACTGACTCCAAACAGCCTTGCTTTCGCTTCCACCATACACATACAACTATTCGCACACTTGCCAGATTTTACAACTTTGATATCAACCGGGACTTTACGACCATCGTCCTAAACATTTCAACCCTATTCCTATTAATTTCATGACGTAACTGTCGTACCACCAAAATTATTGTCCAATAAGTGAGTCACGTGGACCGGTTCCCACACCCACTGGGCGCCTACGCAGCGCACCGAAGCGTTGACATCACTTATGCAAGGGTTGTTGTGTTACACTTGTTTTTATTTGGTTTCTTTATGTTCTTAATGGTCGTTGTATTTGCTCATTAATGTTTTAAAGCATATTTCGTATTTTATAACTCTCTTTTTTCTCTCCTCCTTTATCATAAGTCCTTCAACCACCTTATTTTCCAAAGCACAATTCCTTTACAACCACTAAATGGACTTTTATATCAGTCAAATAGCTTTCTACATTATATTACAGGACAATCTAGTTATACCCTTTTTAAATATCAGAATCAAATCCGATATATTAAAGTCGTTTCACTCCCAAAGAACAATGAGGCAATCCTTTATTCTGCAGTTTGTTTCCATGTAATCAATTAATGACAACCTATGGTTACGTACATTCCTTGGTCTGTCTCGACATGTTCCCTATAGTATGGTTAATGTGATTTTGCGTATACTATAATTTTAATCTAGACTTTTTTATTTTTTCCATTATAAAGAAACAATTGGCTCATGGGTCTGTCATCTACGTGTGGTTCTTATTGTTCTTGCTTATTCACTTGAGCTTTATCATATTATCTTTCAATGTATTCTACATCTAGACGAGATTTTTTACATTTGTTTATCTCATTTTGAATATGTGTGTGATATTAAATTTTTCATCTCTATTTCTCTGTGAGCTTGCATTGTTTGCGATTTGCGTTGCTCCATAATGAAACAATGCTGTATAGAAAATTGAACTGCTCATCTAGTATTCAAACCGACAACAATCGATAAATTGAATTACAAGAAAGTGTCGTTAATCAAATAAACAGACCGCAATCAATTGTTTTCAATTTCACTGCCCATCTTTGTTTAGCCCGACAGATTGACCACAACAATATGCTATCTAAACAAATATTTAATTGGTATTGCTAATTGCTTACTCGGTTCTATTGTTTCCTTGGCGATTCTTTCTCACAATTGCCATTGTGGTTAGACAATGTTGGGAGCTGACCTTAAGGATCATGATGCAACGACTTTTTGTTGCTGTAGGAAGCGATGGGTTCTTAGAACGGTGCCTTTCGATTTAGGTTCTGATTATTGAGAACACTGTCGTATCTTATTAGTAAGAATCTTTTGCCGTGTTTGTATTTCTGATTGTCTTTTGTTGCTTCAGTGGTTCATGTAATTTCTTAAAGATTATACGATTTCTCAGTTTTCTCCGAAAATGATGTAACAGCCAACTCTTCCTCTTTATTGCTACAACTATCTTCATCACCAATAAAATCTATTAATGTGTTAAACTATCACTGCCTTAACTAGTCACTGCTTTCTAATCTTGTTTTACTTTTAATGATCATTTTATCGTTCCATCTATACCTAACACATTTAATTTCTTGTTTCAGATGTACGAGAAGGAAGCATAATTTGAGTAATGCGAACACTTCGGTGTCATAATTTCTGCGTAAGTACAATTTTATGTAACATCCATTATACGCGGTTGTCGACTCGTTTTCAATTCCACACGCGTAGTTAACGGGCTTGAAACTGGTGGTTACTGCTTGATCTATGTTGATGGTAGCAAAAAGATAAGTTGGTTTAGAACTTGAAGTTGTATGAAAAATGTGTGTGCGTAAATTTTTCATGAGACTACTTTTTTGTCTAATCAGTGAGTGTACGACTCAATTAGATGTGGTTCGTTATGTGATTGATGTGTCATTAATATTAAAGTGCTTCTAAATTAGTACACGAAAAACAACTTGAGCTTGTAGGAGATTTTCTTGGACTTACTTGCAATGTAACTGATTGAAGCCTTCTATTAGTGAACTTAAATGGAAATCGTCTTCTTTTTGTAAAAAGCGAATATTCTCACTCATTTCACAGATTGGGGAATCTGATACACACATGCAATATGGACAAAAATTAATCGTATCGAAATACAAGTAGATGGCTACACTTATTATTGAAACCTTAGACTTTTTATTATTTCTAATAGTGAAGTTATTAATAAAGTCAGATGAAGACGGTCTGATATAATATTTAACGACAATTTCGGTTTGAAATCAAGTCATATTCCGTTCAGGTTATGGCCATGAAATTCGATGATGTCAGATCTATAAAGATTATTCGGGATTGTCTATTAAGATGGGAAGGTACGACATTGATTTTGACTTTTATGATTATATGTATTAATTTTATAGATACAATCGCCTTTACGGGTCCCGTAGCTTCAAGGCGGTTTTTGTCATAATTGTATTTTAATTTTAATATTGTATAAATTTATGGCAGTAAAAAGAAATGAACACCTAATTTATACCAGTGTCGCACAGTACATTAACGAAGTTAAAATCCAAATTAAGTAAACATGCGTCGACATAATTAAGGCAGCTGATTGGTATGTATTTATGACCTATAAATATTCTTAAATAATTTCCCTTAATTACCGTCGCCATCCGCTCATTAATTTAATGGCTCTTGTTAACCTAATATTATCTCCACATAAATAATTAGTTTTGATAGTTAATAACCAGTAAGTTATTGTTAAGCTGGCCCATACCTTCTTATAATGTCACGATATCGTGACGATTTCGTAATCGTATAGATAAATTGTTCAGTGATATATTGCAGTGATATTTCAAACGTAGCTACTAGCTATGCACGTAGGGTGGGTAATGTTATAATTGGTATTATTTATGGTGTAATAAATGTAGGTATGATATAGGCCTATGATATCGAATAATTTATTGAAGATAATGTCACTAGAATAAAGAGTAATCAGATCAGGAAAGACAAAGAAACGTTGAACTTTTGTACTCAAGAATTGCATAATCAGCCTATATTGTTCCCAATCCTGGGAACAATATAGGCCCACTGGGGACATCAGAGGCCTCCTCTTAGTGAGAGGGGACTTAAGAGCTGACACGTGCAGAATTGCAGAGGAGCGGTGTCAAAGACCGCGAGAACGAAGTAAATATACCAGAGATATGAGATATGTATGCAGATACATATCTCTTGTTGACTGTGCAAGTGTGCAGTTCCTACACATCCTAAGCAGATAGTGATAGGTCGCCTTACTGCACCATGCAATACCAATACCATTACGTAGGAACTCTTGATTAGCTAAGTAAACATGGGTGCAATCTTTCCATTGGCTAACGCATTATCAAATACCTTATCGGTCTCAGCTTCACCGTCAATCAGATACAAATGCAACCAATTATGCGTGATTAGAATTCTTTTAAGCAATATAAAATGCAACAGAAATAAAGTTAGGCAAGAATTGTTTGCAAAACTTGTTTAATAACAAATTCTGCTCCAGTTTAGATTAATCTCTGGCTATAAAACTGCTGGGTTTATTGATCGGTTGGTTGTTGCAAGTGAAAACATTATCAGGGTACTTAAAACAACTTGTCTTAAACGACGATTTGTTTGAATTTATGAAGTTTTGTCCGCTTTAGGCGCTAGCTTTTGCTTACCGTTTCGCTTGGTGTTGTTGTGTTGTACAGATTTCAGAGTTTATTTTCGATGTTTATTTATATTGGATTGATCAATTCTTTGAACTTCTCCAGCTGTTTTATTCATGATGTCACTCAAAGTTTGTTTGTCTATGTGGTGATCTCGTGTCCCTATTTAGACAGTCTCGTTTAACAGCAGCAGTAACTACCCTATAATTTTCCAAGAATAGTTGGTTATGGTCTCCTGTAAGTGATGGAGTACACCTACTTAAAGCCTGATTTTGTCCATTATTGATGTCTCATTTATCTTCTGTTGGAGATTCTTAATAATTAAATACTCCGCTCCCCAAGAGACAGGCAAACGTCTAGTTTAGGGGTCATCATCCAATCTGCAATAGTGTAAGTATAGAGTTGATTATGAATAAGTGAATTTGAATATCTACATAGGATTTTTATATGGCATGGTACCTAGATATCCTGACAATATAATGTACCATCATATTGCGATTGCTTATCCTGTGTTACTTGTCTAGAAACGATAGACACACAGCATTAAAATAGTGACTATATTAGGGGACTTCGCGAAAATAATATCAGCACTTTATTCAACAATTTTATTACAACTTTATCGTAATTCGATTCAAATGCAATCGCATAACGAAATCGATTCATTAGAACGACGCCCACCTACGTCGATCGAAAATCGCTTATTGTGTTGTAATATCGTAATTACGGTAACAATTTGTTAAGTAAACTATATTTTGCATCAATTTAGATAATACTGCTTAGCGCTCTTAGCATGACCATGAATGGAGAATTTATTATCATTTGGCAAATGGCTTGCGAATAAACTTTATAATTTTATAACGTTTTGTTTAATAGAGTTTGCTAATATTTCTTGTGTATCATTTTATTGTACCTATCACCTGTGAAATGATAGCTTAATAACGGTCCTTCGACAACCATGGCCAGCCTACTGCCACCCATGTTACCTTAATTTAATATATTCCACATATATTGATTGCAATAGCTGTATGCCTAGTTTCCCTAGTATATTTGCACGTGTATGTATTATCAATAACTAGACATTTCAGCACAGCTCTCAGCCTCTTGAGTGAAGCAATCTACTATCATAATATTATGACTGCAGGCCGGATGTTAGCAATCATCTAGCAATCAAGCTACTAGATGATGCTTCTCGACACTCTTGATGCACATCGGCATGACTTGACAAAAGTATTTATTAGTTTACAATAATGTATTCAAGATATCTAGGAAAAATCTGTCTGGCAATATTGGGGTACTGTTTTAAACTATGCAATTTAAAAAAAAAAGCAGTCTTCTACATATAAATACATTTTGAACTAAAGCTTGGGTTTCTTCAGAAAGCGGTGCCGTAATAAAGCGGCCGCAAAATGATGGTTATCATGAAAATTCATAATTTTCACCGATGTTTTGGTTCGATTCGGTGAGAATAAAGGCTCCCGCAGACATGTGACGCGACAGTGTGATGTGACTCAAGTAGAACAATTTCCATGAAAACTTCATGGAAATTGCTTTACCAGAATCCTTAAAAAGGAGCCTTAAAACTTATAGGTATAATGAACGGTCGCCATTAATGACGGCACCGCTTTTCTTTTGAAACCCAGGCTTTACTTTAGCAGACCGCTCCAATAAAAAAATAAAAAAATACATCATCATGTTCACTTCTATCACAACGCTTTAATCCATGACCTCCAGTTCGTTTCGCGTCTGCTAATTCAAATGATTGATCAACAGACAGACAGCCTATGACCTTTTTATATTTAGTTTTGTGAAGGCTCAATTAAATAAATTAGATTGATTGGTTTACTTACCTATTGAATTATTTTCGCAATTGATTTTGAAACGGTCAAGTTAGGAGGCGTTGCACTTACAATATGTTTGTTTATGTGTTGCAATCAAGTTAATTAAAAGTTTATTCGATTGCCGCTTTAGTGGAGGCGTATTACCTATTTAATTATGTTGTAAAGTCTAATTAAAATAATATACAGAGTGACAGAGAACCTCGAAGAATTCCTTAAAAGGTGTTATACTGGAGGTCATTATCAACTAATTTAGCCCAGTTAACTAGGGTTCAAAACTGGATGTTTACCGAGCTGTGTCGGTTCTTCAAAAGCAATTAATTATGAGAAAAAACTACTCCACTCCAAACATTTAATTGATACTTTTCTGAAAGTTGAAAAATTAATGATCATTTAAATAAAATGCTTGCAAAACTTACATAATCTTACTAACAATTTTCTAAAATAGCATCGTAGAGCAACCTGACTTAAAGAACTGAAGCGCAGGGGTCATCTGCCGGGGTCACGGATCATAACATCGTATCAATGTAATTAAAACAAATAACGTGTAAAGACCAGTCGAATTGAAGGAAAGAGAGAGAGCCCTATGTCGGCGAGCGGCGCAGCTGGAAGTTTTCATGTTACGATTTTTTTTATGTTGTTATAATTTTTATGATTACTGGCCACTAGCCCTGCTCGTGTGTTAAATTAATGTCGCCTTTGTAGCTCCACGTTGTATATTAGTTAATGTCATGCTCCGAAAAAATATGAATATTTTGTTCCTTGTCCTACCGGTTTTTATCAGAATATTGCTCCCAAACGTAAGACAAGTAGAATATACTAAGGAAAGGTTAAACAAAAGAGAAGTAGAGCTTCCAATTCCAGTTTCTAATATCTTCGGATGGTAATAAATTTAAACTCCTCATTTTATATAATTTTATGGTTGGTTATAAACAAAGGAAGCGGGTGCACCTGTCTTCCGTACGCGGTGCGATTGCGCAAACCAGCTGTTAGATTGCCAGCGTAAAAAATAAAAGGGATGCCGTTAAAAAAATATTACGAGAATAAAGCCGATTAAGTGCTGAGATGAAGTTGTTATAAGTTCCGTAGATCATTTTATTGAGTTTTTTATAGAGTTGCTAACTGTTTCGTTCTTTTAGAAACCTGTGCGAGTAACTTCAAGGTTCTTCGTTTCTTTCCTTTGCAAAATTCGATGTGGATAAAAAAATTCAACTCCGCCTATCGCTGTCCGCTGCTGGACATAGGCCTCACATAACCAGCCTATAACGTTCCCACTGCTGGGACACAGTTCTCCAGTCTGTGAGAGGGAGTGAGCCTTAACCCACCGCGCGGGCCCAGTGCGACGGCTTCTACGACATGCCGGTTTCCGCCCGATGTTTTCTTTCACCTTTTGAGAGCAGTGGTGATGAAATTAATTACACAAAGTGAAGTGCCTGCATGGGTTTGAACTCACGACCTACAACTCGGTAAGTCGGGGCTGACCACTGGGTCGCCACTGCTCTCCTCTCTGGACATAGGCCTAACAGCGATAAACTAAAATGTTTCAGAGATATATTGTCACAAATCACGCAACATAATATATTGAGACTTGTGAGCAAATCCGGACCAGCCTCTACTCTGCTTTCATTTCATAACTGTTTCCTCGTTATATTTCCATAAGCTTTGATCTTTAACTTACCACCCACTCGTTCATAATCAAATTCCTGGTATAATGAAGCCGTTTGCCCATACCTTTCAGCAGTTTTAGGTCAGCTTTGTTCATAGCTCACTAGCGACCCGCCCCTGACTGGCACGGTTTTTACGACTTGAAAAAACATGGAGATTTCATAAAGCTTCGGATAAGGGTAGGAAAATGATGGTGACACATAAATCTTCCAGAACATTGTCCAAATGATGGTGAAAATCATGCGAGACGAACAACGCTGTCTACAGCACAGATAGACACAAAAAATGACTTTAATTTATAATAAGTACCTGTAGATGACTCTATGACTTAGATTTTTTTGTCACTCGGGGGATGGAGATGGGAATATCGTATCATATACCTATCAGTAAAAGTATATTTTATCGAAGGTAGGTATCATATTCAAAAGGTTGAGAATATTGAGAGGTTAGTGAAAATTAATTTACATCATTGGGGTTTAAAATGCTAAGTTTCAGGAGCTATGTAATTGCACACCTATCTGATTTTTATTACAGACATAATACGGGAAAACTTGTACTTGCAAACTATCCCATACATTACCTTACGACATTAGCTTTTGATATCAAATCGAATCAGTTTAATAACTTTAATATATCTTCTGAAGCTAAATCATTTCCGAACAGATTACGATATAGGTGCACGGTGCACATTATTGCCTTTAATTTCATAGTAGGTACTTCAAATAAGCAAGTACCGCTCGCACCCAACGCGGCCTTTGCGTTTCGTCACAGCAACATTCCTGGGCCGCGGATCGAGTGTAGGGCTGACAAGTAATCTAGGAAAATGTCCAATTCAATGTTGAAATGCCTTGAAAAGCTAAACAATGTGGGTGAATAATGGCTATAAATCAAGGGACATCAAGAAGTTGGGCGTTAACATGGAGGAAACGAAATCGTGCAGTAATTCGAATTGATAAGTTCGTTAGTAGTCGTATAACATTCTTTATCCCCTAAACCTATGGGTACCTCTACTCTATTGGCTGATGAACAACGAGGATAAGAATAAGAATAATATATTGATCCGTTGTTATAAAATATATCTTAATAATAACTTAAATTCTTACTGTAACTTCATTCATTTACATGGTTATTTGACCAGTGGAACCGAAAATAGGTAGCCCCTGTAGCCCCCCCACAAGGCCCAAAAGTCATCTGTCTCGTTGTCAAATTCAGGATTTGAAAATCCCTCTTTAGGCTTCCGAAAAACCCTCTACGTGATAAGTAAATTGTTTTGCTAAAGTCAAAGTAGACGACAGTGACAGCTGTCACCGGTGGAAAAGATTGCATCTGTTAGCAATTATCTCCTTTCCTTACGCTGCTGGTGACTATCAGTGGTTCTACGGTGTGTCTTCCATGTTTAATCTTCTAACTGCCTTACGACACTAACGATAAGTGACAGGGAGGTCAAATTCTAGCAAGACGATTATACAATATATTATAGGTACACGTGGGCCAACCCTAATCTAGCGTCGAGTTGTCTCAGCATGCCGACAAACATGTTGATTTATGTAGCGTGTTATTCTAGTTTTGGGAACTTCCAATTAAAGCAAGACGAATTAGTACAAAAGCTTTAAGGTGCGCTTCGACTGTAAATAAAACGTGTGGCTGGTATGCGTAATGATTGATATATCACTTTATAAGAGTACGTTTGAAGGAGCTATTAAGTAATTGGAGATAAGAATCCAGCTTTTGAGGCCTAATTATTATTTATTGCTGTGTATCTGGGGACCAATTTATAAAGAAATGAAAAGGTATATACAGAATTTGACCTGTGTATCTAAGGTCGATTTTTCATCACTTCTTTCTATAGTGTCATGAATGATTAGTTCTGTTGTGTATTCCGTTTCGTGTCCTAGTAATTGAAACTCATAGTTTAAAAACGAATCAACTTCCTACCTACACATTTCTGGACCTCGCTTATCGGGGAAACCTGTTGTCCAAGCTATAAAGTAACTACGTAAGTTAATTTCACACCCACGACCTGCAGGTCGTTTAATTAGGAAGTGAGTCATTCACTACACTTTGACGTATGAACTTTGCACATACACTGACAGCTGGTCAAATTAACCCACTGGCCTACGCTATTGCTAAAAGAAACTTCGAAGCAATAAGTCTTTATTCATTTGAAACTATTCCTAATAGGAAAACGGGACTATTATTAACCATTACATGAAATTCAACAAAAACTTTTTAACAACGAAAAGTTACGGTCACTTTTTGCTTAGAAAAAATAGTGTGTCGAAGTCTGTTCGCTCTGTTTCATGTGAATTTCGTTCGAAATGGGACGAAAGCGAAAATCTAAGTGATTGTAGGTAGGGTTGACTCTTTAGAAATGGCCGAAATTAGGGCTCGTATTTTGGCATAATCGGTGTGTTGATCTCATTTTAATTGGCCGAGAGGTGCTACTACAATACATGTGTGAGGGATAATATGAATGAAAAGTGAGGGCGAATAGGGGAGAATGGAAGCAAACGATATTTTCGTCGACCCCAAGTACGTAACATGGAACTGGGACAGGCAGAAGCAGGATGCAACCACGTATCCTATCGATAACCCAAATCTGACAACCATGAAAAGAGGAAATGAGGCCCACGGAATGAAGGTGGCCTCATTACTAAGGACCACACTAGACGTTTGAATATGACATAAATAAAGTTTCTATCAGAATCAGACTACATAGGAAATAGGAATTATTAGATTAGGTTTCGTGGTCGTGAAAGGTAATAATCTCGCCTACCGCTAAACGTAATTATGTTATGACGTTAATATTTTATGTTTTGTTCATTTCCTTTGCACACGAACGTAACGGGGTTAAATTAGTCAATTATATTATTATATGTGAACTATATGGTCTAGCATATTAAAAATAAATAATATAATACTGCTACCGGATTCATAGAGAAGTATGGAAGAAATGACATATGGCGCCGACCCCAAATAAATTGGCATAAGGATAGGAAATTAATGATGAATCCTGCTACCGGATCCGCCCTCGAATAAATATTTTTATTTTCCTTGATTTAAAAAAGACTTGTCAATTTCCTGGTAGGTACATACCTTTTTTTGTATTAACCGTTAGTTTCCCACTGTTGGGCAAAGGCCTCCCTAGGTTTCCACCTCTTTCTCTCCAGAGCTGCCAAGGACCATCTCCGACTGGGCCTGCCACGATGCCGTTTGCCATTAAGCTGGACCCACCGGGTCGTAAGTTTGGCCCATTATTTGACATGCGGCAGACGTGTCCAGCCCAATCCTACTTAAGTGTGGCAACTTTCCGAGTGATGTATAGGTATACCTTTATGTCAGTAAGGAGCGAGCCTACTGCCACCAACCGGGCACAAACAAGGCTAAAATGACATCCAATGACCCTGCCCAACCCGGGAAGCGAACTCAGGGCGTCACGCTCAGCAGTAGCACTTGCGACCACTACACCAACGAGAAACTTCAATATTTTTTTTAGCCCAAGTTACGCAAAAAAATTATGCTTTTATTACCCGTGATAAAAAAAAAATACTTAACTGCTGCCTCACCTAATTACCATTGCTTCACACCTGTGAATGTCCTATCACCTGATAGGACATTATTTGTAAAATTATCCCTTACACAAGCTATATATCTCAAATTACAACGGTTAACGAACCTTGCTGCGTTAATTGCCGCTAAATTGCTAATTAACTGGCGTTAAGATTAGCATAATGAACTTTACTAATTCTACTATTGTTCTACAGTCATGTTTAATTGGAGAATACTATTGGTATTCAGCTGCATCCGGTTAGACTGGAAGCCGACCCTAACATAGTTGGGAAAAGGTTAGGCAGATCGGTTTATTTATTGATAAAAGAATGTTTGACAGCCCTTGTGTTAGCATTGTGACCTCTTGACCAAAATACAGATGTTTTTGTGTGTCGAGTAATGACCACAGTTTTGTTTCTTGTCGATGACGATCGTTTATCTTATTTGAGGTGACTGGCAAAAAGAAAAGTATGTTTTTTTTTTAATCTCTCCGTAACTATTTTTTATGAGGATAGATTTGACACTGCTAATTTCTTATTCAATGATGGAATCCTTATAGATTCTTTGGAAGAATCAATAAATGAAATTGAAGCCATATACATAATATTAATTCTTTCTGTAGGGCAATACATCAGTCATCCCCTGCATACAGCGGGGTAATTGCATAACACACTAACAGTAGGTGGCTTTCTTTTTTTTAGTTCAACAACATTCATTGCGTGATGTACGTTGTTGAGCAGACAAATTTTTCGAAAATATGAAGCAATGGATTAGTAATATCCTTCAAAATGATTCAGATTGTGAATGAAAGTGTGTTATGCAATTAGTGTGCAGGTACATCTGATACAATAACCATCTGTAACAATAAAAATACTATTTTGATATCTTGGCATGTACCTATATGTGGAATGGCCTATGATTCAAATGGCTAATGTAATATAATAATTGAATCGAACCAAAGTGATGTAACAGTTAATTTCTGTACTTAAATAAAATAGATTTTAAAATCACTACAATTAATATTTGTCTATAGAAATCTGTAAAACAAAACTTGCAATCAAAAGTCGATATTTGTTATTGAATATTTATGAGCAGTCGTTTCTAAACAAAAGAGGAAGATTATGATAATAACTCAAATAAACATATATTACGAAACAACAGGGTAAAATTGTTTTCTTGCTCTTCAATTTGTCTACCTATGTGATAAAGCTATTTTCAAGATTTTTTTTATATTTAACTGTGATATATACATATAATTATGACAATCAACTGTGACTTTAAAATTTTAAACAACCTACATAGGTATATCGACGCCTAACCTTTTACCATGGAATCTATGGCCGGTCATATAAAAAACGCATAGTTTACGACTTATATTGAGAAATTGAGAATTAATACTAAAAAACGTGCGAAAAGTTCGCGGTTTTTCGAGTCCTGCAAAGTTAGCACAGGTCTTTCGAAGCTGCAAACTTGGATATACGCTACTGGTAGTGGTCCTAACAACATATTAATGAATCATAACTAGCCGTTAGTTTGCGATTTTAGCGATTTTTTGTGTTAGATATGACTGGCCTATTCGGTACCTACGTGATTCCAAAAATCTGAATTCCGTGAGTTAAAATTTTTAGTAGGTTATTAAAAAAAAAATTGACGATCCTTACATTTTGACCACGCACTTCTATAAAACAGCTGATTCTTATATTGATAAGCGACGAAAAATTTCTACGGTTTCTAGAATCAGTGCTGAATTTATGGTTACCCGTCGAAGTCCAAATTATCTTTTCAGTATTACCTGTTCCATTATATATTATATGAAACTATATAGTCCTATACCTCTGAAAGCAACCAAAAAGCAATCTTATACTAGCAAAAACAAAGATCACATTGATGTTTGCATCACTTTGGTTGTAAAATCTTGATTATTGAAAATCCCTATGGACACAAACTAAACTCTTGTTTAAATAGTTAATCGTGTAGGTACGTTATCTTACAGTATTTAGTAAGAAATATGCGTACTATTTTTTTATATAAATGCCATCTCCCAGGTCAACCTAAGGGATTGTCGGCTGCTTAACCGGGCTTGCCTGTGCTTACCTTAATAAATTAAGGCCTCCAGTCAGGGCTTAAAAACTACTAAGCGACTACACCCTAAGGGCACCTGCTGTGGGGTGCGGACCTCACCCCACAGCTCAGCTCGGCTTAGGTCGTCGCTAGGGGACGGCAGTAAGGGACAAACTGGATCGGATTATAAATATGCGTACTAAGTCCATACTCGCTATTCAAATAGTTTAAGCTAAATTCTATTCGTCAAACCTCAGGTATGGATTATGCATATCCAAGTGTAGGAATCTAGTCCTAACCCTAATTAGCGAATACTTGACGCGTATAGAATTACATTTAAGTTTCGGGTCGACCCTTTCTAAATATCTCGCCAATTCAATAAACAAATACCAAGAACACTTTTTGATTTATTGTTTTAGTAAGTTTCAATTAAATTAAATTATTAATCAAAGAATATGACTGTAGGCGGCTCTAGATTTGGAATTGCTTGCAGCAGTAACGTGAGCTTAAATGAATTAACGATGGCCGATTGTAAAATGAAAACAAATCCAATTACTTGATTGCTCTACTTATTCGAATGTTGGTGTGATTGGCTAATAAAATAATCGAGTGCTCAGAAATAGCTGCGATTTGCCTAACAAAACAATGGGAAACGAATCGTCGAATGTTGAATAAAATTAATCTGATTGGTGGTGCGTCAGATTGAGTTGATTCAATTATCGTAACAGCTATTCAATTGTTTTTTAGAGCAAATCATTTATTAAAAATTTGAATTGTTTGGTATTTGTGAATAATCTTCAGTGAAATGTTTGTAGGTAAGTAGATATTGTTTCTATATTATAAAACAGTAGCACCACTAAAAATGATTTGGTAATGTAAATAGCTAGGTTTGATCATAATAATAATTATATAACCAAAATGTAGAGGATTGGATCTTCAAGACAACGAAAGTTTTAACCTGTTGCCTGCGGCAAACTTTCCATGAAATCATTTTAGAAGAACATAATATGCTCTATTTTCTGGTTTATTTTTTAGATACTTTCAACCGATTACCTAAACCACTCAGATCTCACCGATTACTCAGTTCAAGTGCGTGTGCGGCATCTTCCCACAGACAATGACCCACCTTCCATCTTGCGCAGCAAGCCCTGTTACCTGTGCACTTGATTACCATGAATGACTGCGTCAGTGAGTGCAGTTCGCGTAGAAAATTTTGGGCCAATATTTTATGTAAACTTTTTGCCATCGATACGCTAAAAATAAGACCGACTGCCCACAGGCGTAGCCGAGAGCAAACCTTATTAAAGTTTCTATCTCCTTATTTATGTATCGTTCCATCAGCATTACTTACAGTATTAGCAGTACACAATGTTATACTAATTGTAATCTAAAGCCTGATCGTCTATGAAATTTTACGCTAATTTGTTCACTCGTTTACGGCTTACGAGTAGTTAATGGTTAGTAGTCAAGTTAGCTTTAGTTACGCATAATTATCTGGATACCGAGTATTTTACAGATTGCTCGATTTAGATCATCGATTTAGAATAGCGTATCGAATAAACTGGAAGTTGGTATATTTATTTCCTCAATTGTACCTGTCGTTATTGGGCTTTATTATAACGAAGGGCTCACATAATCAACCTCTCTTCGAGAGGGAGTGGGCTGTAATTCACAACGCGGGCCCAGTGCGGGTTGGTAGATGATATGTCTTCGAATGTTTGGTTCTAGGACATGCCGGTTTCCTCACCATATTTTCCTTCACCGTTTTGAGAGCAGTGGTGATGAAATTATTTACAAAAAGTAAAGCACCTGCTTGGGTTCGAACCCATGACATACCATTGGGCGACCATTGCTCCTTCTGAGTTAATAACTTCAGTTCGGAATTCATATTTTCAACGCGAGTAAAATACCTTTAAGCTACAAATATAACATGAAGCACAAAACAGTCTCGTAAAGTAATTCCACAAATTATCTCGAACGAAACGATCACATAATTTTGCCAACCATCTTCCTTAGTCACGCATGTTACGTAACAAAGACAATATTATGGAAAATAATTATAATTCGCATATAGCGATCGTGAGATAAAGCCATGGTCCAGAGGTATGCGTTGCGTGCGAATGCGAGGTCATACAATCGCCGCTTTCTCATAGACCTGAACGGAAAGAGCTTAAATTATCATTTCAGGTGAGCTTGCAACTAAAAGGTACATGTGAATAAGGCTGCGAATGTGATAGGGCAATAGGGCTTTAAGAGAAGGGGAAGATTTAATAAGCATGTCTTTGTAAAACCTAAGTTCATACTGTGGAATATGATAAATACGATATACTAAATTAACTAGATACTACTTCTACTACTTAATACCTGACGTTGCCCTTTATTTATCCTAAATCAATAAATAAATGAACTAGCAAACCAAGATATGGCATCGATATTCCTCTATTCCGCATCGCTGTCAACTGGTATTGTACCCACGAGACTGGCGGCATTGAGTAAGAAACGATGAATGGACTGTATGAAAGAAGATGTTGATGAAAGTGGGTGAAAACTGAGATCGAATCTGATTCAAATGTATGGAAGAATATAGACCGCAAGTAAATAGGGATAAGGACCAAGAAACTTGATATGAATAAGACCAGAGGGCAATTCTCGTAATTTTAAGAACGTTCGCAGTCTGTTCTCAGTCTCAATCTGTCAAAAATACCTCTAATTTCCCTACATTTTGACAAGTTTTGACATTTGTTTGTCGCCGAGATGAGACTGCGACTAGATTTTGAACGTTTTAAATTACGAGAATTGGCCTACAGGTAGGTAATAAATAAAACTCAGAACATTTTGGACCTCTAGGGTCTAGCTTCCCTAAAAGAAAACACTAATATATATCCTTTCTCAAATATCGCATCATGCTGAAATAGGAGCCTTTTTGGCCTCGCACTTGTCTTCTTTTTTTGTTATGAATATTTTGTTACTCTTAATATTCTTTTTTTATTGATTTTGTAGTTTTAATGTTCTTTTTTAACTTTTGGTTTGTATTTCCTGTGCGTGTCCCATATAAAGTATTTTTCTTGATCTATTGCCATGTTAGGGTCTCTGTCATCAAAATAGGTTGTTTTCGGGGTTATTTTCCTGCTAAGAGTCACATACTGATGTAAAAGTACATATTTACCGCCAAATCGAAGATATCGGACAGCCACCTATTATACAAATGCACGTTTCAAATTCCAACGGCTGAAGTTACAAGTATTACAACATTCTTAAGTTAAATAATTACGGTGATTTTCTCTTATGACGTAAGCAGAACATGCAAATATCTTCCTGCCGCTTCTACGTAACTGTTTAGACAAGTTTGTGTTTAAACTTTACCGTTACACATGATTTATCCTCATACATGTGTTTAGAATTTTAGACATTTTGGCAAAATTTACCGCGACGAGTTGCAGGCGCTTTACTTAGTGTACATTATTTCATACCTACTGCTCTCAAAACGGTGCCCGCGTACTGGATTAAAGCCCATTCCCTCTCAGAGAGGAGGTCTGTTTCCTAGCAGTGGGAACATTATAGGCTGAGTATGTGAACTCTTCGTCATAATAAAGCCCAATAACGGCAGGTACAATTCAGGTAGATTACGGCCCACTCTCTACCGAGAGGCCTGTGTACCAGCCGTGGAAACGATATACAGGGTGGCAGGGACATAGACACGCAAACTGTAACCATGGATTCAGTACATGCGTTTAGACCCCATAGCGTCGAAATTTTTCGTCGGTTATTAAAAAAAATATTGCTGTTCCATACGTTTTGACCGCGTAGGTATTGCACTTTTCTATGAAACAGAAGATTTTTTTTTTTTAATAATCGACGAAAAATTTCTACGCTATGGGGTCTAAACTCGCGTGCTGAATTCATGGTTACAGTTTGCGCGTCGATGTCCCTGCCACCCTGTATACTGGACATGGTATATGTTATGTCAGCCAAATTTGAATTTTGGCTTGTATTCCCGGAAGGATTGGGCAGACGTTTGGGTACCCACGGTTACACACGGGTCACATTATCACATCTTGGAAGCAATACTTCGAATTACAAGTCACCTGGTGTGTATAATACCCATGTTATAGGAGGCGAGCCTATTGCTATCAAAAGGGCACAAGTGCAGACTCCGGGCTGCCACTGAGAGATTCCAGAGTACATTTCCATGTTCGACTGATTAGCATATTGATATGCGTTTAAATAATAGCATATTGATAGTGTTTAGCAATGAATTTCTTTAAAGATTAAATGTTTCAGACTTCGTTTTCTTTTTATTTTTTAAATTGAATTTTTATCATCTCGGTTTGATGGGAAATAACCTGCCGCAGCTATATTAGTTTTTACATATTATATTTTAGGTGATGATCTATTTGCATTTTTTTTTTTGGCTTTTTTTGCAATGTGTACATATTTTGTTCCACAGTACTTTTATACCAGACAAGTTCTAGACGTGGAGACCTGTAATTGGCTGTCAGATTATCACACTGTTATTCATCACTATTGTATTTAGCTGTAAGTCTTCCAAAGTCCGAACATAGGTACCTAGTATTGTATACAATCAAGTATTTTATTTAAATTGAACAGACAGCTGTGCTGCTGGGGAGTTTGTTGCGCCACTTCTTCTTCCCAGCGATAGCACTAGGAAGTGGTGAAGGGCGGGCGTTTTTGGGGGACTGTCTTTTGTAATTTTGACGTTCAAAAAGTGCTGATTCTCAGCCTAATTTGAATAAATGACTTTTGATTTTGATTTTGAGTCCTTAAATAAATAAATAGTTAAGCTAGATTTCTTAATTACCGATGATATTAAGTTTTAAGACAAAGTCTAACTTAACCTTTACCTAAAAGTTAAATGTTCTATTTTAAACTAAGTAACGATTGTAATGGAATGAATAGCCATTAAAATACCGTTCTCACGTTTCAGGCTGTATAAACAAACGCCCAGTCTTTGCAGATACTATTGACAATAAAATATGTTCCAAAGATTTAGCTGTGACTGATTTTAAGGTTAGGATAGGACAGCATTCCCTACCGTATTACCAGTTCAAAATATTTAAAATTATAATTGAGACGATTGTCTATTCAGTCGACAAGCAGTTGTGTTTTCAATGAGGTAGGTAATTTATTTTTGTAGACGGCAAAGCTTTGCAAAACTTGATTTACTAGGAGAAGCCTTACAGTACGGCCATCGAGAGAATGTGTTCCTGACACCTGTCAGTGCGATAATTCTAGTAGTTAATAAAGGTCAAATTCGCAAGACACATATTTGTTTGTATGAAACTGACAGGTGTCAAGAACGCATTCTCGTCGGTCGCACTATAGGCACATTCTTAGAAAACCTAAAAATAAGGTAAAACTTAGGAGAAAACAAACATAACATCATAAAAAGTAACAGTCGCGGTATGACACTATACTATGTTCCATTTCCTACGCTTAACGTGCTAATAGTGTGGACCAACCCGTCTATCGATATCGAGGTCAAAAGTATTAGTACTTATTATCAACATACTCGTTCACGCCCACCCAACTTCCTATAGAAAGCTTAAACAAATACATAAAAGGGAGGCCTCTAATGAAGCTATTGATACTTAATTATACCTCTATGAGCCTCATATAAGAACAGGTTATAATCGATGTTTTGGGAGTTGTATAAATAAAAATAAACAAGATTTATTGGATACTAGCTGCGCCCCGCGGTTTCACCCGCAGAAGTTTCGCTCCCGTGGGAATATCAGGATAAAAAGTACCCTATATGTTAATCCTGGTTATAAACCATCTGTGTGCCAAATTTCATCCAATCCCGTTCAGTAGTTTTTGCGTGAAAGAGTAACAAACATCCATCCATCCATACAAACTTTCACGTTTATAATATTAGTAGGATAGGGATTGAACAAAGTTATTCAACAGTTAGCATAAGCATAATTAATCAGCCTATAACGTTCCCACTGCTGGGACACAGGCTACCTCTCGGGAAGAGGGATGCAGTTGTTAAAAAACTGAAAAGATTCCCCTTAATAAAGGTTATTAAACTTGTTCGTGAAAAACAAAAACAGACAGTCTATACAAAATAATGACTGAGGCAATACCAAGACCCACGCACTACTTTTAGATCTTCAGATTAGTCTTAAACGTACGAATGGACATGGACATCGTTACATGGGTGTGTCATTTTATACAACATGTAGTGATTACTGACTTTATCAAATGAACTAAATGAAAACAGCGCATTAAAGCATATTAGCCGTTTATCGCCGCGTTGAAGGAGCTGGAAATCAACTGGAAACTGGTTAATGTTTCCGTGGCCGACGGCCCAGCAATTTGTCACTGCTCCTGTACTATTGCAATCATTAATCCCCAACACATTATTGCAGCCGTTCCAACCAGGAACGTACTTCTAGTTGACACTGATTGGAGTTCCTTTCACGCGCACAGCGGAAAGGACATGACAACGCGAACATCAAAGGTGCTACTTTGCAAACAAACAGACGGGCTTTTGAAAAGGGAGCGACGGTTAGATTGCATCACGTAAGTTATTAGACGCTATGATGAGGGGATATCGACTCTCTTACATAGCTCGACATGCACGCAGTAATACCTGTTCTCAACGGACATAAATCATAAAGCAAACACGGAAAACAATTAACAGAAAATAACGAACAATTTCACCCGACACGAGTTTAAAGATACTGATCATCCAATCAGCTGTCAATTTGAAAAAAAGTGTTGGCCTCAATTGCATTTTATCGATACTATTACGCAAATAAGGCGCATGGTCAACTAGCCACAGGAGAGGTAATTAAAGATTGCGATTGCATTAAATGATTATGATAATGAAGTTCAATAGTTTCATTCGTTTCCATTATATTTGCTATTCCTGCTTAGGATATTTGCTGAGTTAATTAAAATCGTGGAGTTAATATTACACGCTTCAGAAAGTTTGTTCTGATTTAGCACACATAAGTTCTGTTCGGTTACGTCATAATTGCTTCGCAATTTCGATTATGCCGTGGTAAAAGTGTTAATAACAATGTGTTAGCAAATTTATTATGTGTGTAAAATGGGATCATTTATTGTTCTGTGCTATAATAAAAAGCTATTACGTTACAGTTATGCCATCCGCTGTGTAATTAACATTTCTCGTTAACGCGTCCAGTTGCTTTAGTTCTTTATTAAGCCCAGTGTGTGCATTACAGTCGTTATTTAAATGCTAACAACGACTTAATTAAAGTTTTATTCGTATCAAGAATGCTCAGTCGGCATCCATTGGCTGACTAACTACAAACGACAATCGATAAACTTTGCTGTGAAATAAATCTTATAGTTTGTCTTTCTTGATGTACGATCGATAACATCGTTAGAGTTATTTAAAACACTTGCACAGCGCAGGTGAACGCCTCGCAACAGTGGAACAATAAATCGTCTCTCGAGTAGCAATGACGAGACAAGATTATCGATAATTTTGACATGCAACACTGGCCCGCCGATGTTCAAACTCTTGTAATTTTTAATAAAAGCCAGAAAGATTTTAGTTTTACGAAATCAAAAGGAAATCGGAAACTTATTAATATTTAATTTCGCGAAACACCTGGCCACCTAGCATTCTACACTAAAAACTCATAAATAAATTCTTATAATATGATATTTTATAACTGGATAGTAACACTATATTTCACTGGTTCGATGCTCGGACTGTGTAGGAACTGGTTCTAGCAAATTATACATGTCTCTTTGTATCCGGTGCCTCTTCTTCGCTATAATTTATAGCATCTGCTTTCTAAACCCTACGGTTAGCTTCGAAGACGCTTACATGTTTTAATTCACTGCTAGCTAGCTGGATGTTTCTTTATAAATTTTAAAGAGCTGCATTGTGATTTTATTTGTTAGATGCTATCGTAAATTGGATGGAATAAAAGGCGTTTGCTGCGTTCAGAAACGAGACTTGGAAGTTTATTACAATATTCTAGAAAGTTATTTAAGACGATGGGTTGTTTATTCAATTTTATGTTGTATAGGTTTACAAAGTAGTTTGTAGATCTACACAACACACACCAGATGGTCAATTCTCGTAATTTAAAACGTTCAAATTCTAGTCGCAGTTTCATCTCGGCGACAAATAAATCTCAAAAACTTGCCAAAAATGTAGGGAAATTAAAGGTAGGTATTTTTGACAGATTGAGACAGATCAGACTGTGAACGTTGTTAAAATTACGAGAAACGGCCCTCTCACAGAAAGTAGTAGAAGTAGACAGTAATTTCTGTGTAGGTAATCTCGTGAACACTTAAATTTTAGTTTCACAGTCAATTAGTCATTTCACTTAGGTAACTCTTAGGAAAACGGTGCAAAATAACAAGAAGCCGTCTAATAAATCATTAAAGTAATCGCTTAAAATATAAGACACTCAAAGACGATAAGAGAAACTATAAATCAGGCACTAACCACTTCATTCCAAGATGGCGGGAGAAAATGAAATATAATTGCATAGTGCGCAACTTCAAATAAAAAAAAAGAATACGCACAGTCGTCAAAAAACTAATTCTTAGTAAAGCCGCAGGCTACTGTCAAGCTACTATTTTAGCAGTAAAAAGTGGTCGCACAAACATTTTATCGCTAGTTTAATCTCATACCGCAAAACATATTTTTTACACTGTAATATTTTATCATAGCGAAGTTATATCCATGTCTGGTGTGAGTCTGCAGTAAAGTACGTGTGAGATTGTGCGTGTGATGTGTGTAAAAGTTTTGGAAAATGTCAGTGGCCTCATATCTTTCAAAGTAGCAAAGCACGACTGTTGGATTAAATGTCGTTTGGAATCCGTAAGAAAGAATCTCGCTGATGAAAATGTTGTGATTGTGTACCTAAAAAGCAGATCCTGTTGAACAAATGTAGCAGCGTAGGTCATCAGTCTTTATCGAGAGATAACAGTGGCTAGTGGTAAGACAAATTTGCAAAGGTTTTCAAGCAGTTCCTCTCTTGATTGTGTTTTTGGTCATGCTTTGTGAATTCTGCCCTGCAGTGGTTTGACATTTCATACTTAGAAATGACATTTCTATTTCCTTAATGTCAAATATCAAGGTACTACAATAATATTATTTTATTGGTGCAGCATTCACATTAGCATTAATTTTAGAACCAATTTACATAATGCATTATGCTAAAAACGATATTAGCATAATATCTATATCACTGTAATAGAACGGTTTAAAAACTTTAAGATTGTAGTATAAAGTTACGTAAATAAAAGTATTTTAATATGGTACATACTAATTCCATGCTTTATTAATAGATGTATGACTTCGCAAATCAAGTTGACGTGTAAACTGTTAGACCATAAACATTTCTATATCAAATTGATGTTGACAGGTTACGTCAGTTAATTATATGTGCATATTTATAATTAATTAAGATTTAATTACAACGTTTTTCGATGTAATTGGCTTGCTTAAAATTGTGTTTTCTTTTTTATGGTCTGACTCAAATTGATCGTGTATATTAATTTTAATATTTTGTCAGTCATTCTTATTACTTATTGGAGTTCCGCTAGCGAAATATCAATTCACACATTGTCAATTAATTTATGACTTAACGATTGATTGGGCTGTCCTAATTTAATACAAAGTACCCACATGGTTAATAGTCGAAGAAAAATATGAAGAAAATCTTCAATTCTAAATGGTAATTCAAAACGTAACCCACTTTATCTTTCACAGATTTAACAGCGTAAACGACCATTAACATTTGTAAGTAACCAAATAGGCTATTAAATGCCCTATTTATCTACAAAACTAAGCCATAAACGTCTATTCAATCCTATTATAAACTTTCTAACAAACATTTTCCCATAAATCTATCAGAAAAAAACAAAAACGTAGTCTCAAGTCTTTAAAACGTAAAAATATAGCACCTTTAAATATTATTGGTGCAGTAAAGACTCGTTGTCTAACGCGCAAAGCTTGCATTCTTTGCAACAAAATTACAAGACGGTTCCGTACCTAATAGCGTATCCGTACCACAGGCTACCTGTTTCTTAGCATAATGACTGGCCTAACTGGAGCTTTGTGCTAAGGAATGTTTAGGAATTCTCTGCACTGTGCACTTGGCGCGAATGACGTTCTAAGTTGTGTTCGAATCGTAATTGATTAGTTTCGTTGTGTTATTTTGTTTCGAGTAACTTTAAACCTTTCTTTCTGTTGTAAATACGAAGGCCTCGCTGCCGAGTTTATTGGCTATAAACTTCAACAAATTCGCAATTTTGTTTCTGTAAAGTGTTGTTCGAGACACTAATTTTATTTGTTTTACGAAAGTTGAACATGAAACCTTAGCTCAACATAATGAATGCCAAATATGGTTTCTGAAAGAGAATGCCATAACAACTATTGATATTCTACTTAACCTTTAAACAATAATAACAGTGGCATGATTTACCGTAGTCTTAAAGAAATGAGATACCACCACATCCAATTTCATAGACTCCGTCAATTTCCTTACTCCAGCAATTTCTGTAAGCGAAACAAAATACGTCAGCTTGATCTATGTATATGTAGGTATTATAAACACAGCTTACACCTCAGCGCAAATCCCGTTTCTATCTTCACGTAATAACACTAATCCTGGCGACTAGAAAATACCCGAGCCGCACCCAACTATACATTGGCCACGAATTAAACTCTTAATTGCATGTACATTGCCGCTTTACATTCGCTCTCTGATATGTAGTTAGAGGGAAAATGTTAATGGATTGTTACCTTAAGAGGAAACTTTACAGTCGTGGTTCGCTTGTATCCTGGGAAAACGGGGCAGCCGTATCAGAATCCGTTTGACAGAACAATTGGGTTCAGTTAATATTCATGGGATCTGTCAATTATTTTCTCAACGGTTCAGCGTATCTATATTAGAGGTTATTGGATGTTAATTGTGGAATTATTCCGTTCTGAATGTGACGAAACGTGAACTTGTGTTAGGACATGAAATGTGCTCGAATAATGGACATTAACATTGCAAATAGCTCTAGAATTCTTCAGCCGAATCAGCTTCCAATCAACTCCATCAAAGCCTTGATTTTACCACTTTCGGTTTTTATTGAAAACAATTACCGTCTGAACTCAAAACTTTAATGACTAGGCTTTCGCAGTATGTTGTTAACAATTTACAGGGAGATGCGACTGCCATTTACTTGACACGTCTTTTAACGCCTTTTACGACACCAACGAGATAAATAATATATAGGTGAGCTGTTTTTAGCCGACGTATATATGCAATGCCACCATATTAAAAACGACAGTGCTTTTTACACATACTTACTCATTTTCTTTATTCACACCGCAAAATCTTAATACCCATAAAACAGTGTAATCGCCTCTACGTTAGTTTACAGCGCACTTATTCAGCATAACCCGTTGATTGCTTGCTGTTGAAACTGTCACTAAACTTGCTTAACATTAAAACGCGACAACGATAAATTTCTCATATTTTATGTCAACTTGCTTCCTATTTCATAAATCTGCGGATTACCACCGTCGGATAAGAAGAGCTTATTACCTATTTATGATGTTCGGTCATTATATCCCCTTTGACATTTGGCGTCGTTTAGGATATTACTGCAAACTTAACAATACCATCCATTATGAAAAAGACCATTCTAAAGTGAACCTTTGGACATGGTAATAGGGTGTTATCAGCTTCATGTTCATCAGTGAGCGTATGTTTGGAAGTCCGCAGAGACGCGTCGCCTGACTGATGGTTATCCGATATCCATAAGATGGTATGCTAAATCGCCGTTGATGGTCAGATGTGTTATTCAGTGTAAAGGATGAGTATATTATTATATACCTTTACTGTTATTTTGATGACACGATTGTTAGTCGTTAGTCGTGATTTCTCAATAACAATGAATATGCATTAAAGTCCTGTGGCTTGGTTGATAATATTAAAAGCAATAAAACGTTTAAGAGTATTCCTTAGACTTAAAGATGTCTTGTTTTCTCACAAGTATATGTCATAGGTAGAATATTAATTAATATTGTCGCTGAATGCTAAAGACAAGCGTAAAATATTTGTACCATTCTAAAGTTAGCACATTATTCAAAAATTAGCATTGACCACCTTGCATTTCTTGCCAAATACATTCAAGCAGGTGCATTTTAAGCCAGCTCGTTGCACTCCTATTCAAATGAAAAAGTTAGCAACAAAAGTAAAGTCAGCACTGGATTTATTCTAAGAGGTTTCGGTGGCGATGTCGCGATGATAACATCTAGATCGGATCTTCTTGCGTGCCGATCCGATCTTCAAGCTCCTGCTTTAATGAGGCCTGGTGATTCAGTCTCGTGGGAGTGGTTAGAAAATTGTCCGTTTTTATCATACATACGACCGTCACTTATGTAATAGTGTGCTTATTATGCACATACATCAGCATCACTTTATCTTTGTTAGGAATTTTGTTTCCTGGATGGTTGTTTTCTGATGTGTCCGGTGTCTTTGTAATAACGGAATGGTAGTAAGTCAACAGTTGTTTAGAAGGCTTGTTGGTCCTCCAGACAAGTTTTTAGCCATAAAAAACCGGCCAAGTGCGAGTCGGCCTCGCGCACCGAGGGTTCCGTACAATTTAAAATTATTAAAAATATTTTTACTATATGATGTAACTAAAAATTTACGGTTTTCGCAATTTTTCCTTTATCTATAAGACGTTGCTTCGTACCAAATTTCAAGATTCTGAGGTCACGGGAAGTACCTTGTAGGTTTTGATTCCCTTGCGAGTGTCGAAAATTTGCGGAAATTTGCGGCATAAAAGGCTATATCTTTTGATTGCGTTGGCTTACCAGTTTGATTTTTTCACAGCTCCAAGGGTCAGTAGACAAGAGTATTTGATATAAATTCCAGCTTGATACCTAGACGCGTTCCTGAGAAAAAGGGTCTTGACAGACAGACGGACGGACGGACAACAAAGTGATCCTATAAGGGTTCCGTTTTTCCTTTCAAGGTACGGAACAAGGAAGGTCTATAAGGGCAGTAGTGGCTCAATGGTATCGGCTCCAACTTACGAGTAGGCTGTGAGTTCGAAGCCAGGCACTTTACTTTGTGTATTTAATTTCATCATCACTGCTCTCAAAACAGCGAAAGAAAACCTCGTGAAGAAAACCGGCATGTCCTAGAACCAAAAATTCTAAGACACGTGACATCCACCAACCCGCACTGGGCCCGCGAGGTGAATTATGACCCACGTGTCTCTCACTAAGACGTCTGTGCAGCAGCAGTGGGCACGTTATAGGCTGATCATGACGGTCTCCTAAGGAAGGTCTATATTTAGCAGCGGATGGTGGATATCCTTCAGCGATATTACCATGTCAAGTCTAGACTTGCTGTTTTAGATTAGATCTAACAATTTTTGTAAAAAAACAATACATTATGAACTTGAATTAATCCGTGAAATTAGTGTTATTGTGGTTGGGCAATATTTGCTTGATCACTGTGATCAATCCTTTAGTGCTCAATCTTTCAGACAGCCTTGAAATATATATGGACAATTCTAATAGTTACATTATTTGCTAGCATTTCAATTGTAGCCGTGTAATTGATTTTTTTTTTTTTGATAATTATTATAAGTATTTTTTATTAACATAGACACAGATATTCCATTCTTAACATTTTCATCGTACGATTGGGATTATACCCAATCCTTCATTTTACTTCACATTTATTCAGGTGTCTTTTCTATTTTCCCTTTTATTGTGCAGTTTATTTTCAAACAAGATAATATTTCCATATTATATAAGCTAACAGACTTAAAATAATAACAATCATGTAAGTATATTAAAAAAAGGGGAAAGAATCATAGGGCATTAAATTTCGTCCGCATTGCTATCAACGGGAAAAGTGCCCAAAAGGCTGGCTATATGGTTCACTTTTTTTAAGAATTAGAATACCTCCATATCTATCGCTACACGACTGTGATGATAATAAAAGTGCAATCCATAGTACGAACAGGGATAATCGCCGGTTGGTGCGAGTTGGCTTTGGGCTATTCCAAAGGTCTGGTCCCGAGAAATATCAAAAGTGCAATCCAATTCAATGTTGAGCAATACATGCATTTTGTATTCAAAAATTAATTTAGATTAGATAGTGTCCAAAACTCTGTAAAATCATTTTAATCAGCATTTCCTTTGTGTTTTTATCACGTCCGGCTTTATAATCATTGTAACATCTATCTCGTTATGTGAATCACATCTGCATCTTATTATCTAACCGCATAATGAAATAATATTCAAATGAGAAGTTAAACATGCAAGATCTTGTCGTTTATCTGAATGTCTTAGTGTGAATAAAAAAATTTTGAAACAATGTGTGTTAGTAAAATAGTTTTTTTATTGGTGATAAATTAAGAATCCATGTTGTTTAAATGGTCCGTGTAATAATTTTTGTTTGTTGCAACTTGCAAGCAGATGGCCAACTCTCGTAAATAAAAACGTTCAAAATCTAGTCGCAGTCTCATATCGGCGACAAAAAAATGGCAAAAAGTTGTCAAAATGTACGGAAATTAGAGGTATTTTTGACAGATTGAGACTGAGATCAGACTGTGAACGTTCTTAAAATTACGAGAATCGCCCCTCAGATGTCAATTTGTCTTTTGTTTTATTTCTTTTAATAACAGCAAAATTAAGCTTAAGGAGTAGCAGTGGTGGCCCAGTGGTAACGGTTGAAACTTACGAGTTGAAAGGTCGTAGATTCGAACCCCGACAGACGCTTTGATTTGTCTAAATTATTTCATTACAACTGCTCTCAAAACGGTAAAGGAAAACATCGTGAGCAAACCGGCATGTCCCAGAACCAAACATTCGAAGACATGTGACATCTACCAACCCGCTCTAGGCCCGCGTGGTAGATAACGGCCCACTCCCTTTCACCAAAAAGAGGTCTGTGTCCCAGCAGTGGGAACATTACAGGTTGATTATATTGTTGCAAGCTTGACGGTAAAACTGATGTCTGTCTTATATGTATTTATTTTTGAGTACCTAGTTCAGCTATTCTTCGTTCTGATGAATGGTTGCTCCTAATTTATTTCAGGGAAATAAACCTTAATCAAGTTCATTTTAATAGCCTACAAACTGACGATAATGCTTATTCCTTTGTGGCTCCTGGTCTTGGTTATACTTTAATAACCATTGCTGATTTAATTGCTACTTTAATAGACCTCTTTTGTACAAACTGCGCAGTGGGCGTTGAAGTGGGCCAAAGTGGGTGTTCGGGAGCCGTAACAATAACATTCTCAGTTACTATTCGCAATAAAGCAGGTTATTATAGTGACTGGCTTGTTAGCACAGCAACTGACTTCCTTAGCCCGACCATATCCTAATATAACATTAAAATAATAAATTATGTTTAACCAGTAACGAACACTGCGCTGCACTAATTACTTAACTTCAGGCTAGAGTTGGCCTTTTGCACTTTGCAATATTTTGTTCATTAGCAACACGGTCATTAAGTGTTCGAGCAATTGATCATACGTTACATCTCTATTTCACAAATCGGGTATAGTTTTACTGCTCTGTATAGGGTTAGCATTCGTTAAATGTTTGGCTTTGAATTGTTAGAATGTATTGTCAGATATCTAATTTATACCAGACCAATTTCAGCATTTCATTTTCGATGAAATTCGTATTTCTAATACATACCTAATGTCGATCTTCACGGCTATATTTCGAAGAATTGACGTTTTGATTCAAATACAATCCAATTTTCAGTATGGAAGAAGTTTCGTAAACTGTGAAATGATGTCTTATTTGAATCTTTCACTTATTAGGTAAGTGAAAGATTATTAGGTAAGAGATACATAATTAGATCGACAGAGCATTCTCATAAAAAAAATGAGTATTTTTTGTATTGCTGTGACTTTAAAGCGCCTAAATTAAGAAATGTTTCGCTTCATCGCTAACCCTAGCACAGTCATACATCAGAATCCGCTGACACGAAGATGCTGCAGCGCTGTTAATTTACATCAGTCACGAGCACTAAGCTGCGACCCAATGAACTTTAGATGAAGATGTTACGTAAGCCTATGCAAATCATGAGGATGCACCAAACACAGGCTTTATGTAAACACTTTCACGAACTAATAGAGGTTCTATACGTAATGCTAAGGTAATATAAGGGAATGGATCGTGAGGGTTTTGATTTGTTGCTTTATCTTCTCCATCTTTGTTGTCGTTGTTAAGGGTTTATTATGTAATAAAATTCACACTTTATGCTTTTCATACGGTTGTTTTTCTGCACCTTTTCTGGTTAAGGACCGGTTAAGCTCTCATATTTTCGCGTTTGCTGTTTATCTTTCATAGATTTGCTCTGTAGCCAAGACAATGCTGCTGTCTAACTATGGGTATTTGCCTCTTATGCGCTTAGAAAACACATTACTATACTGATATGGACTTGAAATTCAATATGCAAAATACGTTCGCAAGTGAATTCACTTCTCAGTATTATTCTGTAAATACAGCTCCATGATCTGTTTAGTTTAGCTCCTAACTTTCCATGTCTGTAAGACAATTCACTCTAACAACAGTGAAATTTCGCGTTTAGCCGTAAACGACCCTTTACTGCATATACCTACGTGTAGGAATTTATGTTGTTTGTCGTATGTGGAGATAGTATCAGCGATAGGAGATAGGAACAACAAGTTCAAATAATCCGACCCGTGGCAGACCCTGTATTTATTGGTGTCTTTTCTCATTGTGTGGCCCTCTCTGTATGCTACTTTTACTCACCTATGTTAGTTTTTCCCTATAGGTAACATATTCTTTCTTTATGTTCAAAAGTTGGTTATCGTGCCATATTGTAGTTTTGTTATTTCTATTGTCATTATCACCCACCATGGGTTATAATTTACCGTTTCCAGCTTAAGCTGGTGTTTTACTGGCTATAAATACTTAATTAGCAAAAACATTTATACATTTTTATTAGGAAACAACATTCGAGTCAAGAAGTAAGCTGCTGTCTAAATCGCACGGGAGTTAGCTAATAAAAGGGAACTTAAATCACGTCAATTCATATCAGTTTAATATCGACCTTTTTCCCACGGGGTAAAGCACGATTTCCAACGCAACGCCGAGAGCGTGTTCTACACCTGTCTCGCGAAGGATCAAGAAACTTTAATCTAGCTCATTACAGCTCTGTTCAAAAACGGCGTATGTTCTCTTAAAAGCGAGTCTACTTAAGGCGTTGTTCTTGTTGTTTAATTAGATCACCGAGATAAAAGTAAATGCCACGTAACACGAGACTCGTTTCTGCGTTCGACACTTCAACTTCCAATATCACGACTTTATTATAATTTAAGTTCGATTTAAGTTCTACACATGTTTTTCTTTTTTTACTTAAAACATTGACGTTTAGGTACTTGGGACAGATATCAAGTTTATTAAACCTGCTTTTTTAAGCGTTTTTATCATGTTATCGATGAAGTTATTTCGAAACTAGTTTTAACTTTTAAGAGCTTATTTATTTCGATTTTACGATTGCGATTATGCTACTTGATATCATTGCGATTCTGGTAAATGGAAAAGTTTTTCAATTATTTATCCCGTCTGTTGTCACAGTTACAAATTCAAGATTATCTTCATCAGAGCGATAGCCAGAAGCACCTGAGTGTCTTTAATATATTTTAGCTATCAGTAATCTTTTATCCCATCCCTGTCACTATCAAAAGCTGTGCAGACGCCAAGCGTTTTGAAGATAATACATGTAACACTATAGGGGTTCGTGTGGGAGGAATCCGATATCCTCTCAGTTCTCAGCTCTTAAGAAGCGTAGGCATTTGTAATACATCTGTCATTTCCTTCAATCTTGCTCTAGGTCGATTGAAGTTTATGTTTAACTGTAGATTGCAATATACAGATCTTGGCTCGTAAACTTCACTGGAGCGTCAAATGTTTTCAATTATAAAAGCTCTTGTAATTGTTGTCATGGATTGTTTTGCTTCAATATTATCATTACTCTCCATAAATATGTTTATCCTTTATCCCAAGAAATCCACCTTCAACTCCCCACTATGCATCTTCACTGCTGTATTACGTCACAAGGTAAGATATTCGCACTCACGGCGCTTATTGTGAACGTTAATAGATTCACCCGCGTGTGGGCCATTACAATAAAGCATCGATCATTTGACTGCGCTGGCGCACAATCGCCGCCGTTAGCAAAGTAAATCGAGGGGTGGATGCGGAAACAGATGGAATGATCCGTGATATTGCAGATGTAACGGTCCGGTTAGGGAATAAATGGGTTATGAATGTGATATTGAGGCTTTAGAGGACCTTTCAAAAAAATATTATTTGTAGTGTGCGCAATTAATGCCCTTCGGAAAACCAAGGCCCCAATTCTGTGTGGTAAATAATATTCCCCGCGTAATCTTACCACGTGCAAATCACGTACGGTGGTCAATCGTGGTATTTTGACAGTTCAAACGGCGCCGTTCTTAAACAACTTCGCGTTAATTTCGCGCGGTTCCATTCACTGTGTCATAGAGAATACTTTATTAGCAGTTGTCGTGATTAGCTAAGGAATTGACGTGGTTTCGATGTAAGGAATCATTAAGTGGTCACAGTGAATTAGGGCCTGTGGATGCATGGGTGACCGACCATCTTTACATACCTAGACCCTTCCGCGCCTCGGAAAGCACATTGAACCATTAGTCCCGGCGCGGCGGCCATTCGTGGATCTTTGACAGTCGTTACGGATAGTCAGAGGCCCGAAAGTCTGACAAAAACCTGTCTTACCAAGAGGTATCGTATTACCCAGTAACTGGGTTGTGGAGGTCAGATAAGCAGTCGCTCCGTGTAAAATACTGGTATTCAGCTGCATCTGGTTAGACTGGAATTAGCTTTGCAACTGAAATTTCACGAAGCCTACGACGGTTATGTGGTGCGGTGCGGTGTGGTGTGGTGTGGTGTGGTGTGGTGTGGTGCGGGGTCTAGATTATAGGTTATTGTTCTAACATTCTTTATTCATTGACTGGGTCTGTGTCAAGTTGAAGGGCGCCATCACTGTCTTTTAGTTTGATTGATTTCTTATTTTGGACCTCACCGCTTTTCATTACGTTTGACAGGCCTCAATTAAGTATCTTTAGTAAGCTCATTAATAGGTTAGCTATCAAACGAACCGCAATAATAATAAATGACTACTAATTTATTGAAAGTTTAAAGTAATTCGACAAACGATCCATCATCGGGTGTCAAAATGTTGATAATGATATAATTTATTGACCGTTACGTTGAATTTTTATTTCTTTAATCTTTGGTACTAGTTCAAGTAGTATTAAGTGGCTGTCTAGTAATTAGTTACTTGGAAGACTTGAGTTTATTTTGAAAATTAACTTTGGATCTTCTATACGTGTTTCCACTCTTTTTTGCTTCAACTTTGACGTAATTCTGTAAACATTTTACTGAGTGCATTTCCAAGTAATTCTCGTCTTCCTTAGCCGCTCTAACTGTTCATTGCTCAGCTTATTACAATAAATCGGAAACATCTACAGAAATGCTCCAAAGGAACCTATCAACATTCATCGGTGTTAGTCTGCCCCCGACCGTGCGCAAGAGTGCACCGCAATCCGTTAAGACAATGGCAATGGGTTACTGTTGTTACAATACAAATTCCTAACACAAATTACATGGGTGCAGATTTCCGTAGCCGCCTCCCAGACGTTTTTCATTGTTCCGTGTGCAAATTGCCAATAGGTTCTTGAACGATTTCAGTTAAAGCTTTGATATATATTATTTATATGACGTTTTCAATTTTCGCGTCTGCTTGGTCAATATTTGTTCGACCTGTGGGCTAGAAATGTGTGCATTTAATTATATAGGTGTTTAAACAGTTAAGAGTTTTTGTAGTCATGAAGTTAAATAGTTCTGCACAAGCTGTTGATACTTTTTATCAGACAATCTTCTTGGGTAGTCATTCATCATAATATAAACAATTATTAAGTACATATATTATTTTATAACTCAGAATTAACAAAAACATTATTGGCTATATAGCATTTAATTTCCTTTTACTATCCTTTAATTATGTGGCTTTTAAAAGTCCTTACCTAATAATTACATTTTATAACCACCATATTTATGATCATTAATTTTGCTTCATTAATATTTTGAACCCATATAACACAGGGTTCAAAATATTATATAAATATGGTCTAAGATTCATTTAGACTCTCATCTCATCTCCTCAGTTATTAGCGAGCAGGTAATAAAACTACAGTGTACTTCTATATTTATAATTTGTTTTATCGTTCCTGTTAACATCGTAAATGATGCATCGTTAGCAATATTTTTTTTTGCGATGTGATTAAGGCAATATTTCAGCCATGATCCAATGTGCAATGGTTGAGAAAGTTTTTGGGGAATCTATGGTCAATATTCTAGGGAACGATTTACGTAGTTAAATCCATCATAACCGTGACGAGAAGTTAGGAATGCGTCATATTTTTATGACATCCGGTTTCAATAAACACCATACTTATCTTAGCGCCAGTCGAGGAACAGTCATTACATTAATCAATATTTTGTAATACCCTAAATTACCGTGACAACGAAGGCCAATTTCCGAAACGTTAATGTTCGGAACACGAATCTAAGACGATACTAATAGGATTATGAGAGACATCAACGTGCCCTACTGTTCGTAATTCACCGTAATGCTGTTAACGGATTATACGGCCGTAATCAAGGCTAACCGTAATCGTATATATCTGGATAAAGGCGTTGATTTATTTTGATTCTTATAGGGCTTCCATTCAAACGATGTGTTTATTGTAACCTTTATCAACCCATCCTATCGTAGTTCACTGCTTGATATAGGCCTTTCCCAGGCTGCACCACAACACCCTGTTCTCCGCCTTCCGCAACCAGTTTGTCCCAGCCACATTTTTAAGGTTTATATTGGAATTAAAAACGATTTGATCAGATTTCTGTTCTGGTTTGAATATTCTGATTCATATAACACCTTTAGCTTCATAAACTTGGTTCAGTTGTTTTATTTCCAAATGTATTCCAATTTGTTTGGTTTTAACATCAATAAAAGGTTTATTTATATTATAGAGTCTAGTATCGGCATTCACAACCTCGTACTAATTTATTTATTTATTTATTTATTTATAGTTAATTAAAACGGTACAACACCAATTACATTAATTAACATAGAGACATGACGTTGACAATAATATAACTTAAAACTAACATGGCACAGTGGACTCCCTTGCATACATTCTCTCACAGAACACCAGACATATACGCATAATTTTATTCCATTCATCTGCAAACACATCACATTCAGGGTTGGCAGCCAGAAGGGCATTCAGCACCTTTAGAGTACGACAGACCGGGGATTCGGCTCTGGCTACAGTTTTCGCTGGGAGTTGCGCAAACAGATTGTGCCGGCGGCTCTGACGGTGTCCGATGTATTTGTCGGGCACAAATAGGCGGCAGAAAAGACCATGGAGCTCTGGGCAGTCGATACGTCCCCGTAAGGTCTTACAGGCTACAGTGAGTTGATCAAGGCCTCTTCTCACCTCCAACGAGTTAAAGCCCAACATCCCTAAAAGATAGTTGGTAGGGTACATGTAGGGAAAGAAATGGTATATCCTTTGGAAGAGGCATCTGAGGAAAGTTTTCTGTACCTTTTCCAGCATTAGGGTTTGGGTCGCGTTATAGGGGTGCCAGATACAGGCACTGGACTCGAGTTTGCTTCGAACAAGAGCGGTGTACAAAAGCCTAACAATGTTTGGATTGCGAAAGTCACGAACATTTCGTAAAACAAATCCCAAACGTCTGAATGATTCTTTTGCAAGAGTAGAAACGTGGTCCCTAAAAGTCAGACAGCGGTCGAAAGTCACTCCCAAATCCTTTATTTTGGTGACACGAGCAATTACGTCACCGCCCAAACTATATTTATAATGAATTGGCCGAATTCCTCTACCGTATGTCATGACGTAGCACTTACTTGTGTTAAAAAGTAGTTTGTTCGCAATGCTCCACTCATAGATGGCATCAATATCCCTTTGTAGTAGTTTGCAATCCTCGTCTGTTCGGATTTGTGCGACTAGCTTAAGGTCGTCGGCATATAGCAGGCATTTGGCAAACTTAACATTAGTTATGAGGTCATTGATCATGATCAGGAACAGAGGAGGCCCCAACACGGATCCTTGACTTACACCCGAGCGTGTATTATAAGGCTTGGACTCGAAGCAGCCATGTCTTACAAACTGCTTACGATCGCGCAGATAGTCCGAAAAGAAGTTAAGAAGACCGGACGAGAAACCGATGGCCCCCAGCTTAGTCAAAAGCACATCGTTGTCAACTCTGTCGAATGCTTTCCGGAAATCGAAATACAGAGCGTCAACCTGCCCACCGATGTCCAAGCCACGGGATATGTAGTCTATGTGAATCAATAAATTCGAATTTACGGAGCGACCCGGCCGAAAACCGTGTTGGGCATCGGATAAAGACATATTTACGCGTTTGTAAATGAAACCGTGGAGTATATGCTCGAAGACCTTGGCAATGGTTGGCAGGATAGCGATGGGTCTGTGTTCCTCTACTAATGTTTTATCATTGGTTTTAGGGATGGGAGTGACCCGCGAAATTTTTAATTGCTCAGGGTATATACCGGACTGGAGGGCTAGGTTAAATACATGACATAGAGGGGCTGCCAAGATGTCATGACATCCCTTAAGGACAGAGGCTGGAATGTTGTCAGGGCCAACCGAGCTACAGGGTTTGAGTTTAGCGATCGCCTTAACTACGTCCTGTGAGGTTAAAAAGGGAAGAGGAATGTTACTTCCCTCACTACTCGCATTAAATTTCCTAGGGTTCAATTCAGGTGTATCGGGTAGAAATACGCTAGCAAAATACTGAGCAAATGCCTCGGCCGCTTTGACACCCGAACTAGTCTGACCATTGTACACCACGTTTGGCTCGAATCCGCCCTTTGATCGCAAACTAGAAATATGTTGCCAGAACTGTCGCGGATTTTTGCCTATGTTATTTTCTAATGCATTACAATATAATCTGTAGGCGTCCTGGGTTCTAACTTTAAGATCCCGTCGCAGAACACTAAACTCTGCATAAATGAGATCACAGCGTGAAACTTTCCATTTATGATGTAGTTTGGTTTTACGCTGAGTATCGTTTACAATGTCCTTATTAAACCAGACTGGATACCGTCTATTTCCAGCGATCATTCTCTTCTTCTTTGGAATGGAAGAATCAAATAAGTCATACATTATTCGGTAAAATTCACCAGCAGCCGAGGGTGCGTCATTGCACCGAAAAACGTCTTGCCATGGAGCGGAAGGAATTAGATCACTAAAACGTGTATAGTCTCCTTTTGCAAAGTTCCAATCCCTACTGCGATCAATGTTGCTGGGGTCCAATTTTTCACTGTCCCTATGCGATGTGATGGTAATCGCAATATCTAACGGAGGGTGATACAAGTCGATTGGAACCAGCTCTGTACCTTTGACATGTTCGCAGTTTACTTCAGTACCCTCCCGAGCCAACACTACATCTAACTTACTCCCACGCATATTCATCACTTCATTCATCTCAGCCAGACTACAAAAGCTTAAAAAATAACAGTAGTAATTGTTAACATTCACAGACGCACTTTTTAAGTTAAGGTCGCCTAAAATTATTATCGATCCGTTCAAATTGGAGATGATGCTCTCAACCTTACAGAACCACGTCATGTATTCATCGTTAGTTGCAGTGGGCTTTATGTAGACAACACAAACATATGTGTTAGAGCCGTAAATTGTGATCGTAGCCCATAAATCTTCGCCATGGTCAGTTTCGAGATCATGCCTCCTCTTCATGGTAACGCCGTGGCGCGCAGCAAGTAACACGCCGCCACCCAGAGTCACTCTGTCTCTGCGTAGAACGCTCCAATCTCCGCTTGACATTTCAGAGTCCTCTATTGAAGAGTCCAGATTTGTTTCTGTTACGGCTATTAAGTCATGCTCGGAGAGTAACAGGCTTGATCTCCATGTGGGTAATTTGGTTTTGAGTCCACGCACATTCTGGTATAATAAACGCAGATAGACATTGCGATCAGCAGAGGCAGGTAAGGCAGGAACGCTGAAATGCTCACTGAGTCTCGTTACTTCGGCCACGAAAGTTACGGCGCCATGGTTTGACGCAAATATCCTCTGCCCAGTTTTGGGCTGCCATAATGTGTTCAGCCAGCTTCGAGGGCACACCCAACTTAAAGGAGGCGTATTTCCCGCGGGATTTGAGCGCTTCTACCGTGCATACATCAGTTCCACAGATGGTATTTAAGTGGTCACGTACCTGGCTATCAGAAGTACCCTGCTTCACATAGAACAGGTGCAGGTATCTCCATCTTTCCGAGGCCTCTAAATTGGTGGTACCAGTACTAAGAATACCGCTAGTCCGAGCTCAAGCTGATGCTATGTACTTATCTACGCTTATGAACATGGACGATCCATCAAACGATACTCCTCCAGTTTGTCACTTACACGATAGCCTCTTGATCGGGGTTATTTAATAAACCTATTACTTAATTCTTATAATAATAATGTCTTACTTAAAAATAATATTCTTACTTGTCGATGTTTTCTTATTCTTCATTTTAACCAACGAATCCTCTGGTTCTATTATCATCTGTTGCAATTTTAAACCAGTTCATCAGAACCTTATCAGGATTCCGTGTACATGTCTAGCGTGTTCTACAAATAGTAATTCGTAGTCCCGTCAAACTTTATGTCTCTTCGCCAGGGGGTCTGCTCGAGACATCCCTTTAGCATGCAAATACTTACAACGCGTGACAAATTAATGCTACGTGCAAGCAACGCTGGATGTCTAACCTAGCAATAATGTTAATTGTGAAATGATTTATGAGAACGAAGAAAGAATGTGCAATTGTACACTTCATATTATCGGAGAGAATAATTTCTTAGTGAACGGTAATGACCCCCTCATTACCATTCACTAAGAAATTATTCTCTACAGGTGGAATCTAGAAGAATAGAATAGAATTCTCTTTATAATGTACCCAATACAAATTACAGAACATAAATGTATAACATTTTACAAAGGGTGACACAATGGGCTGTTTTATCGCTAAGAGCGATCTTTTAAAGACAACCTAGAAGCCCTAATGTTATTGTTTTTTATTCTGTACCTACAGTACCCTCCGAAAGTTAGTTGACATTTTCCGCTTCGGGCGTAATGCCACATTACTCGTATGATTTAAAATTCTTGTTTCAAGTGTTTGAACTCTACTAGTTCTTATTGACTAATAAATTGATATTAAAAATAACTGATATAAATTATAAACGTCAATTACTGCCTACGTATGATAAGGGATTACTTACCTGTTTTTTTTTATTACTAGCTTTTAGTTATAAAATACTTTAATTAATTCCAGTCGCCAAAAAATAGTTGACGTTTATAATATCAGTTATTTTCAACAAAAACGTTAAACTGTACAGTTTAAACACTTGAAACTAGAGTCTTAAATCATAGTGTGGCATTACAGCTGAAGTGGAAAAATGACAACTAACTTTGGAGGGCATTACATTTGATTTGCTTGGATAGGTTGCCCTTGCCTGCTTACTTAATTTATTATAACGGACACACACTTCTCTGTGTTCGTTATTCCAGCGTATGGCACTCGTGGGTAGCGCTGCGCTGCGATCAGCGTCAGGTGGTGCACCTTGTGTTGTCATCTGACATTATACTGAGCTGACTCCCTTTTGGCATTATACATTTATAATCTTTGTTTTCTGTTTTGATAGTTTTAAGGTGTATTTATTTTGCTGCAATGCCAATAAACGCATTTTTCTTTAGTTATTTCTTTACATTCCACGTTTTGACATGTGGAAGTTGTTAAAGTCTAGTTTCATCCAGAACACAAATTACGATTCCAATCTGGGTTACAATTTACAACTGCAACCATTAGGGCTTCCGTTTTCTTTCTCACAATTCTTCTTTATAAATGATTAGCACTTACACAAAAGTAAGTTCATCCGTTAGCCGTATCATTGCATTATCTTGTTTATTGTCGTCTCCGCCCACAAGCTTAGATGTTGCATTAGACTTTTAACGATTTCTCATGATTTACCCTGTCTTCTGGATAGCCTGTTAATACTGGGTCTACTTTTTGCACTGACTTGCAACCGGTCAGGACCGCTTCGCTTGTTTTATTGCACCTATAAACCACTATAAATAATTTCACTTAGAACAAGCGCGCATTACAGACAACGCCTTGAGACTTTTTGCATAAAATCAAATAGCTCCATTCAATATATGAAAAGATTTCGCTTCTTTGTTTGCGTTCAACCGCGTGGGATTATGAGCAGGTGATGCATTCATTTGCAGATTTGCATAGAGCAAGCCCGTCGCACCTGTAATAAAAATAAACACCATAAGATTGTGTTAATAAGAATTTATTTATGTGGGGACATTAATCGGTAAGCTAGTAATGTAGCAATTTCATAATTTGTCTCGAAGAAAGATGTCTTCCGCTAGGAATATGCTGTCTCTCATGTTTTTCTATTTGTAGTGCTAGGAGTTGTATGCACATTAGATGCGTAAGCATTTCTCCAAGTCGTATGAGACAGCATATGACATCAGTAATAATATGCGTGCATTGGACTTAAAATATATCATTACACTCTCCCGACGTTAGTTCTGAACTGCACACATTTTAAAAGCCTCACGTTCTAGTGTCTACGGTGACTATTTACTTGTTACATTGTTACATTGACTTACAATATGCGCTTGACCTTAATCGTAATGAGAATTTACAGTGCTTGCAAGCAAAGGAGTATTGTCCTTTGTTATGTTTTCTGAATCTTGTGATGTAGGATTTAGGAAGTAAGATTACGAAACTTTGGACACAATAATAAGATAGTTTATTCGTGCCCTAATTTCGATTAAATGTAGCCTGAAGTTAAATTATGAAATGTCGTGCAAATGTCTTTACATTGTGTGCAAGTACTAGAAATTGAAAACACGCATTCACGCGTAAAACCAGAATGTCACAATACTGCGGATGAAGTATTACGACATAAAACCGCTAATGAACGCTTTACCTACCTGTTTCTTAATGAAAACCGACCCTAGCTATGTTTAGAAGCGGAAAAAGAAAAACTTTTAGAGAAGGACATCAGAAATTCGTATAGTTCGTAAAAAGTTTTTGTTTACGATTCAAACATGATTCACATTGCTACAAAAGCAAGCAATGTGAGTTCATACATTTGCTGAATATCACCTACAAACTATCTGCCTATAAATTCCACTATAATGTAGACCCGAAGGCTTTAAGGTCTTAAGCTTCGAAACGATATATTGACCGGGGTATCAATACTAATAATTTATACGATCCGTTTATTTTTCTGCTTTAGCTTGTGGGATTTCAATGATTGTAAATTGCATTATGATATAAATGGATTTGTAAAGTGTTCCCAAGGCTGTGCCTGTTTGCTTAATCGTGAGAATTGGAGGTGCGATAACTATGTAGTTTGTAATCCGATTACTGTTATCTACCAGAAAGTCCTGGGATTTGTTGGTAGCCTGTCATGTTCACTTGTAAAATATTGTTGGAACAGAGACAGTTGTAACTAGCTACCTAAAATCTTGACTATTTAAATTATTGACTGACGTAATGTTCTTAATCATTGCACCCTTCAACTTTCAAGGTTCGCAGATAAAACGATTTCTATCTGAATGTAAAGTTTTGGTGTTTGCCGTGCTTGAAATATTGTTATTATCAAGAACATCTCTGAAAATGAAAAATATAGCAAGAATGGTTCTGTAATTTTTCACAACTAGCATGATGATTTTAGATTATAGCACGTAGCGCTTAAAAGGATTCTTCGGTTAAGTTGACTACTGTGATATCTGCATCTGCTCTCCACAATTTATCTTTGGCAGATTCTTCCAAAGCTTTACTATTATTGCATTTGGTGCGATAAGTAGCAGTCCTTAATGCATTTCTGATATTTCTAGTGGCTTCAAAACTAAGTCTTGTGAATATCTTATTTATTATAATTTAAATCCCTTGATCGCAAATATTCGCATTACCATCAATAAGGTCAGAAATATTTGTGTTAATCCTAGCCGTTATTACAAATGTGAGAATGAGTTTGTTCCACTTATGGCTCGGCTGTTAAACTGAATCGATCTACTTTGAATTTTGTATCAATTTTCAATATAGTCCATGTTATGAATATAAACATTCAATAAATTTAATCTTTAGAAATTCAAATAATATCTAACCTATTTCAAGAAACCTAATCTTCGTGGGCAAATCCGCGGACAAAAGTTTCATAATCATCATTAACTTGGGGTATTGCAATATAAAGCTAGTTTATTATAATTTAAATCCATCGATTATAAGCTTTCCCATTACTATCAATAAGATCATAGATATAAGCGTTAATTTGTAATAAACTTGATGCGTTTTTATCGCAATCTAGCCTGTCAGTTTAGTGTCAGCTATGTTATCCCTTGGGAACTTAGTTGAAGATAAGCTTTGATTCGTATTACGCTCCGTTGCAGATTTATTATCTTGTTTGTTATTTATTTTGTTATTCGTTTCTATTGTTAGTTTGTCAGTAGACAGTTCTTATTTCATTTGTCTACAACAGAGTGAGTGAAAACACGTGTAGTTATTGTTCGACGATATCGCATGTGGATAGGAGTGTTGTCGGATTTTCTATTGTACTTGAGGTATTAATATTTATTGTAGATTGAGCTGTGGCCTAGTGATATTGCCGAGTGTGATGTATTGGTTGTATTTTTATTAATCGTTGTCTTTTCACAAATTATGGGTCCAATGCTACGGTAAATTGTCGACAAATTTCTCCAAAATTACTGTTGTGTGAGTGCGTTAAAGCGTAAGAGATTCACGTAGGTATTTCCTTGAACATACCCATCGCAGTGAGAATAGAAATGCAGCTTTACATTGTATTAAGATTAACATTTTCATGTTTAGCTGTACATAAAGCTTATTGTTTTGATGCTCGTGGGCGATGCACGATGAGACGACATGCTGACTCGGCTTATTTCTAGTCGTAATCCGTAATCACCTCTTTTCCATAATATCTTTGAAATATCATGCGGTTTATCTTTAGATTTTTATTTATTTTAATTTGGTGCTTAGTGACATAATATTGGTTTATAGACAGTATATATAGCTAAAGAAAATTACTTAAAATTCACACACAGCTTCTGAATAAAATAATGGAAGTGGATTTCTTTGAAAAAAAAAAAAGTTTTTCTTATAGTTATTCTCTCTTGTTACAGTGAGATGGCGCGGTGGAGTGCGCTCCAGCATGGACGATCAACAGCTTGGCTTGTTTTCTTCTGCCTACTGCAATTGGCGAGGGCAACGCCCGGTAAGTACTTACCTTCCTTTATTAAAACCTTTACTACAGTGTAACTATTTACAACGGTTCATCGATCATACATTTGACAGAACCTGAGAAATCTCGAACTGCAGTTTGACAGAGCAGGTAATTGCGTAACACATTAACAGTAGAAATGGCTTTCATTTGACAGCAACAACATTCGTTGCGTTATAATGATAATCAGAAATGGATTAGCATTTTCCTTCAAAATGATTTAGATTGTGATTGATAGTGTGATACGCAATTAGGATGCAGGACACATTCTAAGGTCCACTTGCACCACTTTAAAAATTAATTTTAAAACATCGTTCTACTTCTGTCAATAGTTTGAAGATGACAGAGACAGAATGATCTTGTAAATACGTTTAGCGTTAAATACCTAGTGATTTGTGGTGCAAGTGCACCTTAAAGGTAGTCGGACGGTGCCTTTACTATGTAACAGAAATATAATAAAAAATAATATCTCGTCAAAGTGTTTATGAATACTGAACATAGGCTTATGTTATAGACTTTTGAAACAAACGATGTCTAGGTTAATGGACCAACGCTATTCGAGCGGCTGGCGAATGAATCTAAGAATTTGTTACCCATCTAGTCTAGGCTTAGTAAGTTTTTACGACACCTGCAATATAATCATGTGGTAGTTTATGCATGGCCGGGTCCATAAATGGTATTTTCTCACAAGTTGATAGGAAGTGTATAGTCAAACTGTAAAATGTAAAAACAAGTTTAGAAAATGTATTGCTGTGAAAAGCGGACGTGATCGATCTACTTAGGTAATAAATATCTTAAATCCATTAATACACTGACAGACAACGCTTACAGCCTGAAAGTTGAGTAGGAGTTCCTTATATAGCAAAAGTGAGCACTAAGAAAGGTTTTTTGAAAATTGGTTCCCAAAAGGGGTTAAAAAGGGATTGGGATGGAAGTTTGTATGGAAATTCGTCATTTTAGCCGACGGGATATCCCATCGGGCACACAGCTTGTAGAGCTACAAATTCCTAGAAAGACCACACACGTCAAAATCATTCCACTTATTTTGCGACGCGATTTAAAACATACAAAAATAAACACTGGTCAACATGAACAAATCATTAACCGTGTTTGTTAACAAACAGATCAATACTCCATTGTATTGTGTTTACAAATAATACCCGTTGAATGGACCCAGTAATAAAATAAACGTCACCGCTTCATTCATTCATCGAAACTAAACGCATTCAGTGAAGCTTGTATAATCGCTTGTATAGAATTTCATTGAATCGGAAAAGTAATAATCGTTTGGCAGGATAAGTATTGTGTTTTTATGTCCCTTTTTGGATGGTAAAGGATATTTTTTTTTGAATTTCCAAGTACCTATAACAATGTTTTGATTACGTAACAAAAGTAGGCCAGTAATTATAGCCGATGTACGATTTGTCCTAAAGAAGCTAATACTACTGAATTTCAGCTAGCACATCAAGCTACTACAATCTGTCAAATTTCTTTATAGATTTTCAACTTTATCGCAGGTTCAAGGTTTATTGGGAAAATTTGACAGTTTGGGGTAGCTTGACCTGCTGGCGTCTGTACAAGTGGCCCTAACTACAGGGCCGGGCAAAAGTAATTTCATAAAGTGAATTGCCTGACTTTGTTAGAGATGAAGAAAAAAATCGATCTGGCAGGCCAGTTCAAATCGCCAAAACGTAGATCGATGACCAATCACACGGCCCGGAAACAGATTTTTCCAAATTTTCGTCGTTGCCTTGTAAAAAACAAACAACCCCAAGTACTGTACAGTCAACAAAACCATGCATCCAAGAAAATGACTCTACAACTGTTCCCGTAACATAACCGCAGCACCTTCCAAGTTCCCACTAATTTATTTACAACAAACACAGTATTAATTGTCTAAAAGCCTGAACGACGAACAACTCACAAGAATCCTACGTACTTCGAAAACGGTACGAACAGTATTTTCTAATTGGAACAAATACTTATATGGGTAGTCCCGGTTTCCTTTAGAGGAAGCAAAATATATGTGCTTATTAAGATCACATATAGGTACTAATTAACACTGTCTTTTATGGTTACTATTATATTATTGCAAGGAATGAAATAGGAAAATTAATTGATTGGTTCTCAGTACTCAGACTCAGTTTTAATTTAGGGAATTTCATTGGAGGAGCGTGTTCGTTCATTTGTGTGATTTTCCGAAGTTTGAGAGAATTCGTTGATAATCTACTTAGAAGTAATCAAGAGGAAAACAATTAAGTAATAGAGCAATTTAGTAATAGATAGGACAGAAATTGATTACATGATTCTATTAAACGGCTGAACACATTTAGGTAAAGTTTGGCGTACAGAAATCCCATGTCCTGGGGGTCTACTCCGACGTGCAAAGTGCGAATGTTCGGATCGGACTGACACATGGCCGAACCGAATATTATTGAAAAATGCGAAAAAAGTTCGGGTCGGCTCAGTTGGGTCGGGACCATAGTCAATATTCGAAAGAGTGTAGGAGTGTAGGATCGAAACCGACCGAACCAAATAGTAACTTCGTAGCAGGAAACGGCCGATCATTCGGCCGATACTACTTCGGAGTAGACCCCCTGGATAATTTTTATCTGGATACATAAAAGTACCTACTTCCCTTAGAATGCGAGTAAAATTGCATGCAACAGCTTGTTATAGTAATATCCTAACGCAACAACTCAATGAAAATCATAAAACTTATGAAATAACTACAGTTACGTAGACCATAGACTGTGTAATGATAGTTAAATCAGGATTCTCATGGCTATTCATTATTAAACTTACTAACTTTACGACCAATCTCAAACTATCCCTTACACTTAGTTATTTATAATTTACGTTATCATATGAGGTATGTTTATGGGTTCGTATTTTATTAGCCAGATTAATAGATGATTAGCGTGTCGATACGAATAACTGGATGTCCATAAACTTTTGATAGCCTTTTTCAATATCGGGACGAGGAAAACTGGAAGTTTAGCGACTCGCTAACGCTAGGTTTCTGAAGTCTTTAGACAATCTTTTAATTGAATAGCTCTAATTACTTCGACAAAGTCGGCCGCATGGCCGCGACATAAGTACATGTTGTAGGTCGTAGGTTCGAACTCCGTCAGGCGCTTTACTTTATGTAAATTATTTCATCACCACTGCTCTCAAAACGGTGAAGGAAAACATCGTGAGGAAACCGGCATGTCCTAGAACCAAAAATTCGAAACATGTGCCATCCACCAATCCGCACTCGGCCCGCGTGGTGGATTACGGCCTACTCCCTCTCTCCGAGAGGAGGCCTCTGTCCCAGCAGTGGGAACATTATAGGCTGATAATTATAATGACTTTGACAAAGTTATCTTATTCCTTATTCGAGTGTACAATAACGCAATGTGTCAACACTGTGTCAAGATATCAGACCAACACTATCGAATAGATAGATCGTCAACTCAGCTTTGAAACCTCAGAAACCGGGCTTAGAAAGACTTGCTGGCTTTCGATAAAAGTGGTTCGATCATTGATATAAGAAAGGTTTCGATAAAAGTCTTCTCTCAGGATTTCAGTCATATTAATAAATGGAAGGCAATTTTTAAATGTTCTTAATTTTTGTAAAAACGAGGCGCGAATGAGGTATAATAGGCATATACTCGTATATATATCAGAGTGTTCAAATTGCACATGCAACGCTTAAGAAAAGAGGGTTGTTCCAAAACAAAAACATATCGAAATATTTTTCTACTGTACTTTGAAATAAACAATCAAGATATTTTGGCACGTCTCTCCATTCTGATATCTCTGGCAGGCGCACCTCGATATACAGTTAACATAATCTCTAAACAATTTAATGGGAAAAGGAAAGGCAACGTTTGCAAAACCTTAATTAATTGTTCAAAGGCCTAACGAAGCGAAGGTCTCGTGCACCTGTCGATTGTCTTATTTATTAGGTACTGTTGGTTTCATGTGAGAGTATTTGCTTATTCTATCTCTGGAACTACGAGCTTTGTGGTCTCCCTTATCTTAATGCATTGTGTTTCGTTTCCACGGTGATAAATGTGGGATTAACGGCCCACAGATTTGTTTTACGACGGGCTGGGAATGTAGGAAAAAGTCGTGTTATGCTAATTTAAGTAATTAATTTGTCTAAGAAAAAGTGTTGTGAATGTTTTATGAGTCTTGCTTGCATCCGGAACGACGCTTAGTTCAAATGATGAAGTAGGAACTTGGGTTACAGTCATAATTAGCGAAGTGTTAATGATTTGATGAATGTTCTTTTGTTTTTACAGGTCCATGTGAAGTGGAAACGGGCCAGTCTAGCATTATAGTTGATATTGAAGAGAGTAGAGGAGATCGTAAGTAACAAACCATATTTTTTATCTTCATCACACTTTTTATGCGCATCAACCTGCATGGAGAACCTACTAGACAGTCACGAAGTCATAAAAGCCATGTGTGTGCTGAATTGATAAGTTAAAGAAAATTCATTACTCCTGTCTGTTATCTATTCTTGTAGTTGCTACATCCTGAGCTTCTTCACTTTGATTTAACAGCACCCATAGGGAGCATAATCCCGTGATTTACCCGGTTGAAATTTTCTCTGTGTTTCTAATCCAATCATTATCCTTCTGTTATAAGCCGTACATATCAGCTATACATAAAAACATAATAATTTCATGCCCATTTCCTTCAATTTCAGAGGTGAACCAAAGCACAGTGCCAGCCCAGCTGCCAATAGTCGGGGAGCCAGGTGTAGACGTGTTGCTATCCACGGTCTTTCCTAAGGGCCCCACGTTGTTCCAGCTCGATGGGAAGCGGTTGCAGCTCCTACAGCCTCTCGATAGAGATGAGGATAACTTGTCGCATATGGTGTTTCAGGTATTGTGGATTTATTTTAACTATAGGAAGAAAAATCTTCTAAATCAATGGTTTTACTGCTAACTTTAACGCGGCGATTTTTATCGTGCACTGGGTTTTCAACGCACTGCTCAGAGCCGAGAGTTGAAAATTCAACAGTGTATTTTTTGACGCGCTGGAAAGCCCTCTGTTGGATTCTCTATGCTCGGCTCAACACTGAGAGCTAATTATCTAGTGCACTAAAAAAAATCGTCGCATTACAAAAATCGAACCTAACCTGAATATAGTTAAAAAACTGGCTGGAAAATGTTCTGTTGAACTTGGTTCCCTCAGAACAGTCGAGGTTTTTGCGATTTTCCTTCCTCTTGTGTTTTGACGTATCTATATTTCTCAGTCGCTTTTACACCACCTGCGTATTAGATAGAAGTGGGTTATCTTATTCCGACTAACAAGGGATGTTGTAATTAATTATATTTAGTTCATTTAGTTATGAAAAAGGTTTACGTCCCAACCCATAGAATCTCTCATAAAACCTTCTTTATCACTACTTAACGTAGTAGCCACCACCATAGTTTGTTAGCTTCTGATGCTTAGCATATGCATATCATACAGCACTGCATACGGAGTAGATAATAAGGTGCACGTAATCTTGTTAGGTAACTCAAAGAAACGTCTGGACGGACGATTGAATGGCTTGAATATACTCCCGCGACTGTAGGTCAACGATTAAACAACTGTTACACAACAAATATTCTGTATTTCTTAAACAGTTCCCACGATCAAAAATGTATTGTCAATTCACCCGAATATAGTCTCTGTCAGCCATTATTTATCATTGTTAAAATAAATAATCTATCATAATCATCTTATGATAATTTGTCATATAACTTATAAAGATCTCTAGTCACTTCATAAGTTGTCACTTTAAATTTTTGTACAATCAATTTCCAAATGTATGCTTCAAGAATAAAGTTCAAAATTCACTGTTGCTGCTGTCGATACAAATGTGGACCGATATATATCGGTTTAACCGAATTAAGTCTATTAATAATATATATCGCCTAAAGCCAATATGGTAGTTAGTAATCTGTGTTAGAAGTAATTTGGTTATAATTAATGGGTGTGTTTGCAGCTGGTTTGCCAGGTGAAAGCGACGAAGAAGCGGCGAACGATACCAGTGATAGTAAGAGTGTCGGATATCAACGACAATGCGCCGGTTTTCCAAGGGACGCCATACGAATCTACTGTTTCTGAGGTAAGATAGTAACGATGACTGATTGACTGTCTGTTGGGACAAGTCAGCTCAAAGCTGCAATGGCTCTTTCTTCAAAAGGCCCTTCTAGACATGGATGACCCTGCATTGTTAGACTCGCATAAAATCCTAATAATATAATGTTTGGAATTTAAAAGAGACCATGATCTTTGAGTATGTTTCGACGTTTCTTCTCAGGGATCATTCAGCTAGGAAAAGCCGGCGCCATCTACTTTTAAAATATTTACCAACAATATATTGACGTGTCTTAAAAGATCGTCTTAAAAGATCTACTTACAGAAATAAACATTTCATTTCATTTCAACATTAGAAATGTAAAAGTTGCAGTAAATGTCTGTGCTCATTCGCCAGTAAATTATGATGGAAGTTTGGTACCACAGGGGGTTTACTCTCTAAGTCCGTCAACGAAGTTACGGGCTTGTCCGAAAGTAGTTGAGCCATCATAACAAGTGTCCATTTATTTTCAGAAGTAGAGTAGTGACAGCTATTAAATCGTGTTGTCATTCATTCTTATTTCTTTCCCAGAACTAATCATAATGGGGTTTATTTATAAACGATGCTTATAGTTAAGTAATGATTAGCGACTCTTTAACCATACATTTATGACGTTTAAACGTCTCTAAACTTTAAGCAACGTTTATAAAGAAAGTGGTATATTTCCGTAAGTGATACGGAGTGGGAAGTGCCCGTAACTTCGGCCGAAACTACGGATTTAGTGGTAAGGGAGTAGACCTCCATACAGCAGACTGAATTTATCCTTGGTTGTCAATGATTGTCTTTTAGAATACAGCACAATTGTTTTGCATACAATTACATCATTCATTTGATTTCATTAATCATTTTTCAATTAATCATTGTTTTGCATATGATTGTTCTCTATTCTGGGTCTAATACCCAGTCATAATATTGCGTGTTTAAATAGAGATGAATCAAAACAACTACCTAAATACTAATTAATGAATATGCAAAAACTAAAGGCAATGAGTCAAAAGTTTGGTTTTGAACACAGACTTCTGATTTCACTTTGTTACTAAAATCTAGAACGAAAGTTCATTAAATTCAGCATTTCTGTGTGGTTTACTTTTACATGATTCAATTTATTTTCTTTTAAAATATCTTAAAAATACAACCATTCTCCCACATCACAAAACAATTCTTATGAAATACTCTACTTTAATGATATCCTTATATTATTTCAGCTGGTACCAATCGGTACCATAATTTTCGACGGTATCAAAGCTCTAGACCTCGACGCAGGCGTCAACGGTCTATCAGAGTATTTCATAATACCAGGAGATAATGCAACGATAGAGGAAGCTAATGCAGTAGACGGCTATGGAAGCTTCGCCATACCACTGCCTCATCAGGGGCAAGTCACAATCAACAGGAGTTTAGATTACGAGCGCACGCAGAAGTATCTAGTCACTATCCTTGCTTCTGTAAGTATTTCAGAGATTTTATATTGGTACCAGGAGGTTAAATTTTAAAGAGGGTGGACGCAGTAGTCGGCTCTGGAAGCTTCGTGATGACATTGCCTAATCAGGGCAGGTGCTATTCAAAATATACTCGGTTCCCTACAAAATGGTTGAGCTGGATGGTGCTGTTTTTCGCGTCATGTTCGTGAACAGGCACCGTCGGTTGAGACTGGTCATCTCTTAACTGCCAAGGCTTATTTTTAAAAAGAAAAGTGCTGATCCTCAGCCTAATTTGAATAAATGACTTTTGATTTGTTTTTTTTTTACATTGTTCTCACATATAGAAGCAACAAGAATAATGTATCCAGGATTTTGTAATAATATCTTGATTTAAAAGAGTGTCCTTGGAGTTTATTGCCCGTTCTTCTCCATAGAGATCCACGTTTTGGAATGAGCCACTAGCTTCAACTTTCTGACTACAGACCGACTATTTCATTTTGACAATTCATAAGTGCCTGTTAATGGTTTAATTGAAATAAAGTTTGAGTTTGACTCTGGCTAATAAAATGGCAAATGCGAGAGAGTTTGCTAAATTCACGATTCGCCCTATTTTTCTAAACAGTACGCAAGACGGCTACAAAGAAATGAAGGTGTTGGTAAAAGAATTTAATTCCTCATTTGTTTTAACTACGAAGGAAGAAAATAATTATTAGATCAATCGAAATCTCGCATCTGTCCTTTTATAAAACAAATGAACAACGATATGAAGTTCCATGTAATAAAACCTTTTCACAATAATTTCAGGACCGTGCCCGCGACACGAAGCGACGTCTATCAAGCACCACAACGTTGACAGTGCACATACAAGACGACGATGATCAGGATCCGTCCTTCATATACAAGGGATGCACGCTACACGAGGGAGCTTGCTTCAATCCTGAGTATACTAGTTTTGTAAGTATTATTTGTAGTAGTAATGTATCCAATATAAAGTACTTCTCACCCGTAAAATGTGGCACCTTTGGGAACCTATAGGAGGTCGAGACTGCGTCATGTTCTCCTAAATATCAAGACCTTAATCAGACATTGAAAAGGTCTATGCATTTAACTCGCAGCGTACATGATTTCGACCTGTAAATTGTTAGCACCAATGCATATTCTCATTCGACAAGAAACTGCATAGAACGAGTATTGAGTTTTCAACTCAATCACACGTGTTGACGATTTTAGGAACGGCGAAATTATAGATAATAGAGATTTCCGTTCTTTTCTTCACTATCATCATCATCATTTCAGCCGAGACGTCCACTGCTGGACATATGCCTCCCACAAGCACCTCCACTTTGACCGGTTTGTGCTTCTCGCATCCAACGGGTTTCTGTGGCCTTCACAAGGTCATTGGTTCGCTTTGTGACCTTCCAACGCTAAGTCTTCGGGACACGGTCGCCATTCCAGAACCTTCTGGCCCCATCGGCCATCAGTTCTGCGTTCAATGTGCCCTGCCCACTTCTTTTTATTTTTCACTATAATTAGTGGCAATAAAAGGAAATGACCTGCAAAATTTTCTACTTCATATATTTTGCGACTATTATACTTAAAACTACCTTGAAACTCCCAGGTAAACAGCGGCGTCCTAGCAGGCATCCTAACAATCGAACCAGAGAAGATCCAAGCAGTAGACATGGACACTTTAGACGCTCGCATCAAGTATACCATCGACAGTGGTGAACCTGACTCCTGGGCTACGTACTTCGCGATAGATCCTAATACTGGAGGAGTTAGGCAGCTTGTTCCGGTCGATACTTCCATTGCTAAGAAGTTTCAGTTGGTTATAAAGGTAAGAACAATATGCGTGAGTTCATCAATGCCTGGTTGCAGCTAAGGCTTTTCTCAAATCATGCGCGGAAATTCAAGCTAAGTAGTAAAAAGTTCGAAGTAAGTGTAAATTTTTAAATTACACGATAGCTGATATGAGTTTTCATAGTAATTTATTCGGCCACTAAACATGTCAGATATAGATTTTCAAACTAACTTTGCCAGACGCTGCTCGCATGTATTGGACCAGTACAGCATTTTTTATTTATCTCCAAGAAAGTTGTCAAAATAATGCTCGATATTCCAAGCATTTTTGAGAAATTATGTTTTTAACACATTGAATGCACTGCTTGATAAATTCACTAGTACCAAGAGCATCCATGTAGAATTGAATTTATTGATTAAGTTTAGCAGCGTGCTAAATAGCATTTTTGGAAGGCCGATCATTGTTGATCCTGATTAAATATGTTCACTTCCATCGTCGCTTCTTTTGATAACTGGCAGGCTATGATAAAGGAACGGTCGTTTTTAAACTACTTAGAAAGGAGCAAACCCGTATTAATTTTTATTTAATTGTCCATTCCAGGCGGAAGAAGTATCAGAAGCGCGTCGATTCACGACAGCGAAGCTAACAATAACAGTACGTCCGGTAGACGCCAGTCCGCCCGTCGTAGCAGCATCGTCGGACGAAGGAGTGGTGGAAGAAAACTCCGCTAAAGGCACCAAAGTACTGGACGCCGATAAACAACCTATTAGACTGACTGTTTCGGATCCTGACTTGGTAAGTTATAAATAAAATGCATTCATATACATTTAGTTGAAAGTCATTCGCATATTATTATTTGACATTGAAAGTAATAATAATAATAATAATTTATTTCATAAAAAAGTGGTACAGTCTGTTACAAAAATAGGATGACAATTTAGGAATAGTTTACAACTGAGATGAGTAGGTAACAAAACAATGTAACGATTTGATATCCTAGCTAGGTTACTTAGTAGCCTGTATTAAGGACAATCAGCTCTCATTTCCCGAAAAATAGGACATAGTATTGCTTAGACTGTTACATAATTATTAATAAAATTTAGAGCCGAATAACAAAAGTCCAATATAGCAATGTTTGTGCTCGCGCGCGTGTGTGTGTTTGTATGCGCGTGTGAGTAGGGGGTGTGTTTAAGTGTGTGTGTATATTGTGAGTTACTTCATTGAAAGTGCTTCTAGGTCGTAGTAAAGTTGTCAAAAAATAAAAGGCCCGTTTTGACATTTGAGAATGCGTTCTGGACACCTGTCAGTTACATACAAACGAATACGTGTTTTGCGAATTTGATCTTTATTAACTACTAGAACTGTCAATGTCAAAACGGGCCTTTTATTTTTTGACAGCTTTAGTAAGGGCGATTTTCGTAGTGCAAGTGTTACGTTTTGTAAGTTGTGCAATAATGAACTGCGAATGGTTGGGCTAAAGGTATTAGACAAGCGCTTTAATGTGTCTAAGATGGTTTATCATGTATACCAGCTATGAGTACATAAGTACTGGAGTAAAACAGCTGTTGTATATACGTCTACTGCCTGAAAAGATAAGGATTTGTAAGACTTTCTCGAGATAAATTTGCAACGCCTGTGGAAGGCAACAAATTAGCCTGCTAGGCTAATTTAAGACTACTTTTGCAATCATTGAGTGTAGACTTTTGATTCAGCCTTGCTAAAACAGTTCTTAGCACGCAACACCGTCGGTCGGAACACGACATCTATTTGCAGATTAAGATCTATCCCTCTAAACCAATGTATTGTGTTTTAGGGACCCGGAGATCCAGTACCAAAATATACGTTTGAACTAACAACGAACTTCTTCGACATCGACAAAGATGGTTTCCTGGTTGTCAGCGACGAAAAACTCGACCGAGACCCACCGAACCCAGGCAAATTCAGATTCCAGGTAAGATCTGATACAGCTACTGATGTACTTTTGTAACCTGATCAGGGGTTGTTTTCACATAATCAGCCTATAATGTTCCCACTGCTGGGACACAGGGCTCCTCTCTGTGAGAGGGAGTGGACCATAATTCACCACGCGGGACCAATGCGGGTTCGTGACCGTGGATTTATTTTCACTTTTATAGTGTCCTTTTGGAACAGACCATTTATGTTCCCGTACTACTTGTCCTACGTCCTATGGCCAAACGTCGATCCATAAGAATACGCATCAGGTTTACCGCTTCTTGCTTCTTGTTAAATACTTTGACCTAAAAGAAAGAAAAAGAAAAGAAAGTATTTTTTTATTCTGCACAAACAAAGCGCACATCACAAATAAAAAAAAAGACATAAAAATATACACATACAACCTGTTGTATAATCTTAACAATTGCATAATCAAGTACCTACCTAATTATACTTTACTATAATATTTACTTTCCCAAACTCAGCAATCATAAAATATTTAGCTATTCCATAATAGACCACAAAACCTGCCATTAAAGTCCAAAATACCTTTTTCATCCATTAAATATTTTCTTCCTTATTCGCTTATTTCAGGTGGTCGCCCGCGAAGCAAATGGCGGTGCAGCATCAGCTCCATACTCCCTGGCAGTTCAGTTGCTAGACCAGAACGATAATGCACCAGTCATACCTAAGACTCAACCGATCATTGTACCAGCCAGCTTGGAACCAGCTGAAGTGCATACGGTCAGCATACATATTATTGTTTTTTAATACAAAGTGAACGAATTTGTTGCAGAAGAATAAAATAGTTATCAAAAGCCATAAGCATGGCGATTTACAGCCAAACACTCAGGACACAAAGCTTAGCCTTGTGAAACGTAACGTTAAAACTAATTATTTCGCACTAACAGACCGGACAGACAGATTTAGTGAGATACAATATCTCGTCTATCCTACAAAATCCTATTTGTTAGATTGGACTACATCGAAAAGACAAGGGCTCGAACAAAACATAAATAATGCTGATTATTATTTGTACAGTGTTTAAGACCTTGGGGAACATACTAAATCACTATCCCACTATTT